>CM032795.1:5041124-6241124 GCA_019155185.1 Beaufortia kweichowensis | reverse complement strand
GATGTCTGTGAGTGGGTGAATATGTCTGGTGACACTGGATTTCTTCAGATATCGATTACTCCTGTAGTTACAACACTAACAGTAGTGGAGAGCCATTGAACTTTAAAGCAAATAGTCCTTCTTCCTGCCCGAGTCCTAACAGTGGATCAATACATCACAGTGTTAGCTGTGTGTCGTGTCTGGTAATGTTTCTGTCTGTCTGGGCTAATGACTTGAGTAGTACTTAAAGCAGTAAGAGAGGTGGGCTTCTGCCAGCCCCCATGCTCAAAGAACATTTACTCTTTGGCATAAGAGGGAAAGTATGTTATTTGCTCATGAGCTATACTTCATAAAACTATAAATTTGAGAATTTGTGTAAGTATATAAGGTGTAATTATACAAAAATATGTGAAGTATTTTACAAATCAAAATTATACAATAAAATAACAGGTGCTAAGAGTAATGTAATTTGTAATGGAGTCACATGTCCAATTCTAAGTTCAATTTAATATTTAAAATGCTTATTTGTGCAAACCAAAAACATACAGTATTTCAAATGAAACCTAAATTCCACATTTGACAAGTGTTCTGGTATTAACCGTTTTACAGACTAAGGATAGATTTGGAATTATGAGACATATCAGGTTCTTGATTTCGTTTTGGAGGTTATGTAAAATGAATTACTGTACAAAAGGCAGTGGTTACACTTAATTTTAATGGTCCTTACACACTTTAAAAATTCTTCTCACAATACGTAACTTTGCAAGTACATGCCAACTAACTCTTATTAATTTGCAACTTACATGTCAAGAATAAGAACAAAAATAAGCTAACATGTACGTGCAAAGTAGCTTATAGTCAGTAGAATGTCTTTTGGTGGACCATCAAAATAAAGTGTCAGCACATATTAAGCAGACAGTTTACTAATATTCTAAGAATTTACAAAAATAACTTAAGAGATAGTAACATGTCTAATGTGGACTATCAAAATACAGTATTACCAAGGCAGTTATGAAAGAAACCTTCCATTCAAGACACAATAAGAAATAGAAAAAAATCGAACTGAAATCCGAGCCTGGATCAGCATCCGAAATAAGACAGATGTTTGAAGAGGTGTGTATGCAATCCCTATGAGTACAGTATGCAGGAACTGTTCCAGAAGAAGTGAACAAATCTAAATTGCCAGCATCAAATGAGTCAGACAAGGCTTGGGGAGAGAGCGTAGCAAAGTTGTGATGTGAGCTGAGCCCCAGGGCCTGAGAGTCTTTTCCCCCCAGCTGATCCCCAAAAGAGCTGGTCTCTTCACTGCTGACCAAAAACTCTGGCTGCCAGTCCTGCTCAGCTGACACAGCTCAGAAAAGAGTAACACTGAGTAAAAGTGCTGAGGAAAAACTGTTGATGCATACTTCGCAAGTTAATTCTTAAACAAACACAGAGTTTGGGGGATTTCAAAGGGTGTGAATAGTGTAGGGGTGTGAAGTACTTGAGTAATTATACTTGAGTACCAATGCATATTATTTGGGGATCTGTACTTTACTCAAGTACAATTTGAACTAAATACTTGTACTTTTGCTTAATTACAATTTCAAAGATAAACATAGTACTTTAGTATAGCATTATTTTTGTTATATTTATGCAGACCGCTTTCTTCTATTTCAATGATATGTTCTGTTTGTTAGTGAATCAGGCCGTCTTCTCCCTTGAAGCTTTTCTGTCTGGAAGGGAACTTAGTTGTTGGAGTCTTCCATGATATGATGGTCAGCTTGATATTGCTTAACATGGAAGACCAGGGTTTGAGTCCCCTCTTGGCGCTTAACATATATCAACACAATCTCACAGAATTTGTAAAAATACCTCGTAAAATATGTTTGAGTTCCTGCGAGATCAGAGTGGTTATATGGGATTATTTTTATTTTTTTTGTCAAGAGATGGCTCCTGTTTGACGGTTTTTCACTGTCTAAGCAGCCTCAACCTCCTATTTTTGCTGGTTCCTATAGGGCTCATAGGTTGAGCACAAAGCGGTGCACTCAACATAGAGGGTCCCCTGCACCCCCGGAGCTCCATGAGAGGACAGAAGTTTTGAGTGGTTGTAGTTAGTATGGTGCTCCCCTTGGATTTCTAGTCCCCTAGGGTCAGTGTAGTGAAACACCCTCACTATAGAGAAGCAGGGGACCCTAATTTATAGTGAGGATAGTAGTTTCGAGTGGTGGTATCTCTTTGCTCCCCTTGAAATTCTCATCTTTTGGGTTTATGAACTACTTAGGGTCCTCTGCTCCCCATAAAACCCTTAGCAAGTGGAAAGAAGACATACTGGGTGATTGGGCCAACCACTCACTAGCTACTCTACAAGCTATTTTTTGTCCTCTGGGACGTGTGCGAAGTAGCACCCTAATTTGGAGCGTCATCTGCTTTTCCTAGAGTAGTGCACGCCAACACTAAGGCAGGAGACTTGTGTTTGCATCCCATGTCGAACACCTTCTTGAGTGTTTCATGTGGACTTTTTTTGCTGGGCCATATGTGGTGTATTTGGTATTTTGTTCTCCATAGCATTATACCAGACGCAGTGTTGAGTTCCCTCAAAAGGGAACGTCTCTGATTACATATGTTTTCTAAGAAAATACGCCTGGTTACATCTCCTTCAGACAAAAAAGTTCATAACATGCTCTACAGGTGTGCACCTGTTGCACATTTTAGGCCAATAGGATTGACACGATTATACATGAGATTTAGACACCCGTCACAACAAAGACTTATGTAACCAGAGACATCTTTATGTCAGCATGTCAGCTTTATGTCTTTATACAGAGTTCTAAAGCAGAAAACATTTTATGTAGTTAATTCACTTAATATTGTAAAAGAATAAATGTTTAAATAGCATTATCTCTATTTTCATTCTTTCTGTTACATTTATTTTTTAATACTTATAAACATGTTTATATGGTAGCCTACTTTTTAATTGTTTTTGTATAGATACAGTACTTTTAAATAGGTAGAATATTCACTCAATCTAATTCTTTGTTTTCACACCTTGTGTGCCATGATGAACCTCAGTAGTGGCACTGAATTACAACATATTTTTTTCAGAACCATTAAAAAAATTATATTAATTATAATAAAAACAACAGGCACTTGTGGTGTGTTGAGCATTGTACTAAAAAGTTAACTTCTAATGTCAAAGCATTTATCAAACAGGTAGATGTGAAACACTTTGGAATAGAAAAGATCTAAATGATTAATTCAATCACAAAGAAAATGAGAGACCATTCTCAATTCAATTTGAGTGTCTAAGGGATCCAGCCGCCTCATTTCTTAATGTCACTTTAACGTCTTACATGTTAATGAGTAGACATGAGGTTAGGCCTAACACAGAGCCATTATCCACTTATTAGAGCTCTGACCCTGGTGATCCCTACTCCATTAAACTGTGGATGTACAGTAGACATGTGGAGATGGGAGCTGAGCTCAGGAGTAAATTCAACCTCTAGTTGTACATTCTGTCAGTGCTGGGGTGGGAAACTCTGAAGTCAATGTGCTCTCAGCTTACGACACACACATATACGTGCACAGTAGAGAAAGAAGCAGTGATACGGGTCACTAGACTCTCTCATCTGCCCACTTATCTCCTGACAGAACATATCTTTCACGCATGGCCAGGAGATGTCAGAAGACAATTTCACAAGTTTGACAGGTGTTGCTTCGTCAGGTTGTTATGGGTGTTTTGTTAGAAAGAGTAAAAATATGAGCTGTTTCACAATTCTGAACTTAATAGTGCGGTCATGGAAACCTACCATTCTGGATTATTAGTATGTAACATTAAATTATCAGACAGATAAAAAGCAAGGCATATTCTGTATTTAAACTTGCTGGTTGAAGTTGGTAGCTGTGTTTTGGATGGTACCTTAGCTGGTTCGAGACCATCATTTGCTGCTTTATGCTTTAAGTCATTATCGCATGTTATGCTACCATGTTGGCCTGACCATCCTAAATTGATCAGTGACTTGTAGCTGATTACGTGATTTAGATTATCCAGCAGATATGTTTTTGATTTCTGAAATAAACATTTTATATAAAGCCCCGTAAATTTGCTTTAGCTACAGACTAAACTGTGGGTCACAGTCTTACCCTATTTTTTTAATGGATCAAAATAAACATTAACTGAGGGTTACATAAATATGCAAAACATGTGGCTACATCTTATGTAGTATATTATCTTTGAACAAAGGTATTTGGGAAGTTGGGGCAAATTGGAAGGCTCACACAATAGTTTATTTAACTTTATTCGGCACTGCACAAACTAATTGGCACAAGTTTTAACTTTCAGTATTACACTATATGCACAAAGAGTACACTTAGCCTAAAGCTAAAAGGTATACACTAAAATAACAATTTGATTTCATAGCAACATGTAATTACTCTTTTCCCCAGTTTCACAGACAAGTCTTAAACTAGTCCCAGACTAAAATGCATGTTTGAGCTGTTTTAACTGAAAGCAACTTGTACTGGCATATCTTAAAATATGCTAGTTCCATTGTTTTGTCTCAAGATGTGCACCAGTGATGTTTTTGTCTAGGGTGTTTATAAAAACTGCTTAAATGTCCTAATTAAACTAAGATCTAATCCTGGCTTAATCTAAGCCCTGTCTGTGAAACTGGGCCTATATGTGTTAGATTTCTCACTTTGTGGTGCTTTTTGTTAAGTCTAAAGTGTTATTCCTGTAATTTCCACCTTTGAGGAAAAATGATAAGGCTATTCAACCACTGCTGTTGACATTTTGTAATATTCCAGACCTGCTAAGTCACACAGCAGTGTCACTGTCCCACATTTGACCCCAAAATTTGCACAAAAACATCATGCACCTTCTCCTTTGACCCCATTATTCCAATCTCCATTGACTGTTCCAAACCCTGTCTGATTGCTACAGCACTCTGTGTTCTTTGAATCTCCTAATGTTATCTTAAGAAATGTGGAAACAATTGGCTCTCATTTATATTTTGAAAGTGAGAACTGTAATGGCTACCACATTGAGCCATTTGTGTGTGGACCGGCAAATGTTGATGGCAGGAATGTTGGGTGTGCCGAAAGGGTTATGGACTGCAGAGTCAAGGCATATTTGATCATTCAGTGATGTAGTACATACATTGACATTGACATGGATGGAAAACTTCAACTATATGCATTTAAGAGATAACAAATGTAAATATTAAAATAATATGAAAAAAGATTCTGAACTATTTCTCATTGCTTCCTTATTTAAAGGCACATAAGATGCTTATTTTAGCATTTAAATCATGCTGGATAACATAGAGGTTTTGTACAGTTGAGTTTCCAATTCATTTTGTCATTTAAATAAAAAGGGAACATGCCATGCCATGTAGATTGTTATATTAACAATGTAATTGTTATGGGAAACACATTTTCATTAGTGGACTGGAATCTCTTGAGGTTCACTTCTATTTAAGGAAAAGGAATTATCTGTTCATTGTAGAATTACACAGAGTGAGAGTGAGAGAGAAGCTTGCTGAAGTTAAAAGTACCATGGCAGATAAGGGTATAAATGTAAGGTGATAGCAGAGCGATCGGTTGAGATTAGAGCCAAAATCCAATGTAAGAAGCACAGATAGAGACAGTCACAGGGTCCCTCACTTTGGTCAGCCTAGGCATGAAGAAGAAAGGGAGATTTAGGTTCTATTCCATGTTCTTAACAGGGATAACAGCAGCCACTTGTTCAACAGCATCCAATTCTCATTACTCTAGCCTCACTGAGCCTCCACAGCACAAGTCAAATCTGTCACTGAAGTCCAGCACAAATGGCAATCCAAACTGAAAAAAACTGCCATGAGTAGCAGTGAGTCAGGGGTGAAGGGGGTTTAGGGGATGAGGCAAAAAGTGAGGCAAGAGGAAGAGAAAAAATCTGGTCATCAATTGCTGGCAACAGATTGCAGACGAAGATTATTGGAAGGCAACATTGGAGCAGATGTCTGATGACTGTATATTAACCTGCTTCCTACACACACACAGAGTGAGAACATCCAAGCCTAGATTTTCCTAATGTCAGACTGTGAGGTCTTGTCCAAAGCAATAGGGGGAACTCGTAATCCACTAAGAAAAAAAAGCTATGGGTTGTGCTTCAGCTCTGCTGATTTGTTGGACTAAATGTGCTGGCAGAGATGGAGTCATTCCAAGCCACAACACACAAAAATCAGTGTGCTGCATGCAAACGTCCCTCTGTTAAGTGTAATTGGGATCACACTAGACAAGGAGAGGTACTGCAGTGTCAGCCATCTTGAGTGGCTACATTAATGTTTTTAATATACTTTTGGACAAGAAATAAGTATAATTGAGACCCCACGATTATATTTGTTAACAAAAGTATACACGTTTTTACTATTAATCTTTTACTTAATTTGTGAATCACAAGGTCATGAAATAATCACATTGGTCAAATTTGGGAAGGTATGATGTCAGGCGCTTGCAGTGTAGACAGATTTGTTGATTATTCTGGGATTTAGTTTTGTTAAAACACAATGCTCCATTGTAGCATAGACAGTGTCAAGGAAATTGTGAAGAACGTCTCGGGTTACGTCTGTAATCCCAGTTCCCTGAGAAGGGAATAAGACGCTGAGTTGCCTACTCTCCTCAGAGAGGTAATAGCCGACAGGAACACCATCTTAAAGGCCAGAGGTCTGTCCGGCATGGTGTCAAGAGGCTCAAAGGGAGCCCCCGAGAGCCCTCAATCACAATGGCCAGGTCCCAAGTTGGCACCCTAATGCGACTCACAGGCCTTAGTCTGCGAGTGCCAGAAGGAAGTGATAAACTATAGGGTGTCTACCAAACGACGCTCCATCCAAAGGGACATGATAAGCAGAGACAACTGCTACATAAACCTTCCGAGTGGAAGGAGTCAGCCCTGCAGAGACACATTCTTGCAGAAACTCCAGCACTACGTTAACCAGGCAATTAACTGGGTCCCGCAGGTGAGTTGCACACCATGCAGAAAAAACTCCTCATGGAGGGAGCTCTGAAATTAAGAATGGTCTCCGCAACATCGGCTGGGAGGCCAGATTGTAGGAGTGTCCTTTCAAAATTCTGGGTAAGGGTGACAAACTGCGCCATCCACCAGACACAGAAGGTACCTCCTGATTGGGATCTCCCATGGAGGGCTCTCTAGGAGAGACATGAGGTCCAAGAACCACACTTGGGCCAGCCAGAAGGGTGCTACCAACAGCAGCTGAACCCTGTCCTGGCACACCCTTTCCAGAACTCCCGGGAGCAGAGCGATAAGGGGAAAGGCATACAGGCGTCATCTCGGCCACGCCTGGGCCATGGCATCCAGCCCCAGCGGGATGCCAACCCTAACCACAATGAGCAGTGTGTGGTGTCCTGGGACGCAAACAGATCCACCTCTGCCCGGCCAAAGACTCTCCATATCTGCTCCACTGCCTTGGGGTGGAGCCTCCATTCCCCGGGCCTCAGCACCTGCCTTGACAGGATGTCTGCTCCCTGATTCAGATATCCCGGTATGTAAGCTGCCCTCAGTGAGAGCAGCTTGTCCTGGGACCACAGGAGGATCTGACGTGCTAACTTTTAAAACGTTCGCGACCGCAGACCTCCCTGGCGATTTATGTAGGAGACCACCAAAATGTTGTCCATCTGAAGAAGAACATGGTGGACTCTGAGGTCGGAAAGGAAGGACCTCAGAGCCAGGATGACCGCCATCATCTCGAGGCAGTTTATGTGTAACAGTAGATGTTTGGTTTTCCATACTACTTCTATAGTTGTCCCCAGCCCATGCGGGATGCATCTGTTGTCAGGGTTACTCGTGACACATGCACACAGGCTTTTTCCACATCACCAGCGCATACACACACCTGCGTGTCACTTCACTTGATCATGAGAAAAGGGTTGCCCCTCTTGGTTTTTAGGCCACCACTGTAGAGGTCTCATGTACAAAAGACCAACGGGAACAACATTGGTTGCAGCTGAGACCTAACAGTATCTGAAACTGCCTTACAGTGAGTGACTGGCCCAGCTTTACTCTGCTTGAGGCTGAAAGGATCACATCGATACGAGCCGGCGAGAGACGTACCTGCATCATGATGGAATCCCAAATCACGTCCAAAAAGGTGCACAGGAGAAAGCTAAATTTTCTTGGCATTCAGCCGCAATCCCAGCTCCCTCATATGTGTGAGAACAACAGCTTGATGTTGAACCACCAAAATGAGCCAATTGTCTGTATAATTGAGGATACGAATGCCCCTCATGCGTAAGCGAGTCAAGCGCTGCATCCACACACTTTGTGAAGGTGCGTGGAGATAAAGCCAGGCTGAAAGGAAGAACCCGATACTGGTATGCTTCGCCCCCAAACCACAGGAACTAATGTAAGAACTTACAGAGCGATTCAGAAGCCGCAGATCTAGAATGGAAAGTAACCCTCCATTCTTCTTTGGAACTATGAAGTAGCGGCTGTAAAAGCTGTCCTACCTCTTGTGTGGTAGTATGCGCTCTACAGCTCTCTTGCACAAGAGCAAGTTTACTTCTTGACCTGCTGCGATACAGGCGGCAAATGAGCCCCGCGAGGGCACCGGAGCAAAGCGGGCACATCTTGGCGATCTTGGCAGAGAGTGGTGTGCAGGCTGAGGTGGCCACACTCCGCTTCTGCGTCTGCCTATGCAAGGATGTCAAGGGCTGGGGCTGGTCACAGGCAGCCACCACGCTTTGACTGCGGCGGGGGAGATACTGTTTGAAAGCCGTATCCTGTTCACGTGCCTCCTGAAACCCCTGCGTGAGTGGGGCATCCAGCAGAAAAACTTTGCCAGACCGCCCCCTTCAGCAGGTCAGCCTGAAATGCCTGCATACTGGGATATCTTACATACCGGGATATCTGAATCAGGGAGCAGACATCCTGTCAAGGCAGGTGCTGAAGCCCGTGGAATGGAGGCTCCACCCCAAGGCAAATGTCGGCATTAATACAATGGCAGTACTGCAGGTGTACAAAGCTGGCCTGCTGAAACATCTCGACCAAGGTGAGGGATTGGGGCTGGTTGTGGTGAAAGACCTCAGCCAGAACCCACTTCCCTACGGGTATAGCGTCATCTACAGCTTTGGGCAGGGGTGCAACAATGTATGTGCTCTGCAAAGGTAGGTTTGCAAAGGTTTTATAGCTTGTGTGGCTTCAACCCCAGTCGCTCAGGCCCATCCTCTTGGTCTGCCATTCACAGTGGCTGTGTCAGTGTTTCACAGCTTTAGGCCTGCATAACTGCATGACACAGTTGAGCCTACATGACTTTCCCTTAGACTAAGAAGCTTGAAATTGAACTTGGCCATAAATTTCGCAATATCACATGTAATCAGACCTGGCATGCTCAAAGCGCTTTCCCAGAGCTTCAGCTTTCTGACGCAGCGTTTAATTCCCAATTTCAGGGACCCGGTTACATACATAACCTAAGATGTTTTCAGCATCTTTATTAATCTGTATTGTGTAAAGGATGTGGATACACCTTTGGTAATAAATCACTTTATTTAAATTGCATTTGTACTTTACTCATGAATGTAATGTTATAAGGAATACATATTTATTAGTCACTTCATACATTTCTTTGTTACCGATTATTACTTATCTTGCCTTGCAATAGGATTTGAGAAAAAGTACCAATCTCGAAGAGCTATTCAAGAATAGAAGCCTCTTTTCTTTTAAATAATTTCAGCAGAAATTTTGTCTGTTCAATGCTGCATTAAGTCAATCACACCTAAAATTTGGAGTCTTTAGGGGTGCAGTAACACGCAACTGCACATAGTTAAGCTCCACTTATCAGATTTATTTTTAAATGACAATATAGTTTATATGGGCATATCTTAAAATAGTCTGACCTTTCTTATTCATAATCTCAAACATCAAACAATGCCAAAAGGAGGATTCCCCACCAGCATTAGCCTTTACTCTGGAAATGAGCAAAATCCTCCTTGCACTCAAATGAATTTAGTAGCCTAGCTTTAGAAAGAAAAGGAATTTTACTTTTGTGTGCAGGTAGAGACAGCAGGGTTGTACTGAGCTACTTGGGAGGTCTAAAACGCTGGGATCTAGGCCCTTTCATGTGAATATTGCTTAGCCATTGAGGGGTGACCCCATTGAGCATGTCACAGGGGTTTAATGAGGTCAGTTTACAGGTTGGGTAGCAGGTAATCCTCTGTTCATTACAGGCCCACTCTGTGGCTGTTGGGGAGAAAAAAAATCAAATGACAGGGTGGAATATAATAAAGGTATATTGTTAATGTGAACTCAATAACACTTGATTCAGTATGAAAAGTAACCCAGAACCACCCATGTAGAAGTGGCCAGGATTTGAGGGAGGGTTGTAAGTGGCAGGAATTTGGTGAACAAGATAAGTTTGTTCCTGGTTTAACAAGCATTAGAAGAGACTGATGGAAGCTTACCTGAGTGAAGACATCTGATTGTCGGTGCAGTTTAATGGACAATGTTACACAGGGTACACTTTCTTAATCTGCTTCTTGTGAAGAAAATGTCCAGCAAATGTGTTTGGGATAGTGTTGTAAACTTTTTCTCACAAAGATGTGCAAAGCTTTTTCATTAGGATGACCAAAAAAACGTCTTTGTTCAACTACTCAGACAAACAACTAACAGAGCAGAACTGACCAGCAAATGAATAGTGTAAAAGTAAAAACCTGACTGTGAAGGCTTCTCATGAATGAGAATGGCAAGTTTCAAATCATGTACTAATCAGGAGTTACCAAATGAGCAACTGCCATGGGAATGATTGGGTAAAAATGAAGGCTGACAGATTGTGTTTTCTCCAACATTTTCTTAATTTTCTCCAAAACATCTGCTGATTTTAATTCTTAAAACAATCTAGATGACTACATAAAATGACTACATAAAAAGATATTCAAGGACCACAAAAACTCTATTCCCCAATTACCTGATAAAGAAATAAACCTAGGCTAATGAGGAGAATCCAGATCTCCTAGAAAGTCCCCAACCTTATGCCTCCTCGTTATTAGAAGAGTTGAACTAAGCAGAGTGAGCACGGTCAACATGATCGACATTCTGACCCTTGCAGCTGTTGAACGTGACCCTGAGGTTATGGTACGGTCGGGATCAGCTGACCTGGTCAGGCCCAGCTGGTTGATAAGGTCGGCAGTAATAACAAGCATAGCAGGCTGACCCGGCCTGGGAGAGCACTGTCTGAGGCAATTATAGTTGGCTGTATGAAACACAGAGCTTGCTTGGAGCTATGTATACCTGGATTATCGTCCTTCTGTTTTTGTCTTTAGGGAATGGATGAGTAAGACTGGCAAAAATCTTGTTTTTCATTATTGAGATGTACATTCTGACAGTGTAGAGAGGGATTGTGGATGTTTTTTTGCAATTACTAATCTGCTGCAGTTTGTAAAAATAATAGGATCATGTAAAATAATATTTAAAATAAGCTTTACAAATCAATGTGCATCTTTTAATGAATACCAACTACTGGCACAACATAACAATATACTTGCCTTCTGCATTCTACATGGATATTTTGTAGAAATAAATATATTTATTAAAATTAAAAAAACAATGTGTTTTTGTGAGTGTGTTTGTAATAGTAATATGTAGACCTTGACTACATACCTAAATACTAAATACTGTATGTGTAACTAAGGAGTACAACATTATAACTTGTACAACATGTGTACAGTACAATACAAGAAGAGTAAGATTCACATAAAAGGAGCTAATCTAGATCCAGTTACTGCTTTTTTTACTGCTATAACAAAATGTTTTACATGGCATTAACACAGTTTTATATGTCCACAGTTTTATATGTTTTATATGCCTTTATATGTCCACGGACATATAAAGACTTGTAACTGATGACACCTTATAATTTTCCATTTACAAACGCCTACCAAAGTACTGTAGGTAATTAATAGAACAAATAGCACAGTGCCATATACAGGCTCAAATTAATATTTCCAGCCATATAAACGTGCACTCGCTTTCAGATTCCATTGATATTTTTGCCATACAAGAGAGTCGCTGTTTACATGTGTTTCTTAAGTATGTGTTTACTCTTTAGTAATATTTTTTTATTTTTTATTTTTTTTGCTCTCAGTTTGCTCTCAGTTGCTCTTATATTCAAAGACAGGCTTATTGGCCTTAGGAATGACAGATCAATGATTTACATTACAGTTGGTTAAATATGCAAAAATTGGCTCTTAGCCGGAAGTTTGATTCATTTGAGATTTTCTTATTTCTTATTTTCATCCTAATTTTCTTTTCTATTTTTACTGTAGGTCTTAATTGTTTTTTTCTACTTTTTAGTCAAATTTAATAATTTACCTAATATCCTCTGCTACAGCTTTAAAAGAGTCAACATTGTCTCAAACTGTGCTAATACCAAGAATTCCATTCCATATTAAATCCAACATGACTATTTACTGTACATTCTTCTAATATCAAAATTATACAATGCTATCCATATTAAATGAAGAATTACTGGATCTTAATCATTGTTTCATTTGATTCTACTTGATGTCCTATTGCATTGTTTTGTGGTGTTATTCACCTTCTGTTCAAAAACATACAATGCTACAGAATTTTTGTATTTGTTTCTGCGTACATCAGCAGATTAATTTTGCCTTTATTGACCAATTTGTTTCACGTGTAACCTGCATGATTGTTTTGGATGTGGTTTTTCCATTAGGGAGCTCATAAGCTCTGCTCATATCTGTCATGTAATGTACTGACAGCTCTAACTTTCCCATGTGGCCTCACGTGCCATCCTCACTCCAGCCTATTGACCAAAGCAATAAGCTATTATATATGGTGTATTAAAGTAATTTTCCACATGCTTCCTCAGCACCTCCCATTGTTCATGCAAGCTCCTGCTGACCACAGGAAAAATACAGAGAGATAAAAAGATGGGAAGATAAGGGAGAAAAAAATGCTCTCAACTAAATTGCAGCACTTTACACCATTAAAACAGCTTAGAATCAAGCAGTCACTTTAACAGATTTGTAACTTTTTTCTGTTATTTGGTTTTGTCGCTTTCAGCTGTGAAAAGCACACCGATTATTGCGGTCAGTCAATGGGTAATTTTCCCATTGTCAAAGCGTGGCCGGAAACCTCTCGCAACACTTCAGAATATACACTGACGGCACCAGCAATGCTTTCTTCTCCGTAGCTGATGTGTTGTTGTGGGTGTTTGGGGAGGGTGGGCTTGGCTGTTAGCTGGCTAGTTTGGCCACCATAATGTGCACTGGTGGTCATACGTGTAGTCCGGAGGTGCCTAATGTCAGGGGTGCTAACAGGGATGGGTGGAACATGCCTTTGCCACTGTGCTGATATCAGCTTTGCAGCTGCACCATGTGACAAATGATTCCAATCTAGGCTGTATGCCCTTGTCTTGACCCTGAAAATAGGGCAAGCGCAGCCAATGGAAAAGATGCGCTCTAATAAAGCCTGGAATGGGCAAGGACAGCACAAAGAGGGGGATGGATGGAAAAGTGTATGAACAAGGGGACAGAAGGGAGTGGGGGAGCATGGACATCTCAGGTGCACGAGGATAATGAGATCGCTTGTTTGTTCAGTGAAAATTACCCCACAAGACCTTGCTTGGCAAAGCAGCCATCTTGTCTAGTTTGTGAATTGGGCTAATTCCTGAGGGTGCATGTCATGTCAAGGATTGCAATCTCTTTTTACACAGCACCTCTGGCACAGTGCAAACATGTAAATGGGGTCTGATGCCACCCTCTTGCCCTACAGATTCCTTCCAGAAAGCTCCCACCAACGCTACCCCCCTCCACCCATTTCATAAATCTAGTCCTGTAAAATGAGCACGTACTTGCCAAGCTCAGTGGTGGATACACACGGCTCTCCAGAAAGGTCCGGGTGGCATGCTGTGTATGCAAATGAAATTCTCCTTTCCTTATTTTCACCTCACGCCACCCTGCTGGCAAAGCAGTCCCCTGATTCTAATCCTTCTCTACTATCTTTCTTGTTCTCTTTCATTTTTTCTCATCCTCTCTCAAAATCACACTTTATAGCCAAGTCTGATAAATGTCTTATCGGGACAGAGGCTAAAAATATATCCTGTTTAGCATCTTGAGTAAGGATGTGTTTAAACTCGACCATCAGTAGGAATAACTTGTTGTCTGTACAAATAGCCAGGTTGTGGTTACACTTGACTAAACCAGAATATTTACTAATAAAATGAAAAACAGCATTTGAAGAAAGACTATACTTACCTGGCTTTGTCAACACGTCAAACTAACAAGATTTACAGAATCATCGGGACTGTTAGAAATCCTCTCAGTTTAGCACAATTCGACAAAGCCACTGTGAGGGCAATGTATCGAATCAGATCTGACACTGAGGAAAACAGCATTTGAAAGCAACACAAACCCTTTCAGTGTGTTGAATGTGATATGACAGCCCAACCTAAAATCCCATTGGCAGGATTCTATGTGGTCAACAGCTTTTTAACTTGAAGCTCAATATATTAGCATGGTTGAAACATGTTGACATGCCATGGATCTGTTCTTAAACTCAAATGAACACCAAACAGTTTAATCCGGCATACATGTACACGCACAGCCACCTTCTTGTTTCCAATAGTGCTATTAGAGGAAATTATTTCTGATCAGTGTCTGACCAAACCAGAATAGAATAGAGTGGTCTAGAGGTGAGATCCCCACTATTTTCCCCTCTTTAAAGATCATTACCTACATATTTGACAGCAACTGGACTCTTACTGCCATAAGGGAAAGAGCAGGGGAATTATAGGGAAAAGAAGGTGTAGATGGGTTGTGTGTCACCTTATCATCTGGATGATGTTTAATGGGGTCATTACAGAAATTACTATGTCAGACTAAATTGGAGAAAAGCTATACTAAGACTAAGAGGTGTCATCTCTGCAACATGAAGACCCAAGATATACAGTACAACAACAGCTACAATGCAACTGCATCTGATGCAACTGCATCTGGCAGATGTTATGTGATCTGTGCTCTCACAACACTATAAAGGATACACAACTAATGGCAGGTCCTGGTACAGGTGATACAGGGACACCGTCCCACACAACTCTCAGGCTACGAGGAGTTTAGACTGAATCCTTTGTTTGCAAGTAAATTATTATTATGGGTGTGTTTTGAAAACAGGAGCCGCTCATAATTGCAATGATTGAACTATAACAGTTTTGCATCTCCATGCTTCAAAGAATTCTAAAAAAATAATCATTTAATTTTTACAGTCTAGTCTATAACTTATTGAGTTATGATTAGATTTTTTTATACTTTTGTTTAACTCAGTTTTACTTTATTACACACTTACATTACGTCTCGTTGAAAAACCATGTTACATGTACTCAATTTTAAATTCTCTGTGTTTATATTTCTATTTTTTCATTTCTATTGTGTAAACATACTGTATGAATATTGTGGTAAGTGAATTCACAGGACATAAAACTGCCTAAAGCAGAACTCAGTGTGATGTATTATATATAAGTGTTGAACAGGAAACAAGAATAATACGTTTTTCTCCCTGAATCTAAGTGAGCTCTATAGGGTGCACACGAGTAAAGTGCCAAATATCTGTTATGCCACCCCTTTCCCTCTCAAAACCTTCCTCTTTCCCCTTTTCTGTTTATAGCTATTGTAAAATAAAACGAAATAACATTTGCCTATAAATACCTTCTTTACATCATGAAAGTAAGTAGCCAGCCACATTTTAATGCTTTACATTCAACCCCCCCCCCAAAAAAATATGTTTATCAGTAAGTTTTTTTTATTGTTGCTCTTAATGCTACTGCATATACAGTGGTATTTCGACTTTTTGGAACATGTTTTTGCACTACAAACCAAATTGTTTTTATTTTGAAGAAAGCGACACACTTTTTGTAAAATAACATTTCATTGTGTAACGTTTGTAAGGTTTCCTAATTATGCATTAAGGGCTAAAGGGTTTTTGGACATTTTTTCACAGTCAAACTTAGTAGATACAAGTGTTATTAAATGGACAACCATTAGAACGCTGAATTTACTATACTGATTTTATTATACATCCATTAAAAGTGACTGGTAAGAGTAAAGTTAATTCTTAAAAAAATGCCTGGAACTATTTGTTTGTAGATGCATTTACACATTTTTGTACACTTGTATACAGAAGTGTCCAAAACACCTTTTGCTGCCCACTGTGCTGTAGTTCAATTCTCATCTGACCATTCAAAAAATCAATGCATAAATATTAAATGTCGGTAGCCCCACCAGCTCTAAACAACAAGCAGGAAACAGCAGACTGTTACTTATTTCACATAGCTACACCAAATCTGCATTGGTCTGTCCAGATTTCTAAAAAAAAACACAGGTCATACACACCCAATACATTTGCAAACAAGTTGGGAGGGGGCTTCCTCCTCTCAAGGTTACAGCCTGCAGGGCTTCCCTGCTGCGTACGCGGCCATGGCCCACTCATTTTTCTGCGTTAGCTGTCAGGACGAAAGACTCCACAGCTCTGTCTGGGACCTGACACTTTTATTAAGCAACGCAACCTCCATGTCATCTGTGTCTCCAAACAAGACAGTTGTTTTGGGGTGGATTTGACATGCCATTTTCTCCTCACTAGCATTTTCAGATGAAAAAAGGGGAAAACAGTTTATTACTGTTTAGCTGCATCCGTCCGCGGTGCTGAGAGTAATGAAAAGCTGTGGGCTCAATATTTTACACACTGATGCATTTTTTGGATCTTGGACTTCTGCAGGGCATCTATAAAACAATGGGTGTCATAACCGAAAGGTGTATGTTATTAATCTCCCAGCCCTCCACAATCAATCAGCTTCTTCCTCCACAAACAGTGTAATGCATTGTTGCACTAAACGAAAGACCACATTTCACCGGCACACAAAGGCGAGGCTCGGGAGGAGATGTCTTCCTTGTAAAAAGCGGCCATGCATTATGACTAAAAAGCTTCTTCTGGTTGTTATGAACATTACTGAACAATTTGACTCAGAGGGATAAGTAAATGCACTGTAATTCATACCAATTTATTATTTTCTTTCTCCTGCCAAATGGAGTAGGAAGCACTGTGCTGGTAATGGTGCACTCGTTTTATTACACTGTAATAGGGTAAAACCGTTGTCTTTCACCACACAGCTCCCGTTTGCAAGAGAACATCAGAATAAGAAGTGAGACAAATGTGGTGTGAAGGTGTAAAATGTGGTGTTAAGTAGACATCAAGCACGGCTGGATGAAGAAGTACAGACTTATAAAGTACTTGCTTAGCGTGAAACCCGACATTCCTCATGTACTGAAACATCAATGCATGCTTATTTAGAAGTTAATCAGAAGAAAATATGGCATCATGGTAACAACTGGGAACCATTTGAAAGGTATATTGTGAGGTCATCTTTAGCAAATGTTTCTGGCAATGCGAAATTCACATTGGAAGATCATGCAACAGCAATTATCCAAAACCTTTGATTATCCTCAATGTATGCAATCACAGCTGAAAATCAATTTTCAGGGACATCCGGAAATCAAAAGCAAACACAGTGCCAGCAGGCCATATGCAATGTCTAAGCTGAGGGTTCTTCTCTTTTTCAGACATTTTCAAAATTAGCCAGCTTTTTTTCCCATTTGGGGCTAATCAAGTGAAACAGCAGTGAGCTCGCTGTTGAGACGCTGCCAAAAAAGGATCAGTCAGTGAAGTGGAGCCAGGTACTCTCCAATTAGTGTTTGCGTAACTTAATGCGAACTGCTGGTAACCGGCACAGAGCATCCAAGCGGTTGTCACCACAGTTACACACATCCTACCTCAGATGTGCTAACAAATCCTGATTTGTTTTCCTTTTCAAAACTAGCGTGAATTTTGAAATGAGACATTTTGATACATGCATTGATGCTAACGTGGGCAAAACAGCTTGGCTTCAGAATTGATGAGAATGAGCAAATGTCTAGGCACTGCCTGACACTTGATGACTATGTGGCCTAAAACACCAAAAATAATCTTGTTTGCAAGGTGTATCAAATTGCCAGAGTCATGTGTGGTATGGAGTAGGATTTGTACTTTGCTGAAAGGAAAAAGCAAGACTCAAACAGTAGGTGTTATAGCGATGTGATGTGACAAATGTCATTTTCAACACTGTTTTGGTGAATACATGTCTCTTTGAAGTGTATCGAGCAGTTCTGGCAACAAAATCAGACAAATATGAGGGGAAGTGGTTTCTATATTTGTAATGATATGTCAGCACTTTTCATAAAAAGAACAAAAATGTTTTTTTCAGAGAACCAAGAAGGATTGTTTTTTTCTTTTTTCCTACTCCATTTCTACGTTAGCTTTAAGTGTATTCAGAGGTGTTGTAATTAGGGGTCCAATCCAGAAGTGTAAGAAATTCTACCTTTTTGTCAGCATTACTATTTTTATAAAACGTTTTCTGCCTTCTGCCAGAATATGCATACGTACCAAACCATAACAGCTAAAAAACATTACAAGTTTTAAAAAGCTACTCAGACAATACAATACATGAAATTAAATATTGTGTGTCACTATAAGGTACACTTTGGTTGCGGTTGTTGTTTCAAAACAATGGTTGGTTAAAATGTGGAGAGAAAAATTAGTTGGGTAATAAATTCTGAATTGTTTCAGCCCATGGTGGGGTAACAACAATCCAGTATTGAGTGTATTGACCTTTTTGGGGGGAAGGTTATGTGTGTATGCTATATTTAGTTAAGTTGTATGGTTATAAATAATGTATGTAATGTCTATGACAAAGGTTGTAAGTGGATTCAATTGAAAAAAAAAATTTCAGTAATGCATCTGTCTTTATTATTTATTTTGGACTAAAAACACTCAAGCACATAAATTTGCCATGGATTCTTTAGATGAATAAGAAAATTCCCTCATCATTCCCAACCCACTCACCATCCACTTTGAAAAACACTACAAAGCTCTTCACTATTTAATATCATGAGAATACTATAGTATGATAGCAAAGTGTTTTGCACTAAAAGAAAACAAAATTGATGTCAAATGATGCAGCTCATCCAAACAAACCATACAGTACCTTTCTGTATGACTTGTTGCAATGGCAAAATAATACACAGATAACCCTATTACACAAGATTTGCGTTCTCTGAAACACCTCAAGCAGAATTCCAGGTCATGAACGGCATAAATCATGAATGTTTCAACCTGAGCACTTCTTTGGTTTCTCTTCTTCCTCCAGCCTTCCTTCACCCCAGGCCCAGACATCACATTAAATGCCAATTAGGGTTGGATTGCTCTAACAGAAGCTGTGGTTGAGCCAAAGCTCAGAGCAGGCCTGTGGGAAGGTGCTTATTGGTCCCAGTACTCTGGGCTAAGGAATCATGAGGTCAAAAAACACATTGCCTGCCTCTTCTATATAACACACACGTGTGGAGGTTCACATTCTACTTCCTGTCTTGACTGCATTCAAGTGGGTTTATGATACTGGGAGGATTAAAAAAAATCTAAATCTGACTACTGCAAAATGTTTAAAACTACTTTTAAAAAGGTCAGCTAATACTATTTATTATCAGTGCAACCTTAATGAAAATGGACTGGACATTTTAAGCTTAATAAATATATACATATAGCATGCAATAGGTATGTGTGAAAATAGATATATAATTATATAATAGATATATAATAACAATGTACAGCCTGTTATAATTACCTCTTATTAAAACGTGTGGGAGATGTCTGGTTTGTAAATTAAATAATGTTGTATGGACTACAACAAGTTTTTACAGTAATTTTGCATTACTATTTAACCCTGAGAGCTACGGACCTTCATTTTAATTTCTTGCACATTCTTCAAGAAAAACGTCATGCAGCTTTGAAACAACAAATCTGAGTTCATGTCACTCAGAGATGAAAAAAATATTACTTGGATTACAATATGTGAAATTGGTTGTGTTAGAATCATTCACACATTTTATAAGAGAGACTAAAAAAAATCTCACAGTTATCTGTCGGTTTATTTGATACTCTTTTTCTTTCACAATAAAGCAGTGTGTAAGAAATAATAAAATACCTATAATCGCCATGCTTCCTGCCTCCTCTTCAATAACTTCTCCCACAATTTAAAATGAAAACAGCATAAACAATTCATCCAAAATATAATGGGTGGTGTTCAGTACAGTAAAAAATATTTGCCTCAAAAGAGCCATGGATCAAAAAGGCAAACACCATAGTCTCAGCATTGGTCAGCAGAGAGCAATGTTAACAGCCAGAGGCCAGGACTAAGTCAACACCAGAGTAGTTTGCCTTGCCCTTTCTGTCAAATCAATATCTGCAAATAATAAATGAGATCCCAGAGGGAAGCTCCAAACCCCACTACAAGGCCTGACCAAGTCCACAGTTGGCTGGCTACTCAATATTGTAGGTGAGCCAGAGCAGTGCAGAACATCTTTAGCACTCTATAAAAGAAAATTAATTGTGCTCAAATCAAGACTAAGGGCACCCTGAGGGTTATCTAATAGGGATACTTACAACTAACAGCTGGCACTGAGAACCCTTAAAATGAAGTGCAAAAGGGAACAGGAATGCTTATTCACACAGAGGTATAGTATAAAAAGGTACTGATATTTAAAAGACACATATTTATACTGAGTAACACTAACATTTTTGACCAAAAATTGTTACTTTACATATATAAATAACTGCACACAAATCTCACACTTTGATCAAATTAATCTAATCTGATGAATACAGCTCTGAATGAAAGCTTTCATCCAGACACCCAGGCATCAACACCTTTTATTAAAGGCTTTCACGTAGTGATTCTAAAAAATTTACTGTTGTTTTTTCGTTTGTAAATCTGAATTTTACTTTAGCCTAAAGGGTGCGTTGAGATTGTTTGAGCTCGTCCCTCCCTCTCTGTGTTTCTCACCAATGGGTAATCAAATATGGAATAAGGTGAAAATTTTTAGACTCACCCACATGTAAGTACTCTCCACATATACGTGATCTTCACAGGCCACCTGACACATTTCCGGAGATGAAAGACTCTGAAACAAATGTCTGTAATGAGCAGAATCTGCTTTACCAGCTCCAGTCCATTAATATATCCTTTCATTGATTCCTCAATATTCCATTCGTTTTTGGACCCCAAAAATCCTCATATGCACCCTGTCAGCATGGGCTCAAAACCTAGGCAACACCAGGAAGAAAAAGCAGCTTCCAGAAAGAATGACAGCATACATCCACGGATCAGCTTCTCTGTTGTGCGTTTGTGTCCGAAAGACCTCTGAAAACTGAGAGAAAGCAAGAAGAACCAACTGGTTCCTCATCATGCGCTTGTTAGCTTGTCCGATCTTTGGCAATCAGCATCGTCCCTGGGGCTGAAAGACATAAGACGGCAGGGAAGCAGGGAAAGCCAAAGCTGAGGAAAGATCAATACAGCACTGTGAAACAAGAAGTGGAGGCTATTTACTTTTCATTGATCCGATGATGCTGGAGAAACACCACAGTCTGCTGTTAAATTGAGGGAATGAGTCTTTGGGGCTGGTGGGGTTTCTCCTAACAACCACCTGGCTCCAGGGTCTGAAGAAAATCTAAACAGAAGTAAAACTAGGCAAAAATAGATATTGTTCAGCTGATTAAATTAGCAACGATAATTACCAATTAACTTAAGCAACACTAAACACAGAAAGTGCTAAGAGAAAATATTGGCCAAACACTGTTTTAGTGTTACATTTATAGCTGAAAGTCTAGTACAACCCTATTGCTTACTTTTGAAATATGTTCATGATGCAGAACATGAAACAGAAAATAATATATGAAGCAGATCGTTTTGGGCAATTAGAACTCTTTACACCACAAAATATAATATGCAATTAAACAGATCCAGAATTCTTATTTATATTTAAAGTTGCTTGGCTGATACATAACCCAATGAAAATTTGGATTCAAACACAATTTGAATTCTGCCATTTTTGCTCATAGGCACTCAGTTCTTGATATAAATTGTTTTACCATCACCTGAGCATTTATCATCAGACGCTAACTGAACTATACTTTAAAATAAAGGTGCATAGGAGAACCTCTCCGGTTGCAGTTGGTTCTCTGTGTGAGTGTGTGATGTGCAGCAGGTGCACTTGCGTGTATAATAAAGCAAAAGGGTAGGCTGCTGTCACGGTTGATCCTGCACCTCCTCATGGACTCCAGTTTCCATCATGCACTGCACTTCACCTGCCTCCATCTTTGATAACCGTCACCTGCACCTCATCATCTTGGACTCTATATCAGTCACGCTGTTTCTTTGTTGTGTCAGGTTTCGTTTGTAGTTGTTTAGCTTAACTAATACTATTACCTACCTGATCTCCTGGCTATGGTTCATTTTGTTTTTGTCATTGTCATTATCTCTCGGTATTTTGGATCACTCGCCTGTCTCCCCTGTGGATTGTATTTTGATTATTTACCTGCATTTGTGTTTGTCTACTCTTCACTCAAGTAAAGTCGGTTTGTTATCATCTGGTCATTGTGCTTCTTCATCCAATACCACCCGTAACAGCTGCGGTTAAAGAAACATTACAAAGACAAAAACATCCAAGTTCACAATGTAGATTTGCATTTTTGCCTTTATTTGCCTTTTTTTCCCTCTCAATGCAACAACAACATCTGCAGCCTTAGCCAACTTTTTGATTGCATTTATTGGTGTGTGTGCTCATCAATGACCTTATAATGACTATTAGGATAAAGTCTGCAGGTGTAATAAATATGTTAAGTGCCAGTGTGTTAAGACTGGGAAATATAGATTAGATAAGAAAAAGTAATCGGGTATTAAAGGATGTTATGTTTCTGCACGCCATCAACAGTATGGATTACAAAGCCGGTCATTAGGGCACATGGTCAGGGCTAATCTGTCCTAATTTGTAATCAAGAACTGATACGGTACTTTAGGGAAACTGAACTGGTCCTGCTGGAAAAGCAACCTAAACTGATAGCTGTGTTTAAATTTTTGTGTCAGATGTGTCAATCATCACATTAAACCAGCTAGCAAAATGCCTGACCACCTTAAATTGTAGTTGTTTGATAGTTTATAAGCTTAGATGAACTAGAACTGATGGCATGTATTTATTGAAATACAGCTTCTCACACCTTATTGTATATAGTACAGTACATAAGATAGACGTTTTCTGTTTTTGGTTTTTGTTGTTGCTGACTAAATTCTTGATGAAATCTAATCAACACTTACACTGCAGTCTTACTTCAAAAGGTTGCTCTCTAAAACACCCTCTTTTCTTCACCCTCCTTTCCAATTAACCCTCTCTAACAGCTAGGATTACATTAGCTTTGAGCTCCCTCACACCCTCCACTGGACTCACATGGCTCGAACAATGAACCCTGACTTGCTTCACAAATCTCCCCTTCAGCTAGGCACAATTATGAATTCAAATAAGGCTGATTCAGACTCTCTCAAGCAGCACACTGCCTCTCCCATGACAAGCCTTGATAATGAGGACTTTAAGCAGGACCACACAACAAGAGCATCGCCTGAATGGCCTTGGGCCCCTTCACCACCAGAGGGGTCAATTTAGGTGTTGCATTTATCAGCTAGACCCAAGGATAACTCCATCTGTTCACATTTTTGAAAAAGTTCACAAGAATATTCACAAGTAAAACTAAATATTTCCCCAAGTGTTTCGAAAGAAAAAAGTACAAACTTAAAAAATATAAATGGCACTTATTTTACATTTATTCAAGAAATATGTTGCATCATTCAAGAACAAAATTAATTAGTTAAATAGCTTACTTAACTACTAGGATGACTGCAGTTTCACAATAATAATTTGAAGGAATATGCTCAAAACATCCTGGGACAGCTAAAATGCATACTAAAAAAATAAAAAATCATTTTACCTAAAAAATTGTTTTACTTTTAGGTATGTTTAAGGTAAATTACACAACATTAAACAGCTATCAATTTTGATATTACTTTTTATTTTTGGTCAAATTTTCATTTTGAAATTCATTTTGGATTCTTAAACTGGAATCTTAAACAAAATAAAGCATCACTTTTTTCATGGCCTCCTTAAAACATTCTGTTGATTATAAGGATTTCACTGTGTTCTTAACAGTGCAACAGTGTAGTGGTGAAGTCTACAATAGGCAAAACAGGCACAGGAACAAGAGCACTTCAAACAAAATCACTTTAATAACTCATTCAGAAAGCTACAGGATCAAGAACAAGGCAAAGAACACAACCTAGCACACATTGTTAAACTACAAAGTTTAACAAAACATAAGCAAGGACTGGCAAAGAAACTAAACACAAACAAGGGTATATAAACAGGTGAACACAGAGAACTACTGTAAACAAGACACAGGTGAACATTATCAATAACCATGGGAACAAATAAGAAATGTCAACAGTCCAATACTTTAATTAGAGTACAGTATAATTAGCTTTACAGAGCACTAAACACTTCTAGCTGAGCCAGCTACACTGTAAAAGAGGTTGAGAAAGCGTAAAAGTTGAATGCAACAGATTTCAGGACATTTTAAGTAATGAGTAATGTCACATGTCTCTCAACTTCATTATAAAACACAAATTAGTTGAACCAACTCAAATTAATTAAATAACTTAATACAAATAGAATTTTGAGTTAACTCCACGGAGGACATTAAGTCCAGCCAACATGATTTTTAATCTATAAATTAAACCTATTATTTTTTATGCGCATTAAGTTGATCATATTAGTAGTATAAGGGTTTACTGTAATCAATTCTTAAGTTATCTTTAACTAAATTTTAAATAATTAAATTAACAAAACATAAATTTTTACAGTGTAGTACAGTGTAGTCATTTTAGAGCATGCAGATGAAAAAAAATTAACAACTATACTTTTTTTATTTATTTTAGACGGGGAGAGTTAGGTAATTCAAAGATGATAATGAATGTAGATGGAGAGAGAACAGAAAAGGTTGTAATCTACCCAACATGAGTCTAAATTGGTACATTTTTTGTGAAAGGACATTCTAATGTTTCTTTGTCCAAGCAAGTAATTTCCTCACTTTCTTTCTCCAATGTGGCTTGCCGTGGCAGCATTTTCTGCAACATAGAACACTCTCCTTTCTATTTCAATAGGACAGCTCATTTGCCAGACTGTGAACCGAACTGCTGACTGAGTCTTTTAGACTTTTATAGAGAGAGAGGGCAAGAGAGAGAGAATGGAGGGAGAATATGAGAAAGCATTGTATCATTGCTACTCAGAGAGATCACTGGACATTAAGGAACACTAGATTGCAAGGTCAGGAACATTTTTTTTCTCTTCTCTGCAGGATTTCTTCACACTGAAACCTTGGCAACTTCACATCTTAAGGCTTTAATATATATAAAAGTGCACTCAGTAACCTTTATGTTACTATGAACAATTTCACAGTCATCTTGGACATACAGTGACAGGTGGCACTGTGGACGAAGCATCACATAAAAAGTGTTCACCCACCAATGTCAGAAAATGTGTTACTTTTAGTCAGCCATCATTTACAGTACATAAATTCATAAGCAAAACTGTCTAGTTACAGAAGGTATTTGGTTGGTCATGTGATCTCAAAATGTTGCCACATTTTAAAATTAAATAGCTTTTCAAAAGTGACAAAACCGAAGTCTCCTCCTTCTATATCATATGACATTGCAGGCCTGTAAAACCAGGTTCAACAGTGAGTGTTTATCACGCAGTCCGCTGATTAAATCCAGCCTTTAACAGAGGTCCCACAGCTGGCAAACTGCCCACTGAGAAGTCCTTGGATAGGGAGAAACCATGTGCAAACACACACGCACTAAACCCACTTCATGTTGTGTGTAATCCGGCCAACAACCCTTCATGCATCCACTCAAGGACGTTTCCCGGCCCCCGCTAACAAGCGGGCTGTGCAATTAGCTTGCTCATCAAAATAATGATGGATAGCCAGTAACTATGGCCACCACCACAACACAAAGACAAATGCTGGCTCCCACAGAGAGTGTATATTCCAACTTTAAACACTCTGTTTAACCTGAAGTAATAACTAAAAAAAAACATGTCAACCTACTAATAAGTAATTAATTTGAGTCTGGGACTGTGGGCAATTTGTGAAGTTCAAAAAATGCACTTC
The DNA here is from genome assembly GCA_019155185.1 of Beaufortia kweichowensis. Lineage (NCBI taxonomy): Eukaryota > Metazoa > Chordata > Actinopteri > Cypriniformes > Gastromyzontidae > Beaufortia > Beaufortia kweichowensis. Next base: position 6,215,026 of record CM032795.1, on the reverse strand, counting down.
AAAAAGTATATTCTTTTAGCTAAACTGGTCAGCAAAGATGTAACCTACCCACAAACATTTGAAGAGTCACCTTTTCAGCTCAACTAATTAGCCTAATGCTATTTTACTAAGCACTTCAAATGTCAGTGCATTTGTAGATTTAGTGTAAACTTAAATTCCATTACCTAGCAGGCATTATTGCTCAGAGAGTTGAGCTAATCTCTCCCCCGGGTCCGATATGTTTCCCCTGCTTTGTCATCTTGCTAACCGTTCTGTCTAGACCAACTTAGAGCCCCATAATCCACCACGGGGATCAATAAACTGCACATAATTCAAGGCTAATAATGAGCCTTCACTACCACGCAAATGGCCAGCTACTCTAAAGGAATGGAAGGCGTAAAATGATAATGTAATTATTAAAAGGACAGATAAAATGAGAAGTCTCTCTCTTTCTCTCTCTCTCTCTCTCTCTCTCTCCCGAACTGAAAAGGCTAAAGTCAATTAGCACCACTTGAAATTATTGTTATACCAAAGCCAGCTGATTGGTGAGGAAGTTAATGCATCTGGCTCCCAAGATGAATGTGGGACATGACTTGCAGTGCCAAGAGCAGCTCTGTTATGTTGTGGGCAATTGGAGAGTAATTATATAGACACAGTACTATAATGTTCTTTTTTTATTTACTATAGGATATTGTGTTAAACTAGATGTGTTTTTAAATAAGTTGATAATAAAAGACTGATTTACTAAATCACTACCACGATGTAAATGCTAAACCAGGCACAATGTAACCAGTTTTCCATCAACAAGCAATTTTGCTGTGCAATGTGACATAATTATATTGTAGCACATTGAGATTTTACAATGGCTAGCACAACACCACAGAAATATAAAACCATATGCTCAAAAAAGTTACAAAGAAGATTGCGAACTGAATTCCATTTATTACGTCACAATCACATCTAGTTAGGACACACTGAGCATGGTTCTCAAATATGTAATAATGCAGTTTTTTTTTCTTTAAAGAGAAACATACAGTAAAGTCATCATACAGCTTTTAACTGTGGTATTACAAGTACAAGTTATCAAAATGTTTACATCTTTAACTCATTTTAAAATAAACTGCAGATCAGAAATGCATATCAACTTCACTTCTGATTTCAATCTGCTTGCAGCATTTGCAGCTCAAGCCTTAAAAGGGCTGTTAATCCTCAATTTAATTAACTTATCCCCCTCTTCCTCTCTCATGTGGGGCATCACCCCAAGTTAGGTTGCAAGGCCCTAAAGTGACTTTTAATGTAGTGCAAAACCAGCGCAGAATCTTAATTACCACGGAAATACAGTAAACACTGTGCCGTCTGACCTGCAAATTGAAATCGCTAATGTAGCTGACTCTTCCACCAGGCTGCTTTTTCCTAATGCACTAAATATTTTGGCTTGCACAAAATGTCACCCTTTCCGGTGAGGACTGGCATTTGAAGTGGGTTTTGTAGACCCTGTGGCCAGATCGCTGAAGGCAGAACAGCCTCTACTGTATGTATCCAAAGAGCATGAAAGAGAGAAATCTGTCTGTGAGGAAGATCAGATGATAGCAACAGAGAACGAATGCCACATACCCACATCACTCAAAAGCAGAAAGGACAGCTTGTTTCAGGGTCTGTTAAGTATGTCCATGCCAGTGGGGTTTTCAAAGTGAAGCGCAATGCTCCCAGGCCTTTCAGTGTCTGATTTTGAGGCTGACAAAGGCCTTGATTGAAGCTAGAAGTCTCTGAGCTTAGCAGTCTGACAGGATAATAGGACATCTGGAACAGATGTTTACTCCCCCATTTGTAAAATAGTGTCGGCTATGGGTGAATTGTTATGCTAATGCATATATAAACACGCCCTCTCTTTTGCATAGGCTCAGATGCCAATTAAAACTTTGTCTTTTTTGCTAACTCGTTTACTGATAAAAGATAACAAGAAATATTATGGTGGTTAAAATATGTAAATATGTCAGAATATAAACTGGGATGCAGAACTGTGTTCTGATTAAATGCTATTTCAACAGCTTCTGTTATAATCACTAGTCAGCCTTGCAACTATTTTTAATGAGAAATAATCAAACGACTGTCTATGGAAGTAAACACATACTGTAATACCAGTGTTGTGATACCAGCCACCCTCCTTTAAATTACTCTATGGTTATGCGGTAATCAAACTCAGCCATCTGCGCATCTGCAATTAGCATAATTGGTGTACATTACATGCTTAATGTAAAGCACATTTTTTACTGCCATTTCTCCCTCAGATGTCTAATTGTGATTGAGGTTGGGAGGAAAAACATTGAGAGTCCTGCAGAATGTTAAAAAGCAGATTAGCAAGCAATGGGCTCCACAGTCCAGGTGCAGAAAGATCAAAGGTCAAGTGGCCTTGCTTTTATCTGACAAACAGTTTGGTAACACCTGGAGGAGAGGCAAGAATTTCAAACGCATGAGTGAATGGGCATGACACTGCGCTCTCTTCCAGCTGCTTAAATCCAGCATAAATTGGACTCCATTAGAATTAATAGCCTTTGCGTGATCATAATTTACATATAAAGGCAGGAAGACATCTGTCATAAGGTATCTAGATCTAGAAGCAGACGTCTCGAAACAGTTTGTTTAACAATGTGTTAACAGACGTTAGGCTGTATCTACAGCATTTGTATAACAAAATAATGCAAAACCATTCACATTTCACGTGTTTGCCACAGGCATGCTGTAAAAATGATATACATGCAGTGTTATCTTATGGAGCTATTTCTGCTTGAACTGCTGAAAATACTTTTATGGATATAAACTAATGTACTGTAGTCAGGTCGATTCAGTCACATCAAATGATATTTTTGACTTGAAAAACTTTTCACATGCAGGCCTTTAAAAGCATTTAATTCATAATGAAAGGCAAATGGAGCCCTGGATAAAGTTTGGTATATGTTCTATGCTTTCTGGATCATCAGATTTGAAACGTGCAAAATGAAAGAAATAACCCTCATAAAACTAACATCATAAAATGACAGATGCATTTTGCTTTCTTTTCAAAGGATAAAATATGCAAAACAGCGGCTTTCAAATGACATTTAATTGTATCATCTCATGAGCCTAGGCTAGGGCATTGTTGCTTGAAATATAAATTGAGCAATTCAATTAAAGTGTCCTGCACAGACACATGATAACTGATGGAGGACGACCCTAACCCAGGCCTGAACCTCATGTCCCCTCCATACCTCTCAGCCTCACTGACAAATGGCGGCCAGTTAATAACTGAAACACATGGCTGCTGGCGTAGGTCAATAACGTCCCTTCCTTCATCGGCTTTGGTGAATTAACTGCCTTGTCCTCTATTCCCACCATCTTTTTTCACTTGTTAATAGAGCTAGGATGTGCCCCGCTGATTAGCTATAAAAACCTTTCTTATCTTAAAAGAAAATAAACAGCTGGAGCTAATGATGACTTTGCTCTGTGTTGTTATAGGTTACACAGCCAAATGCAAAGAACCCAGTTTGTTTGTACAACAGCACAGAATCACTTGGAACAGTAAACAGTAAATAGCACTTTTAAAATAAAGGTGCTTCACAATGTGAAGAAAAGTACCATTCCAAAAAGAACCATTAACGTACAACTAATATATCTGTTTTGCAAAAAATTCTTTGTAGATGTTCTTAAGATGATGAAAAAGTAAAAAACCTTTGAGTGACTGGTTCTTTGAGGAAGTTCAAAGCAGATTAAATGTTTGGGTGTTGGTGTTTTACTAGAAATCCTAATCCTTAGAACTAAGTTCAAATATCAGTTTTAGCTGTTTAGTGATTTGTATTGAGGAAATCCCTAAATTACAAAATAGTTCGAACATGCTCCTTTAAAGATGTAATTTAGTAGTCAACACATGTCTAAATGTTATATAAACATGGATTCATTTGGCATCTGTGCAAGACTAATAATAATAATTAATAGTGTTTACACAGTTATAAGAATACATTTATTTAACATTTTTAATAATATTTAGATAAAATAAGGGCAAGGATCAAAATCTCCCCTAAAAACCTTGTCTCGTTCTTTAATGCCATAAAATACATACAAGGTTAAGTGAAACTAATTGAAACCACCTACGTAAAAACCTTTCTTAAGCCCAAACCCAGGATTTAGGTAAAATACTCTTTAAATTCCATATCATGAATTACAACCCTCCACAATAAAACATAAAGACTTCCATCCGAATGTGTGCAGGCATGCCTTTTACATGCTAATATCATATAGGAATAAACACATTATAGTGACTAATTATTTATCCATGGATATTTAATCAAATCTTTTGTGGGGATGTGCATAGTAGGGGGTGTTTATTCCGATACTGTTCAGAAACGTGGTAATCTGCTGCAAACTAGAGGTGGCAGTGCCATTGTGCGACTGACAAATTTGTTTACAGGCATGCGCTAACCCAACAGATTAAAACACTATTGCGGGGAAGATAAGCACACAGGCGTATGACTGTCACAAACCTCCGCAACCCTGTCTTTAACGCAGGCAAAAAAAGAGTCAGATTGAACAATGGCTTTAAATCCATTCCACCCCTTCTCAAGGCCTATTTGACATTGTTCTAGTGCAGCCCACACAATTTTCACATTTCAAAGTCAGTTTAATCAAGAGCTAAAGCCAACGAATATGGATCAGAGGAAAGGGAACTCATACAAATGATCACTGCTTTATGGAGTTTATGTCCGCCAGCATTTAATAAAACGTAAGCCAATAAAGGAATTTGATTTTTTTTCATTGTTTTCTTTAATTTGTTTTATTTGGCATGAAGCCTATTGAAAATGTACCATAAGAATATATTTTTAGTGTTGTGGTATTATAAACTATTACACATAATATAAATTAATAATAATTTATTAAAAAATCAAGTTAAGGATACCTCAGATACCTCAGAACCAAAAGTTAAAAAATACAAACTGAATTCTGTACAAATACCAGATCATATCACAATACAATGCAATATGATATTTGGCTTGCCAAGAAACTATTTAAACATTATCACATACAGTATGCTTGATTTACTTGCAATACCCTTTAAAAGAGAAAACATCAACATTTGAAACATCTGTCTCATCTAGCAAAACTGTGTACCTCATAGTGTTGAAGTAAATGATTATTGCCAATTAAGTGCCCATTAATTCTGCAAGCATGAGATCCTGCCAGATGTTTACATCAGAGAAAAATAATCCTATTTTTTGTTTTATTTTTAAATAGCCATTAGCGTTACATATATTTTACGTACACATGATCGAATGTAAGTGCAAACATTTAAAAGCACATACCATAATAAGAATAAACAGTCTGAGAGTCAAATATTGATCACAGTTTGGGCAAAAGTAATTTTGTTCAAGAATTTCCTACAGGACAGAGGATATGATTTATAAAAAGGCATCTTAGACTTGATTAATACGATGCCATTTTGCTGCCTGAACTCTGAAAATAAACTGAAGTCCTTTTGAAAATCGTTGCCCTATTTCTTCATATTGATATATCTGTGGCACAATTGGAAAATAGAATCTAGGTCTTATAAATTAAGAACATCTTGCTAGGCCAGATAAAAGCCAAATAGACTCCTAAGACAACGACCGACTCTTCAGCCTAACATAATAAATGACTATTGGTCGCTATAACAATCTGGTCTCTGCTTGCTCTGACCTCGACACAATAGCCCGGGTTGTCCAGCTGTGGCCCTGCTGGAGCACAGCAGCTGAAGGCAGTCTTACTGTGCTTGCTAGCCTGACCTGACTGGATCTGGCGGTTCCTCAGACCAGCACTTTTTAATTCCCATAAGGAGCAGAGCAGCAGAGAGAGTGCAGGGCAAGGAGTAAGCATCTACTGCATGTGGCAGGGCTAAAGCCCATACACTCTCTCACTGACCTCAATTAGAGCAGCCAAAAGATTAAAACTAACTGCCCAGATATATGCAAAGGACCCAAACTAACAGATGATAAACTACTATATATATATATATATATATTAGCAATATTACTCGAGTAGGAGTGTGATATGGCTCGATATCTATGATAAGATCAGAGGCACGAGGCCATAGGCCGAGTTCATGACGCAATCACAGCAGTAATGATATAAAGCCATGTTACACGACTACGAGTGTGATATTGCATTTATACAACAGTTCGACAGCACCAGTGTGTAGTCAAATCATAAATAAAAATGGAGTGTCTTTAAAACCCTCTTTTGTGCGGAACTACTTCTACTTTTAAAGTTGTGTTTTAAAGTTTCTTATGCTCATAGTAGTATATATCGTTAGTATATATTGTATTGTTATATATTGTATATATATTGTCATAGTGGTATATATTGTTAGATTTGATTTGATTACATTTGATCAAAAATACAGAAAATATTATCATGATTTCAATGTTTTTCTATTAATATACATTAAAATTTAATTTATATCTTTAATTAAAGTTCAATTTTCAGAATTATTACTCCAGTCTCCAATGTCACATGATCCTTCAAAAATCATTCTAATATTCTGATTCATTATTAGTGCTGGAAACAGCTGCTTAATATTGTTTTGGAACCTGTGATACTTTTTTCAGGATTCTTTAATCAATAAAAGTTAAAAAAGAACAGCATTTATTTAAAATAGAAAGGCTTTCTGATACTACACTGATACACTACTATTCAAAAGTTTTGGGTCAGTACACTTTTATTCTTTCTTTTTTTTAAAGTAATTAATACTTTTATTCATCAAGTATGTGTTTAATAAATAAAAAGTGATAGCATAGATTAACACATTAGAAATTATTTATATTTTGAATAAATGCTGTTCTTTTTAACTTGTTATTCATCAAAGAATCCTGAAAAAAGAATCACAGGTTAAAAAAAATATTTGGCAGCACACCTGTTTCCAGCATTGATAATACTAAGAATAAATCAGCATATTAGAATGCTTTCTGAAGGATTATGTGACACTTAAGACTGGAGTAACAGCTGATGAAAATTCAGCTTTGCATCACAGGAATAAATTATATTTTAAAGTATATTAATATAAAAACCATTATTTTATATTGTAATATAATTGTGTAATATTACTGTTTTTCCTGTATTATTTATCAAATAAATGCAGCCTTGATGAGCATAAGATACTTCTTTAAAAAACATTACAAGTCTTACTGATCCCAAACCTTTGAGCAGCAGTGTATATATTTTATGTATTATAAAATATAATAAAATTTTGAAATATTCATAATATAGAAATATCACATTTTTTGCACTGAGAAGCTTAAAGGGTTAGTTCACCCCAAAATGAAAATACTTTCATCCTTTACTCACCCTCATGTCACTCCAAACCTAAATGACTTTCTTATAAATTTCTTATAAATAAATTCTTCATAATAAATAAATAAATTCTTATAAATACTTTTTTTATATATTTTGTATATATATATTGTATGTTTCTTATATGTTCGTAACCAAACTTTGACTTATTTTGGACACAAAGTCACTGAGACATCAAAATATCTAAAATATCTCAAAATATCTTATTTTGTGTTCTGCAGAAAAGTTATATACAGGTTTTTAGGGAGGGGAAACGATCCCATTAACAAACATTTTAATAAAATGTTTCTAAAAAAATGTATATGGTCAACAAAACAGTTTTTTCCCCCAAGACACTAGGGAGGTACATTTATACTTTACTTGCTTCCCCAACTCAGAAACAAGCATAACAGGAATAACATCAAACCTCTAAATCACTTCTTCATTGTTATTTTGGGATGCCCAGCTGACCAGGACTCCAACTGAAGCCTCATCAGCAGCACTATCATCTCAGCTGTGGTGGTGGGTGGCCAGAACAGATTAGTAAGGGTCATATGCCTAACTGTGCCCTCCAAGCAACCAACAAGCCAGGTTTGTTTTAGCTAATGCAATTAACCTTGTTGACAGAAAAAAAAGAGGAAAAGGGCAACAAAAAGAAAACACAGGGAGCAAACAAGAAAAGCCACGCCATGAGAGAGAGAGAGAGAGAGAGAGAGAGAGAGAGAGAGAGAGAGAGAGAGAGAGAGAGAGAGAGAGAGAGAGAGAGAGAGAGAGAGAGAGAGAGAGAGAGAGAGAGAGAGAGAGAGAGAGAGAGAGAATAGTAGAGGTGAAAAGCTTAACTCATAATGATAGGAGAAAACATGTCTGGGCTGAGTGGGCTCTCATCTCTCAGTTCTACCTCTTCTCGGGGGAACCAAAGGTTGTGAGCACTCGTCTCATGGAGGAAAGAAGATGAAGGGCCAGTGTCAGGTTGGCTTTTAATGGTCAGATCTGTGGTTAGTTCTTCTGACTATGTCCTATCCCCCATGGCTCAGAGTCCACTCCATATAACTGGCCATAATTCACCTCGTTTGGCAGTTTGGGGTCTCAGAGGTGCACGATAAAAGTGCATGGAGCAGTAATGGCACCATGAACAGCTGAGGGCACATCTAGTGAGAGTAGAGCAGAAAACCACACTCTGACTGGAACCTTTAGACTAGTACGTGAGGTAACACGATGTATATCATGCAAAGGTTTTATTTTACACTTTTTCATTCTCACTGGTGTCGCAATAAAGCTGCACAGTTAATAAAATGTGTCAAAATAGAATAATCACAAATGGTTTTAAAATTGCTTCTAAATGAGCATTATGCTTAATTTTAAAGGCCATTTCATACTGGTCTGATAATCGGCCACAACAAATACTAACATTCTAAGTTAGCTGTTGGATTTAGAATGATTTTGAGGTTTATCGGATAAGTGTGAACTGTCCTTAATAGACATAGGGAAAAATATAAATAAAATATAAATTACCAAAAATGTAATAATAATAAAATCATAAAACAACCCTCAAAACAACATTAAATAAGCTCTCATTTTAAATAAGATCTTAAATATAAAACTGGAGGATTAAAGACAAGCATAATATGTGAAAAGTTTTTTTTTTAAATACAGGCAAGGGGGTGTTTTCTGCTAGTTGTTTAGTAAGTGGGGCACAGAAGTGACACTACCATTAGAAACTAAGAACCAGTTCTAGTCTGGGCATGTCAAATCTGGATCACACAAACCTTTTTTACCCCCTGTCCTGGGGCAAGTATGGACAGCCCAGAGCACTGCTGCGCTGTACTGCTGTCCAATTAAAGGCAAATCAGCTTTAAAACTCTGGTCTTAAAATAATAAATTAAATGATTATTGCAGCAGTATAACTTAAAAAGACTTGCCAAAACAGATGGCAGTTCACAAATCGTTCAATTAAAACTAGCTAAAATATTAAATATAATCTTTATGTGCTAATACCTATAACAGCTTTCATTACTGTTTTACTGTACAAAAGTAATTTAATTTACTTGCTTTTAAATTTAAAATGGGGAACTTTGGAAATGTAGCAATTCTAATTTAAATAGAAGCAGGTTTATAATGTGTACGGTTTATCACTGAAATTAATAAAAAATAAATTTCATCTGTCTTAATAAAAAAATAAATCCAAGGTTTCAATAAAACACATATTCCATTAATCTGCACTTTGTACAGCTTTGTTCAGTTGTATTAGAACATGTAATATACTAGAACATGTACTGTGATGTTCTCAAAAGAGTGAGAGCTCAGGGACAATGTGGACTCTCTTGCAGATACCAATCACTGCACCCAGGGGCTTTGTCTTCACAGTGAAATCTCATTAACAACCAGACCGGTTCAATTTGCCATGCATATCTGCATATTGATTCCCACTACAGACACCATAAACCCAAAGAAAATGACTGCTGTGCATGCAGCGGAGAATAAAACAGGTCCTGCTGATGATACACCAGGGATAGGAAATCTGACAATAACAGAGCTGAAAGTTTGATTTGACTGAAAGAGCCATCCTCTTCACCCAAAGTACAGTCATTTTAAGATTATGAGTAGCTCTATGATGGTTGTAGGACATATAAGATGTGATGGGTAATTATGGTGTGCCGTGGGTCGGGCTTGTCAGCGGCAGCCAAAGCAATCAGTTCTGTGCAGAAATAAAATGGGTCAGAAAGAGAGATGCTGATTAAAATCACACTGAAAGGTATTGGCTTTCCTTACTGATTTCCACTGCTGGCCCTATAGTACATCTTTTCAACTAAGAGTAGACAGAAAAATGAAGATGGAGAGCTAAGACGAAATGCTTCTGGGGAAAAACACTTCTGCACAAGTGCATGCGGTAGATTCGCACATTGTTTTATTAAATCATATCTAAATAAAAAGTCATTTTTGTCAAACAAAAAATATTGTAAACCATTTCCCTTTTTTATAACAATAATATCCTTTTTCTTGTCATTAACCCACATGTCAACAAACACAGCTTAAATCTATTAGACAACCAATGTCAAGACATTTATAAGGCATTAGATTCTAATCTAAAATTGAACGCATCTCTACTTTAGCATTCCTATCGTGGCATAAATAAGTGCATAAAGTCATACAAGTCAATAAAGTGTTTGAGAGCGTATGCGAGTGTTAAACTGTGCCAGGTTGAATGCCTGCTGAGTGGCTAAGGAAAGTGGAGCAGCTGCAGTCAGGCCCACGTGGCCCTTAACAGCCCCTGGCTGTCGGAGAAAGAACCCATACAGAGGGACTGAAAGAAAGAAAGAAAGAAAGAAAGAATGAATGAATGAAAGAATGAAAGAATGAAAGAAAGAAAGAAAAAAAGAAAGCATGACTGACATAGTGCATCTGTGATTGAATTACAGTATATTTATAATCTTGTGCTGATCGGTGACTTCCTATTTAATTAGACCTGAAAATGTGTGATTAGTCTGCAGCAAGTTCCATCCATTAGCTATAATGGCTATTAATTACTATTTTTTAGTTCACTTACATCTGTCAGATGACAAGGCACTTTACTGACCACGAACACTGTAATATAATTTTATCTCTTTAATTGTCTCCTTATATTTGTAAATTTGCATTTATAACAAATTATATTGCCCAGCAGGCCAGTAAACTGATTAACTTGCAAAAGCTGTGCGATTCTATCTGTTTTGTGCACACAAAGATTGTTTCATTTCCCACCATGAACAAGCAGAGATAATAGCTGGTCAATAAAGAGATTATATTTCCCTCTGGTCCACAATCCAACACAAGATCCTTAGAGTGACAGAAAAACAAGTCCCACTCCAGAGATATAGTACCAGTGCCATTTAACAGCTATGTGAAATCGATATACAGCTAGAAATGGCGGGAAAAACATCATAGTAAACCAGTTATTGACATGCTGCAGTAATTTACACTTGCCATTACAAGATGGATTGAGGCGATATTTATTTAGCCAGAAAGCTGGCAGCAGGGATATGGTACAGCAGCTGCCGCGGTTGCCAGATGCTTGAAATACACCCTCCGTCCATCAAAAACCCTCCCTTGATGATTTCCTCCTTGTTGCAACCTGACAACCTTAAAACAACTGTATAATTAGAGCAGCATCTGCCGCGCCGCATCTCTCTCTGGATCAATCAAGCAACTTCGGACCAAGTGAGACAGCGTAAAATGGCATACAGACGTAATGCGAAGGACAAATGATTTCAGCTCAGGAAATGTAGCTGCAAACACAATAAAAGGAGAGGGCTGTTATTATTTTATCTAACTTTCCGCAATGATCTGTTTGTTGTCACTTTCATCTGAAACATCAACAAAGCTAACATCTGCTTTTTATCAAGATTAGCATCTAAAAAAAAGAAAACTGACACGAACCAGCAAAATAAAAGTATAAAAATAAGTTAGAACATCCGAAAAATCCAGAAAACAAACAGTGACAGTGACGGTGAAATATTAGGAAAGACTGCCTTTCTTAGAGGAATAAAAAGAGGGGAAAAAATTGGAAAATAAAATAGGTAATAGGAAAATAGGTAAAATTCATAGTGCAGTATGTGTAACTTATATACTGCATCAAGTATGAGGACTACTGTGAAGAGATTTGTCTAATTACTCAGATATCTTGACTGAGAGATAGCTTTCCTACTGTATGCAATGAGCAATTGTAGTTCATTTCACACTGTTTTTTTAGGACAATGTGAAAGGTTCTGGGTTATTGAGAACAAGTCTGTGCCTGTTCGTTATTATTAACACACTACATCTCATCTAAGCCGAATTATCACCTCTGCAGTTAGTCTGAATCAAAGCTGTAGCCGTGTTCCTAAGTGCTGCTGGCATGGTGATGAAAAATGTATTTTGTTGTTCTTTTATCTGAGTAATTGGTATAAAAATAGACAATTGTTATGATTAAAAATAATCCACTGCAAATAAACTTCTGTGATACATTTCAAATGAAAGAACATACACAATGTTTTTATTTGTGTTTACTCAGTTACTCAGTTAATGGTTTAATTATACACTTAATATATACACTTACACACTTCATAATTAGAAAGGATTTGTTATTTTTTATTTAGAGGACGTGGTCACAATTTACATACATATTTTCAGCGATAAGATGGTTGTGTCACAGTCCCTCTGCTGGACAGATATCAAGACATTTAAAGCCAAAATCAGTCAATAAAAAAGGCAAATACTCGACATCAAAAAGAAAAAATAAACCTTTTAATTTGTGTCTATGGCTGCATTTAAGGTGCAGTTGAATGCTCAATAGACTACAGAATATTAACATGAAAATAATGTTTCTCTCCTACATTTGAGACATGTTTGAGCTAAACCAGCATAGCAGCCGTATCTATAGTACACACAATTCTCCAGATTATTACACTGTACACATTAGAGTTAGGTCTGCACAGCTACAAGCTGATCCCTTAAAATCCTACCCTGAGGTGCCAGCTAAGGTCTAGAACACCCTCAAGTCTTTTCCAAACACCATGATCTATGTTAGCTAAAAAAATTAACAAGTAAGTGATAGAATGAGAGAAAAAAGAGGAAAGGAACACCCCACAGTGAAGCACACGACGTAAATTAAAATAGGGGTGGGGGCAGGCTTCAAGGTTAATTACATGAAGAACTTCCCTGTTTGAATTAAAATCACTCACTCCATGCAGCACTAACATAAGGAACCTTCAAACCCACACAGAGCCGCGGATCATTTTTACAGTGCTGCACATCTTAACTTTTGACCCCCTGATAAAAGCAGCACCGGGATTTGCTGAATGTTCAATCTAAGGAAAAAGACTAGATAGATCACAGGTTTAGGGGTGAACCTGAGTGCAAGACTCATAAAAGATTATTTGTGTGCCTGTAAAATATGATCATACCATGACTAGTTATATTTTTAATTGATTTGAGATGTATTAACTCATTTCTTTATCTACTAAGAAGGTATACATTACGATAAGCCTACACCATGTAAAAACACATAACTTGATTTATTGATTTTGAGCTCTCAAAACAGTTTAACACAGGCCTTTTCTAATGTTCGAATGATACACTATTCATTTGATGTTAATATAAAAGCAGTGGGGGTAATTGGAGGCCATGTTGGGAGTAATAAGATGGGAACAGAATGCAGGGATAGCTTGCTGGGGAGAGTTCAGTGCTTGTGCTGAGTTCACAGGCAGTATCACTGAAAACCCACCCTTCTCTCCTCATCTCTCCCCTCTCCTCATCTTCCTCCCCTTTCTCCCTCCGGCTGGGACTGCCAGAGAAAAGCTGAGATGCCCAGAGAGACGCAAAAGTGTAAGGGAGTAAAGGGCCGAAAGGCAAAACTTAGGTTTGATAAGGAAAGACGGGGGGAGAGAACATTACACATCAACAGAAAGGAGGAGTAGAAGATGAGGAAGACACTCTTCAACTTTCCCTGCTGTTCCCAGCTGTGTTTCAGCAGAATGCTAGCCTTTGAAGAGCTGATAGAAAAATACACACACATGCATATTTTCCCCACTAGATAACTAACCAACTGTTTCCTCATTGGCCTCTCTCTGACTCTCTCTACCCTCCGTAAAAAGATCACATACTTTCTTTTTTGGTTTGTTTGGATTTAAATAATAAATGATACTATGTCTTTCCCTGCATATCTACATATTATTAAATATGGAAAAAAACAGAAAGGCTCACAGATTTTAAATGCAGAACAGCGCTCAACTTTTGGTCGGCCACACGCTGTCTGGTGCACAGCTAGGTCAAAAACAGTAATTTTACTATAGGAAAGGTGTATCCTACAACAATAATTAATACAATTTAATAATTTATCTAAAAAGTTTTATATGGCATAATTAAAACCTTGCTGTACCCTGTTTTCTATTCAAGTAGTTGTGTAAATATATCTAACATCTGCAAATTAAAGCTTTTTCCTTAAGCTTATTACAGTATATCGACTCTATCGCTAATGCAAAAGTGTGTCTAAATGAAGAATGGCAAAATAGAAAACAGCAAGAAAAAGATGTGTCAACTGCTAACCATCAACTCATCGAATGTCCTCCCTGCGAATCCAGAAGCGCTCACGTGTGAAAAGCCACCGTAACTTTCACCAGGGACATTTTTGACGAGCAGTGAGGAAAGAGTTTGACAGATCCGGGCGACGTCAGGCCGTCTCTGGGCCATTTGGCATGCGGTGGGCGTCTGGCGTGCTGAAGACTGCCTGTCAAACGCCTATGACTCCATAGAGTGGTGCGGGGACCCTACGGAGTGGCAGATGGGCCATTAAGGTAGTATTAATGTAGATGCCATGACTTTTCCCGCGCTGACTGGGACATGCTCTTTAGAACTGCGAGCAGCTGCTGCCATTTACTCCGACAGCTCCCTGCTAACTTTGGGCCAACTGGCAGAGCTGGAGTTTTTGTACAAAAGTAAATCTAGTTAGAAAGCACTTTATGGGTGGCTCATGAACATGCATGTACTGTCAATATGATATAAGCACACATACATTGTCCTTTTGCATACATTATTGTCCACACGTGTCAACTACTTTGCCTTAAATAGTGTATAGATATACACTTTTGGACTTTTGGATATGCATTAGCAAGTTAAGAAACAAGACTGTACATGGAGAATTATCATTCTAATCATAGGCAGGAAATATTGAGGTGTAATGTAATGTTTTTATATTCATTTATCCTCTAAGCACTAATATCATGCTTTAATTGAAGGTAGCTGAAAAATACCGAATAATCAGGAAAAATGCATAGATAAGCAATCCAATGCATTCAACTCCACTGAATAAACTGAAAATGGGATATTTTCAGACCATTAACAAAATCACATAGACCAAATCCTATTAGCACAATTATTTCTTTCCTCATTGCAATTTGCAGAATCAGAGACGTCTAAGCTGCACACTTTCATGGCTAGTTAGCACAGGAACCCATTCCAGATAAGGTCTTTGTTGAGCGGAGCCAAGAGAATATTAGCCGTTAGACACTAACAAATAACATCCCCATCAAATATCATAAACAAAAGCACCTTATCACATGAAAAAGTAAACATGGTCCAGACAGCTGCTATATTCAGATTTACTTAGTGATTCAAATTTGGGTAACAAAATAGCTGAATGTCAGGAGAGTTAGCAAAAACATGCTAATTCTGTGGCTAGCACTTCGACAGAAATTCATCTGTGCCTCTCATTCGCCCTCAGCCAAATGACTTGCAACTTTATTGCTGAAAATGCAGTGGAACTAATCCAGCTAATCGGCGCAGCATCTGCTGTGCTTTCCGTCTTTCTTTTGCTCAGCCTCCCAGGTTTCTCTCTCTCTATCTCTCCTCCTGATGAGTTGAGTTCAAACAGAGCATTTTGACGTAGGATGGAGAGAGATTTATCACGCCAGTGGACGTAGATATCTATGGCAGCCTCTCACAATACTGTGAAATAGGTTTGCAGCTGAGTGAAAGTGCTGATTTTGCCTCTCATGTTGTACGTGGAGGTCCATGTTAATGAAGCATTAACTAAACAGGCCATGTGATTGAAGGGTGTTCACAGTGGGATTCAACATCTTTGTAAGGACACTATGACAGACTGTCTTGTACTTGTATGCAGAGCTACTCAATCAAGACCTCATATCCTTTTTGCGATCGGCGAAACACCAGAATGCTACTCATACTGTCATCTCTACTGACATATCTGATTAGGATCCCCTTGATGCAAACTGTGAGGACACTCAAACAGAACAAAAGAAATCATCATATTGATACAAGTCAGTGTGATGCAAGAGCATCATCTGAATTAATAAAGCAGAGCAAACGTTCCCACAAATAGGGCACAAAACAGGGCTTAAAACTTTTTTTAAATAATGTACTGAAGCTTTAAATAATCTTAATACTAAACCACTTTTTATTTTATTTTATTTTATTTATATATGTATATAAAATAGGAAACTTTGACAAAAATTAAGTCTATATAAGGCTATCAATAAGTAGGGAATAGTTTTAGATATTTTTATAAAATACATAATGTTTTATATATTTACTAATCTTATTAAAGTAAAGCAAATTATTTGTATTTCTTTACAACAATTGAGCCTGTTGAATATAGTCAACTGTACAATTTGTAAAAAGTAGAATGAGACTACTTAAATGTGTTAATTAAAATGATTGTGTTGATTTTTAATTTAAATAAATACAGTGATTATACCTGACTATATTGCTTTCCATAACTTTTTAAAATTTTTCTTGATCTGTAGTTATTTAAAATAGTTCATTATTAACAGTTTATATAACATATGCACTACAACAAACTGGGCCAACAAATTTATGCCTTTAATGCTTTAGAAAAATTTTACGGGTCACCACAAAATTCCACATACACAAACAGATTTAGTAATACAAAATATTTCTTTTCTGGCATTTTTATTTTAGCCACAAGAACAGCTTCAGATAAATATATCAATTGCACCTTTAAGACTGATTCTTTGAACTTGAAAGGGAGATTGAGGGAGATACAAAAGCAGAAAAAAAGAACATAGTTCAAACTAGGGCAAAAATGCCTCTAAAGGGATCTCCAAACTGCAATAATGGGGATCCCAGTCCTTTTTATAAGGTGAGCATGACTGCTTTGCCATGCAAATGCATTCAAAGTCGCTCTAATACCGTTCAGTTATTGTAGAGCAAACGAGTACCAAGCCTGAGAAGGCTTTAGATTTTAGAGAACAGCTTCTCAAAATGCATGATGCAACATTCATGTGTGGGTGTGTTACAAATAGGTTATTTTGGCATTTATAAATTTATTTATATATTTTTCACAACACAACTGGAAGAATAGCAGCATTAGCTCGGCAATAGAAGCGGTCTGTTATTTGCTAACAAGACGATTAACATAAAAAGGGAATGGTAAATGTTATTTTCCAGCTCTGCACGACAACAGAGATGCAGTAATCATATTATTATTTGTATTTATGTTGTGATTAACCAGACATAATGGTTGTAGAGGTAGCATGTTTCACAATGCCTAGATTTTTCCACACTTCAAAAAATGTTTCATGTACAAAAAAAGCAGCGTTTAGGGAAATAGAATATTTCTGTGGGATGTGATCACGCGGGCCGATGACTTAAAGAGAGAAAATTCGTGAAGAACGAGTGGAAGTCTAAAAATCATAGTCTATTACATGAACATTCAAACCAATGTGTGATGCACACACTTCACACACAGGATGAGAAAGTGTTGCTCCCATTGCAAACAGCCACACACACACACAGTGAGTGCTATTTTATGCTGGATAAGTGTGACTTGGAGCATTTTGCTAATAACATGCAGAAACCAAAAGCTCCTCAGCTGAACAGATGAGAAAAGAAAGATCTCCTTATTTTTAAAGGCCAGGCCAGGCACACACATGCATCTAACCGACATCACCACACAAGAGACACAGACTGAAAGACAAACTACAACACAAGCACACATCACACACTACATAAATTCTAAACAGACGTTTTAGTATATTAGTGTCATATGAGCAACAAACCGCACACACTGATCTGTGATTGGTTGTCTTAAAAAAAAACACATTGCCAAAAAAACAAGAAAAAAATTCTGTCATCCGAGCATGACATGTCATAGACAATTCCGACTTAATGAGCGTTTTGGCAGCTTCTGTCGAATGCAGACAGTGATTAACCAAACACTTCTGAGTACAAGGCACAGTGGTGCTCAAAGAAAACAGTGATGATCTCCACTTAATCGCCGCCAAGCCCAGAGCATCTGCCTGGCCAGCGCTGCACACCCGCTCCGATAGGCTGTCATGTCTCCCCAGAGTCTGACGACCATATGCTTGGGCTCCGCCGCTCACGGCCGAGGAAGTTCGCTTTCTGACAAAGCGTCAGTGTAAATATGACATTCAAACAAGTGTGCCTATTCAGCCAGAACCAAGCAAGCCACTCAGAGGCGGAAGGGATGCGAAGAGAGTATGTGTGTGTGTGCAAGACTAAACGTGCTTGTGTATTATGTGGATGATTTTCTTGCGTTTTGGTACAATTGTTACTTTTTATTTTTGCATTTTCAGCCTTTTTGCAATTTTTACGATAGAGAACAGGAGACAGGAATGACTGGAAGTTGAGAACGAAATGGTGAAATGACACAAGCTCAAAATCATGTCGCCGGCATTGCTGCGCAATGTGTTGGAGCAAATGCACTTTTTGCCAAGACTTGTTTTTGACATTTTATTTTTATTTTGTAGGAATGTAAAGAAGATGCTTTCCTGTTTTTCTTTCCAATGGTATACGTATGCTACCAAACACACGTGTCAAAACATTGTCGGGACTTTCCATAGACATAATGACTTTTATACTGTACAAACTGTATATTGTATGTCCTTACCCTCAGGCTACCCCTAACCTTAACCCCCACACAAAACTTTTTGTATTTTTACATTTTCAAATAAGCATCATGTAAAATGTTTAATTATCAGTGTAGGTGGTTATGACTTGGTAGTTAAACTATCATTGTGGGGACATTTAGACAATGTATAAAAACAGGTACACACACACATGCACACACACTCACACACAAGAAACGTGTTTCTTAATGCACAACAGTCTTCCTAATGCACTTCCTTTCATACCCACCTTCTCATACCCTTCTTCACCTCTGTGATGCTCCTCACAAAGCCTCTCTAAATGAACATCCCTATCAAATACCATCGAATGCCCAAATGTGAGAAGTAGCCCCTTGTCGGCCCCTTTTCCTATATGGCCCCACCTCAGACTGCAGAGAATGAATCCAGAGAGTCATTGTTCTGGCCACTAGATTAACTTTCATGTCCATTCACAAACCAACGTAGCTCTTGAGTATAACATCAAAATAATGTCGATCAATCCATTTAATAGTAAGGTTCATAATGGGCTACTGTAGCAGCTGAAACACTAGCGGCAATGCCAAACAATGGCCAAACAGGTGTGAGAGGAAACTGAAACGCAAGGTTACACCTTATCAGGCTTTAGATAAAGAGGATACAGTGATAGAGGCTAGAATTACTAGTCTCACTGACCGGTTACTGTAGTACAGAAAGCCAGTCCTCAGAACTAACTAAGCATTCTCACAACAAGTAACAGTATCATGTATTGAGCCTGAGGGACGACCTAAGGAAATTGAGTGAAGACGAAAGAAACAAAGAGGGCCGTGGAAAGGAGCTTGATGCTTGTCAGAGGCAGGTCAAGAGTAGAGGCTTTGGGTAATGCTAGATTGACAGGAGAGGTGAGCTAGGATCAACAAGACACCCAAACCCACCCAAACACACTCATAGTCACACACATATCTGGGCAAACGGCCAGATGTGTGAATGTGTGTGACAGCATGATGGACGTGGGGGGAGGAGAAGACACATGCACACACCCTGCACACACTCTGTGGATCACACAGGAAAACTTGTCAATGTCAGTAAAGATAAAAGACATTACATATTACACATACACACATACCCTAAGTCACAAAAGCCAGGCTGGATGTTTTGGAATGGAGAGGTTTGCTAAGTGGTCATAAAAAGTAATAGAAAAACAAGACGTATGGGATACAGGATAAGACGTATTCCTTGCTAAAACACGTATGGGAATTCATATACCGTACATGTATGAGTATAGTTTAAGTTCAACACTCATGTACGAGACATGAAAGAGGAAAAAAACTGAGTACAGCATTTTGCTGCTCAAGGGGTAGCGGAACAGGCTCGAAGCAAAACAGTATACTATTTTGTATGTGTGTACTGTAGGTCAGACTGCCTACACTGTGGGGACCAAATAAAGAGTCCCAACAAAGAAAATGACTTTAAACCTATAAAGCATGTCTTGATAGAAATGTAAAAATGCAGAAATGTTTGTGTGATATTTAGACAAGAGTATGAGAGGGGTCCAGAAAATGTATTTAGCTCAATATAAATGAAAGTCAATAGAAAATCCTGATCATAAACAAAAATAAAAAAGAAATATACATTATAGTGATCTCAGATATAGTGACCTTTAAGGATAATATTGGAAATCATAAATTAATTAAATTAGGTTTTCCTTTAAATCTAAAGGTTACTGTGAGGACCTCGCAGAACTAAAACAGCTTTTAGGTACATCTATTGTGTAAAATACAGTTTGGAGAGACAGAGCAGTCAAAAAGTCCTTACATACAGTGGAGTCATTTTAGGAGCAGCATCTATACACATGAAGAGGCTCTTTTAAATAAGCACTTCAGTCAGGTGTGTGAGAAAGAGTGTTTTAGTATAAAGGGTTTCTAGTAAAATGAGTGGGCAATACTGAGCTTGAAGCAAGTGGGGCACTTCACATGAGGATACCCTCATCTTCTCCTCATCTCATTTTGGTTTTGTTTTTGCCATCTGACTGCCGGGGCCATTTGAGGTGGCAATATCCATGTGCACACAGAGTCTGAAGAAATGTGATTTAGATTAACCTGTCACTCTAACTGTCCTCATTAATTTTAACGCTGATAAATAAATGAGTAATGATAGCTTCTTTATTAATAAACGTATGATACCAGACTCACTCTGGCCGAAAGGATTTTTTTGCAAGAGGAAAGGAATGTTAAAACCGTGTATGCTTTAAAATTGTGCAGATGTGTTTTTCTGGGGGAGAAAGGAGAAGGGTTTTATTTTTCATTTTTCAGTGAATGTAATCATGCTGTTTTTTTTGCAAAACTTGAGCTTAAGCGTAACATTGCAATAATGATTTATGAAATACTAATGAACGCCATTTGTCCATGCAGCCACTGCCTAAAGCAGACCAGCGCTAACTGTACAAGATTGTTTATCTCTTGTCTGCAGATACATTTCTTTCCTCTCACTATTTATTTCATATCTCAGAAGTATTCCCAAAATGAGGCACCTGCGTGCACTGCCACCCGTCTGCTTGTTTTCTTCGTGTCTGGAAAATAACAAATCAGCGTCTCACATTATTTTCAGCGTGGCGAGGAACGAAAGGTCCTTGCCCCGCACTCTCTCCCCTTAGCGCATATTGATTGCAACAATGCCTCAGCCCCAACAATACCACCGAGAGGTCAACACCATTTCCATTAGAAAGTTTGCAAGTTTCAATACACAGCGTTTTTTTCCTACTTGCTGTCTTTTCTTATACTGACGAACCCCAACCCCCAACCATCCTCTGTAGCTAATAAACACTGAGTATTTTCGATGTCCAAGGGTGTGTTGTGCAACAAAAACCACTCAACCTTGACTTTCTAAGTGGGTGTTGCAGTGCCTAAAGGAGTCAGGGATCTAATGCACAACTAGAAAACGTTAACCTGTGTAACTGGGTCAAAGTGGCACCACAGGACTAAAGTGCTACTTCTGTACTGTGTGCGCATGTGTGTGTATGTGTTTGCGTATGTCTTCAAGTGCCTCAGGCCCTGTGAATCACATTTCATGATGCTTTATAAAGACATTATATAGCCTACTGTATAGCAAGTAAAAAAATCTTACCAGATAAAGTCATCGTCTGAGTTTCATCCATTTAATCTTATGGCATGGAACAAATGAACAGAATACCAAAGTGAGAGAAAACATTAAATGGGTCAAATATGGATATTTACCATGTGTTAAATTACAGTAAATTAAGAAGTTTTATGCATGGTTATTATGGTAGTATAATGTTTTACCTAACCAACCAATCTCCAACAGTGTCTCCTAGCACTGCACTGGCACTGTTTGTTTTGTAATTATTTCCAAAATTAGAATTTTTTTAACAATATTTTAATATGAAAAACAAAACATTAAGACTTTTGTTTGTTCATAATTTTTGTGTCCTCTCTGCTGTGCTAGTTCTGTATACGCAGAATTCCATTCCTCAGACCTAAATTTTGATTAATACCATACGGGTTTGGAGTCCAAGGCCTAAGGTCCCTACTGTACACCCTCAGAAATAATGAGCCTTCAAAAATAAAGAATATGCTTGGAAGGGATAAATGTACATATTTTGACATAGCCATCCACCAAATTCTAATGTAATGAGTAGATGAGTTGCCTTACACTGATTAAAGTTTTTCTGTATTATAGGTTGTATATGCTCTCCAGTCTTATTTAACTGTCAAAGTCTCATTCCCAAATTCGTATGTGCCACCAGCTCTTTTGCATATATGTTTTCTATAAATACAGACCCAGCCGAGACTTTGGCTGTCATACAGCACTATAGAGTTCAAAGCCTTCTGGGACTGTAACAATCTCTAAGGCTCCAGCCAATCAGGTTGGACCTGAGAGTGTCCATACAGAGACAAGGTAAGCCCATGCACTCTCTTTTTTAGAATAGAGAGCATAATTTACTAAGATTGTCAAGGGAGAAAATCTCACAGCAAATGCGTAGTAATAAATTGTTACACATGCTGCATATGTTTGACCCATGACCTCTGGCATTTGGAGGCAGCTATGAGCACAGGAAATCCTCTTACAATAAATGACAAGCAAAAAAAATACAACAGAACAAAAAGTTAAAGGAGAAGCGAATAAGAAGAAAAGAACCATAATTATTAGAGCATAATAATAATTCAAGAGAACAAGGAAACTGAGAAAATGCAGTATCAGTTACAAACGGAATGTTGTTAGAAGAAAATAAATGCACTGTAAAGTTTTAGATTATGCTCTGCAAATTTTGAAAATCCTACCTAACACAGTCAGAGATTTATACCATGATTTACATGAATGGATGAATGGTTTATCATATATATATATGTTAGAAACAGGAATTATTTTTTTACTGATATATGATATATATGAAATATCATATCAGGATGATATTTCTAAAATCAAAAATGTGACACAAGCGACAACATAAACATGTCAAAACAGCTTGTGTACACTTCTTAAATGTAATCATGCTTGCAAAAAAACATTTGCCAGAGAAAAAATAATTACACTTAAAGAAATCAATGTCACTTGAGATAAACAGCAATTAAGCGTCTCAGCATTATAATGTAAAGTTAGGTTCTCTTGAACACCTTAAAAACATTTAAAAACCGTAATCTGTGCATGATTCTACATTTATGTTCTTTACAAATAAAGAGAGTTTAGAGAGTTTCTGAATTTACTAAAAACAGCAAGTAACAGTTAAAAACATACAACTCACATTTTTCCCAATCACATTCATCTGTTAACTTTTGCTGGAGTGAGATAAACCACTTCTAATGTGTGCAAAATGACTCATTAAGTGACTTATTAACTGTTTAGACTATAGACTTTTACTATTATACAGAACATTGTTCACTATTGTACAGAAGAAGAAGTGATATACTTATTTAAAGATCTGTAGTATTATTGTGTATTATAAAGTGACTACTGCATTTTTATATGGCTCCTCCAATTTCAGTGTGCTGTCCATTTATACACAATACAAAGTGTATTCTACACTATGTGGCAAAATGCAAAATTCAAAACTACTAGAGATTTGTCTGCTTGACTGGGGACTACACTGTGTGTGTGAACAACACAGTGGCAGATGTTCAAAAAGGGTGGTAGCAGATGTGTGTGTATGCGATTGTGTGTTGTGTTGACACACTGGACTGATGACTAGGATTGGGGCTGCCAGTGTATGCGAGTGCCCCACTGATTCACCCTGCAGTGCGACTCCATCGGCTTTTCCAGCCCCCTGCTTTCCAGGTCCCCATAAAAATAGCCGATTCCATTACTCTTGCTGTTCCCCAGAGGCCGCAAGGTCTCCGGCATCATTACCACGAATAAGGATCTGACTTCTCTTGCATGTGCCCGATCGTCCTGCCCTATCTCTGTTGCACTAATTATAGGTCAAGCACACCTTTTGTAAATCACAAATCCTTTGTTTAAATGCTGAAAGAAAAGAAGACACGACATGAAACGAAAGTGTCACCCAAATGAAAAAAAATGGCAAAAATTGGAACAGGGGAAATTTTTCAATTATAAAACCAAGCTAATTTGGTATGACCAGTGAGTGTCATACACGCTGACAATGTTCTATTATGCAGTCATTTGGGTTCTTTTAAATTAGTTATGTTAATGTCCTGCACGAGAATGTAACACTTGGATGGGACAAGATTCCAGCAATTAATTTCTACAGTCAACCAAGAGACAAGCAAATTTATTTCCCCCCCTCTCGGGGAACGGGAGGCAGAGGGTGTGAGGGTGGGGAGCGCACGTTTGGGAGCGCCATACAAGCACAACACTGTGGCCTAAATAAAGCCCAAACAATAGGCGCCAATGCCTCCTCATTCATTCTATTGACAGTGTTTTGCAGCTTAAACCTGTTTTATTAATTATGTTTGACATTTCCATAATTAGTTTCATTTACACAAAATCAATCCCTGCCACTACCCAGTCTCATTTATCATTTGAAAAAATTTGCATAGCCAGTGCTGACTTTTTCTACTTAATTATACATTAAAAGTGTCAAGTGTGCTTGCTGCCTGGCATTATCTGCTGCAGGAAGGGTTGTGGCTGGACGGCGTTGACATTAATCATAGCGAACCTGCAAGTAGTGCTGGACGCTGGAGAGGAGGGGAGGGAGGGTTGAGCCTTGTTTCGAGAGCCTCTGGCCTGCTGAAAGCAAGAAAAGAAACTATGACCTCCAGCCTCAAATAGCCACTGTATGTTTATGGTCTATAAGATCTGGGTAGTAAGTAAATGAACAAGGTTAAAAATATGTTTTGTGTGTTACATGGGACCAGAGACTTTAGTTGTGACATTTTGTCAAATTTACAAAATAAATTGGTTTTCAAAATTTTCAAAATCGCACTGCATAAAAAAAATGTAATTTTCATGCTAGTCACGCTTAATTTACCCAGCTGTTGCTTGTCTGATGCTGGTCTAGCTGGTGGAACAGCTTAGTTATGATATAGTAATGCTGGTTGGTTTACAGGCCACAATTTTATGATCAGCTGATTATCATCTTCGAGTCCTTTAAATTTGAATGGATTTTAATTGGCTGTCAATGTTTTATTGTTCATCAGGTACATTTTTTAATCAGTTTATTTTTATAGTTATTTTTGAAGTTATCATTCTTGGTGTGAATGGGCCTTTAAATTCTTGAAATTATGCTTTGGAATAGGTAGCTGGTTTCTGTCTGGTTTAAGCTAGTCTTTCTGGTTTGATGCTATAGTACAAGATGCTAATAAAACCAGCTTAATGACCAGCTTTTAGTAGGAAATATTCAACCCCCTAAGGTATCATAGAATCACCTTAGGTAAGGGATAAAAGAATAAACTGCACATATAAAACAGAGAGGAACTTAGAGGAACTCTTTGTTGTTGTTTGACAAACCACTGTCAGGAACGCTTTGCCTTAATCCACTATTGCAGAGAAATCCTTCAGGGCATGCACTGAACTATACCCACTATAGGACCACTACAGTACACGGCATCTTCAAGCTCTTTATCCATCATTTTCTTCAAAGGAATGATACAACTTCTTGACTTAGTGTAATTAGAGAGGATATGCTGCTCATTTTGACATTCACTCTTGGTGAGAACTTGAATGTCTCAAATTGCTGTCAAGTATCTGTCTGAAATGAATGTGTCCTACACTGCTGTGATAAATGATAGATTTGAAGCACTTAAAGGATAGATTTGCAAAAGGTGGGATGTACAAATTGCCGCCTCTTGACATTTTAGGGAAGATTGAAATAGGGTATGTTCTTGAGCTGTAAAAGGATCTTTCCAATACAAATAATTTCTACAGCTCTCTAAAATGTCTGAAGTCATGATACATTCACAGTGATACCCCCTTAATATACTTTTTTCTAAAAAAGAAAAAAGTTTGGTGGTAAAAGGATTTACCTTCTTCACTATTGTAGAGGAAAGTGTCAGAAAACATATTATTAATTGGCTAAATGTCTTAGTATCATCAGAGACACCAGGCTGAGACAAATGGCTGGTTTAGTGACCGTACACTAGCTGTGTAAAATGGCAAACATCAAAATGACAGGAAACCAAAAGATGACGATTCTGTGAACACAGTGGTGAGGTCAAAAGAGAAATTAAATCCACTTAAAATAGATAAAGAATATCATCATCCAAAACAATTACAAGTTACATTTTAAGCACAAAAGCAGTGATAAACGTTCATTTATTATTTTAATGGATGGTTTATTATTATATACTGTATATATCGTAAGTAATTATATAGCCTAACATTCATCAAATTTATTTAATTTTCACCTGGTCCTTTTTTTCTATATTTCTTATATTTATTTCCTGTATTTTCTAGTCCTATAATGCTCTGCCGGTATTGTAAACGCTAAAAAAACTACACAATCTCAAAGCAATGATTTTACATTTGAGTAAATTGGTGGCTAATTCCTATTAATTTGTACAATATTTTATGTTTTATGTACAATCTTTCATCATTTTCTCAGCTTTTTTATGTTTTGAGTGAACTTAAATGATTGCACTTTTCTATTAATCATACCTTGTTCTACAATTTAAATCATACAAAATCCTTACTTTGTAAAATAGTGAGATTAGATTTGTTTAGGTTGCTCTGGTAGTACTGGTAGGACGCATTAAATGCAGACCACTGATACACAGGCAGCCCTGTGAATAATAACATCAAGACGTTCTGTCACATTCTGCCTGTCTGTTCTTCAAGGGCAACACAAAAAGCCGGGTACCTAACAAAAGACCTGATGAAGTCACTAATACGCTGGCGTGTCCCAACTGTAGCAGTGGGTGGTCGCGACCGCTGGCACGCCTCAGTGCACTACATCGCTAATGCCCGCGGCTAAGCTAGCAGGGTCATTAGCCTAAGCTACGCTATTTAACACACAGAGCTAAGAGGACCTTGGTAATTGCACTCAGCTAGATCAATACTTGTTAAAGGAGAAAGAAAGTTAAGAGGGGAAAAAGCCCCTACCCTTGCTGTCAGACGTTTCGAATGTTAGAATTAATTCCTTCTCCGGCAAGAGAGTGAGAGAGCATCAAACATCATTATTCTGAAAAAAATGTTCCTAATCAGCATGTTAACACCCTGCTGAAGGTACTTTATATCGGTTTTTAAATTAAGCCTGAACTTTTTCAGCAAAAATATTTTAATTTATATAAGTGATCATCCTGGAATGTGGAGGACCCCCACCATTACCGTGACTAGTTGGAAAAAATGTGCCTTGAAATGCAAAACGTTTTCTGAATCAAGGATTATTCCTCTTTTCACTGGGTAAAAGGAGCTTGGATAAAATATGAAGATGAATTCACATTCACTGTAAAAATGTCTAGTGGAATACTTAGTCCTACAAAAAAAAGGAAAAAAAGAAAAGAGAAAGAGGTAAAGTCGTTTATTTAGATGGCATACATTACCATTACTCTC
This sequence comes from Beaufortia kweichowensis, assembly GCA_019155185.1. Taxonomy (NCBI): domain Eukaryota; kingdom Metazoa; phylum Chordata; class Actinopteri; order Cypriniformes; family Gastromyzontidae; genus Beaufortia; species Beaufortia kweichowensis. The sequence continues at coordinate 6,187,379 of CM032795.1, read as the reverse complement.
GCATTGTGTCCCCACTCTTCATAATGACTAGGATAAATGTCTTGCCTGAAATGCACACTCTTGACAATAGAGGCGGATATTACTTGGTTAAAAGCACAAATCCTTTGGGTAAAAGAGCTTGAAAGACTAAGAAGTATCCGTCATTGCTAATGAGCTATAAGGATAGCACATTGCCTTTATAAATCACCATATTCACCCTGTTTATTTAAATTCATTGGTGCCTCATTATACCTAAGCTATGCACCTCTAGGTCTGAGCTGATTAGAAGTGCCATAGCTCAAAATGGCTTTTAATTCAGTGAAACATTCTTTGACCTTGTGCCGTAACCCTGCATGAGACATAGTGCAGTCGGTCCCATTAATAACATCCCCACCTTTTTTCTAGTCTGGCGAATCCCCCCACCACCCCAACTCCCCCTTAAAATATGTATTATTAGTTAGCCATGACGGAACATTTATCAAACCAAATTACCCTTTGGTGTAAAATGGCTTAATTCTGCATCCCTTTACCCCACTCTGCTATTACCTGCTCTTTAGGAAGACTGGGTATTAAAGAGGATGATGGTATGGAGGGATAATGAGCCAAAGACACAGAGGGTGAATGTAGTTGATCATTTTTGCAGTGGCATTTAGGTACGTATTCATGTATTTTCTCAGGGGAATTCAGTCACCTCACAGAGGATATAGGTTTTATAAAACATGGCTGTACTAAAGTAATCTGAAGCTGGTGGTATTGTGTTTTGGTTTATTTGATTTAACAGTACGGTGCTTTTCAGCATCATCACAGCTATGAAGTCATATTTTTTAATTCAACTTTACCTGTACAGTTTTCTTTAATCTATTTTTAAACATAAATGTGCCAGTTTCAAAGAAAAGTATAACATCTTCTTAGGTTTTACAAAAGACATCTCTTCAATAGTGATTTAAAAAATGCACAAACCAAAATCTGCATCTAAAGTATACCAACAATGCATCTTTTCCAGCACTACAGTAAATCATTCTTCACAAGAAAATGGTTCTTGGCTAAATATAGAGTGCCACAAAACCTTTAAAGAGAATAAATTTCTCTTTTTATTTATGCCTAAATATCCTTGAAATAATTTTACAGAGACAACAGTTCATTTGCATGTCTTAAAAAGGTCTCAAAAGTGTTTCAAACTGTTCTTACATTTGCCAAGACACCAAAATCTGCTGTTACTGTAAGTACAAATATTTAAAAGGAACTCAACCATCCTCATTAAATTCCTTCAAGATTAAATTATCTGAGCTATGCTATGTATATTGCTGTATTTCTTAAGCGTTAAACTCTTATTGTGTGCCACTTATTGTGTGTCATTTCTGTTCAGTTTGGTTATCAGAAGGAATTGTAGGAAAAAAGCTAAGAAAAAGTACATACAGTAACTTGAATGAAACATGAGAAAGTAATAATGTTTTGTGAGCTTTTGAAAAAGCAGTAACATGTTCCTAGTTTTATCTTAGGTTTAAATAGCTGAGGCCTGTGGAAGTGCCAGGACTGCCAAGCCTTTGGCCCACTTTGGACATCGTACTGCAGAAAGCTGGACTCGCAGGAACAGAGGACACTATCATTGTCTAAAGGTCTGGCCATAAGAAAGATGAATAGTTCTGACCAATCAAGTGAGTGATTAGATCAATTAAGTCATTAAGAGAAGTCCTCTATAATCTATGTAGGCGTTTTTCTGAGTCTATGTGTGTGTGTGTGTGTGTGTGTGTGTGTGTGTGTGTGTGTGTGTGTGTGTGTGTGTGTGTGTGTGTGTGTGTGTAAAAGAGAGATGGTGAGAGTAAGAGAAAGAAAGATTCTGGATCCAGTGGGAGCAGGCCAATCAAAACCACCTCATTAGGCTACTGGACCCAGCCCAAGTCCACTACCCCAAAGACATAAAACTGTAGATAGCCGCCAGTATTTCATTTAAAAACTAATGCAAAATATTATGCAATTTGTTATAATGGCAAAATCATAAGAAAATAGAAAATAAGTAAGTTATTTTAAAAGAAACACAATTTTTAAAATGAAAACATTTTGAAACACAAAACATCAAATTAAGATAAAGTGTAAAGTATCATATTAAGACAATACAAATTGTATAATTATTAGCCTGTCTTGTCACACTAATGTTCTTTTCACAAGAAATAGAGATGGATAAAATAATGAATAAATAATGTCATGTGTTTTTATTTATATCTGCTTTCTGCTCCAGTCGTAAAAGCATGACCACATTTGTATATAAAGTAACATATTCTTCACTGATTAACAACCAAGATGTTATCTTACTAAAAAAATCATTATAATGAAGCCCAACTCCCCTAAAAGCACTTTGATGCAGTTTTAGTCTTTTAGACTTTTACACACCTGCCTGTCATCTGCAAGAAAAACTAAAACCTTTATTAACTCAGGTGTTGTTAGGTGTGTTTGATTAGAGTTGAAACTGAACTCTCCATGTTCAAGTACTGCCGGTGTAATGTATATAATACATGCCCCACCAAGAATCTGCGGTCCTAATATGTGGTCCCATAACTTTTTACAAGCTGCCTTTGCATACAAAAGGTGCATTTTAAATTGCATACTTACTGAATTGCATTAATCTGTGCCATGGTATAATTAGTGTGAGTAGTGTGTTCACACTGAAAATTCCAAATCTAGAAGTGCACTTCAAAATATAAAGTGTGGAATGCTGGACACTTCACGCAATGAACGATCACAGTTTTGCTTACATAACGAAAGAGAGGTAGGGCTATCAAGTGCAATGCAAACGAAGGGCACCTCCGGAGATGATGGTGGGGCACCTCAATGACAATGGTGACTGAGGTCACGTTGGGTAAAACAGGTAACAATTAGCCTACATCAAATGTACATTGTACAAATACATTTTCATTAATGCACTTTGTTTTATTCATTTGACATCATTTGCTCTTGTTTGGAAAGTTGCTCATACTTGTGGTAACTATGAAGCGTTTTATTTGAGACAATACTACCCTTCTAAAATTCATGCACTACTGTAGATGGTAGAGTTTCTTGTGTCTAGTTTAGTTGAATAGTGTTTAGTATGTGATTTGGCACACTATGTTATTCTCTGTAGGCTAAGACAGTAAGGAATGCACACTGCAGATGTAAACTGATGAAAAACCAGTGTACTACCCGACACTATTTTAAGTGTCTTTGACACTTTGACAGGTACAGTAATATATGTGTAAGTGTAAACTGTGTCATTCAAGGAATAATAGGTTGCCATATTTAACCCTTATTTTCTGTTGAAATTGACTTTAATACTGATATGATGTGTGTGTAAAAATATAATGGTATTATCAAATTAATTATATATTTAACCATCTAATTCCTCCTTTATAATACGCAGATATTATTGAAGCTTTTAAGTATCATTAAATAGTCATCTAATTTCCAGAAATGTGATTGTTGAGCCTGGTCTCACTGGAATTCGTACATATTTTACGAGTTGGCTAATTTGTACGAATTTGTGCAATGTAACTTGTACAAAAACATACGATTACTAGAAAAAAGCATATATAAAGCCCCTCCGCTAACCCCACCCTTAACGTCACTGAGGAGAATACAAATCATACTAAAACTTACGAGTGAGATTATATGAATTCGTATCAATTAGCCCACTCGTAAATTATGTATGAATTCCTGTGAGATTGCTTTGGATTGTTACATTTATATAACTATATATAGTTAGTTATATAACAGTATTGTAATACAACAGAATATTGTGTTTAGGGTTTCTTTAGAAACAGCTTTGGGATCGCTCAGGGAACTTTGTTCAAACTGAATATGTGGACAAACATATAAATATTGTTTCTAATTCAACTAATCTAAAATGTTTTAACAGCCCTTTACGGCAGTACCACCTCTTTTATTAACACCCTGCTATCAATGGGATATCTATAAGTAATATCTCTCTGTAAAGAGGCATTGTGAGAAAAAAGTTAGTTTGTTTTGAACTAAGAATTATTTGCCTGCCAACGCTCGTCTTCTCACGGGGTACCTTCTACTGTTACGGCACTGTGGAGGAAATGAGGCCTCTGGCTTAAAAACATCCCATTGCTGCCACCATATAGCACGGCTGTCTCCAGCAGCTCTGCTACATGCCAGACTACACTGTTGATTCCCAGTTCTGATGTGAGTACATTAGATTGTGTGTTTGTGCCCGCAGGAATGACTGTGTGCCTGTGTTTAGGTCTCTCTGTCAGATGAGTTAGATTCTGTGATTTATGGCCCTGAAAAGGTTGCGTACTAGCGTATGTGAATGGCCCCGCATGGTAAATGGAAAAATTCTGAATTTATTAACATACAATGAATGATGATTAATGGATCAGCGTGGATCACGCAGTCTCTTTCGGATGTCTCAACACACTTGATGTATGCCGCAATAAAAATATATGTGCATGCCTCAGTAAAGCCTCTACCCGCTAGCTAATGTATAGAGAAGTATATATGATGATGGTTGGGGAGGGAGGCGTGAAGAACCATGTTGAGTTGGTCTGTAAAGACAGGTGTAGTTTTATATGCATTATTTACCATACATTACCAAGAATGTCCTTTGCTTCGCGAAGAACTTGCATAGGCAATGAAGAAATGCATAAATTAAGAAGGTGAAAAAAGCCAAGCAATTTAGGTCCAAATCGTGATGCATTTGCCTGTCCATTCATCAAATCTCACCACAACTTTTCTATTCTGTAAGATATCTTTGACTTTAGCGTGGCATGCTCACTATCGCTCCAAAAACCTTCACTGTGCTATTTGAAGGGTAACATGCACCTCAAGCTCATTACTGATCTGAACTCTGTGGTCAGTGTGTGGTTTGCTTTTCACAAACACACTTTAGAATTGTTTTCCAACTGGAAATCCCACAAGAGTTCATGTTGGTCTGGCGCTTTACGATATAGAAAACAAATCCAGATGCAGGATTACAGTAAACATGGCTGTCGTTTTTACCGCAGAGGGGTTTTATATGGGTCAACTGTCAGAGGGTACCAGACCTAAGATGGCATAGGCTGTGTTTAACTCCGTTTCTTATCAGGATAAGATGCGTGTTTCTGTGTGTGTACTTGCCTGCTCATGTGAGTTCATGTACAAATAAAGCATGTAGCTGTGTTCACACATGCAGACAAATATCAAGCAGGGTAAGATGATGGGGAATATAAAGAATCAGGAAAACCTTGCTGGCAATGAGCGTTAGCTGCAGGGTCACTACACACACAGACAGCAACCTTTCAGTTCATTACCCTCATCGTCCTAATGCAAATCACACTTAGTGAAACAAGCTCACGCCAAGAGAAAAACAAGAAATAAAACAGCACACATCTGCTAGGCAACTCAATGTGATGCTCATCTGTTGTTAACAAAGACACATTTTTGTTATTTGTGTTCAGTTATTCACTCTTGTGTCATTTCATATCCACTGATGGACCAAAACATTAATGTTGTTGTTTGTTATTTGAATCTTACATATGGATTAGGTATATTTTACAGATGATATTTTTCACATACATATATTTCGACATACCACAAAATCAGCTGCTTTCACATTTCTAATAGATAAATGACATATAATTCTGTAAAGAATTAAAATTCCTCATCACAACTTCATTAGACTATACAGTAGAAATGTAAAAAAAACTGTTCTCTGCTTCATGTTTAAATTTACAAAAAGTGGTACATATTATATTTGACAAGAATATCTCCTGCACTTATTTTACTGTCAAAGGTGAATTAAGGATTTCTTTTTGTTTTAGACAAAATCCTCCATATTTTTTGGGCTGCTAAGTGAAATGGGAAAATCAAGATATGTAAGTATTACCACTTTGAGAATGTAAATAACTGTGTTTGGTAATTGCACAATCAACTCTCTCAGTTATTACCTTATTAAGAATGAGTTTCCTAATAAGATTCATACTCATGCATCATCTAAACTAATGCTGAAACGTTTTACGATTGAGTAACGCGTTAAACTGTAGAAAACTTCATTACAGTACAATACAATTACAACTTTATCAGTTGATAAGCAACATTATTCTAACAGGCAAATGTCAATATCGCAATTGCATTGCATGTAAATTTGCAACAAGCAAATGTACAGAGGTCATACTTTCGATTAGTACACTCAAAGAATTAATTTGCTCTGTTTCCAATTGATTCAATTAAAAGTTAATACAAAACTTTAATTTCATCACATTCAAATGATTAACTTCAGTCATTCAAGTTGGGCTTACATGAATGATTTATGTAGTAGCATTGCTTAAACTGGGCATAAGTCTTTATATACTTTGCATAGCATAAGTAGAGTATTTGCTTAGGCTGAAAATAAAAATTTGTTAAAAACTATCGTGAATTATGCTTTGATTAGAAGGTATTACATTGGCACTGTTAGTGTCATGATTGGCGCTTGCTTCCTTTATTCTTCCATTATTTTTAAAAAGTTATGACTAACATGTTAGCATGTGCTAACTATCTAGATAGTAGATCATTATAAAAAATACATTTTGTTGAGTTCACTTGATTCATTTGATTCATAAAAACTGAACTGAACTGAACAGGATGATCAGTGTAAATTGTTGTTATGTTATTTAAAGGTTTTTATTTTTTATTTAGTAAAACCCTTTAGAAGTTTCTTAAGATGTTTCCTGGAAGACAAATTCAAGAAAAATATTTATAAATAACAAGAATGATGAATAATTCCTCCATTGAAGTTAGATGACTTAAATGTTACAGCCTGTTTAACAGCACAGTAATGGAACTTCATCCATGTGATAAAGGAGCAGTGCAATAGAAATAACTAACTAGAAATAACTAAACTATTTTAAAAACTGCCTTCTACTGTTTAAAACTCTAGAGGATTCTTGATTTATATCAACTCGCTCACTTACAGTTAAATTTAATCCCACTGCTGAGACCTCTCTCTCTTTCCTCCTCTTTTTCTACATCAAGTGTTTCCTGAATGGGGAAACACCCAAACAGGCAAGACCAGAATAGGAAAAGAAGGAAAAGCCAAAGAGACATGATACAGAAGAGTGAAAGTGAGAGTGTTAAGCCAAGCATAAAATAACTTCAATCTAACATATTTTCCCTGGACGGCAGGAGGCAAATAGCAAAAAGGCATCGGGCCGGAGCTGGAGTGGAGGAATCCTCTGGATCTCAGTGACCCATGGAGGAGTAGGGCGGATAGGAGAGATGATGCTACACAGCAGAGACAAACTATCTTCAATTAAAGCCCAGGCAAGCAATGTTGGCCCGCAGATGAGATGTCAAGAGGTTCAGGCATAGATATTTGGGTGCATGTGCGTCTAAAGTGAATTTGGGAATTCAAGTAAGTGTGTATATGTGTGTGTTTGTGTTCCTAGTAAACATTACAGTGTGGGGACACAACAAAAAACAAAAATCTTGTGTTGTTTTAACCAATAGTTGGGTCTGATAGATTTTCTAGGTTAATTTTGCCCAGCGGTTGCGTTAGTCCCTGTTTGAGCCAACCATACTTTAAAAATAACCCAGCATTTTTAGAGTGTACAGTTTGTACAATATAAAAGTCATTATGTCTAAGTCTCCATAAAAAAGGAAACCCAACATAGCAGTATTAACAGTATTAACAGGGTTATATCTAGAGCTTTGAAATGAAACAGCTAGGGTGTATTGAAACTTTTTAAAGACATTTTTAGGGTTATAGATGCTTTCCTGTTCTGTTTTCGATGTTGGTTATCTCTTTCTTTCTCTCTTACACACACACACACACACATGTACACACAGTAACACACACAAATATACTGTTTGCAGCCTGTTCTTTTTATCCCCTTAATCCTCAATTTATCCACTGTAGCAGTATCATATCTGTATGTGCATAACAACTCTCCAAAAGAATGACTTTTATTAAATGATCAGGTTTACAGTTTTATTTTATATTTTTTACAATGTATTGAATGATGCATTATTTTATTTAATATTATCCCCTTAGAAGTTAAACTTTCTGTTGCCAAACAGCTGTTATTACATGTATCAGTTAGTATACCAAACAAATTATTGCTGCTTAATTTTATAGCGTGTGACATTTTTTAACAACAAATGAGTAATTAAGAATCAGACTTTGTATACTTTTGATTCCATCACAGTCCTGTTATGAATGTAGTAAATATATTTTGGAAAATTAGTTTAAAATTACTTAAAAAGTACAAGTTATTTTAAAATTAAAAATTATTTAACACAAATAAGCAAAAAATATTACAAAATATTTCAAGCAATAAAGAGCTCCATTCATCATTATTTTTACTGAGAAACAATAGTAACAAGAGAAAACACACAAGATGTCAGACCCAGAAAAGACTACTGCAAGTATGTGAGCATGTGCGTATGGGTTAGATTTTGTTAGGACTTATGGACCACTGTCATCTCCAATTGTGTGATGCTATTCATCTACACACTACTTTCTTTTTTTCTTTCTCTTTTCTTACCTGACTGATGCTTTTGTGAACGGCAGGAAGTCAGTAACCTACACTACAACTTGAGCAGAGCCTTATCTGTTCCACACACACCCACACATCATCGAAAACTTCCCACTCACCCCATTCCAGAAATGTTTCATTTCACCTCACCCTCTCTCCAGAGCTTTGCATTTAAAATTGAACAGACACCGAGCCAATTTATCATTGGTTGTCACATGTCATGTCCAAGGCCTTAAGCACGGCACCTACAGTACGTTTGGATTTAGCCCTTTGTTATAGCTAAGGAGCTACACAATACAACCTGCTATTAAAAACAGACGAGAGGGGGTGTGAGAAAAGGTGAACAAGAATGACAAAACGTTCGTAGGAAATTTTGTGAATTTGTTGCTTGCCATTACAGAGGTTGTGAACCCCAGCACGGCAAGAGCAGCATATTTCACTGGAAGACAATCAGACGAGAGAACCTGCTGAGTGCTGGGCTAAGAGAATGTAAAAGAGGTCAAGGCGAGCAAAACTAGATCCTTTACGGCATTAGCATGCTAACACACTAACTCGTCCACTGCATAAAAGTGCTATGTATTTGTTGTCTGCTCCTGAGCATACTGATGTGAACAGAACAAAATGAACAGGAAAGGAGATTTTAGATGATAGTTTTAAATGTCGAATTTTTGTGGAACTTTTTTTCAAATGTAAATTTTCTGAAGTATTTATTTTATCATGTTACTGGTATATAAGGTATATTAATTTATTACTTGCATACAAAAAATACTTCTGGTGTTCAATTCTATTTAATCCAAGATGTATCCTTGGATTAACTGTTTCTTTGAGTTTTTAAAATTCTTATGTTATTCTGAAATTTAATTTGTGATAACAAGCATATTGCAGGCGTTAAAAGGATAGTTTGCCTAAATCATTTATTCCCTTTAATATCATTTAAAACCTGTAGGACTCTTTCATCTGTAAAACACAAAAGAAGCTGTACTGAGAAATGTTTCTGTGGTTTTGTGGCTATATAAGTCTATGTTCATTGTAAAAGAATTTTTAAGTCTTATTTTCACAACTTTTAGCAGATATACGCATTTAAAATTTGGAGTCTTTCTTCTCCTAAAAAGTGGACCAAAAACATTTTTTATAATAAATGTACACCAATGAAGAAGTTTAAAAGCTTTTATTTCTTTATTACTGCTATAAAAACTATATTTATTGTTATCATCATCGACAAATATAGAGAGAATAAGATGGGATGCTTTTTCCATGACAATACCTGGAAATATTCTAAAAACATTTTTTAAGGATTGTAAAGCTTTGTAGCTTATATTATGTTATTTTAATGTAGGCATGTTACATATACTTTTACAGCTGAAATATATGTAAACATAGGCTGGTGTTCAAGCCAACCAGCAATAGACAGAGATCATTCTCACACTTTGTCTTTTTGAGATATAATAAATGGATAAATTACACAGTGTAAAATTGTAATTTCTCAATATTAATTTATAAAATATTAAATAAAAAATACTAATTTAATATGAAATACTGTTTTATGAAAATACCAGTCAGAACGACTTATTTCCAGAAAGAATTGCAATCTGTTAGTGAGGTAAAAATGATACATTTTACTTTTGAATATTAACAATTATGAGCAAGTTTTTTCAAAATAACAAGAATAACAAACCTCTGGCTTTTGACTAACCACCCTATCAAAATTCTCCAGGTGACACTACTTAAAAGTAATTAGTGTAGCTGGCAGGCTTTATAAAGCGCGAGGGCTAGTCCCTGACAGTGTGCTAAGAGCAAGTGAGCGCTGACAACACATCTCTTTAATCACTGAAATGTAGACCCATTTTTCCTCCTGCCTGGGCCGTGGATTGTTCGCTGGTCAAAGCTGCCGGGGGACACAAACGAATGTCGACTGATGCACGGACAATGGCAGGCGTAAGGTTACAGCATGTAGAGGATCTCGCAAAGGCCTTTTCTAAGAAAGCTGCCATGTCCCACAGTGCATGTGTCATATTCGGGGGATGTGGAGGGGAGACGGCACGGCAGGCCCTGCTCCCTCTCAGAACAATGACACTGAGATCTGGGGAGCAAGAGAGAGTGCTTAATGGATTCAGACAAACCGTACGCATCTCCTGACGGAGGAATCATCGTCTAGCACTGTTACAATTTGCCGAGACTTAATAAGAAGTGACTGACTTTACAATAGCGCAATCATTTGCTTTGCCAAGAACAGAATGAGTGACAGACGCCAGAAATTCCGCCAGCTGCACAACTGTCACCTGGAATGCATTTTGTCATCTCTAGAATGTTTCCTATTCAAGAATTTACTACAAAATACTCTCGTGAGAATTCACACCTAGGGCGATGTTGATGTGTTATACTCATAAACAACCACAAAAGACTATAGCAAAACGTACTTTTATATCAAATCTAATATGGATTAAATTACTAAACCAGGATTATTAGATGTGACTTGAATCCAGCTGTGCCACTAAAAAACACAGAATATTGGCTCTTCTAGACCAGTGTTTTGTTGTTTGACATCCCTGGCGAGGTCTGCAGTCTTTGGCGAAGTCGAGCGGGCTGGGAGGTGTAAGGGTCACGACAATGAAACAGGGCTGTCGAGCTTTTGATTCACACAACAGCTGACGCACACTCACACCATGTCAAGATACGCCAGTTGCATTTAAAATAGAGTGGAAAGAATGTTATAATGATCTGTGATCTGTAATCTGTAAAATTGAATGATTTTCACTGAAAAACAAATTAAACAAAAAAATTAAGTATAAAAGTATATGATATTATATGATAAATACATTTTACATTTGCTTATCAGATCAAAACAGTCCAGTGAAAACCCAAAATGTAACTTTCCATTACTTGTTACTTTTCAATTCAATTAAAATAAATTTAATTCTTTTTTTCACTTTACTAGATTATTTACAAATTACAGATTATTTACAAATTACAAGTACAAATATTCCATTATAAAAGAACTAATAACATTTACTTTTTTTTAATTTTTTACATAAATTATAACATTATCACATTATGGACATTACACACGCTGTCTTGATTTTAAACTACCATGTTCATTCTTGTTTTAAACTTCAGGACTGAAACAAAACTCACTGCAAAATGCAACAAAACTTCTTTGACCATGTACTGTCTGTGACCTTCCGATTCTTGGAATGTGCCTCGCCATGAAGAATCCAAAATAATGCCTCCCTTTTTGTTTAATCCCAGACCAGACTGTCATTGTACCATTAAGCATTCATCTCTGGAGCCTGAAAGCTTTACACTACAAGACCCCAGAGAGAAGAAACAATCTAAATTTAAAACCTGCTTATTCAAACGACTAATACTATGCTCCCCTTCCTCTAGCCTTTGAGAGACCACATTTGAGAGATGGAGAAATTACAGTGAAAGGGAATTTTATTATTAATTTTAAAGGAAATTAGGAATGCATTTGACTAAAGTGAAAGGGGTAAGATGGGGTGTGTGGAGGCAGTACAAACTGGCCTAGCAATGCAAAAATGTGAATGTTCTTAATGAGACCCAGGTGACAATATGCTGACCAGCACCATGGTCAACAGCCATTAAGCAAGAACTAGGGTTAGAGTTGTATGTGTGAAAATAAGACAGAGAGAAATGGAGAGGGAAGGGGCGCAGGTTAAGGGTTTAGAGGTAGTGAGGATACTATGTATTTGTCGTGAGGTACCCAGACAAAGAAAGACACAGAAGTGCCTGATGAGAAGACCATCTCTTTGTTAAACCCAAGTGACACATAAGCCCATAGTCCTTACTTATATAAAGAGAGATTTTGACACAAAAGCTCATACTCTTTACATGTCTGCATTATATCATGTCTCATGCCCTGTCTGTGACATCACAAAAGATGATAGACATAGAGTGCCTTTAGCATACACCAGAGATATTATAATAAAAAATGAATACTTCAGTCGAATTATGTTACAAAGATGTTTTGTTTAAGCAGACTACTGTTACGAGTTTTGTTAATTTTTTTCCTTTACTTCAATTTATTCAACAGTAGTTCTAACTATTTGTACTATTTATGTGAAATTTTATAGTCTATTAAAGTCTATCTATGACTAATCACATTAAAACAATATTTTTTAGCTAATGTGTTATTGAAAAAAAAAACAATTCAAAAACAATTCAAACCTATAAAAGCCAATAACTAACTAACTACTTTATTTTATAAATATTACTTATATTTATACTATTTAGAACAAAATAAACAAATTTTACCACTGCAACATTTTTAATTCCTTCAGTAGCTTAAAAGTGTATTGACAATTTGTGGTATTAAAACACAAACATATAGTTTAAGCTGTCACTTTTCATTATTTATTTATTTCTTTCTTTAAATTAAACGACAAATTAAATAATATTTCGGAACCGTATGATGATTTTTCTTAACTTTCTTCCGAGAGAGACAGTTTGATATTTTTCCCAGCTACAGGACGAGCCGCTCACAGTTTGGTAGAACAACGCTGCCCCCTTCTGTTCAAATATTAAAGCTCTTAGGACTCGAACTTTGCGCTTATTGACTTGTATATGTATGTATATGTCTTGTTTCCTCTTAGATTAACCTGATTTTCGACAAGAAACCTTTATAAATTTAAACTTAAATGGGAAAAAAATGGGAACTTTTGGATATAGTATTTCCACTGTTAACTGAACATAAACATTGATGGTTTACATGTTAAATTGAAAGAATGCTTTTACTGTGCATTTTATTTTATATAAGATCTTAGAATCTAAAAACATTCTGTGAATAACAGGGCCTGAGGAGGTAAGTCATAGCTGCTCAGTGTATCTAACAGTCACACAGACATTTAGAAGTTTTAATCAACAAATCAAATCAATACATCAAGTCTAAGAACAATAAAGCAGGATGATGATCAGTCTTCAGTCCATGTTGAGGCCCAATGCACGCACACACAGACATGCACGCACAGACAGGAAATAAAGTTATTTTCCATTGGTGAGACAGTTCAATCACAGGGAATGCTGTGAAGCCACAGCTAAGCTTCGCCACCCCAAAACACACCGACCCACTAAACACAGCCATGTTTCACATGCAAATGACAGAGAAACATTTTCAAGAGCCACTTTAAAGTACCCCCACCCAATTGAAAGCGCCGCAGCAGAATAACTCTAACTTGCTAATTTCTATGGGTCAGCTGGAAAGGAAAAGACATGTCAATCACCCTCACATGTAGAGTTTGTCTTTCTAAAAACAGGGATAGTTGGATGTTTCCATGGCCACTAATCTTCCCCCAGCACAGTGACATGCACACTCACACCCGGCCCAGCACATTCCCGCAGTTGACTAGGTCAACTTAAAGTACCTAATCACAAGCCCACATTCGCATGATGACTTTTATTTAATTTATTGTCATTATTTTTATTATTTTTATTATTTATTACTACTTGATGAAAATGAAAAAAAATGAAAGTCCCCATCCCCCCAAATTTTCTTTGGAATTCAAGGCATGGCTGAAATACTAAAAATAAATTTTAGACAATAAAAAAAGACATTCTCTCTTAAAAAATAGAAAATAAAATGTTTTCTTGTCATTTTTTGTAACTTTCATACATTCTGCAAATAGTAGTTTAAAAATCAGAATAGACATTGTATATATTTTTAAAAGAATGAATTATCCCTTGTAGTCATTTTATCATTCAAGCCCAATTCTTTAAAATCTTTTTCAATGTATATTTAAAGACGAAATATTTAAAAATAAAACAAATCAAGCTTTAAATGATTAACATTGTCGGAGGAAATTATACAGCAATATAAAAAACAAGAACTATATTAATTAATATAAAATCGTCTGGACTTTTCAGCTCCGGCTATTGTAAATGCAGTACATGAGGCACATTCTATACCTTCTGCCTGGAAATTAAATATTCATGGGTTACATTGCTGTCTATTGTCTTGAGGCTAGTATGAGAGCTATACATGTCTATAGCAATGCAGCCTCATAAATCATATATACACTATAGACATTTACATTAATGTAGAATGTCTGCATGAGTGTAAATAAGCACAATAAAACAACTGCCTGGATGTTTAACTCCATTTACTTCCCACCATCTGAAATTACAGCCAAGTTGTCATACGCTTTTGTTAATAACAGCTAAGGGAGACATAGACAGAGAAAAAGAAAGGCAGAGGATAAAAGAAAATAAAAAAATGAGAAGATGTCTATTTTAGCTTGTTCTCTCGTCTGAATCCTTTAACCGTGCCAGACGTGCACTGTGGCCCCCTTCAATTAAACAGGAAAATTGATGTGTTTCATTAATTATGTCAGTAATATCATAAATCATGAGTGGACTGAGTAATTAATTATTTTCTCCTGATGTAAAGAACATGACAGGGCCGGGAGATAAGTGCGTATGTGTATGGGGGATGGCAGAATAGACACTCACATGTACTCTATTTCTCTGGTCACTGGGACAGACACAAAGAGCTTTCCCTTTTAACATAAGAAACATTAAAGAGTATCACACAGACAAATTGGTAAAATCTACTGATGTCCATTTTAAAAGCTCTATGTTTCTTGAATTCTGATTGTTTTCTGTTCTTTTATTTTATGTTTTTATTTTTTATTCCTTTGTTTACTTTTTTCTTTGTATTAATTGTAACACTGCAAAGTATCATTCAGCTGTGTAAATAAAATATATTATACCATATTATTATTATTATTATTATTATTATTATGTGAAATATTTGACATTTACATTTTTTCATTAATTTATCAGTTCACTGACAATATTTTCTTTTAAAATTATAATTTAATTGATTTGACAAAAAGAGAGCCAAACATAAACAAAAAGGAGCCAAACAACATATAAAAACAATATTTTCTAAAAATGTAAGTTGGTTGTTAGAATTTGTGCATAGTTAGTATAATTATCTATATGTAAACACAATATGTCCTCAATTAGAAATGTGTCTGTGATACTCTAACTTTTTCCTGAAAAATATAACATGCTTTAATACAACCAAAGCGAGGGCATGAATTAGATTTAAATCAAATAAACAAAACAAAAAAAAGTGTGGAAGCTGAATATCCATCATGTTCTTGTATTACGGGCAGTTTAAACTTCACACATTTTCTATATGTATGACAGAGAGATAGGATTACAAACATTGTAGACCTTAAAACCAAAACGGTCTTCATATGATATTATTACACACTCTAAGATTAATGCAGTTGTAAGCAAAAACTTTACACACTCTAACTGAACCAGACACACCAAACCAGACTTCAGAGTTCAGGCCTTTCAGAGCACATCAAAGCCCTGCATATCGATCCACACCACAGGGACATAGATCTATGTGTGTGTGTTAGGGGGAGTGAAAGTAAACATTGCTCGGGACGACAAAACACTGTTCCCACTGGGATGCTGGTCTGTCTCCCTGCTCCCTCACACACAGTGTTGGTGGGGACATGGGCAGCTAAGCCAGGCTTTAATATCAAGTGAGGACTCCTGTGTTTAATCAGGAGTGTTCCACTTTTGTTCTCAGGCTCAGCAAGAGACGTGTGGACCAGTGGAGGAAAGGTTAATGCAAAGGGTCAAGTGATTTCACACCCAAGACGCCAACTGCCTCGACACTGAGCTCCGCCACATCCCACAATGATGACATAGTCACTCTGATTTATGGTCTGGAGGAGTTGGAGGGAATCACAGTGTTATCTTATGATAATGATGTCACAATAACACAACATAGGAATAGCAAATACCAAAATACAGAACTAGTTGTCTCTCACATATCTTTCATCATGTCAAAATAAATATAAATTTATTCTAAAGATTAATAGTATTATGTAGAATAAAAACTGACAATAAATTTAAAAAATGTCTTTTTATCATTAAATAAATACATTTACTTAAATAAAATAGTTTTAAAATACACATGAAAATATGAAAATATCTAATAAATGCTTAATTTGGTATCTATGTGAATTAGCACAAACCAAAGAACAGGCAATTCCTGTCAAAGATAACACATAAAAAGTAAGTGTGGACAAAAGAGAGACAATGGAATTAATGTGTGCTCTTATCACAGATGTGCCACTCCTTACAGCCTCACTATTCTGAACACACATGAACATTGATACCTCAAACAATAAATAATCAGGCCAATAGAATACACTACCTCAACTTCCACCCAAAATCTCCTTAGCATTATCAGTGGGTGGGAACTGAAAACAATTAATAATCCTACAATCAGCTTTTCAGGCTACATTCATCAAGTTTTTCATTAGCCCGCTCTCTCTCATGTGGAATTCAAATCCCAAGCTTGCATCTGATCGGTAGTCTTCACTGCAGCTCCTCAGTTTTAAAGGCCCATAACAAAAAATGACTTTCAAGAGTCGCATGTATCAAGTATTTATTCATTTGGCAGGACACATACTAAAGTGCATTTATTTACATCATGACTTTGCGTTGCTAGTGCTATACCAGTCAAGCTACAGATTGCTGAAGACTTTGAATCTTTGTTTATTAAAAATCGTACATGACAGCCATAGTCATATTTCATTTGTTTCCATGGTATAGAAAAGAGCAACTTGGACATTCTGCTTCAAAGTTATACACATGACATAAGGGAGAGTAAAAAATAGGAACTATTCTTTAAGTAAGGCACAAAGTTTTGAAATGCAGGCTTGTCAATCCCAAAATCTCATATCATGGCTAGACCCCAGAAACAAACTTGAATTCCATTAGCCATTTTCTCAACATTAAAATCTGTGCCAATTCTTGCAGTAACTCGCAAGTTAAATGTATTTTTACACATAACACGAGTAAAAAGATGTAATAATACAGTGGAATAAAAGCTGCTTTATTACTGTAATACTGTATTACTGTAATTTTGCTCACAGAACAAATTAATTATGGCTGACTGCAAAGAGCGTTTTTCTACAGTAGCATTGGTAACTATATACCAAGGATGCTTATTAATGCCCCACTGTGCTAGATGCTTCAGCCTTCATTGGCTGGTCAGTACACATGGACTGTAAGCAATGGATATGTGTTTTTGCGTTAAAGAACCATCCTAGAAGCCCCACTGTAGGTGCACTTTTTTGTGTATCTCTGCAAACTTTAGTTCAGTTGGATTGTTATAGTATGATTATTATTGTAAAAGCATAATATAACTGTGACTTCTATTCTTTGATATATTTTTAGACAAGAGCCCCATCTTGCAAATGAGCAAATTGATGAAATTAGATTTTCCCTGGACCATCCAATAAACACAGTCTTTATGAGAAACCAGTACACCACTGTACAAACACTGAGGTACAAATCCACAACACTGGATTTAACGAGAAGACATACATTAAACAGGCTAGCCAAGCACTTAATGGATCAATTCTTTC
This sequence comes from Beaufortia kweichowensis, assembly GCA_019155185.1. NCBI lineage: Eukaryota > Metazoa > Chordata > Actinopteri > Cypriniformes > Gastromyzontidae > Beaufortia > Beaufortia kweichowensis. Next base: position 6,169,498 of record CM032795.1, on the reverse strand, counting down.
TGTTTGCATAGAGCAGAAGGGGAACAGGTGGAGTGCGAATGAAAGTGAGAGAGAACGCTATCCATTAATGAGTTCTGCATGTTTATACGTGACTGTACGCTTGCTCATCAAGTGCGAAAATGCACATTAAAGGAATACTAGCTTACTATTATAATACTGCATTAAACTGGTTACAAATTATTTCACAATTTTTTTTTACATTGTAGCATTGTGCAACATTGTTGTTACATCGCATTGAGTGTTGCTTATTTATGTTAAACAGCACATTTTTAGTACAATTTTGTCTAATCAAATAATTAGACAAAAAAAAATGGACACTATGCATTGTGGGATATAGTATTCCATGCAGTAACATCTGTAGTATACACTGCTGTATGCAAATACAGTGAGCCATCCAGAAAATACACAGTATACATACAATGTACTGCAGTAATAGAGTAGTAATTCAGCATGCTACTCCAAACATAGCCAAATGACACTTTTCCTTAAAAAAACGCCTCCACTGGCATGTGTTCACTGGCTTTAGAAGTATCTCATTCAGACCTGTCTGTGACACATGATTCTCATCCACCCCGGCTCCACAACTATTAAATTAAAGCACCGGAGCCCATTTAATAAGCGCTGTAGCGGATCATTTGAATAAGGACAGTATTAGTATTCCAGCAGAGCCACAGCTAAAAGCTGCTGACCTTTTCCTCCGCATAGGAGATCCTTGAACACATCCTGTCAAATCACAGTGCCTGGTAATAAGCCATCATCGCTAAAGAGTGTTAGCGCATGGGGGATTTTCTTTTTTTCATGCCACCAAACAGAACAGCAAGGCCGGCGTATTGTGATCTATCAGCGGGCTGGGATCTAAGAGGTGGAGGAGGGGCAGAAATGGCGAGTGTGGGATTTATCATGTCGGGTACAGTGGGAGGGCTTTTCTTGATATAGCATTGATTTATGTGCGTGTCAAAGAGTGTGGGATTGATCAGTGCGCATCAGAATTCCCCACAAGCGCTCTCATAACAAATCATAGCCTGACCTTTGCTTAGACACATTTAGCCCTTGTTGCACACTCATGGAAAATGCTGTTAGGTGCCACTTGAGCAAGTGTGTGCATTTGTTTTGGTTTCATGCTTGACTAACATAGAAATATTAAACAGGACATAATGCAGATATTAGATTGCATGACATGTGAGTACAGTTTTACAAAATAGGAACTGCAATACTGCGTTGAACTAAACAAAAGCCTTTTCTAACACATGAATAGTAAGGGTTAATATACATCCAGGCAAGTATAATCATGCAATAAACAATTGTCTATCCCACTTACTACACAACTATGTACCAAATAAATAAAAATGAAATTGAGTTGAGATCAGTGAGTTAAAATTAATTCTATAAAGTACCATCAAGTTGAAGTTTAGAAAAATAGTCATCTATGAACTGTATTTTGCAGCCCTGATGAGAGTGTTGCAAAAGAAATGAAAGTAGCACAGTATACAATTTGTTGGTAACTGTCAGCATGAGCCGTTGACCATATTTCCTGTTCTGTTATAAGATGTATAATGAAATACAAAAAAAAATACTGTATAGAATGTGATTATTAAAACAAAGTACATAATGTATGGAGAAATAGAGGGAAGCTTATCTGTGCTACCCACACTCTTAATTTTTTGTTCATGTCAAATGATTGTTTAATGTCAGGTCACAATTAGCCACTTGATTTATTGAATTTTTAGGCCTAGTGACGGGAAACAATTAACACTTTGTTCTGTGGTGTTTATTGATGGGGTGTAGCAAGTTCACATTTTCTGCAGTACAGAGAGAATTTAAGATTATTGTACAATGTAGAACGATTAATGATGGGAAGATCCAGAAAAGTAACCTCAGTTCACCCTCAGTATGACAATGGAAACAATATAGGTTTAAAATGATAGGGTTGTACCTGTAGCATACAATAGTGCATCTAACTTGCAAATTTCCAGTTAAAACAATGCATATGAACTCCAAAGTCTGTTATTATAGTTTATTTCACAGGTAAATTCTTTCAATCTATGCCCACTCATTTATTCAAATGCATTGTAAATCATTTTCAGGAAAGATGATTTGTAAAATTTTGCAAATATCTAAAAATTGCAAATATTTTAGCCTTTTGTTTTACTTGTTTTTTATCAGGTGTAAATATTGTGTATTGGTATGGCTTACAGTTACAATATCCCCTAATTCTATGTCTTTTACTCTAACCCTAGCAGCAAGACATTTGGTGTACAAAGTACCCTTGATACACATGAACACATGATTGACGCTTCACAACATGAAACCAATACTTTTAAATATCTCCTGAGGATTTAGTACAATTATTTAGTTTTCAGACAACAGACTAGAAACTTAACATTAAGCACACCACAAAACACAAATGGAACATTTTAGCCCACAATGCCAGTTTAGCTACCATAATCCTGTAGCTATTAAAATTGTGCATTTGTGAAACTATGCAATGAAACAAATAGTTAAAGAGAGCCAAACAGATGTTCTGCCTCACAATAACAGGGTTCAAGTGGAGCAGGGTGCCCCTAACCAGCTAATAAACGGCCCCAAATGAGCCTGCAATTAAATTTATACACTTGATTGCACTGCTGTCATGTCCACTACAGGCTTATCGAACACCTGGGATCCATTTCCTAATAAAACCTTGGAAAAACGAGAGAAGAGAGAGAAAACGAGAGAGAGAGAGAGTGCACAGCAGTGTGTTCTTTTGCATCATCTGTGTTCTGTGATTGGTTGAGCTTATGAATTAGATGTGGAATGAACAAATAGGTGTAAGTACATCATGGAATAATAAGAGATTATACTAAGAGATTATAAGAGATTATGGTTAATGGTCAAACTGCATCACAATTAATATCACAGATGTTTCTCTTAACAAAAACGTAAAAAATGGTCTCATATCAAAGAAATTTAGGTTTCACTTTGTTGCTCACTTTTATAAATTAAGAACAAAGTGGAGTGTAGTACATGGATTTATTTGTGTTATTTTTATTATTAAAATGGGGCTGTACCTTTATCTGTTTGGAATGTTAATAAAGACATTTTCCACTTTCGTTGTGTCAAAAATTCAGCACACAGGCCGACAGCTGCCGAGGGCCGTTTTTACATAAGATTATTTTAGTAAAGCTCTTTGTTTCCTCTACATATCTTAACAATGTCTCTGTAAGCAAAATATTGGAAAAAATAAAATTTTTACTGATCATAACTGGTTTTACTACAAAACATTACTTGATCCATTATGTAAGCACTTTTTAATTCTAATAGAGATAAAACTGATGGTATTGCAAAACATGACAATGACTAACAAACCCAGCAGAAACAGTGCAAACAAACAACTGAAACCGTTTTAGCAGTATAAGGATATGCATGTTTACAGTAAGAACAGAAGTAAAATGTTGAGCGAAGACTGACATTACAGAGATGCTATTTAAACATCTTTCTATCTCACTCTCTGTATTCTCAGTTTCCTTTAGCTTTCATTCCCTAATGATGACTTGATCTAAAAGGACAGTCTCTCTCTCTCTCTCTCTCTCTCTCTCTCTCTCCCTTCTCTCTCTCTCTGGCTCAGAAATAGCTACTTACACATAGCTGCTCTTTGAAAAGCTGTCAGACTGATCCACTGTAAATATAGTTTTTATCAAGTCCCCTTAAGTTATAAAAACACTCATAACCTCCCAAAAGCCTCAGACTCTATTACAGTTAAGCTGATGTGTGTTGTGATGTGCCATGCTAACACAAGAGTGTTTACTTTTGGAAGCAATTAGCAGAGTTAGCCATTCAAAGGCAACAAGATGAAGTTTATTTCACTCTGTCAGAAAAGTAAACAGTATATTAGTGCAAATCCTCTCCCTTGCTTCAAAATAAAGTTTGTTAATTAAGAAGCCGGAAGATATATTTTATAAAATCAGGCTAGCATGAAGTGGATAATTTCACACAGTTGGCAAAATGAAATGTCTTTAAAAAGCATTCTGTTGTGCATTTATACAGAATCTCTCTCATCTTACCAAAGCATCAGATGAGGCCATGCTGAGGCCAACTATAATTCAGCTCAACCTTTTTTAATTGTTAAAAGGCACCATTTTAATTTCCAGAGAAAAGGGCACATAAGCAGTCAACTGACTTGCCCCAGACAGTTTTCTCGTTAACAAAAATGCCATTTTTTGGGTGTGTTTTCAACGACAATTCGCAACTAATTTACAAGGTGGCTAATTGATTTGTACAACCTCATTCATACATTTTAGTCCATTCTGCTTTCACGCCAGTGAGGTTAAGGGTGTCGCTTCACTATTGTTTTTTCTAATAATCATCGATTTTTTAATGATTCACATACAAATTTATACAATTAAGCCACCTCATAAAGTAGTTACAAATCCCCTTCAGATCAGGCTGGTGTTTTAGTTAATGATATTCTAGATACAGATATACACTGTCTTGAATACATTTAAAATCACATTCTTTAAATTTGATGACATAAGTCTTTAATAGTTACTGTAAGCATCTGCATCATTAAAGACATAAATTACAATGTGACTTCCCTTATTTGATTATGTTTGCTAATTTTGTGACTGTGTCCAACAATTATCTGGCAATAATATTACCCTTTTTTGAGTTACCGGGTTCACTGAGTAGGTAATAGCAGTTTAACTTAGTCAAATTAAGTATTTTCTCTGAATAACCGACAACCAATTGATTCAAGATGTTGCCCAAATAGAAAGAAATGATAAAAGTGTGAAATAAAAGAAACTGCAAACTGTAAAAGAAAAATTAAAGAAATAAACTTTACTACCACACCTAGCCAATTAATGGGTTAAATAATTTGTTTAATACTTCAACAAGCTTTTAATTTGCTCCATAGTCAATCACTTCAAATATGTTTTCTTGAAAATGGTACCTGCTTTAAAAAAAGACTAACAGTCATCATTACTGCCAAATAGGTTACCTGTAAGCGTGGTCATAAATCTTATTAATAAACTGAAAATGTCTTACTGCTTTCTTCTCTGTCTTTCTTTCAGAAGCAACCTGTCTCGAGTGTAGGCCATCTGTACATAGTTATTGCTGTGCTCACACAGATGGCCGCCAAACGCTTTCAAAGTTACTCCGTCCGCACATCCAACCTTACAAAGCAAACTAATTAGCAGTAAACGCATTGCAAAGAAGAAGTTGTTTGAACGTTTTTTATTTGACTGGCTTCTAATGAGGAAAGAGAATGAGCAGGGAGCACTGGGTGCCGGAGGTTGTTCCTGGAGCTCAAGGTTTACAATATTCTTTAAGACTCAAATAAAAAGTAGAGGCCACCTTGAGCCACAGCTTCTGTCCCTGCCCATAAGCTTTTTTTATTAGCAGCTTTGGAGGGCACAAGGTGGAGAGTGTAAGATTCTAAAGTTAGAGTTAAGGGTTTGTAAGTAGATGGGGGAGAATGCATGAGTACGATATAGTATATGCAAAATGAATAAAACACAAAAAATATTGGCAAAAGATGATCAGGATTGGCTCCTACCATTTCTCCTGTAACATTATCCCACAGTTCTTATCCCCAAAATCTGGCAGGGCAGAAAGGACACAATTCCTGTGATGAGTTGATATTTGTACGCAATGTGAAAAACATTTCCAGTAGCCAAGTCTGCATTTTCTCTGTGTATTAGAGGGGTTGAAAGTGATGATTTTTATCTTTCATCAGAAAATAGCTTTTGCAGAGGCTCTTTCACTCAGGAACTCAATTAAAAAAGGAGGACAACTCCTTAGAAAGCTAATTAGCTAGCACGATACGTGGGCTAAAAGGAAATGTGAAACAAGCCTGCTGCCAACAGTAATATTATTTTCATTATGTCATTCATTATTTATTTATGGATGTGTTCAGACAGAATTAATGCTAGAAGACCTGGTGAGCAACGCTGGCAGCTCAGACAGGTCCGGTGGCGCTGTTAGTTAACATGCACAGTTCTCCACTGCCAAATAAAATTACAGGTTGTATTATTCTGTCCAATTCAATTCAACTCCATCTTTACAGTTTCAGGGGTAAACAAACCTGTTTGCAGTTATTGTAATTCTCATGGTCACTAACATTTACATTAACACGTGACTAGCATGACATGACTCATCTGCTCTATTCTAAGACTTCTAAATTAATATGATAGGTTACTAAATGGCGTTTTGTTTTCAATGACAATAACACATTTTTAATTTGAAAATAGGCTAAATGCAAACTACTAGAGGGTTTTGTATTTTATGTAGGCTAATTATATATAATGACCCTCCAAGTATTAGTTGCAAACTGATGAACTGTTACAAAAAGATTGAAAAGATTATCAGTTTTTTCTCAGTCTCACCTCTGCATGTTGCCCTTTAGTGGCTTTCAAAGGTCACCCAAGCTTTCAATAGAGACATATTACAATAACATATTTTTTCCAGTTTTCAGACAGACATTTCTTAAAAAGTATCTCAGAGGCTACATGGTGTGCTGCTTATTCTCCTGACATATTATTTTCCAGTTATTATATACATATACATTTTCCTTCTTTTACCACATTGACAAAATTGAGAACGTATGGCATGCAACTTTGTTCCTTTTGTCTAAGAGGACTTTGAAAGAGAGGGTGAAGGGTTGGGAGCTGTAGCAGGATAGATAAACACAGAAAAATGGTCTCAGCATGTCAATTTGGTGTTTTTACATAGACCATAAGTGAGGCGCTCCTTCCTGCTCACATATCAAACAGCAAGCCCTGCAGCCATGTGTAGGCAATCCTGACAGATATGTTCCCTCGCCACATTTCCGTCGCCGCACCGTGCGGGGCTGCGGCGAGGGGTGCGGTAAATGCTAACACGTTGCCGAGTTGGAAATCCTCATGAGCTTGTCTCATTAGTAGCTAATTGGAACGACTTTCCTCTGTCTTTTGTTCAACGTCACATTTTTCTTTCTTCTTTTTTCCTCCACTGAACAGGGGGCAGATGGGGGTGGATGCATATTTCTGAGCCTACAAGATATAGCTGGGGAGTTGGTCCCGTATTACTGCAACATAAACACTGCTGTCCCACGATTAACCTTAGAAAGCAACTGAGTGCAAAATTAAGCACTCAAACTGCAGAACCAAATTAGCTCGAGAAGGAAGCGAGAGGACCTCTCTCCTCTCTCCGTTGACTTTTCCCAACTGGGTAATACTAAAGAAAACAATAACATAACCAAATGGTGAACCACTCATACAGTTTCCATGTGAGCTTAAAGCTGTCTTAGGAGACATTTAACATTATGTAAACTTTGAAAAAAAAAAAACTCTGTACGTGATCTGAATTCAAAAACAAAAACAGAGGATGGTGCAGGTTTACATGTTAAACTGAACCATGGTTATAATTGCAGCATCCCATGAAAACTGAGGTCAGGAACTCTAACCTTATGGTCCTTTTTTTAACAACAAAAATAAGAGAGAATTCAATGGCCTTAGGTTAAGGAAAAAGAAGCAACAACCAAAACAAAAATCAATGGAAGGGAAAAGGAGAGAAAAATGTAACCAGAGGATAAGAATTGAGTCCTATGTGGTCAAACCCTTTTTACCTGCTTCTATGAAAACAGACAAGGGCTTGGACTGTATTTATGATACTTCCAAATACTTTCAAGCATTTGACAAGGGAAAGTGGACTAGAGAGACACTAGGGGATGATGGGAATTTGGAGGTTTTACATGTCCCAAGCTCTTACCTTTAAAAGAGCATAAGAAGTCTTGTCAATGTCTTTCAGACCTCAGAGACCTATCCAAATAAACTATTTTGAACTTATACATGTAGTGTTTGCTAGAGATGCAGACAGTATTACTAATTGTAGAATGCCTATTAGTTTATGCGGTGCATATAGGAGCACATAGGAGTACATGCGCATAATGCAAAGTATATTAATAAAGCTTGCCCAAGGCCCAAAACATGAATTCATGTAGTGCATCTTTACATTACTGCAAAGCTAAAAAAACAAATCACACCATACCTGCAGGCGCCACAGGCATTCTTCACACAGTTAACTGACTTCATCTGTGGCTTTGTGGATGAGAATCAGGATAAATCATCACAGGTTTGCACTGATAATACTGTTATACAGAAATGTGATCTTTTCATGAAAATATAACAAAGCTTTGTTTAAACTAATGCTTAAGAGGTAGGTTGTGAGACACACTGCGTAAAGCTTCAGACTGGTACACCAGAGGTTGAGTTTTTAAATTCCTATCTTGGGTGGTGTAAAATTGTCTAAATTGAGTCTTTGCATTGCGCCAACTATTTGTGAACCGTGTTTATTTCTTTGACCTGCTTGTATTATTCCCATTGTAACATCTGCTACATAAATAAATGCAAATAAGGAAATACGACCATATAACCATCACATCATAATTTCATGTACCCTCCCCCTAGTAAAACCCTTACACATTGAAAAAAAAATGATAATGTGACTGTGCAGACAGTTACATTGTAGACAACTATGTTAATATCACAGAAGTGCGCTAGTTGTCAAGAACCTCACTTGCAGTGGAGACATAGTGTACAGTGTAGGAGTTTAGGAGGAGTGTGGGGCAGTGTCGAGTGTGTGAATGTGTGGGTGGGAGTGTTTGTGCTGATTGTGTTGAGTATGCACGGTGCCCATAAGATGGCTCATCTGTTACGTCGCGTCTGCATGGCTTGTGCCACTGAGGGTGGATGACAGCGTGTCACAGCAGCAGACAATGATGGATGCACCACATTCAGTAGGCAACTCGGGCAATTGGACACATTAACAAGAGGCACCTGCTTTTCTCCCCGTACAAATCTATTAAAAGATAAAAGCAGTGGCAGATCCCACTCAACTAGTAAATGATAACTTTGTCTGCGCTGTGAAAAAAGGGATTCCTCTAGAAAATGTCGCCTAAGTAAAAGCATTGCTGGTCATACAGTGCCATCTAGTGTTTGAAGTGATTAATGCTCCTTTCATAAAAAACTAATGAAGCATAATTTGATTTCAGTAGTATAAAATGACAAGAACAATTTGAGCTCCAGATATGAAGAATTTCATTGAATTGCACACTAAATACCATATATTATAAATAAATTGTTCTTAACTGGTTCTGCTTCAAAAACCCGATAAACAAACCAAAATTGTTTATGATGTGAAGGTAAACAAAACAAATCTTTAAAATCAAACACTAAAATTGTTTATTCCTACTAAGAAATGTCTAGGCCTAGAAATATGCAAAATCAATAATATGATATAACCTGAACAAGGAAAATAAATAAAAAATTCTGATACAATATGATGGTGTGATCAGAAACAAATTCCAGTTTTTCTTTTTGTTGGGACCCACAAGACCTAAGAACTCCTCTTTTATAATACTTATTATTAGAAATATACTGATTCAGTTTTAGCTATAGTTAATAAAAATATAGATATAGTGTTATTCCTCTTTACTTGAATGGTATCACGTTTGCGGTCTATGTTGGACTTTAATGCAGTCATGCATACATCAATCAAAAACCTTCACACTTTTGTGTGTAAAGCATGACAGGGTTTTAGTGGGTAAACAATACGTGTCAAACAAGAATCAACCTGCCTCAAGAGAGAAGTGTGAGACGGATGCGACAAAAGCCCTCAGGCAACTATTAATGATGGATTGTGAATCATTATCCTTCTGATGGTGATGTGAGTGGAAAAAGACATTTCTTGTGGACATGTGTGGTCTGTGGTTGATGATTGAGTTGATTTTTTTTACCACTATGAATTTAAGAAACTAGGCTAATGGGTTTTTGTAAGTGTACTGAGTCCTCTGTACTCCTTTTAATATAGGGATTTGCTTGCGCTGAACATAATTGTTGCTCGCACTGAATTAAATGAATGAATAAGAATCTAAGAATATTCACAAAATCTTTGCCAAATTTCAGCTGTGTTGTGGTTTCTATTACTAAAGCTGAAACTTGGATTCAATGACTTCATAACATTGAATAAGCTGCAAAATAAATAAAAAGGTGATTATGATAATAATCACAAAAGGTACATACAAAGAGGTCCAGAATTAAGACATTAGTGAAATTGCTGCTTTGTGTACCATTTTAAATTATATTATACAAATAGGTATTATACATTGGTACCACATTTTGATGTAAGATGGACTGAAACATTTAAATACATTTTAGAGTTTCTTAATATTTGTTAGGTCATTTTATGCTTTAATGTGTAATGATAAAAAGAAAACATTCTTTACAATTTGTGTAGTTTATGTTGTGGTTAAACTATACACTTTTGATTTTGCACTTGGCAGAATTATTTAATTTATTTATTTGTCCTCAGAGAGGAAATTCATTTTCACAGTTAAAAGATGCAGCAGCGCTTTTTATATGAATTTGGCGTTCTTCTTGCTTAGCCAATCTTCAGTCAGTAAATCTTCAGGTTTGATTTTAATAAACTAAGGATAAAGACAATGTATTCCATATTAACATACGGTAAAGCACTGCTGCATCTTTTAACTGTGCAGGATATAAACATTTAGAGGCTTTGTCAGGCACAAGGTCCAGTGCTAACTAGCACGGTACATACCTTTACGACTCGCAGTTTGTCAAGCCAGTTAAGTGTCCCCTTAACAAAATTTATAGTCGTTTGGCAAGTGACAATGCACAAAAACGGCTACTTTTCTCTCGCTACCCACTAAACCCTGTCATAAATCTAGCCCCATATACAGGCAGATGGCTTGTGTTGTCAGATATCACATGCCAACAACGCTTTTTACCATCATTGTCTTGACAGAAATATGATACGGAAACTGCAGTGTCACATCACTTAGCATGGTTTAGCCGAAGTCGTCTGGCTCCATTTTAATCAATCAAATTTGTCACTTTTTTACTGTAATGATCTTATGGTAGGGATCCAACATTAGTTGGATGTACAGAGGCTTATCTATGACTTGATTTATGACAGACCCCACTGATTTTGTACTGGGGGCTCAGTTTTTCAGTAGAACGGCATTTATATCAAATGGACCAGTGCGGTATGTACTAATTCCTTTAAGCCAAATGGGAATGCCACATCTCTGGTTCAACACAGACTTACTTCTGTAAATAGCAAGCACGAATGTTTGTAACAAAACCAATTAAGATTGTAAAATTCGGAAGCATGCTAAAAAATAGGAAACCAATACCTGCATTGACTGCCTCAATTTATGCATGGTCTAGTTTTGATGTGAATTCCTTCAAATAAATGTCACAACTTGTGCATACTTCATTAAATATCTTTACAGTACCTTTTTGTAACAATATAACTTAAACCAATATAACATGGAAGTCAGAATGTCAATGTTAGGTTATTTACCAAGTCATCTGGGTTTTAAAAGAGAGAATCTAATGTAGATCACATTCATGGAAAAGCCAATACAGAACTATACCCACACAGCCAAGTCCATCATTATTTTTGAGCACTATGTTTATTTCTGATTTAACCTTTAAACTAATTAGAGTTTGACCCTGAAAACCCAACTCACGCTTGCCTTCACACTCCCAGTCATGGCTAGACGAAGTTATTATGCCTTTATTCCCAGGGAAAGAAATATTGGAATTTTCTAAAAGAGCAAACCCACAGGTAACCTATTACAAAACTATACACAATCAATAGCTAATTTCTCTGCATTGATTACTGCTTGGACATTTAACGTGCGCCCTCAGGCCAGTTTTAGTATTTGTGTGTGTGTCTGTGTCTCTGTTCCCTATTGGCTGTGTGAATATTACATTCATTGATTCTATGAAGGGGACTAAAAATGCCAAACTGTTCATTAATCTTAATAAAGACTGCTCAAGACCAGAGCTGTCGTTCTTTGCTTTTGGCAAGGATGCAATTTATGTAGAAGAACAAACACTAGCAACAATAGTTTCCTGTGATCTAACAGCAAAACTTAACTGAAATTATATAATAAGAAAAAGACTCTAGAAAAGAGTGCTATGAGTTACATGAAACCATCACAGCTAAAGAAAAATTATTATCTTATGGGACAAGAGTCAAGTATACAGTTTAATGGTCATTATTGGTCATGGAACACCACAAAGGGCCTATCAAAATAAAATATGGCATATATATATATAAATATGGTGAAATATGCAATAAGAATGTATGTAATATTAATTTAATTAAATTCTACATACATTCTTTGCCAAATATTCTACTATTTTAATGTAAATTAAATAACTGTAAAGGCTGTTGTACATTAATATTAATTTATTAAATTAAATGTGCAAAACAAATATTAAATTTCTGGAAATTAAATTAAATTCCAGTTTCTGGAAGTCAGCTGTTAGGACTGTCGTAACAAATTTAAAATGGGCAATTACAATCAACTCCAATATTATTGGCACCCTTGGTAAATATGGGCAAATAAATATGCACTGTTGTTTTGATTTTATTCACAAAAATCCACAATTCATTGAAGTTAGACAATTGAAAGTGGGAGGGAAATCACATTCCCATTTATTTCCAATCATATTTAGATTTTTTTAGCACACCAAGGTGACTAGGAACATGAAAATATCATGACTTCCTCACAGGATTTATACTTACAGAAGTATAAATTATGAGAAAATATAAGGCAACACAAAGATAACATTTAATTAATCACAGTGGATAAAATCAAAGAATAAAGTCCTGATGTGGAACAAAAGATTCCCAGGCTTTACAAAATAGAATGCATATAAAATGGTTACTTTTCACAGGCTTTCTGCTTATATTTACCAAGGATGCCAATATTAAAGTTAACTGTAGATGCAAGCATATATATCATCAATGTCAAGTTTATTTATTATATTACAAACAGACTTGTATAGCTTCGGTAGGGCACAGTAAATCCAGTCAAGTCCTAGGACATGACGTAATAGATTATTATTATTATTATTATTATTATTATTATTATTATTATTGTTATATCATTTTTAATATAACATTTCTAATATTAAATAACAACAACAACAAAACAAATAATAATAATATTATGCAGCAAATTACAATAATAATTTAAACACATGTACTGTACAAAAAGATTATTCACTTAAGAGGGCAGTTCACAAAAATTGTAATCATTTACTTAACCCTTTACAAACCAATTGAGGTAAATTCAATTCAAAATTTATATAGCAAATTTCACAAATGTTACTCAACTGTTAGGTACGGTCACCCTTTACTTTTAGTGTGCAGACAAAAAAACCTTCAAATATTTCCTGCTGTGTTCAGTGGAATAAAGTAATAGTGGTTTGGAACAACACAAGGGTACATATGATATTATCAGGTGGGATTAATACTCAAATGGCACCATCTAGTGGCTGAACTAATCCACTTCTCAAACAGAGAGCATGGCAACCCCAAGACTATCAGGAGGAAGCAGTCTGTAAAATGCAGTCATTTTTTGTGATTTTCTTTTTTTTGCATATAATCATTCTTCATAATGTAAAGAACATTCTGTGAGAATTTAACATTGATATCTTCAGTAAGGTCATGTCAAAGATTAAAATCATAGTGAAATTACTAGGTGAATTCAAACTTTAATGCTTGTGATCTCAGAATTAGATTTAAAGACTTTAGCCTGGTTTTCACAGATGTATACATATCTACACATCTGTGAAAACCAGACTAAAGTGAGAAGCAGGCTAAAGTATACATATACAATGTTTAAAACTATTTAAAAAGCATTAATTTTAACAAGTGACAAGGTCTGTGTTTTTGTGTCACCTCTAATTGGCATTATAATGGCATTACCCTCAGTTTTGGTTGTACTTCCTGTTTTGGTAGCTGTGTTGTATAAGGCATGCAGGGTCAGGACCCTGGACAGGCCTCGCCTGCATTGGCAGATCACCTGCCTGGAGCTGTTGGCAGTCCTGTTGCCCCGTGAAGGCTTCAGCCGTTGATCCAGGGCAAGCATGTAGTAGTTCAGACTGACAACACAGCAACGGTGGCATATATAAACCGCCAGGGTGGCACTTACATTTACATTTATTCATTTAGCAGATGCTTTTATCCAAAGCGACTCAGAAGGAGAGCAATTGGGGGTAAGGTGGGGGTAATTGGGAGCACCTCAGTTGTTTCTGGCACTTGCGTTTGTCTCAGCCTGCCCATCACCTCCTGATTTAGAGTCAGCAGACATTTATGTCTCTGAGCTACATGTACAGTATCCCAGGCAACCTCAATAGCACGGTCTAAGTAAACTAGGACAAATAATAAAACAAAGTGCATAGAACTGCTTTATATGAAAAATGTCACAGTTAAACCCAAGGTTAAACATATATAATTAATCGTAAATACTGTGGATTATTTAGGCAAAAGCTTACCAACCACTTTTGCTTAATGGGTTAATGGATACATGAATACGGTCTTCCAACCTTTTACCATTGTGTCAGTTGCTGTTGATTTGTGAGGGAGAGAGAGGGCAGATGCGACAGGCATGTTCGATTTCATTTGGCGACGTGCAGGCCGATAGGCCCATGATATTAAAGTTCCACAAGAGTGTTTCCAAAGTATACAGAGCTGGCTGTTCTAGCAGTACTTTGATTTCGACTGATTGTTCTGCACAGTGCTGAATGAATTTGAAAACACCCAATGAAGTTGTCCAATGCCCAATGAATACGCTATGCATTCTACCATCTCGTGCATAAATTTAAAAAGGGCAGTACAGTCTTAAATGCAACATTTTATATTAACCAGCATTGGCATAAAGTGATGAGGACAAAGTAATCTCACGTTACAGCAAATCCTACGATGTGTCCACATCCAATGTCAAAATAATTTAATAATCAGTATGCCCAAATTTTATATACTGTTGCAGATTTACAATACTGGAACTATAGCTGGGAAAAGAATTTCTCCCATCAGGTTGCTATTGCATGTTTGCTCAACTAATACGAACACAGACATGACCTATCAACTGTCACAGATGTGCTACATCGGGAGAAACAAATGTGCTTATCTAGCTGCTCTTTAGCTGAGAGTTCAACATAAAAAGCATGCAATACACATTGTGTTTAATGTTTTTACACCACTTCAACTTTTTATAAAAATGTACCATTAGAATATTCTAGGAATTAAATATTTAGTATAATTACATTTGAATGACACTTATGGGTCAAAACATTTAATTAAACCAAATACACAAAATAATGTTCTTTTTAGAACCATCATATGACCCCTTTAATGATAGCTAGCCCTATAGCAGCACTTTCATCCATGTAATACAATCATAAAGTTTACAATATCAACAAAACTAAACATGAATTCAACATGATTTTTGATTTTTACAGTTTTGATTAAAAGTTAATAATGTTTAATAATATTATCATCATCTGCCCAATTCATCGTTAAAAGTCATTCACATAGTTAAAAAGACAGCAGAAAGAATAGGCTACTGCTTTAAATAAATGTAATTAAGTTAAAAAACATTTAAAAAAAAAATCTTTTTTTGTGCCCCTTTTGGTCCTTCCGCACAAGAGGTCTGTGCACGCCACTGGTTGTTGAGGAGTGTTGAAGCGTTTTAATTATATTGTGTCTAAAGGCTAATGGTGGGTTGCACAACAAGGAATAAATGAAACATAGTTTAGAGCTAATCTAGGGTTTGTTGAGCCCAGGATTTATTTTAATTTGAGCTGTGTTGCACCACTTCATTTTAAATACAGGTTAACAAATTATAGATTAAAACTTAAACCTGTATTAAACCTTCATCTACTCAGCAACAATGTTGATGTTCAAAAAATAGATTAATAAATAGCTAATGCATATAAATGAAATGTACTGTAATAAACAACTACCTAGATACGGTTAATATAACAACTTGTCTGAGACTTTGTACACTCAGGCACTTCAGGATCAAAATGATTGTTTAAATGCAACCCTGATTATTTTTAAACAATGTTTAAAGTTTGGTGCAACATAATTGTAAAATAAACTGTTGTTTATTTTATTTAATAGATTTAAGAGTAATAGATTTAGATTTAAGACTAATAGATTTAAGACTAATCCTTGTTGATCCCTGATGAACCCTAAATAGGAAGATTAACATTTAAAAAAAAATCTAACCACTTCCTAACCACAGGTAAACTTAAACTGTTCATTTATGGTAAAAGACCCATACAGTATGTGAAAACACTTTATGCATTTCCATTTGGAGCCTGCATGAAATCAGAATCAGTATTATCTCCTTGCCAAATAGTGTGAAGATTTTCCAGACAGCTTCGTCAAAACACAAAAGAATATATACCAATGTATGGAGTTGTGTTTCTAGGCAGAGAACAACAAGACACATATTCACACTTTGCTTTCTTTTAATCTTTATAGTAGCTTTATTGTATTATATTGGATTGATTGTACTTGTAACCATGTCTGTAAGTAGGAAGGTGTGTTAGTATGTGCAAGTGACTGATTATCAGTGACCCTAAAGAGACAACAATTTATAAACACAGATATTACTACACAGTAATTGTACTACACAGCACACACAGTGCCCACAGCACTAAATGGGATGTCTTTTGTCGTTACCACATGCGATCAATAGATGGCACTAGCGCATTAGGAATGAACAAGCTAAGAACACCGGCGAACTACAATAGCTTACTATTAATTGCGTTACAAAAGGATGTGATACACTCACGACAGTTCACTAGTTATCACAATTAATATTAGACAACTTTATTAGAGTAGGACAATTCTGTAAGCATGCCTATAGCACTAATCTTACAGCCATTTTTTTACCACTTCTACAAATCTAGACAGTAGCCCTATAGGCAAATGTCAAATATAATTTCAGCAACAGGAAGGTGATCAGATACTGCACGTTACCTTCTGACTTTAAGCACAGAACACAGGAAAATATGAAACCATTTATTTTAGCTAGAGAGGCAATGGAAAGCGCATATAAAGGCAAGAGAAAAAGTAAAAATGAAGGAAAAGTCAGGTTATCACCATCCTTTAAAGAAAAAAAAAAGATTTTACAACATAGTTCTGTTTGAATGAACAGGAATATTATGTGTAATATAAATCATGTTAAACAGTCTGACCAATTCAATGCTTGGATATGAATCATAAAATAAAATACAAAACTCTCAAAACCACATTGTATTAGATGTACATGGACTAAATGATAAATACAATCAAGAGAATGAATTAAAATAAATTCTCAGTGTTCTCTATTCTTTGCCCTTCTTAGTTACAGTCATCATTTGGACTTAGTCAATGACCAGCTGGAGGAGTATTGGAGGTTATACATGTGGTTATACATGCAATATCAGGGTCGCCATGAGGATTCACAGCAGTTTCAGGTGATGGTCACAAACGCTCAGTTTAAAAATATCAGATCTCAACCCCAGTTCCATCAAATGTGATAAATCAACTGTAATATATGTTTTCAATTGTATTTGTAGTCATTCTCTCATTTTGATTAGCTTTCAGTAAAACAATGAAAATTGAGTATTGTGCAATCCCACACCATTTATGTATGTATTTGTTTTATGGGACCCCTGTAGGATCATAGGACTCTTCTCTCATGAATTTCTGGTGGGATAAACAGTGTGGAATATCATTGTTGAGTATGTCTTAGCTGGAGAGCAGTTGACCACACTTATCAAGCACTTTCTCTAGCAGCAGAATCTGATGTTAATTAAAATCCAGATACGTTTTTTTGGCTATTTTTGGAATCCGCTTACATAAATGCTTTTTTAAAGATGAGGATGACATTTAAGCTATGGCATAACTAAAAGAAAGACAGTAATACAAAGAGTCTAATGACATATCCTTTTCATATGCATGTTTTATTTAAAACTTTAGGTAACACTACTAACTTTTTAACAAACATTAATTTATACAATGCTCATCATATTAATATAGCTTCATTCTTATATATCTATGTAAGTGTAAGATTTACAGAGGTCAAATCCATCTCATGATGGGTTCAGCAGCTCAGGTGGAGGCTGATACTGTAGCTCTATCATTCTACCATCTACTATTGTAATACTGTAAACCACCCAGAGGCACTAACTGTAATATCAACTGTGATAACTAAATATAAAAGTAAGTTCAGTAAATATTAAGCACATTATACTACTGTAAATAATACACTACAGTTTCTAGCAATCCAACATAGTTATTTCAGTATACTATATTTGTAATGGGTGTCCAAGTGATGGAGAGAGGCAAACAAGGTGAGTAGGTAAATGAAGATAGTTTACTTGGTTTGATGATATGAACAGCACACAACAAACATCCAATGGGAACACAAACGGGTAATCCGAATGGTTATTGAAACAGTAAACATACAACAAGACAAACCCAGGTAACAGATGGGTCAGACAAACCGATGTACAGGTTGGGGGGAACTACTCCATACAAACACGACTGACAAAGACTGGGGGAAAACAGAGTTCATATAAAGTGTCTGGGTAATGAGAGTCAGGTGATAAGGATGATAGGTGAAATGTGAAGGTAATCCAAGATGGCGGCGGGTGAAGTGCAGTGCATGTCCGGTGAGGCAGATCGGATGACTGGGGTGCCGGGATCTGATGCTGGAGGCTCTGTGACAATATTAATGAACAAAGCTTAGCAAATAACTTGTTTTACTATGCATTTTAATACCACACCTCTCATTTTTCTTTTAACAATTAAAATTAAGTTGAATTAAATGTTACAGATGATCAACGGTACGTTGACTTGTCTGTTAGCTGGGTATGGATGTAATATTTTCAGTCAAAACTTGAAAAAATATTCTTCAAAATTTCTCACAGGATTACCAAACAGAAAATATCAAACTACGTATGCCTACGTACTAGCTACTGTTAGCGTTCCGCTCAGGCAGACGAAGAGGCAAAGATACTTTTCAATCAAACTTTACTTTACTAAGAACTCAAAACAGGTACATCCTTGGAACAATCACGAACAGGTAACGGCAACGACAAAGTAACAACAACACACGACAAAGACTGCAGACAAACACAGGGCTTAAATAATAGTCCAATTAAGGTGCACACAGGTGATGGTGATAACAAAATGGCCGCTGGTGAAGTGCAATGCATTGTGGGGATTGTAGTGTTAATAGTCCAGGGAAGCTGATTGTGTATGTGCCGGGATCGAGTCCAATGCTGAAGGCAGATGACTTGGCTCCGTGACAGTACCCCCCTCCACGCTCCTGACCTCGTGGCCTGGGACCTGGTTGCTGCGGATGCTGACGATGGAAGTCCGAGAGCAGGTTGGGATCGAGGATATCCAACAGGGTCCAATGCAGGGTCCAACAGCGATCCTCAGGACCGAATCCTTCCCAGTCCACGAGGTATTCCAGCCGCCCGGCCCGACGTCGGGAGCGGAGGATCTTATCAACCTGGTAGATGTTGTCAGCCGGGTCAATCGGAAGAGGAGCCGTAGGTGCCGGAGGAGGTCCCTCAGCATCAGACTCTGTGGAGGGAAGAGGAACAGGGTTAGTATGGGGCTTAAGGAGTGAAACATGGAAGGAGGGGGCCAGACGATAGGTGCGTGGCAGCTTCAACCGGTAAGTCACTGCGTTGATTTGCCGGTCGACTGGGAAGGGACCAATGAATCGGGGACTTAGCTTCTTGCAGGGCAGACGCAGACGGATGTCTCTGGTGGAGAGCCAAACCAATTGCCCAGGGTGTAAAGTTGGAGTGGGGCCTCTCCGTTGGTCGGCTTGGCACTGATATCTGCGTACTGCAGCCTGCAAGTGAGTATGGGCGGAGTTCCAGACCCTTTCGCTGACCCAAAACCAGTGGTCTACAGCTGGCACCGTGGAGGGTTCTTCGGACCAAGGGAATAACAGGGGTTGAAAACCTAGAAAACATTGAAAGGGGGTACTCCAGTGGTAGATTGGCGGAGACTGTTCTGGGCATATTCAGCCCAGAGGAGGAAGCGGTGGCAGCTGTGTTGGTGTTCGCTGCAGTAAGACCTCAGGTATCTCCAGATCTCCTGGATCTTTTGCTCAGTCTGGCCATTTGACTGGGGGTGGTACCCTGAGGAGAGGCTGACCGTGACCCCCAGACATGGGAGATAAACTGGGGGCCACGGTCGGAGACGATGTCCTCAGGGAGACCAAAATAACAAAATACATGGGTGAATAGGGCTTCGGCGGTGACTAAGGCAGTAGGTAATGCAGGTAGGAGAATTAACTTACATCAGTCGACTACCACAAGGATACAGGTGTGATTGTCTGATGTTGGCAGATCGGTCATGAAGTCAACAGCAACGTGTGACCAGGGGGCGTTGAGGGATTGGCAATGGCATGAGTTTTCCTTGTGGTAGCCAACGGGGAACTTTGGCGAGGGCACAGACTGAGCATCCTTGCACAAACCGGGAGACATCCTGGGTCATACCAGGCCACCAGTACTGGGGGGACAGCAGCGAGAGGGTGCGCTGTCTGCCTGGGTGTCCAGTTCCCGGAACCGAGAGAGCTGAGTCCATCAGGGAAGTCGGCAAATCTTCGGGCACAAAGATTTTCCCTTCAGGACCTCCCGGGGGAGCAGGGTGGTCACGATGGCTGGCAAGGATTTGATCGTCGATAGGATAGGATACTGGATAGGAGCCACCACCATGGCTGGAGGGAGAATGGATTCAGGGGGAGCAACCTCAGCATCGGCGGAGTGGATCCGAGAGAGGGCATCAGCTTTTCCATTTTTGCCCCCTGGCCGGTAGGTGACTATGAAATCGAAACAAGTAAAGAAGAGGGCCCAACGGGCCTGGCGGGAGTTCAGCCTCTTAGCATCACGGAGGTACAGGAGGTTTTTGTGGTCTGTGTAAACGGTGAATTGGTGTTTTGTTCCCTCCAGCCAATGCCGCCATTCTTCCAGTGCCATCTTGATGGCCAAAAGTTCCCGGTTAGCGATGTCATAGTTCTGCTCCACTGGGGACAGCTTCCTCGAGAAGAAGGCGCATGGGTGAAGGTGTGCTGGAGTCCCCTGCTGCTGAGACAGCACGGCACCTACTCCGGTGGTGGAGGCGTCCACCTCGACGACGAATGGAAGACCTGGATTGGGATGGTGTAGGATGGGTGCCGTGCTGAAAGCCTCTTTTAAGTGGGTGAATGCCCTGGAGGCTTCCGGGGTCCAGTCTACCTTGTTGGGTTTTCCTCGAAGGAGGGATGTGAGAGGGGCACAGATGGTACTGAACTGCCGGATGAAGGAACTGTAGAAGTTTGCAAACCCCAGGAAGCGCTGCAGACTCTTGAATGAGGAGGGCTGAGGCCAGGCGCGAACAGCTTCCACTTTCCCCTGTTCCATGTGAACTCCCGTAGCGGTGATGTTATAGCCCAGAAACTGGACCTCGGACAGGTGGAAAGCGTACTTTTCCACCTTGAGGAAGAGACGGCGTTCTCTTAGATGGTGGAGAACACATGATGGTGATGCTCTGCGAGGCTCTTCAAATAGATGAGGATGTCGTCAATGTAGATGATCACAAATCATTCTAGCACGTCTCTGAAGATCTCGTTCATGAAGTTTTGGAAAACAGAAGGGGCGTTGACCAACCTGAAGGGCATGACTTGGTATTCGAAGTGCCCCGCAGGGGTCACAAACCTCGTCGATGTACTCACCCATGGCCTTCTGTTCTGGGAGAGAGTAGATCTTTCCTTGGGGGAGAGTAGACCCAGGCAGCAGCTCGATGGCGCAGTCCCATGGCCGATGAGGGGGTAACTGTGTAGCCAAGTGCTTGCTGAAGACGTCCTGGAACGCTCTGTATTCTCTGGGAATCGAGATTGGCGCAGGTTCCTTGGTCTTTTCCTCTGGAGTACTCAGGGTGACGGTTGGACCTGGGGAATTTTTTGGATGATTCTCCTCCTTAGGTCCGCTGATCTCCCCAGCTCAGGATTCGACCCGATACCCAACACACTCCTCCGCTGTTCCCGAGAATCGATTGGAAACGGCCATGGGACAGCTGGGTAGGCAGTGCTTACCGGTGAAGCTGGGGTTATTTGTTGACAGATGGTGCGGACGAGATCGGTGACGGTATCGGTGAGAGAAGGCATTGACGGATCCATAATGGAGGTAAGTTGATTGTAGTTTGTTGGTCGCGTGTACTGTTAGCATTCCGCTCAGGCAGACGAAGAGGCAAAGATACTTTTCAATCAAACTTTACTTGAATCACTTTCAGGCAAAGAATACATCCATGGAAACAACAAGAACTCAAAGCAGGTGCATCCTTGGAACAATTACAAACAGGTAACGACAACGACAAAGTAACAACAACACACGACAAAGACTGCAGACAAACACAGGGCTTAAATAATAGTCCAATTAAGGTGCACACAGGTGATGGTGATAACAAAATGGCCACTGGTGAAGTGCAATGCATTGTGGGGATTGTAGTGTTAATAGTCCGGGAAAGCTGATCGTGTATGTGCCGGGATCGAGTCTGATGCTGAAGGCAGATGACTTGGCTCCGTGACAGCTACAGGTAAATAAACAATAACACAAGAATTCCACAAATGCAAGACTTTAATAACAACATCTCTATACACTTTTAAACATCACATAAACAATATCAGAGGAGTGAGTGCAGAGGTCGGGTTTAATATAGTGGCTGACGAGAGGATAAGGAGGTGCAGGTGTGGGCGAATGCTGAGAGGAAACAGGTGAGAGAGCGTGGAGGATCATAGTTCGAGAGACTTCACATAGGGAAAACACAAAAGGGCAGAGTGGAACCGTGACAATGTATGAGTTATCAATAAAAAAATGAAAATATACACGTGTTATGGATGTGACAAAAAACAACAAACATTTTTTAAATTCAACATAATTTGTAGGATTTCTGTAAATTAAAATACATAAAACAGAAGCAATAATACCCAACAAATGGAGAAGAGATGACTTTCCAAAAAAACATAAATTTCTGGCTACCAGGGGCGGACTGGCCATCGGGAGCACTGGGACATTTCCTGACGTGCAATAGGCTGGTATGCAACTGCAAATGAATTGACGGACTTATGAATCTACGAATCAGGCGATCACGGAGTGAAAATGACACCACCACATGACCCAACATCAGCGAAACACTGCCTGATTGGCTATATTCAGGGGCAGGCTTTATCATAGAAAATCGTGCAAAAAATGGAGCGTAAACGCAAAGGAGGAGCAGAGAGGGAACGCATTAAAATGAGAAAAGCCCTGGCCACAGACGCAGCAAGTTGCTGCAAAATTCCAGCAATGTTTGCCAGTAAGGGAGCAGGTCGATCAGAATTACATTTACATTATATTTACGTAATCATTTGGCAGACGGACGCTTTCATCCAAAGCGACTTACAATACATCAAATCTATTCTAAAAAATTATTACAAATATATATAATGATAGAAGTTTTAAAAGAGTATCTTAATGACAAACTAGCAGGCGCGGCTCGTCTTTATGGGCAGACCAAAATATTCAGCCACTTGAAAACATAGAACTCTATATAAACTGGTCCTAATTAGTGATGTCCGGTTCGCGAACGAATCGTTCTTTTTAACCGGTTTTTTTCAGTGAACCGGTCGAACCAGTTCACCAAATCGGTCTGAATCGTTCGAAACGGTTCGCATCTCCAGTAAGCAAACACTAAGCCACAATTACTAAAGTTACTCACTTTTTGACGTGCCTGACACTCCCTCTGACTCGAAATAAACCAACATCCCGGAGTTATTCTGTTAGTCCAACAGTTCACGGTTCACTGCTGTAAAGAGAGAACTGATGATGATGAGTACGAGCAGCTGATACTGCTGAGTGCGCATGCGTGGCGCACACGAACGAACGTACACACGGCCTGTCACGGTTCTCGTTCTCGAGTCAAGAACCGGTTGCAGCGGTTTTCGGATCATCAGTACACAACCGAGAACTGTTTCTTTCGGACATGTCCGATTTGAGAACCGATGATACTGCGCATGCGTGTGGTTTTCCAAGAGAACGAAAAGCACATTAGTCAAGTTTTGTTGAACATCGGAAAGTGTGATAATATAAAACATACTGGAAATGTTCTCATGACTTAATTACAGTCTTATCACTGTATGATCATGTGATTGAAGCAATTGATGGTGGAGCAGGAGAGACATTTTTAATGTATTTATTTAAAAGATTAATGTATCTGTGTATCTTAAAGGACTATTTAATTTGACTATTTAAGCTATTTAATTGAGGATTCTGTTAAAGGGGATTTTCTGATCTCGGTTAGGGGTGTTGGACCATAATAATTGAGACACTATGTTTAACAGGAAACAAGGGATGATTTATGAAATACCTGTAGGCCTACTGTCATTATAGTTAATGATGAAGCATTCACAAATTGAGTTTGTATTAAATAAACAATGTTTTAATAAAATTGTATTAAAGTGTTCAAACAATACACCAGTTTTAACAAAGAACAACTGCTGGAAAAGTGCATTTACACACTGTAAGTAACTCTAAATGTCTTACACACTATATTTAACAGGTACTGCCTGTTGTTTGTAAATTACAAAAGTTATTGTGCATTATAAAAAAAATGTTGAAAAAAAGTGCAAAGGCAGTTTTAAAGAGAGGTTTTAACCACTGTAGTGAAAAGCTGTAACAATATGTAGCTTGACCCTCTCTTATGAGAGTAGGTTTGAATTCAGAAAAACAAAACGGCCTAACTTTGTTATAAATAATCTGACCTGTTGTGCTTACATGTTAATTATTTTTTAAGATTGGAAGCAATTAATTGTTTGTAATACTATCAAACTATTTATTTGTTTAATTTATTTGTTTCATATATAATCCATGTTTTTCAGGAACAGTTTATTTAATTTCTAAACATAAAAAATGACGTAATCAAACTACAGCGAGAGCAAACAAGTGGCTCCTTTTGAATCGCTCTCGCGGTTCTTGAATCTCAATCTCGAGTAGAATCGGTTGCAGCGGTTTTCGGATCATCAGTACACAACCGAGAACCGCTTCTTTCGGACGTGTCCGATTTGAGAACCGATGAGCTGATGATACTGCGCATGTGTGATTCAGCGACAGCGTGTGTGATCTGAACTACCAAACAGCACAACAGCACCGCCCGCCACAGGTGTCTGAACTCTGAACCGGACAACTGATGCCATCGTGAGCGCGGGTGAAACGAGGTTAATGGGCCAATCCGGCGAAACGTAACTTTACTTAATTACAAATAAACCGTAATGAATTATACATAGTAAGTGGAGCATAGTTTCTGCGCTGATGAAGACTAATTTATTGACGCCATAACTGTAAAACATCCTTGTTTGCAGATCACTGCCTGTATATGTGTTGATGCTTTAGATACAAAAAGCCAAATTGTAAGAAACGTATCAGATTATAATGATGTTTTAATTGACTGATGTTATGATTACTGACTTTATATTTGAATATGTTAAGCCCGCGATAGACTTGACGCCATTACGTCATTACGTCGGAGCGTAAAAGAACCGGTGAACCGTTTTTTTCAACCGGTTTATTGAATCGAACTGTCCGAAAGAACCGGTTCGCGGAAAAGAATCGAACTTCCCATCACTAGTCCTAATTAACTGTTAACTCAAAAATGTTCATCCTTATTCTGAAAACATTTTAGACTGTTATCAGTCATAAAGTGAAGTGGATATGTTAAAATTTCATCGTATTGCTTCAGGTTTGATAAGCGGGGCAGAGGGTCTCTCTGCCCTCCCGAGAGACATTTTCCCTCCCGACATTTTCTCTCCCGACATTTTCTCAATGTAAATTTGTGGTGAAAAAAGGAACTGCAGCGCACTCTAATTATGAGCCATATGAGCAGATTTGAGACTGCCCCACTTGAACGTAGTTCCGGACAATATTATTAATCCACGTCAGCAAAGTGTATATGAGTCTGTGTCAGTTAAGCGAACGCGTCAGACGTTCATGTAAATAGTTTGTTTGTTTGTTTTGTTAAATAACCCAGTTCCCTGTGCATTCATGGATAGCTTACGACCCAGAAACTGCCCCTCCAAATTTTTGGGTCAGGAGCCGCTACTGCAAACTAGCACACTGTTTTACATATGGGAATACAATTTTTTTTTAGTGCCAAATTTGACCAGAAATTTTGATTTTCCATTTCTAGCCTACAAATATGTAGCCTTGTCTAAAATGTTTATTTAAGGTGACGAAGGAAGCAGCAGTAGCACTAGTGCTGCAAGTACTCCTGCTGTTGAACAAGAGGGGGTGGACAGTTCAGCTTTTGAGTCACAGCAGGAACCTTCAGGTAAAGTTTAAGCTATAAGCAAAACTAAACATGCTGGCTATAATCTTAGAACAATATGTGCTTTTATGATTTATAAGATCATCAGTAGTAGGACTGTGATCATGGGGACATACAATTGATGGCTGCACAATTAATATAGATTATTGAACGTGCTTATTTCATATTGCAGAGAAACTAGATGTGCAGAGAGAGAGAGAGAGAGCGAGAGAGAGGGATTCAGGGAAAGATGATAGAGACAGTGAATGCCTTGATACTCCATTTGATTATTTTGCCTGTCCACAGTCTAAGGATTTTGATTTATTTTTTAAGTATCACCCAATTCAAACAACTGAAAGAGCCATTCCTGATGTTTTCCACTCAAAAGATGGCACAAACAGGAAATGGCTGACATACAGTGAAAGTAATCACTCCCTATTCTGCTCAGTATGTCTTGCATTTTCTAAACCTTTAGGCAGTGACAGTGCATTTGTCAAAGGAGGTATGCAAGCCTGGAAACAAGCCCATCAGTGAGTACAGCAACATGAGAGAAGCAATATCCATAGAGAAAGTGCAGAAGCTTTTTTTCTTCAAGTCAACAAAGCAGACATCCATACCCTTCTGACTGATAAGCAAATGACCGTTCATCGAGACCAGGTTAGAAAGAGGAGGCAGGTCTTGGAACGTGTGATTGATGTTGTCAAAGTTATTGGTAAATGTGGGCTAAGCTACAGAGTTCACAGCCATGAAGCTACATATGACCTTAAAAACATGGCTATCAATCATGGTAACTTTCTCGAGCTCATACTTTTGCTGAGCAAGTATGATGTCTGCCTACAAGAACATGTTAGTGATTGTATTGAGAAGAGAAAGAAGCAGATGAAAACTAAAGGAAGAGGGTCCATGGTAACTTTGATGTCCAAAACAACAGTAAATAAAGTAATTGAATTAATAAGAAATATGATTCAACAGAAAATTGCAGCTGAAGTGAGAAAGGCAGGGATGTTCTCAATACAAATCGACACAACACAGGATTTAACATCCAAAGACCAGTGTGCAGTAGTTCTGCGAAATGTTACTGATGTTGTCCATGAGAAACTTATTGCAGTCATTGACTGTGAGTCATCAACTGGACAGTACTTTGTTGAGCTTGTAAAACAAACCCTAGAGAAGATGGACATTGACATCAAAAAGTGCATTGGTAATGCAACAGACGGAGCTGCAAACATGCAGGGACAATACAAAGGTTTCTTGCATTGCTCACAGAAGCATCACCTAACCAAGTGCACATATGGTGTTACTCACATGTCCTCAACCTTGTTCTAGCTGACACTACAGGGGTTGTCGTGGCAAGTGAGTCCCTTTTCTCACTACTGAATGACATTGCAGTGTTCATTCGTGATTCCTACAAGCGCATGAAGCTATGGGAGGAAAACAGTGAGGACAAGAGACACAGAAGGCTTGGTGTAATCGGTGAACCACGCTGGTGGGCCAAAGATGAGGCCTTGAGGAAAGTATTGGAAGGTTTGCAAAGCCTGACTATGCACTTTACACAGATCTGGTCATCACTATGGAAAAAATTGAAAAGGATGTGACCATGAAATCTGTCATCCGCAATAAGGCCCAAGGGTACAAGGCTGCTCTCCTAAAGTATGAAACCATACTGACAGCTGAGATTTTCCTCAGGATTTTTGAGCAGACAACCCCTCTTAGTAAATATTTACAAACAAGTGGCATGGATTTTGCTTCAGCACAGCACTTGGTGACAGGAACAGAGGATAGCTTGAGAAAGTGTGCCCGGGACTTTGAAGGTGTTAAAAGGGCTGCAGATGATTTTGTTGAATGGGCCAATGTCATTCTGGAGAAGCTTCAGGACAGTGATGCTGAAGTTCAGACTGTTCTCCCAGAGAAGAGAATTAGAAAACACAAGAGGCAACCAGGTGAGCTGGCACAAGATGAGCCCATTGCTAATGCAGACATTGATTACAAAATCAACATCCACAATGTGATCTTGGACACTGTTATTGAAAGCTTTCATAGCCGTTATGCAGAAAATGCAGTGCTGTGTACAGATGTCTCGTGCATGGATCCTAGGAACTTCCCTGAAATCAGAGAAAAAGGCATTCCATGAAGGAGCTCAGCAAGTGCCTACAGCAATTTGATGAACGTGCCAGTGTTGAAACTTTGCAGGCTGAACTGATCAGCCTTGCACAGCACTGGGAAAGACTGAAACAATCACTAATGGAGAACTACAACATTACGGGTGCTGCCTCTAGTGATGAAGTAGGGGAAGGCTCTGAGGTTCCTGATGAAAGTGTGGAGTTTGTGAGCAGAAGTTGTTCCACATGCAAAAACTGTCCAATATGCTGCTATCTCCTCTTGTCTCAGTACAGTCTGCTTACTGATGCTTATCACATCATTGGTTTGGGCTACAAGTTCCTCCTCACACTATCTATTACTCAAGTTGCCTGTGAGAGGACCTTCTCCACCCTAAAGTTAGTGAAGAACCGCCTGAGAACCTCCCTCAGTCAAGAGAACCTTGAAGTATTCCTTTTGATGGGAACTGTAGCGATTCTGTGGGGATGGTGTTATTTAAAACACTCTCCAGCATCTCTACTAGTTATTGTGAAACTAAGACGGTGTTATTTAAAACACGGTTCAGTTTCAGGTTATAATTACTTGTGGCTCAAATGGAAATACTTACAGATAAAGACTATTAACTATATGTATTTTGTAGCATTACCTGGTACAATAAACACGTTATTCTTCTGGCCTTGATTAACAACGGTCCATGCCCAATACAGTAATACATACGGAGCCGGTAACAGTATCGCACAGTTTAAGGGATGTGTTATGAGCATTAAGCAGAGACAATCATGAGTGAATACAAATGAATATTTATTAACTAAGCTACTGAGATATGATATGGATTGACTAACACAAACACAAACACATACACATTCACACAAGATAAAGCATAGAAAAATTAGAGTAAAGAGTAAAGAATGGCATATTAAATCAGCAGGACACAACCACCGGGTTTTCTCTACTAAAAGTTCACCTTGGTAGCCAAGGGGCAGTTGCTTAAGCTGTTGAATCCTGGTGCTTGCGGAGAGAAAGGGAGAGAGAGTGTCGGTGGATTCAGCGAAGTCCGTTCGGAGAGCCAAGTTTAGCGAGAAGTGTCGAAGTCTGCCGAAGTAAGATTGCGGAAAAGCTGTCCTGAAGAAGGGCAGGTCCCACGAAGTTTTGGAGAGATTCCAAGTTTCTGAGCAAAGAGTTGTTCGATGCATTGTGGTCTTAAAGGCACAGCTTGGTCACGCCCGGTCAGGTCTTTTGACCAATGGCAAAGGGCGTGGTTCTTGTGAGGAAAATCTCTTTGTCCTTCTCTGTGACAAATGATTTACACAGGTGCAGGTTTATGTCCTGTTTGCACCGAACACATAAACTTATTGCAAATTGAGTATGATGCACGCCATGACTATGTACTGTGCATCATTATCTAGAAATAATTTGTGGATCATTTTGATACCACACACACCGAGAGAAGTGAAGTAAGAACAATAGTTATTCATTCATCTGTCATGACATAAAAGTTAAACTTCAATGACACTGAAATGCATGCAATAACTATGGCAGGGTATCATGTGATTATGGAGGAATACACACATAGATATATATATATATATATATATATATATATATATAGATACAAATTGGGCAGTTTTGTCCCGCTCATCCTAAAGAGTCTCTTTGAGGTGTTTGGAATGTACTTCTCTAGTCCTCTCTGCAAATCTCCAGGGGCCTGGAGAATCTCAGGGAGTTGAGCTGGGGGTTACCCTCTCTGGGGAAGGCCAGAGAGGTACCATAACTGTCCTCCTGAGTTAAGTAACAACCGGCAGGTCATCACTTAACCCAGACTTTCTGGAGCCAAAAGGGTTTCTGGTGTTGACTTCCCCCGTAGGAATTTGTTGTTGGTTGTAACTTTATGATCCCTTAAAGAAATCCAACATTTGGCCCGACCAAGTCTCTACAGAACAGAGAAGGAGATTCTTATGGAACTTGATAAAGATGACATAATTGACAAGATGGCAGAGAGCAGTGAGCTACTGCGCTGCCTACTGGTGTACTAGTAGTGCTAATTACTTTCTGTTTATTCTTACTGGTTTGTTATGCCATTATTGAGTAAACATTGTTATCTGTTACATACATTGTCGTATCTTTTGTTAAGTTTATTTGTGTTTCTGATACTTTTGATATACTTGAGTTGATCATTGGAAATACATAAAATATAAATATTTCAACATGTGAATGTGTATCTTTTATTATCCCTTCTTAAAATGTGTAAGCCAATTTTATATTTGTCTTTCAATTAAATTTTATTTGTATAGCGCTTTTCACAAAGGTCATTGTATCAAAGCAGCTTTACATGTACTGACAGATAGCAGTCAGTGGTCAGGGATTCAAGAAAACTCTTTAAGAGAGAAAAAAACCCTGACATGACGTGTTATAGTTGCAATCCGTAGCATGTGCAATCCGAACTAGAGGACACAAATTGCCATTGATCGCATCTATAACTTGCTATGCAGTTTACAGGATACAGATACAGACATAATAAGATACAGAAAATTTACTTTAAGAGAGTGAATAAAAATGTTATATGTTAAGTATAATGTGGTAGATTTTAATTTAGCAGGGTGCAAGGAGGTTGTCCTGGGTAGTGGAGTCATTTAGCAGCTCAGGATGGGCATCAGGTGGGGGCAGTGTTGTGCCAGCTGGAACTCATTCCTCCTCTCCTCGGGATACCTCGGAAAAGGAGAGGGGGATAGAGAGAGAAAACAGACTAACATTAGCGTAGCGGCCGTTCATATGTAAGTGTAAGCAGTTATATGCGATATTACATGCAGTAAGTAATATGAATGTGTGCATGGTTCCGGTTGAGTCAACTATTGCGGCCTTAGAGAGTTGGATCTGAGATTATGTGAATTCGAGGCTAAAGAGATAAGTCTTTAATTTAGTTTTAAACGGTTCGAGTGTGTCTGAGTCCCGGACTTTACTGGGAAGGTCATTCCATAGTTTTGGTGCTAAGTAGGAGAAGGATCTTCCACCTTTAGATTTTTTTGATATTCTTGGAACCAATAACAGCACGCCATTTTGTGAACGCAATGCCCGCGATGGATTGTATGCTAATAGTAGTTCATGGAGGTATAAAGGTGCTAAGCCATTTAGGGCTTTGTATGTAATTAACAAAATTTTGAAATGTATGCGATACTTTACAGGTAGCCAGTGCAGTGTTGCTAGGAGTGGACTAATGTGGTCATACTTTTTTGATCTAGTAAGAACTCTAGCAGCTGCATTTTGAACCAACTGAAGCTTTTTTATTTGCTTTGCATGACACCCCCCCAGTAATGAGTTACAGTAGACGATTCTGGAGGTCATAAATGCGTGGATTAGCTTCTCTATATCCGAGACAGACAGCATGTGGCGCATCTTTGAAATATTTCTAAGGTGAAAAAATGCGGTTCGACATACATTGGAAATATGACCATCGAGAGACAGGTTCTTATCTAGAATCTAGAATCTTATCTAGGTTCTTGACTGCGGAAGATGGGACAATGGTGCAACCTTCTATAGAGATGTTGTGGATTATCGTGTCGTGTTTGGAGCTGTTAGGTTCAATAATCAAAACCTCTGTCTTGTTGGAGTTAAGTAGAAGGAAGTTGTTTGCCATCCATTTTCTAATATCGCTGATACAGTCTATTAACCTAGAAAAACAGTGGGTTTTGTCAGGTTTTGAGGAAATATAGAGCTGGGTATCATCAGCGTAGCAGTGGAAGTTGATGTCATGTTTCTTAGTAATATCTCCGAGGGGAAGCATATATAGTGCGAAGACAATAGGAGCAAGAACTGATCCCTGTGGTACGCCGTATTTTACCTGAGAGTAATAAGATTTTTCCTCGTTAACATAGACAAAGTGGTAACGATCGGTTAAATAAGATTTGAACCAGGCTAAGGCTTGACCATTAATGCCAACAAGGTTTTCCAGTCTATCGAGTAGGATTGTATGATCTATTGTATCAAAAGCTGCACTGAGGTCGAGTAATATAAGAAGAGAGGTTTCACCGCGATCTGATGCTAGAAGGAGGTCATTTGTCACTCTGAGCATGGCTGTTTCTGTGCTGTGGTCTAGGAATGTCTGTAATTGTTTGGACACAACCTTTTCCAGTATTTTTGATAAAAAGGGGAGATTAGAGATTGGTCTAAAGTTGGATAGGTCTCCCTGGTCGAGAATAGTTTTTTTTATGAGAGGCCTAATGAACAGAACATAGCCTAATTCTAAGGATGAATTAATAATATTGAGCAATGGTTCCGAATTGGTGTGGTAGTATAGATGGTGAGTTTTGTATAGATAGTGAGTTTTTGTATAGATAGTGAGAATTGGTGTGGTAGTATAGATGGTGAGTTTTGTATAGATAGTGAGTTTTTGTATAGATAGTGAGAATTGGTGTGGTAGTATTGGTGTGGTAGTATAGATGGTGAGTTTTGTATAGATAGTGAGTTTTTGAGGGTTTATTTATTTATCCATTCATATTATGTATGGTAGTCTACCTGTTACATCAACTAACAGGGTTAGCCTACAAGTTTAGCAGTCTGGTGGACACATGAATTGGGTGGTGGTGACTGCAGCAACAGAGGTGTCCTGGGGTGGAGTCAAATTCCCGGCCTGATTTACTGTCCCAGTCCGCCACTGCTGGCTACAGAGTATAGGCCACCAGGGTACCACATAGACTTTATTAAAGAATTTGGTGACTTTTTATCAGAACTAGTACTGGCCGCAGATAGAGTTCTTGTAGTTGGTGATTTTAATATTCATGTAGATAACGTTTTGGGACTAGCTTTTACAGACATTCTCAACTTCGTAGGCGTTAGACAACATGTCTCAGGACCCACTCACTGTCGTAATCTTGTCACACCTTAGATCTTATACTGTCATATGGTATAAATGTAGACAATGTTAAAATTTATCAGCAAAGTGAAGACATCTCAGATCATTATTTAGTATCTTGTACGCTTCATCTGCCCACAGCTACATACCCACCGCGTTATAAATACAGTAGAACAATAACTGCTAGTACCAAAGACTCATTTCTTAGTAATCTGCCTGAATTACCTCCATTGCCTAGCATATGTGATAACTTGGAAGATCTTGATTATATTACAGAAAATATTAACTCTGTCATTTCCGGAACACTAAATACGGTTGCTCCCCTGCGCCTAAAGAAAATCAAAGATAAAAGTCCAACTCCGTGGTATAATCAGAACACACATGCACTAAAAAGGGCTGCCCGTAAAATGGAACGCACCTTTAAGAAAACAAAACTAGAGGTATTCTGCATAGCTTGGAAGGATAGTGTCTTAAAATTCAGAAAAGCCTTAAAAAAACTCTAGATTTGCCTACTTTGCGTCATTAATAGAAGGAAAATAACACAACGCAAAATTTTTATTTAACACAGTGGCTAACTTAACAAAAAATAAATTGTCACCATCCTCAGACGCCGGCTATCAACATAGTAGTGATGAATTTATGTATTTCTTTACAAATAAAATTGATAATATTAGAGAAAAACTTATAACTATGCAACGTACTCGGTTACTCACGTAACCTCGGTTCCCTGAGATACGGAACGAGTACTGCATCGAAGACGCTATGGGAAAAGCTTCTTTTTCCTCTGAGACTGAACAACTTTTTAATCACGCAGTTTACTGCATTGCCATTAGCTTGCTCGGCGCTTACCGTAGACCAATGGCTCGGCAATGGCGCCGTGTCAACCATTAACCTATGGCGAAGCAGTATGCTAATTTCTCGAGAAGCCGCCAGAGCAGCCATGAAACACACGAAACACGAAACAATTCACTAAAATGATGGAATGTATAGTTGACATAAAAACCTGGATGAGTAGCAACTTTCTGTTGTTGAACTCTGACAAAACAGAGGTGTGAACCATTAGACCTAAAGCTCCCACACTTAACCAACAGGAATATTATCTTACTATTGACGGGTTCTCTACTAAGCCTTCATCATCAGCTAGGAATCTGGGCTTTTTATTCTAAAGTACCCTCTCATTTGAAAGCCATGTTGCCAACACCTGTAAAACCGCTTTTTAACATCTAAACTGCGTCATATGCTGTCACTATCGAGTGCAGAAAAGTTAGTTCACGCTTTCATGATGTCTAGACTGGATTACTGCAATGCATTATTATTACAAAAGCTCCAGCTAGTTCAAAATGCAGCGGCTAGAGTTCTCACAGGAACAACAAAGTTTGAACATATCAGCCCGGTACTGTCAACACTCCACTGGTTACCCATTACACAACGTATTAACTTTAAGATCTTACTGACAACTTATAAGGCTCTACATGGTTTAGCTCCTCAGTACCTGAGTGAGCTCCTAATACATTACAGTCCCTCATGTCCATTACATTCTCAGGACTCGGGCCTTTTGGTAATACCTAGAATTTCTAAATCAAGCAGTGGTGGTAGATCGTTCTCCTATTTAGCACCTAAACTTTGGAATAGTCTTCCCAGTGCCAGAGACACTCTCTCAGTTTAAATCTAGATTAAATACCTATCTCTTTAACATAGCATACACATAGTCCAACAGTTTATAACACAAATCCCCTATGGGATTGTTAGGCTGCATTAATTAGGCCAACCGGAACCGGGAACACTTCCCTAACAATCTGATGTATTTGTTGCATCTAAGGGTGTGAAACAGTATTTTGCTCCCAGTTTCTTTGTTTCTTATTATTCCGAGGTTGCATCCAGTCCATACCCTGACCTGACGTTGGATCCATCAGAAGCAGGCAACCCCCCCGGAGAACCTGCACTAATTTTAGCTAATGCTAATGCTAGTTACTACGTTAATGATAATGCTAAACAGTATTTATGCTAATCTCTTTAACTATGTAACTTTTTGACTAATTAACTACTTCTTTTCTGTCTATGTCAGCAGTTTGATGTTATAGCTGTACTCAGTCAACTCAGTCATCCCCGGCTAAACAATCCTTTATTGTATAATATTAGCCCTTTAACTACTACCTAGTTTACCATACACACAAACATATTGTTAAATTCAATCACAACAAATAATCCAGTATCAAATTACTGATTGCAGCTGTGATGCGTCAGAGGAGAAATGACCCTCCAAGTGAGCCTGGGTTCTCCCAAGGTTTTATCTCCACATATATATATATATATATATATATATATATATATATATATATATATATATATATATATATATATATATATATAGTTCAAGTTCAAGTTTATTTGTATAAGCGCTTTAACAATGTAGCACTGGTTCAAAGCAGCTTTACAGCAGAATAAACATGATGACAAGCAGGAAAAAGATAAATGCTAATTTAATAACTAATATCTAATATCAGTAATATCTAATATCAGCAGTGGTTCACTCATGGTTTGGCAGTCTATGAGGCACTCCAACAGGGCGACGGTGACAAGGAACCCAAACTCCATTAATGAGTGTATATATATATATATATATATATATATATACATTCATTAATGGAGTTTGGTTCCTGTCACCGTCAGCCGTGTTGGAGTGCCTATAGACTATAACCTCTTCGAACCCGTGAAGATCCACAGGGAGGCGGAAACCCAAGTGCAGGTAGCTGGCTCAAGCCAGGACCACAAAGATGGAAACACACGGCGAGACTCAGCTGGCCGGTGTCCAAGTACAAGTCGACCCCTCAGGGCCGAGGTGCATGGGAACCCCTGGCACGGGGTCCTGGCCCTCAAGCCAGGCCCCAAAGAGGACGAGAGACAAGACCCTACTTGCCGCAAGTCAAATGAATAGAATACATTTCCTGGCAAGATTTCCTGGCTGTCATTCGTAGAAAACAAGCCCCTCAGGGCTGCAGAACATGGGCACCTGGCGTGGAAGCCAGGTCCAAGTCATAAAAACGCACAAACGTGAGCGGCGAGGACCAGCGTTACACACATCTTCGAGCGTAGCCCCTGACCTTAAGGCCTTAGAGGCCGCCATACCCCTAGTTGAATAAGCTTTGACAGACAGTGGAGACTGCTGTCCAGAGGCTCCGTAAGCCAGTGAGATAGCCTCGACTATCCACCTGCTAAGAGATTGTTTGGTCGCCGGCACCCCAGTGCTGGGAGGACCAAAACATACAAACAACTGCTCAGACTTTCTCAAGGGAGCAGTTCTGTGAACATAGGCGTCCAGTGCTCGCACTGGACACGAAAGATTAGCTTTCTCGTGGTCCGAATCCTGGAAGGGAGGAGGACAGAAGGCCTGCAATGTAATGTGCCTCGGCACATTGGTGGGTACTTTCGGTACATAACCCTCTTTAGGGTACAGAAAAGCCTTAACCATGCCTGGGGAAAAAGCCAGGCAAGAAGGAGAGACTGAGAGAGCTTGGAGATCACCAACTCTCTTCAGGGAAGATACTGCCAGCAAGAACACGGTCTTGAGGGTCAGAAATTTGACCAAAACGGCCTCAATGGGTTCGAATGGTGCCACCGACAACCCTTGGAAGTACCACCGCCAGATCCCATGTGGGGACTCTGGCACGTAACACCGGCCTCAGCCTCCTAGTGCCACGAATGAAGCGTATAACCAGCGGGTCTCGACCCACAGACTGGCCGTGGACAAGGCTATGAAAGGCAGATACGGCAGCCGCATAGACCTTGACCGTAGAGGGCATAAGCCCTGAAGAAAAACGATCTTGCAAGAATTCCAGAACCACGCTAATCGGGCAGTTAACTGGATCTTGACGTCGATCTGAACACCAGGAAGAGAAGACTTCCCATTTCAAGGCGTACAGCTTCCTCGTGGAGGGAGCCCTGGATTGCAAGATGGTTGCTACAACCTCGGTCGAGAGACCCGAGCCCTCAGGGGCCAGACCCACAGTTTCCACATCTCTGGGCAAGGGTGCAGGACAGTGCCTTGCTCCTGAGACAGAATGTCTTTCCTGAGCGGCAGCCTCAACGGGGTGCCGTCGAGGGGCTGGAGGTACTAGGGAGAACCATAAAGGACAGTGCATCGTCTCCTGAGACGCAAACAGGTCCACTTGTGCTGGGAGAAAGGTATCCCAGATCAGATTCACCACCTCGGGTGAAGTCTCCATTCCCTGGCCTCGGCCCTGCCTCGACAGGGCGTCCGCTCCCACATTCAACCGTCTCGGGATGTACGCTGCTCTGAGTGAGAGCAGCTTCCCTTGGGACCACAGCAGGATCTGGTGTGCCAATTTGTAAAGAGGGCGCGACCGCAGACCACCTTGATGGTTGATGTACGCAACCGCCGATGTGTTGTCCGTCAGGACCAACATGTGGTTGTTGCTGAGGTGAGGAAGGAACTGCCTCAATGCAAGCCATACCGCCATCAACTCTAGGCAATTTATGTGCCACTCGAGCTGGCGGCCCCTCCATAGACCTCTGGAGCAGCGGTCTTCCATTACCGCCCCAGCCTGACAGGGATCGTCTGTCATAAAGCGTTACGCATGACGACATATTGACCCCAATGTCGGGCCCTGGGAGAGAAACCCAGGTTTGCCCCACACCGCTAGTACCCTCAGACACCTGTGGGTGACCTGAATGATGCGGGAAGGGTTCCCCCTCGGGGAAAACCCTTTGGATTTGAGCCACCATTGGAGAGGTCTCGTGTGTAGCAGGCCCAGAGGTATGACGCTGGCTGCTGCTGCCATGAGACCGAGGACTGTGACTCGTTGATGCAATTTGAGCCCCTTGACGGCTGCCTGAATGGTTTGAATGCGCACCGCGGTAAGGCGGGCAGACATGACCCTCGAGTCCCATTCTACGCCTAGGAAAGGTATTCTCTGAACTGGAGAAAGTGAACTCTTCTTGGCGTTCAGCCGTAACTTAACTCCTTCATGTGGCCGAGAACAACATCTCGATGTTGGACCGCTAAGGCTTCTGACTCTGCCAGAATAAGCCAATCGTCTATGTAGTTCAATATTCGAATGCCCCATAAGCGCAATGGCGACAGGGCAGCATCTACACATTTGGTAAAGGTGCGAGGTGACAGGGCTAGACCGAAGGGGAGAACCCGATATTGGTACGCTACGCCCCCGAAAGCGAACCTCAGGAACTTCCTGTGTTTCGGTAGGATGGAGACATGGAAGTATGCATCTTTCATGTCTATTGTGACAAACCAGTCCACAGAACGGATTTGAGACACAATCTGTCTAAGTGTAAGCATCTTGAACTTCACTTTAAGTAACTTTAAGTAAGCATCTTTCTTTACTGAAAGATTCAGGGTGCGCAGATCTAGAATAGGCCGCAAGCCTCCATCCTTCTTGGGAACTATGAAGTAGCGGCTGTAGAAGCCCGCTTCTCTCTCTGGAGGGGGAACTACCTCTATGGCCCCCTTTGCCAGGAGAGTCTGTACTTCGTGTTCCATGACCAGAGCTTGGTGGGGACCCACCGTGGTGGACACCACCCCTTGGAACGCAGGCGGGCTGTGCCCGAACTGAATCGTATACCCGAATTCTACTATGCGTAGAACCCAACGTGAAATGTTTGGCAGAAGTTTCCACCCTGCCAGGTAGTTCACAAGAGGACTCACCAGGGGCTGGTGTCTGGATGTATATTTAGAGTGTTTGGCGGAAGTTTGTACGCCGCCAAATGAGCCACTGTGGGAACCAGCCCCTCGGGACTGGTGTGAAGTTGTAGATTCTTTGCGTTTGGCAGAGATTTGTACGCTGCCAGGTAAATCGCTGGAGGAGCCAGCCCCTCGGGTCTTAAGTCTTGTGTAGAGACTTGGCCGGGCCAAATGTTGGATTTCTTTAAGGGATCATAAAGTTACAACCAACAACAAATTCCTACGGGGGAAGTCAACACCAGAACCCCTTTTGGCTCCAGAAAGTCTGGGTTAAGTGATGACCTGCCGGTTGTTACTTAACTCAGGAGGACAGTTATGGTACCTCTCTGGCCTTCCCAGAGGGGTAACCCCCAGCTCAACTCCCTGAGATTCTCCAGGCCCCTGGAGATTTGCAGAGAGGGACTAGAGAAGTACATTCCAAACACCTCAAAGAGACTCTTTAGGATGAGCGGGACAAAACTGCCCAATTTGTATCTATATATATATATATATATATATATATATATATATATATCTATGTGTGTATTCCTCCATAATCACGTGATACCCTGCCATAGTTATTGCATGCATTTCAGTGTCATTGAAGTTTAACTTTTATGTCATGACAGATGAATGAATAACTATTGTTCTTACTTCACTTCTCTCTCGTGTGTGGTATCAAAATGATCCACAAATTATTTCCTAAATAATGATGCACAGTACATAGTCATGGCGTGCATCATACTCAATTTGCAATAAGTTTATGTGTTCGGTGCAAACAGGACATAAACCGTACCTGTGTAAATCATTTGTCACAGAGAAGGACAAAGAGATTTCTCCCGCGCAACTACGTCCTTTTGCTATTGGTCAAAAGGCCTGACCGGGGCGTGACCGTTGTGCCTTTAAGACCACAATGCATCGAACAACTCTTTGCTCAGAAACTTGGAATCTCTCCAAAACTTCGTGGGACCTGCCCTTCTTCAGGACAGCTTTTCGGCAATCTTACTTGCAGAGACTTCGACACTTCTCGTGAAACTTCGCTCTCCGAACGGACTTCGCGAATCCACCGGGACACACTCTCCCTTTCTCTCCGCGCACCAGGATTCAACAGCGCTTAAGCAACTGCCCCTTGGCTACCAAGGTGAACTTTTTGTAGAGAAAAACCCGGTGGTTGTGTCCTGCTGATTTAATATGCCATTCTTTACTCTTTACTCTAATTTTTCTATGCTTTATCTTGTATGAATGTGAATGTGTATGTGTTGTGTTAGTTAATCGTTATCATATCTCAGTAGCTTAGTTAATAAATATTCATTTGTATTCACTCATGATTGTCTCTGCTTAATGCTCATAACACATCCCTTAAACTGTGCGATACTGTTACCGGCTCTGTATGCATTACTGTATTGGGCATGGACCGTTAATCAAGGCCAGAAGAATAATGTGTTTATTGCACCAGGTAATGCTACAAAATACATATAGTTAATAATCTTTATCTGTAAGTATTTCCATTTGAGCCACAAGTAATTATAACCTGAAACTGAACCGTGTTTTAAATAACACCGTCTTAGTTTCACAATAACTAGTAGAGATGCTGGAGAGTGTTTTAAATAACACCATCCCCACAGAATCGCTACACTTGTATTAAGTCGGTACCCAGAGCTGATATTGCTGGGGTACACTTGAGAAGGGGCGCTACGCGCCTCGTATGGTACCCTGACGCCAGTGTGTCCCGAAGCAGGGCGCGGGAACAACCCCGAGCATCCAGAGAAGGGATGCGGGGCGGGACCGGTAGCCGTATGATGAGGCGTTATCCGTCCGCTCCCAGGGGCTTTATGGGGACAGTCTGACGCTGCGGCAGTCAGGTGCCCGCTGCTTGGTCCCGCCGTCTTAGCCTGAATAACGGTCCTCAGGTCCGTTTTCGGCTGGAAGGCAGGGCCGAGAGTGTTCTCCAGAGCCCCACTGGCGCTGCAGTGGGCACTCGAGGAAACACTCTCTTTCTGCCTACCTCGGTAAGCAGAGGTGGAGGGCTGAGGCTGCTCCCGCCCAGCAGCCTCAGCACCCCGATGACG
This sequence comes from Beaufortia kweichowensis, assembly GCA_019155185.1. Lineage (NCBI taxonomy): Eukaryota > Metazoa > Chordata > Actinopteri > Cypriniformes > Gastromyzontidae > Beaufortia > Beaufortia kweichowensis. The sequence goes on along the minus strand of CM032795.1, from coordinate 6,128,616 downwards.
GCGAGGGATAAACTGCGAGAAAGCCGCAGCCTGGCTCTTCGCTTCCCGGAACCTGTCGACATGGAATTGACCGCCTCGCCGAACAGGCCCCCGGGGGACAGCGGGGCATCAAGCAGCAAGGTCTTATCGGCTGCTTTGATGCCAGAGAGGTTTAACCAAAGGTGCCTCTCCGTAGCCACCAAGGCAGACATGGATCTGCCCACTGCCTTGGCCGTTTCCCGGATGGCACGGAGAGACACATCAGTGGCCCGGCGCAGCTCTCGAACTGCGTCCTGGTCCACACCCTCGCCTTCATCGAGGAGCATGGAAATAGTGTGAAGGCATGCCCCAGCCTGACCTGCTGCAGAATAAGCTTTCCCCACCAAAGCCGAGGTAGTCCTGCAAGGCTTTGATGGGAGAACCGGGGCTTTGAGCGACGATGCCGAAACCGGGGACAGATAGCCCGCAAGCGTCTGCTCCACCGCTGGCATCGCGTCATACCCGTGCTCTGTTGCCCCCGAAATGTTTGAATATACTGACATACGGGGACTGTGAACACGGGCGATGGTCTGTTCCACTAACCTGATAGCTCACTATGCAGGTCGGGAAAGAATGGTAAGCCCCGGCGGTGAGGTGGCGTTTTAGGTTTAAGAAAGCGCTCATCCAGCTTGCTAGGCTGGCGAGAGCTTTCAGCCTCAGCGGGCCAGTCGAGCTTGAGCTGGGCGACTGCCCGCGTTACCACCTCCACCAGCTCTTCATACATGGGGGGACACTCACTTTCCCCCGAGGAAGACAGCAGAAAGCGTGGACTCACTCCACCGGCAACAGGAACCGCAGAACGGGCCTGTTGACCGAGATGGAGAGAAGACGAAGCGGAGAGGGGAGGAGAAAGGGCCGGGCCCGTCTCCATCACATTCGCTAAGTCCATTTGCGATCCCCATGACGGAAGCCGCCGCCCTGCCTCGGCAGGTTCGGCGCCGCCATGAGAACCGCCAGGCTGGGCATGTTTATTCGCACATGCCAGCGGAGAGTGCGGAGAGGGAGAGCTTCACAATGCACACAGTCGGCGCTCTCAAGCACCGACCGGGCATGATCCACCCCCAAACAAACAACGCAAAAATCGTGTGAATCCCCAATCGTTATAAAGCGAGCACATGGGGGAACACACTGTTTGAAAGACATTACATAAACACTTTCTTTCCCTCAACACACACTCAGTTAATGGCGTTTTCGAGCGCCCTACACATTCAACAAACACACACACGCGCAGCTGAAGGCACAAAAGCTGAATGTGTGTGCGTTCCACGCTCTTTTATAGCTTCCTGGTCCTGACGTCACCCGCCCTTGACGTTCAGTCTAGCCATTCGGCAATCTTGCACACGTGTTTCAGACGCGGTCACGCAAAGGCGTTCCCATAGCGTCATTCGCTGACGCAGCGTTGAGTTCCCTTGAAAGGGAACTGAGGTGAGGTCAAATGTGTGTGTGTGTTGGGGTCATGATCCTGAGTCTTTTGCTGTATATACTTAAAATGACACTCACCTGCTTTAACTCTTATGAAAATATTTCGCACACTAAGCAATGAGCAAAAAACCGAGGTGTGGTCAAATGTGTTTGTGTGTGTGTTTGGGTCATGATCCTCAGTCTTTTGCTGTAAAAAAAACAAAGAATAACTTTAGAAAGAAAAACTGACCGTATGCTTATACTTAAAATGACACTCAGCTGCTTTAACTCTTTCGAAAATGTTTTGCACACTAAGCAAAGCGCAAAAAACTGAGGTGAGGTCAAATGTGTGTGTTTTGGGGTCATGATCCTCTTTTGCTGTAAAAAACAAAAACAAAGAATAACTTTAAAAAGAAAAATTGACCATACGCATTATACTTAAAATGACACTCACCTGCTTTAACTCTTTCAAAAATGTTTCACACACTAAGCGATGAGCAAAAAACCGAGGTGAGGTCAAATGTGTGTGTTGGGGTCATGATCTTTAGTCTTTTGCTGTAAAAAAAACAAAGAATAACTTTAGAAAGAAAAAACTGACCATGTGCATATACTTAAAATGACACGCACCTGCTTTAACTCTTTCAAAAATGTTTCGCACACTAAGCGATGAGCAAAAAACCGAGGTGAGGTCAAAGGTGTGTGTTGGGGTCATGATCCTTAGTCTTTTGCCTTAAAAATATATTTTTACACACTAAACTATAAAAAAGCTTGATTTATGATTTTTGATTTGAGTTATTTTTGCTGTTTTAAGGTAGGTGTGTGTGGGGTGGTTATAATCATTCTTTCTTAGTCTGCTGCTGTAAAATAAAACATACAGTACAATTAACTTCATTAAGACTGAAGATGAAATAGTAGTTTTTTTAAGGTTGCCTTTAACTTCACCTAACAGAAGAGTATCATGGATCTTCATCTTCATTGTATTTATCATTGTTACTTTAATATAGTGCCAATTTGTGACACTTGTTTAGCTTTTGTTATGCATAAAGGTTACTTCTAAACAATAATTAGTTGTATAAATATGTAAGATTTATTTTATATACAGACAATGCATATAAATAACAGATACAGTAAACAAATCCATACATAAAACAACAAAAAAACAAATGAATAAATCAGCCAATTTACTCCAAATACAGATTAAAAACAATTACAATTAAAACAATTACAATGTTTTTGTAATAAATATTCCTTAGAGAAACAAAAATCAACTGTCTGTTTTCATTGCGTGACCAAAAAAATCTAACAAATGCAAACAAACAGAGAAAAACAAAATAACAAAGAATAAGGTTCATAAGGTTTAAGATGTTCTGTGTGCTTTTATGAGAATTCTAGAATTTATCAATTTTGTTTCTCATAAACAATGTATTTTACATAACAGGCATGCTCAAAAGATGCTAATAATGTCTGCATAAAAATGATTTAAGCTGTGAACTTGTGGGGCTTCTAGGGCTTGCAAAATAATACATTTTACAAGTTACTAGTCAGTGACTCATTAAGAACCATGTATAAATGAATTATTCTGGTAATTCCAAATTTATTTAAATATTCCAGAATCAGTATGAAAAAGCTTAACTGAAGTAAACTAGTAAGTGTAAACCATTCTAATATACACATTTCTCAAACTGTAGCTAATTTTAGTAGATATTCCCAGCAAGTGGTACCAGTAAACATAGTCTGAAAGATTGAGATTGTAACAACCTATAAGTACCTATATACCTAGTATATAAGTAACTAAGTATCTAGTATAACAACAAGCTTGATTGGTCTGATAATAAAAATAGGCAGGTTCTGTTTTGGGAAGCATGTTACCCACAACAGTGAAGATGGAGCAGGATAAAATCATTGATAAATAAAGTCATTAATAAACTGGTCTTTCTCCGTGTGCTTTTGTGCCTATTCACAAACGCTGTGTAGAATGAGGCAGGGACCAGATAAGATCAGAGTGGCGTTGAATATTTACAGACATATCAGACAATTATTTCACAACTTTTATTCAGGGATCTCAAAAGTGAGAAAACGCATGTGTGGCGTGAGAACAGGGTCAATTGTAAGTATCACGCTGAATGCGTTGAGTTGGCAGCCCTGTATATAATGGAAGTAAATTATGTTTTATTTTCTAAAATACTGTTCATAAACCTGGGCTACTTAACAATCTATTTGCAAAAGAGTTTTTTGTTTTACGTGGATTTACACCTGCCTGCTCTGAAGCAGCACTGCGGTAGTATAGCCAGCGTTGCCAACTTAGCAATTTTGTTGCTAGATTTAGGAGCATATAGCAGACTACCCTAGCAGCTTTTATTTTTTAAAAGGACCTAGCAACAAATTTAGCAAATTAAAAATTTTCTTTGGCAACTTTTAGCAAACAATGGATTTTCTGGAACTGGAATTTTCTAGAATTTACTGATGGTGGCAGTGTACACTGCATTGTGAATGAGTAAAGGGCCAGAGGAAACCACTGATCTATATAAATGAATGGATAGCGCATAGAACGCTTTTCCTGTGGTGGAAGGTTAAAACCACCGGAAGTGTTCCAGCCTCCATGTTATGATTCCCAACCACCAGAGTGCATTATTGACTTACAGTCAAAATGAAAATCACTTGGTTTGCAGAGCATCACACTTAAACATCCCATAGGCTGCCATTATAAAACGGCCCAGATGGATTATCTTTGCATCAAAGTGTTTCAAGGGCGTCATGGGGGTGGGCTCATTTTACTCAGGCAACCAATCATACTCCCAGGAGCTTCATGATGCTGTGAAGTCACGCCCTAGCAACTATTTATAGCACCCTAGCAACCAGTGGGATGGACTGCCATTATAAAAGGGTCAATCAGATATCTTTGCAGCACAGTGTCCTAGAGACAAGTAATTGGGCTTATTTCACCTGTGGCTTGGAGTATAATCATTGCCGGATGCTAAGCCACTCCCTAGCAACCGTTTAGCAGGACCTATATCTCTGCATCAGAACATCACAGAGACATGGGGATGGGCGTGTTTGACTCCTGACTGAATGATAATCACTGGTGGATTGCAAAGTCACTCCCTGGCATCCAAACAGAGTACCCTAGCAACTGTTTTTCAATACCTATATCTGTGCATCAGAACATTGTAAAGACATGGAGTTGGCTTGTTTCACTCGTGACTTAGAGTGTAATCATTGTTTGATGTCAATTCACTCTCTAGCAACCAAACAGATTACCTTAGCAACCTTTTTAAAACACCTATATCTCTGCATCACAGCACAGTGCAGAGCGAACTTTTGAGTACAAGGTGTATTATTAACTGATAGATTGTCATGACATCTGCATTTTGTAGTTATTTATTTTAATGAAAACATATTGTGGATGTGGCATGAAAATTGCACAAACTTGCACAAACTAATAGCTATATTCAAGCACAAATCATGCAGTGACAAAAACCACATGATTTTTTGACCTAGTAATGGAGAAAACTATTTTGTACAATGCATATTCTTTAATGTATATAAATACCAGCAAATGTGTTTTAGGGCTTAAGAATATTGGTTAAATATTATATTTATTAATTAAATTTTAATTACAGGCACTAATACAGTTCTGATGGAAAAACAGAGTTTGCTAAAATTGTCAGGGATGGGGGCGCCAACACTGATCGTGCATACCCCTCAGCAAATGTGCAGTTGCGCTCCTGAGTGAGGTTTACACATGTACATCTTTCACACACACTAGCTGATCTCTGTTGCGTTTGCATATGCGGTTCTAACTGATTCATTGATCAGGCGAAATTGGTACTGTTTATGCCTGAGAGCTAAAATTTGTGTTTATAAGGGGCGGAACACGCTATGAGCATGTGACAAATCACAGCAGAGTGAGAGACGCAAGCTCGCAGATAAGGTAAGAGGAGAGACCTTTCAACACACGCTTTAAGCTGATGACCAATAAGAATAGACTGGGCCAGAGGCGAGTGCTTCATAGAGACCAGAAGAAATCAGAGCATTCGGCAGAGCTCGAGGAGACTGCAATAATGTAAAATATGAGAAAAATAATGTGTTTCTTTAGAAATTTAAAATAAAAACCTATTCTACTACACCTCAAAAACGCTATAAGGACTTCACAAAAGGGCATAATGTAATCCATTTAGTTTTAGAATTGATATTTATTGCTAAATAAAAGGAAAATTTTGAAAAAATATATTCTTATGTATGGAGTTTTAACAATCTTAAAAATAGAAAAAACAGAAACATGAAAGAGTTAATTAAAGTTAATTAGAAAAGGATTTAATCTATAATACTTAAGATTAAGATTTAATGATTGTCACATATTAATTGTGAAATGCATGCTTAACTAACAAAACAATCAACCCTAAAAGAGTCGTTTGGTGGATGGCGGATGATAAAACAAGAGAAAAAATATCATAGGCTCTATATCCATCCGTCTAGCAAATGCCCTAGCTACCACAGACAAAACATTAGCACATCGCATATTAGCAACCTAGTATCCACCCAGAGCAACCTAGCTATGCCCTAGAAGCAAATGCTGTAAAAGCTGGTACTACATTTTTGCACACGCATTTTTTTTTTTGATTTTTGAGCCAGATTTTTGAAATTAGATTTATTTTATATAAAAGTAGAATGCTTTTAACTGTTTTTTCCTAAACATGTATTTAAATTATGTTTGCACGTGTCACATACCTTGTATGCTAGTATAAATAGCAGCAAGTATCCATCAAGTGCATTTGACAGTGCACCTAATACACTATACCTAATATAGTTCACTTGTGTTTAACTTGTTTGGTTATACTTTCCAAGTACCCACCCCCCCACACACACACTCACTGCAGTCAGTGGGCTCTTTTCCAAGATCTTCTCTCTTCTTTATGACCTAATACGGCCAAAATAATTACCATGCTTAGAGGCTCAGGAAAACCGTATGTTTAAATTTGTCTTACCTGTGTCCTCTCTATTTAGAAAAAAGACATTCTGCATCATCCTTCTGGGCATGAAAAATCATAAATGAGATCTCAGTTGTTTACCACATTTAAAATTCAATTAAACTGATAGCAAGTGAAATGTTTTGTTTAAATGTGATGCCTCACAGATTTTCTCCTCAAAAACAAGTCAAAATCTCATGTGTGTCTCCTGTAGTCTAAGGATTTCACACACTATGCTGAGAATTGTAAAAGCATTTACAATTAGTCACTTAGGAGACAAACATCACAAGTGTTATGCCAAATAAGAGTTATGTATAACTGTAGTACCGTTTCTCTTGTTCTATTTATAAGTCAGAATAGCAAAAAAGAAGACGCAGTACAATAAATGCAGACGTAAATGACGCAGGACAGTTTTACAGATTAAGGAAGTGCAATAGTGAACAATAATGTATGTAACCAGTAATGTCATTTGACCAGTAATGTATGTAAATAGAAAGTCCTTTAGTGGTTGTTGTCTAGGTAATTGTACATAGACAAGAGGCTTTAGTTGTTTAGGCTTTAGATACAAAAATGTCCAATCAAAAGTCAGAAATTTCACTACAAACTATCATACAAAAAATAGTATTTTTATTTCTATTTAAAAATATCTAAAGATTCTTAACTGAATAAGATACTGATGACATTTTAACAGTATTCTTGCTTGCTATCATAAAAAAGTTATTGTTATTTTGTTACTATGTTGGCAAATAGTTTTGTTTCTGGTGTTGTGCATTATTCTAACAAATCTTTATTTAAATACAGTGTTCAATATAAATATATATTAAACAAAATACACACTCATTTTGTTTCTCTGTGCTCTTAGTTGCCAACAATTGTATGATTTTTGTCCATTCATTTTTGTGTAGTTATTTTTATATACTGTAGTTCCTTTCAAATTTTAAAAACAAATCTCCATACTCTAGGTCCTTGCGCAAATTTACAGAACTTTTAACAAATGCACCCAGGCGTATGCATGGATCGTCTTCTACAAACACATTTGTTGCATCAACAGTGTCAGCTGACAGGTCCCAGGTCCCTGCTCTTCCTCCATCCCAAAGAAAGAGAAGAATGTCAATGAAAATGTGATGGCCCATCCCAAGCTTTTCTCCAACCAACCACATACTGCAGTGGGTGGCTCTTATGGTTGTGCTGAAAATGTCAGATGTTCATGTAACAGCCAAGAAGAACTGCAGACCCCTGAGGGAAAAGCATCTTCAGAAAATACGGAGTGAACCCGAGTCCAACATGAAGACCTTCCTCAGCATTGAGATTAAAGATGGGCGAAATACAACTTCACATTCTTCAATGTCACTGTCCTCTAAAGCTGTAAACACGACCTCTCAAGTTATTGCAGCTGCAACTCCACAGAGAACAGGTAAACAAATTATTGAAATTATCAGCATATTGAACTGTTCCTGAAATGTTTTTAATACATGTTTACATAAGGACATATAAGCCATATGTTTGTTTAAATATTGGTGTACTGAGAATATATACAGACAATATATCAGATGATCATAAAATAAACTTTTAAAGGGGAATGTTTACAACCATGCTCAGCAAATATTTAAGTCATTTAAATCATGTCAGTAGAGTGACAAAACACAAACCTAGGGAAGTTGCAATTAATGAAATCAAACAGATGCACAAATATTTAAATGTACATTTATTAAGGTCACAAAAGTGCATGACATCATTGTGAACATTGCACATACAGTACTCATAAAAACTGTATAGTATAATGGACTGTGCCGCAAGTCGCTTTGGATAAATGCCACATGCACAGTTGTAAGTATAAATGCATTTCCATTTACTTTTTTAATTTAGCAGTAGACTTTTGAACCCAAAGCAACTTACAAATGAAAAAGCATTTAACATTTTATCAGTGAGCCAAAAATAAATACAGTTTACAAAGCAGAAGATGAAGCCAGGGATGAACTTTTTTTTAAATAAACAGTTAGCCTGTGAAAAAAGATAACAAACATTTTCTGTAAATATATCCCTGTATAAAGTGTTTAAAGTTCAGTTTAAAAAAAATGTATAGCCTGTAAGAGTGAAAAAAGTTCAAGATTTTTTTTTCTCTAAATCCTTGGCTTGTTGATTTGAACCCTCTTCATTTTCCATCATGAAGTTTTTTCTGCCATATTGGATTTTTTTTACTTTTTCACTTTTTTAACAGTTTATTTTATTTCAGTTTTCACAGTTCTGGCATAGTTGTTGGTATGTGGAATCGAGACACAAAGCCCAAAATTTATAGAGTTTTGTTAATTGATCAAATTCAGTTCTTTATACCATGTCAATGAATGGCAAGCAAAATGCATATTGCATATTATCTGCATTATCTGGCTGTATCTTTAACACTTTTGTGTTTGTAAACTTATATATCATCGCAGTCAGGACCTGAGGTTACATACATAGTTTTGTCACAGCGCCACCTGGCTACTTATTGCTTATAACTTTTGAAATAGTCATTCCTCATTCGGCCATTTTGAACGTCTCCCATTTTGAATTGTGGCGTAAAATGAAGTATTTTACAAACTTGACATTATGCTCTGAGAATACATGCAATATTTTGCCACCATGGTGGTCAAGAGATATAACAAAATGTATATAAAACATAAAAATGCTGTATCTCCACAAAACTTTTGTGTATTGACAATAAACATGGTATGTGTCATCTGGTTATAGTGCCACCTATTAGTTAAAAGTTTATTGTGTTCTATATGCTTGCTATGTTTATATACCTGTTTTCAAAACTTTATTTTCAATATCTCATCCTCAGAGGTGTCCATATTTATTTTTGTGGACACTTTGTGTCCTTGTTGGGCTTGACCCATAATTGTTGCTTGCAGCTATATTTATTAGGGATCAAGCCCCGAAGGCCTATATTGTATATGTTTGTTTTCTTCCTTTTTTTTCTTCTTCCACCATGGAAGTCTATGGCAGCGCATTGAACTGTACATAGTAAAATTGGGCACACAGGTAGAGGACACTTTCATGTGTTACTTTCCTGTGTTTTAAAGCAAATTTGGATTCTCTCGCTCACACTCTCTATCATCACCATTTCAAACTTTCACATTCACAACAGGGAACGTTTTTTTCTAAACAATTGATTTCTGTTATAAACATTTCCCTGCCATTGTAAACTAAAAAAAAATTAAATGGAAATCATGTTGACAAAAAGTTAAAAAGAGTTATTTAGTTTTCGTACAGCACATCAATAAATTTAAAATTGAGGACACCAAAATGATGTATTGCTATGAAATTTTGTATATGTCATCACACTTGATGATCTGAGGTGACTTGCAGATTTTTGGCACAGTGTTTTTAAAGATATGAAAAATTTATATTTTTGCTTATAACTTTCGAAAGCTTTGGCCTAAAATTATAGAAGTGGTCTCATTAGACTATTTTAAGCATGTCAAGTTAAATGATGTTTTGGATTAAGTTCCAGTTTAAATTGAGAAAAATGCGATATTTTACGAATGCATATGTATGCAAATGTATCACTTTGAAACTTGATATGGTTTATCATTACCTAATGGTCAAAATTTATAACATAAATAAAGCAAAAAAAATGCTTTTTACATATAATATACTAATGTCACAAATCCAACACCAGATCTCACGACTCTGCCCACACCTGCATCGACAATCAAGAGTGATCCAGAGATGACATATTTCTGTAGGCCAAAACAGAAGCCGCACTGGTTCCCTCTACCAAAAGCCTATGCATTTTTCTCATAGACCTTTGGAAAATCGCAAAAAATAAGCTCTGTGATTAACAAAGAGGTATAACCACGGTGGTGTTATAATTATATTTTTGGTAAAACACAAAATCTGTGTGTGTTAAAATCAAACTTTTAGCATCATCAGGAACGAAGTGTATGTTTTATCTTGATATTGTTCTATTAAGGTTTTTTCTACGGTTCAATATTTTTAACAAACAATTTTATAAATTTGCCACAGACCATTCTTCTTCATTTGCATGGATCTTCCTCAGACCATCATGACAATACACTGACAATGTATTCAGAACTTTTTAAGTGCCGTTATTATGTTATCTGAAGTTACATTCACTTTAGATAACTTTCAACTAAAGTATTGTGCTAGAAAAGCCGCCATCTCATCACTGCTTGAAGCCAGAAATACTTTTCAAAACCCTAAATAACATGTGTATTGTCTATACATTAAGGGAAACACTTGAAAAAGAGATTTAACCCAATCACATGAATATTTTTTTGTATGTAAGCAACTGTTTTCACATTATCCACAGGATCTCTTTTTCAAAATTGTCCAGTCTAAATCTGCTTGTCTAAACCTGCTTGGACCCCCATTGCCATATGTGGCTATATTTAACATATAAGTTATTTTATCAGACTGCTAACACATTTACATGCAGTTGGATAAAAAAAATGCTACAATAAATTTGTTTATGTTTGACTTCAACATCCTCGATCCACTCTGACTGGTTCCACCCTAGGTTTTAGTTTGTTATCTAGTTCATAACGTGTGTTGATAAAGTTTTATGCTTGTTGCAATTCAGCAGTGTCAATAGTGTGATCCATTTGCTAAAAATGACAAATTAATTTGATCAGTAACGTAATTTGACCATTAACTCTATTATGTGAAATTATTGAAAATAATAAAAAAATGTTTCATAGTTCCAAATTATATAGACCTACTGTATATTATTTTTGATACATTTTCTTTTCACAAAGTACTGATGTAAGTACAAGCTTTTGGGTAAAACAACAGGTATTTCTAATGCCTATCCATTTTTCAAAAATGTTTACATTTATTTTGAAGAATTTGTCATAATTTCAGTAATTTTTCAACGTAGACACTGCTTGAAGTTTTACATTTATTTTTTGCAGTTAGTATTACTGAATAAATATTACATGCAAAATCTGATACACACAGCATTTACAAGCACTATAAATAGAAACTGATTACAAACTTCTACAAACTACTACAAATTTCAGTTAAGTTTTGTGAATGTATGTCCTACTGAGAAAATAGAAATTAATACCATGTATTCCAATACCACAGATTCTATGTTTACTATACATTTCTTATAATTCTCTTTCTGTTACTACTACTATTTGTATGTAAAGCTGCTTAAAAAGCACTACAGTATAGAACGACATTTAAATTAAATTAATATAAACTTTAGCTTTAAGATTTTACATCTAAATATTTATGTGTAAGTATGCTCAGATCAGACACTTGTCTGAATTATTAGGTCAGTCTCATCTTAGTCACACAACTGTCTAACAAATTTTGTTGTTTATCTCTCTTTTCTCAGAGCTGACTCTTGGAATAAGAGGCACGCCATTTAAAATCTCCAGCTCAAATCTATCCTCTGGATCCACTGTGAAGGTTAGTTCTAATATTAGTTCTAATCTTAATTCAGTGCTTTAAACATTTACACAACACAATTAAATAGGTTGAAAAGACAAATAAATTCAAAAACTATAAAATTAGATTTGGATGTTTTCAATCATAAAAGCTGTCTCCCAATGAAAATTCTCCTTTAAATTATGAAAATGTTATTTCTGAATGTTTTTACTGTAGTTATAAGAATATACAAATTATGTTTTTATACCAACATAAAGCATATTTTGTTCAAAATACTAAACAAGATAAACAATATGGTGTACATATTTACAATTTATCACTTTTTTGTCACTTTACTCTCTAATATAAAATGTATTATTTCACCAATAGAACTAATGAAACTTATTATTTACCTTTAAAATCAAAAGTTAGTTCAAGATGGCGCTGGTGTGTGTGCACCGTTGTGGGGCTCTCAGACTCAAGCTTATGTTGTTTGTGTGTGTGTGTGTGTGTGTGTGTGTGTGTGTGTGTGTGTGTGTGTGTGTGTGTGTGTGTGTGTGTGTGTGTGTGTGTGTGTGTGTGTGTGTGTGTGTGTGTGTGTGTGTGTGTGTGTGTGTGTGTGTGTGTGTGTGTACTATACAGGGAACTGTAAATGCAAATATTATGTATTATCGGTTGACTTTGATACAGCTAAGGATTGTGGATTTTAGTACACTGGACCCCTTCCCAGAACTACTTTGTAATGTCAAAGCAATGCCAGGACGGGTCCCAGCTTAACCAAAAGACAAAGTGGAAACATGGCAGGCAGGGAGGAGCTTTTTCTAAGCTGATGAACGATAAAACAGACTGCCAAATGGTTTCTGGTGCTAAATGGGTGTCATCTTTTATATACAGGATGCTTTGAGGTCTGCATCCAGAGTAGGTTGTAATGTCCAAATTAAAGACGGTAGTGGTCAGGAACTGATGTTTTCAGACAATAGACCACCCACTATGTACACCATGTTCCAAATTATAATAAACATGTCATTTTTGTTTGTTTTTCAGAAACAGTATATTTAAGGATTTTATTTAATCCTTAATAATGATATTACAATACGGTCATTGTTACATGTAAAATAATTTAAAATGTCAACATCATCCATATTTTTAAAAGAACACAAAATATGCTGTTCCATAAAATTATGCAGAATGCACTTTAAAAACATTCAATGACTTGTAAGGAACTCAAAACATACATCTGTCATATGTGCTGCAGGAACAAATCACAAACATCATTCAAAACAAATAATCTTTGTACAGTTTAAGTTACATATTAATATATGACACTTTCTAAGAGATGACTTTGACAACTCTCATCCATTGAACTTGTAAGTCTGTGTACAGTTTCAAATTTCATTTAGGGATGCCAGTATGGCCTCCCAGAGGTGCTGTTTCGAAATAAACTGCCTCCCACCCTCATAGACCTTCATTTTAAGAATGCCCACAGATTCACAATAGGATTTTTTATGCCTATAGCAACCAAGCAGTCAATAGTATTTTGTGCACAATGGGATGGTGCTTTATCCTGCATGAAAATAATTTTGTTTTAGAAGGCTTGATTCTTCAAGAAAGTGCTTTCTTAGGAACTCTATATACATTGCAGGCACCCTAAAAGACTTACCATCTCACTCCCTAATATTCAAGCCCAAATCATGACTCCACCACCTCCTTGTTAGCGTCAAAATCTTGTTGGAACAGGATGGTCACCAACCATCCAACATTAAATTAGTTATTATAGCTGCGCTTTTAATACTATTCACTATTCATTGAAACGTTTCTTAACAAGCCTTTATCTGATTGAGTTCTTCTGTGCTGTGAATCACTCACAAATCACAGTTCAATGACAGTTGGATGGTCTCTATTCAGTTTCCTTGAAATATCAATTGTTTTCATGCCTTTTGCAAGACACTGCACTATTTTACAATTTTCATCTTTAGAAAGATCTTTCTTTCTCTCCATGTTACATAAGAGAGTTTGACTTGTAACCAGAAGGTTGCTGGTTTGATTCCCAGTACCAGCAGGAAACAACTGAGGTGCCCTTAAGCAAGACACCTTATGTAAGTCGCTTTGAAAAAAAAACTCTGCTAAATAATTAAATGTAAATGTAATAACAAACCTGCCTGAGATTGTTACCAATTATCATTAAAGGTATGATTATTCAAACAAATTAACACTTTTTTTGAAAAACTGAAACATGAATGTTTATTTTACTGAAATCCAACTAATATTTTACTTGCATAATGCAATCAAACCACTCCAGATGATACAGAACGCAGCAGCAAGACTTGTTTTCCAGAAACCCAAAAGTGCACGTCACACCTCTCTTCATCTCTCTCCATTGGCTACCGGTTGCTGCCCACATTAAATTAAAATCATTAATGCTGACATTTAAAACCGCCACAAACTCTGCACCCTCATACTTTAACTCTCTTCTACACATCTACAACCCATCCAGAACTCTGCGCTCAGCGAACGAACGTCGACTGGTGGTACCCTCACAGAAGGGCACTAAATCTCTCTCTCGTTCTTTCTCCTTCTCTGTTCCCTGCTTGTGGAATAATCTCCCTAATGCAATCTGAAAAGAACCTAATATTAATATTAAGAACCTAATATTTGTAAGTCGCTTTGGATAAAAGCGTCAGCTAAATGTAAATGTAAAAATGTCATCAGTCAGTGAAATTCTATTTTTACATACCATCACAACTATAACCTCCATTCTCCGGAGGGAACAAGATATTGTGTCGATGACGAGGGGTTTCAGAGATTACAGTCATAACCGAGACATTCCTTTTCTTTCATTCACTTTCATTCCTTTTCTTTCATTCACTCAGCGTTGTGTCAATACAACATTAAATGCCATAAGCGTTGATCTGCATCCTGATGTCGAGTGAAGTGCGCACCAGAGTGGATGAGATTCCAATTACCAACCTCAGTAAGGGGAAGGTTGGCTAATATGCGCACTTACACATCTCATGGGAGAGAGAAGGTGCTTAGCAAGTGGTACTCTCAGCCAATGTCCTACCTATTGGTACTATGTAGGACACAGGCTCAAATCACATGGCTCAAATGTTGCTCTCTTTAGGCCCAAAAGGACCACAAAGTGGTCTGAAAAGGGGATTGAGCATGGCTTAGAAATTCATCCTCCTTGTGACCCTCAGGAAGCTGATGATCAGGTCATGTTGCCCAAGAGAATTACCCTTAATTTTATTTTCATGGGCAGCAATAGTAGCCACATACACTTACACATACACTTACAACATTGCTAGAGATTTGGCTACGTTGAGACAATGCTATGTATTTTCTGAAATGAAACTACACATGTTATGTTCATTATGTACATTCATTTATATTAACTTAGGGATGGCTAAACACTATTTACACAGGTTTTCACAATTTTCAATAACAATTATTTTCCATGTCCTAATATTGAGATTGAAGCATTTGGAGAGTAAACTGTTTGTATTTTGTCCTCCCAAATATGGCTGACAAATATGCTCAATGCAGATAGTTATATTAGGGAATTGAATAAAGTGTCCTTTGTAAAGCATTTATAAATGTAATTATTAAGAATTAATGTATTGCAAATCATTTTTTATGCATGTTATAATTGCATTAATAAAAGATTTCAGATATAGTTAAATACTTTAGTAAGCTATGAAAATTGGTACTTGGATGATATTTGTGGATTTTTCCTAAATTCAGCTCAGAAAAGTTTGTGTACTGCTGTGATTACTCTTTTTCCATAATAAAAAGGACTGAAACCCATGCATCTGAATTTGCTAGGAAAAAGCAAAACCCTTCTAACCAGGGAATAGTAAGAAATTAAAAGATGGTGACTTGTTGTGGCATATTTGCAGTGAATACAAGCTTATTTCTGTTTTAGCCTGTTGATGATTTGCACAACTAATAGAGATGCTCAGTGATTTTCCAGATGAATTTCCCATATTATCTGTTACATGTATAAATACATTACTGTACATACTGTAATGATTTTAATCTAGTATGTCTCATTAGAAATACTACAAGCTATTATTAAAAGTGTATTTTGACTGTTGCATGCATTAACAATACATTTATAACACACTATGTACAGGCTTCATAAAAAGGCTTTGTCTTTTGTTTTCTCCTTCTTTTACAATCAGATGGAGGCAGAGCCACTTTCTCTTTTGATTGAACCCCTAAGAGAAATGACTTGTGAAATCCCTGTGCTTCCTAATGGACCCTCAAAGATATCTGGAAAAAGAGAGGTCCAAAGTGTGAAGCTGACCTCAGAAGAGTTACAGAACATTGAAGATGAGAAGATCCTGGACAAAATGGTATAATACTCTTCTAATATCAAAGACCAACTGAACTGTGGTGTAATGCATATAATGTCCTCATAATCCCCACCATGATATGAACCATGAAATATGAACAAAATTTTACACCATGAAGACAATGAGGTCCCTCCTCACCCCTTTAACTCTTATACTAACATCTTAGTACTAGGTGTAAAAGCACCCAACTTATATATAATTAGTATTAGTATTATATTATATATTATATATTATTAGTATTATATTATATAATTAGTATTAGTATTATATTATATATTAGTATTATATTATATATTAACAATCTTGGGAGAAAGTTAACGGAACAGTTAATGGGGTACTTCATATGGGTACTTATTATTGCAGCATGCATGATGAAGATTATTAAACAAAACACCCAAAATATCGGAAAATTAGGTAGATTATGCTTTGATTTATGTTTAACTGTCATATAAATACTTGCCTGATGAAAATGTATTGCATATGGTCGATTTAAGCAGCAAGCCACGTCAGCAAATCAATTACAAATTTAACATGACAAACACATCACTTCTGTTTTAGTGCAAACATACCGTGTAATTTATTTGCTTTGTCACAGCAAAGGCAACTGATTTAGTTTGGTCTTCCATGTTTCAAGGCAAGTAAAATAAAAACTTTTTTCTCTGTAATTACTACTGTATGTAAATATACTCCCGGTATTCTATGTAGTTAACGGGGTAAGTGTAACTTTTGCGGGCTGTAAATTAAAATGGTAGTTTGTTGCCCTTTTGTTCTATGTAGTTACGGAGGTAAGTGCAATAATACACAATCTGATATCCTTGACATTGTAACCTTTATTGTAAAAACAACTTATTTTAAACAGATTTACATCCCTTCATTAAATCAAATATGATCAACTTTCAATTTTAAATAATGGTCATGACAACAAAACAGCATGTTTTTATTTTTCCCTTGTTTTTTAATCGCTTGGCTTCTTTGATTTGCTCTGATGTGATGAAATCTCTTGGCTCTTGCTGTTCCGCGCAATATACCAAAAAACAAAACAAATAAAAATACCTTATTTTAGGGAGATATCCCTTCAGTTAACTTAAGTGAAACGTTTCTTTATCATATCTTCTAAGTGTGGTATCATCAACTGTATTTACTGTAGCTAACCTACTAGCTGGCAGCGTTGTCAACAAAATCTTATGTGGGTCATATTTTAACACTTAAATGTCCTTCTCTGGCGTTCTCATCCTGCTCCCCTAACTTACAGTTTGACTCTCTTGTTCTCTTGTGCATTGTAATTATTTTAACTCTCTTTATTCAAACAAGTGATTTAATTTTATAGCGTTTCACCTTGATCCACGGATGTAAAACATGCCTTCACTCATTCGCACGCTCTGCACCTGCACAAACAGTATGACCAGTGACTGCCAGTGCTCCATGCTTTAGTGCAAGCACTCAATAATCAGGTCTGCTGTTTCTCTATGAACTGGCCTAATTTTTTTTCTTTCATGTAAGGGGTTTCACATTTTGCAATAATTATATTTGTATTGAAACATTTTATTCCTTCTTTATTCTACTACTGATTTCTCAGTTCTCAGCTGCACTCCTCAACATCCTCAAAAAAAAAGATTTGCAAGAAAAGGAAGAAGTCAAACAAAAAAAAAAACTAAGAAAAAAGGAACAAAATAGCATGCTACTTTGTTCATAACTGTATAATTTAAAATTGCACAGCTACTTAACCGATAACTAAATAGAACAAAGGAGTATAGTTACATAGTAACCTGCTGCAGTCACCTGCACATTGCTATGACAAAATATATCAATTATACAGTATGTTTGCACTAAAATATTAGGGATGTGTTTCTCATGTTGTATTTCTATTTGATTTGCCGAAGTGACTTGCTGCTGCGATTAGTCATATGCAATACACTTTCATCAGGTTAGTAAAAAAATATAAATTATATTAAATCAGTATCTCAATTTATAGTTTCCCATATTTCCAGTGTTTTGTTTAGTAATCTTTATCATGTATGCTGTAAAAACTACGCTGTAGTTAAAAATAGCCACAGTAAATAGTTTCGCTATGAATTCTGTGTAATTAAGAGGTACATTGCGGGCAATGGTAATCTAAAGATTTACCATTTATTCTCCGTTTACTTCAGTGTAATCTCTGTCAGTGTTATAATGTGTATGCGAATCAGAACCATACCAGAACCTGAACAAGAACCATTCTGGAGCCAGAGCTGGTTATTGACTAGGAGTGTGCCAAAATCAGAATGAGAACCAAACACAGTCTTAAAGTATTAATAGGAAAAATTAAAAAAGATGTGTCTACATACAATTTAAAGATGTCAAAAAATTCAAACATTTAAAAAAGACACAAAAGACATTAAATAAAGACACATTTACTGTGCAATTAGTGCAGGATGTGCACGAATGGGCCCTGTACGAAAGTTTTTATATACAGTTTAAGGTGCATTAACACAGTGGGAGTAGTTATTGTAAAATATCCTGGAAGTGTACAAGTCCTGAAGGTACTGCAGCCAATTACCTTCTCAGAGTGGTTGATATATTGCAGTCTGCTTTTATTTTTGGCAGTGGTGATAGAGGAGGTGAGTATAGACTTAGTGATGGAGGTGTACAAGTCCACCATTATTGTCTGTTGTAGGATGAACTTCTTCAGCTGCTGCAGGAAGTATGTCCTCTGGTGTGCCCAATAAGAATGGTCTCACCTGTAAACTTCAGGTTCAGATTCCTGCAGAGTGCAGATGCTGGAGGATGAAGTGGAGTGCCATGTTAATGGCATCATCTACAGACTTGTTGGCTCTGTAGGCTCTGGCTCCAACTTAATCAACTGTCGCTCTGGTTTCACTGCAGACCTCTGGGACTATGACTGTGCCTAAGCTCTCCCACGCTTTTGCTCTTTGGGGCTCCTTCTTCCCTCCGCATGTGCCTTGTTACTTAAACTCTCAGGCTGTGCCCCGGTCTCCCTTCTCCACCTTGGTTTCATGAGCCAGTGGCTCCAACTTGGGCTTCCGGATCATCAAGGTCAGCTTTGTCCCCTCGGCTGTGCCTGGGTCTCCACCTTGACCATTTCAGTCTCCATCAGTCAGTCCCCAGGCTCTCCCTGGGCTCCTCTCACGTCAGCTCCTTCTTGTTGTTTAATTTTGTTGGTTCTTTTTTATACCAGAGTTTTCACAGCCTGATACCCCTCGACCTAGAACCCACTCTTCTCACCATGTTTTTGTTACCCCACCTATGAGGTGTAGTTTAAGTTTACAGTGCAAGGGCTGTAAAAACAGCCCCAAAACAGAAATTCTGGTGATTTTAGTAGATACATTGATGTATTTATTTTCTTTAAAGGCTCAATATGTAGGATTTATATTTGTTACTTACAATATCTCAAATGTTTCAAAATATTTGTAAATCATAAGAAAATAGCGATTTTAACCAAGGACAAAGAGCATGTCTGTGAGTCGCATGGTAATAGCGTCAAATCCGCGTTACCCTTGGTTTCCTCTTTTACTGCAGTATAAATCATGACAACATAGTCTTGTTGTCTTGTGGATTTAGTAGTTTGTAGTGTCTGTCAAGGAACTAGCTTGTTTTGCGCAGTTGTTATGAAATACAATTATTCTTTACTGTTTGCAGCTGTTGTACAAAAATATTAATCTTTTTGCAAATTATGTGGGTATGTTCAAATGTACTTTTACTATGATTGTTTTCAACACTTTAAACTAAGTGTTAAACCTTACGTTACTTGTGGCCGGTTCATTATAATGAAATATAATCATGTCATCAAATTAGGGATGCAACGATTAACCGATTTCACTATTAACCACGCTTTAAATCGTCACGGTTAATTAATCGTAAAGGCTCCGCAACACCGTGTTTCTGTCGCACGGAACGGAACTGTTATGCCAGTGGTGCGGCAGTTTAAAGTTCCGAGCTTATCAGAGACGCGGAGGCTATTACTTACGCACACTGAATTAACAATGGCAGAGGCACCTAGCAGCGAAACTCTGTTTCCTCCAAAGAAGCGCCTGAAGTCGGCAGTTTGATCCAGAGATCTGGACCTTTAATTGATTTTCATTGTATTGTATTAAAAGGCAGCTATACTGTTGAAGTCAAAAGCCAGCTTGAGTATTTTTCACTATATTTCTACTCTGGTCCAAAAAGTTGTGGGAAAAAAAATACACAAAATGAAAATAAAAAACAATTTTGTAATATAGTTGATCAAAAGAGCCTTTCAGACAGAGGTCCAGCAGCCTTTGACTGCATTTGTTTTCTTTAAAAGGGAAATACTTAGCTAATATGTAGCTTATATTTAATTCCAAATAGACAGACAATTTTTTATTTTGATTGTTATTTATTATCAGTGTTAAAGGTGTTTTTTTGCCTTAATCATTTTTCGACAGGAAAGTGTAGAGAGACAGGAAGTGATTTTGGAGGAGAGAGAGGGTAACGGGTTGGAGCGCTGTTTTTCACTTTTCTTTAATTCCGAAGAGAGAAATGGAATTTTGTTTGTTTTTATTATTTTGTGCTATATTATTTGGTTACTGAGTTCATGTCTGTTTCAAAAGGCAGCAATAAATAACACTTTAAAATATAAGGAGTTTTCATGTGATTTTATAAACTAATAGTGTTGTGAAATTAATGAATGCATAATCGTGATAACCGTGAAACCGTGATTATTCTTCAGACTATAATCGTACCAACAAAATCTATAATCGTTGCATCCCTACATCAAATGCAACATTTATAAAACTTTATTGCTTTACCTCATCCATGAACTTGATTTCTGATTACCGTCTGATTGATTTCCATCAGTGGTGGAGTTAAAGAGGATAGTTCCCATCATTCCATGCTCCTTCACAGTGTCATTAAGCTATGCTGTTGTTTTGAATGTGCACTCTCTAGTGGTGAAAATCTTACATATTGTCCCTAAACCATGTTATGCAACAGTTGTTATTTAATTATACACTATTATACATCATTAATTTTAATTTACTGTGGAGTGCTTTGCTCAAATTGGCTTGGTGAATCTTATTTTAGCTACCACAACTGATTACTGTTTTGATGATAACCAGGAAAAAAGTGTCCCTCACCTGACTGATGATGCCCTTCTTTCCCTTTGCCACCTCCTGGAAAAAAGTTCATATATCCATCAGGATACAAAAGAATAAGCTTAGTAGTACTAATTAGAACACTTCTTGCAAGCAAAACAGACATTTTTAAACATCTACATATAATTTACAAAGCACCTAAATTAACCAAACGCTTCAACAAGTTTTAAGTGATTATAAACCCCCATCACCCCTAGGGGCTGTTTACACGACAACGGTTTCAACCAAAAATGTAAAACTTTTTGTGCATTTTGGCTCTTCAATTGCACAACAACAGCGTTTTTGGGAACTGAAAATGTTAACTTTTAAAATCGGGATTAAAAAGTGTATGTTTTTGAAAATGATGCCATTACCATCTATTTGTTAACACGTAAACGCTCATTTCTAAAACCAGTGATGTCATTACCAGGCATGCAAAATGCATTGAAAGTTTTGCTGACGCTTTCAGGGTGCCCAGATCTAAACACGTGTGCAGTCACATCTATTTACAGGCCACATCAAGCTTGTGTGACATAGAACGCACCACAGAGACTATTAAATAGTCCCACATTAAACACACTTGTTTGTTGTTTTCAGAAGTCACCTCAAGTGTGTGTGGTCCTGGTAAGCCCTACTGTGTGTGGACCCAATGTTTCCATAAAGATTGTGATACCAGTAATATTTGATGTTGTGGGTACATTTTTGGTCCACATGAGGAAAACAGCTTATAAATCATACTAAATGATGTTTATTTGAAAATGTAAAAAGTGATTTATGTGAAGGTTAGGTTTAGGGTGGGGGTTAGGGGATACAACATCCAGACTGTATTACTATTATAATTTGTTTGTTTTAGATATGTTTTTATTTGCTTTTACAGCTCGATGAATGTAAAGATTTTGATGAAAGAAAAATGATAAGGGCTGCAATGAGGGAACTCAGAAAGAAAAAGCAAGGTAATTATATCTCAACCTTTTGTATTTACTGAACCTGTTATACTCCTGCCCTCTCTACTACATTTATATTTCTTTATCCTCATATATATTTGTTTCTTTGTTTATGGTTTTCTTTGTCTTTTGTTTCTAACAATATATTATGAATTAAGTTAACATATGACATTTATCTGTTAACATGCTGGACAGTTTTTGAACTTTTTATTTGTTTAAAGGGAGGGTGGTATGGATTTGTTTTATTTTATTTTGTTCCCTGAGCTGTAATAATAATATTACAAAAGTTTTTTGCAGTAAAAATAAACAATTTATGATCTTTTCCACAATGTTATTTGTCCATTGTCTCAAAAAGTCAGATTGAGTGTTTCCTTTCAGCCCACTGCTGTGATTGACAGATGCAGTGCAACACGGTCTTTTAAGGGCATTGTGTGTTTATTTATGTCTCATACACTCAAACAATCACATACACCCAAACAATCACATGACTACAACGAATAAAGGTTTTAACACTAAAAAGAGAATATAAATAAATAAATAGAGAACCTCTGAGAACCCACTGCCTCTCTTTGCACGTTCCCAGGGAAAGGCGCCATGAGACGTGCCTTGAAGTCGGCCTGGACTATTACTATGACATTAGCAAGATGAATCATATCCGAACCTGTTCCACCTTTATTGTAAAATTTCAACCTTTGTAAGTGGAAAACAGTAAGAATAATTTAGGAGAAAATAGAGAAAAATAAAAACGTACAATAACCTGGTTGCATAGGTGTGCACACCCCTAAATTAATATTTAGTTGAAGCACCTTTAGATTTTATTACAGCATGCAATCTTTGGGGTGAAGAGTTCTTCCTTGCAAAATCATTTAAACTTGGTCAAATTGGTTATGCATCTGCACCGCCCTTTTGAGGTCACACCACAGATTCTCTATGGTATTTAGATCCGGACTCTGACTGGGCCATTCCAAAACCTTGATTTTGTTTCGGTGAAGCCATTCCTTGATTTATAGGTATGCTTCAGGTTGCTGTCATGCTGAAATGTGAATTTGCTCTTCATCAAGTTTTTTGGCAGAAGCCTCAAGGTTTTGGGTAAAAATTGCCAAGTACTTCAACCAGATCAACCAGTACTTGACAGAAGTTGCCGCAATTCTTTTAATGTTGCTGTAGGCTTCTTGGCAGCCTCCTGTCTTTCTTTTGGTCTTCCCATCAATTTTAGGGGGACATCCTGTTCTTTGTAATGTCACTGTTGTGCCATATTTTCTTCACTTGTTGATTATTCACTTTACAGTTTTCCATGAAAACTGTCACTTGAAATGATGGCAGGTATATACTAATAGGTATTTAACATGAGTTTGAAACATTGGTTGATTTTGAACACTGCCACATTCCCAATTATAAAAGGGTGTGCACACTTTTGCCACCAGGTTATTCTACTTTTGTATTTTTTCCCCTAAATGTTTCCTATTGTTCTCCTGTTCTCCACTATATAGGTTGCAATTCCAAAATAAAGGTGGAACTGGTTCAGACTTATGATTCATCTTGGTATCAAGGGGTAGGGGTTCATAGAGTCTTCTAGACTTGTTAACATTCAGCAGCACTGCCTCTGTCTCAAGACCACCTTCTTCTTCTGTTACCTGCACTAAGGAGCCCATGCAACTAATTCAGTCACGGCTAGTCGCAGAATAAAAGATAGATGCTTTTAGAAGGACAAAAACAGTTAACTTTACATTTTAACCAACCTCAAAATTACTACATCATTACAGACAATTCACCATACTCTTCTCCATGCTTGTTGGGGTATCAATAACTCTGCTCTAACTTCCACCCTGTAACAAGCAGCTGCAGTGCAGACGCCTATACCTATATATGAAGAGTTCAGATGCAAAACCCTTAAGTCCATCAGACTTATTGTCTTCCAAATGAGAATTTTTTATCAGGCTTTTAATGGTTTTTGCCTACAAATCGATATTTCCAATTGGGCAGAGTATGGTATTTAGCAGATTTTGAAGCAAAATTAATGTGTAATATGTGTGGAGAGCATGCACTCAACATGGTTACTCTTCATTAATGTTGCTTAATTGTCCTCCTCAGAACAGAGAGAGAAAGAGAGAGATCTTCATCTGCTGGAGCTCAGAAAGCAGAGGGAACAGAAAGCTCCTAAAGCTCGAATGAGTGGAGACACCAGTGAAGTAGTGATCAAGAAGTTTGGTAGATCTGCAGATGGCTCCACCATTCATCAGATCACCAGTTCTGTTTCCCCATCAGGTTCTGTGTTAAAATGCACCACAAAAACTGTTGAAGACTGAAATGATCAGGGTCCTTGTTAAATATAAAATGTGGCCAATTAGTTCTAATGTTAACATCATTTAGATAGATATGCTGAGTGGGAGGTGTTATATCAGGTTTGCCAACATTTGAGCTGAGACACAAGCTTTAATAGACCTAGATCTAAAGTGTGCACTTATTACTACAGTTCCAGTAATATCGGAGAGACACTCAATTGTCCAGCGGTTTTTGAAAAAAGCATAACAAAATGCCACATGTTTTTTGTCCATTTTTGGTTTTGTACCTGTATTTTGATGTGTTAAGTGTTTATAGGTCAAAATGTTATTTTTGGCTGTCGCATAAATTTTTTAAAAATGTTTTGTGTATTTTGCAGATTATGTAATTAAACAACATAGCACTGTTATTTGTGATATTCTGTTTTTGTTGTGTTAAAGATGAAAATGTGGATGAAAAATATGTGGCACAAATGTAATATTTACTAATTTAATAAAAAAATCCTTTACATTTATACGCTGATAAGCATCAGACATATATTTTGTGATTACATCCATGGTTTCTGTGTATCCATGTGTAGATGATCCAGGCAGGACTTCCCGAAGCACTATCCTGGAAGCAAGCTATGTTCAAAAGTCAGACAGTAAGTTTATGTGCTCTTAAATTGTTGTCTTAATTTATGTTTATCCATCCCCATATAAAACCCATTGTGATCTTCCCTATATTAAATCCATTGTTTTCCCATTTACTTTCCTATTAGAGGGCACGGTACAAACTAAATCCTACAGTTACTCCAGCACCACATCGACAATGAAGTTTGGAAGGTGGGTGCTTTAAAGTTAACATGAAATCAAAATGTACTTTTTGAATACAGTTCTCCTACAAGGTAACTCGTGCTGCGTTGCCGTTTTGGGAATGCCTCTGCAAATGAGGCGGTCCGCAAAGCAAAATTGACAAGCACTTCCTAAACCCTACAGTACAACCTCCATGCCGAGGCCTGCCTTTTTCCCCCGACCCTAAACAGCGAGCTGTCTGATTACCATTATTGAAAAATTATTTTGTTTAGGGGTGTTTTCTTGTGTGTAAATTTAATTTTATATGACACTCAGTTTTTGATTGTGTGAATAACGTGTCTTGTAGTGGACAAAGACAATCAATTCATGAGCACAGACAGGCAGAAAGAACCGAGCTGATGAGAGCTCAGACTTTGCCCAAAGCATCTGCAGCACGGTCACAAAAGGCCATGATTGAGAAGACTGATAAAGACACTGCAGGGTAAGCCCAAAGTTATTAAAGAGGTTTGGCCACATTTAGATGTCAGAACTACCTATTCTAACTACCTTTAATCTTTTTAAAGCCACTCTCCAATTATGCAAGTAAACAAGGTGCAGCATTCAAAAAGCTTTGGCGTCCCCAACGCAAACACCATCAAACAGATGCTTCTGGACTGGTGCAGATCTAAGACCCAATCTTATAAGGTAACAGTTAATGAAAAATCAGGACCTTGTATAATTTTAAATCTATGATTTTTTCCTCTCTATTGTAAATGTGTGATCTGCTCATTTAAAAAAAACTAAACAGACCTGGGGCTAAAGAAAAGCTAACAAAAATAAAACAACTTAAGTAAAATCAAAATATTTTATATGGCCTATGTGCTATATTTTAAGCCTTTTAAAACCATAATTCATTACAGTCTGTTCTTTACCTGGAGCTATGCCTTTTTTTTCCTTGAGAATAGGGAACAAGACACTGCATTTGAAAAGAGGCTATGGGGAATGCCCTCAGCGTGATGTTTTCTGAAACATGTCTAATCACAATAATTGGCCCACAACACTTACTACATAATGTGCAGCCGGTGCAGCCACAAGTATAATAGGGCCACTTGTAGAGCATGTCATCAACTTCATTGTCTATAGGAACAATCACTCTTGATGCGCCCACTGCAACATGCCAAGCTGCGGCTATTTCAAACTACCATCATACTGAGCTCTAAGGGGAGCAGAGGACCCTTTATAGGGTAACACTCTAGGTACGAGCGGCAACACTATGCTTCTGGCCCTGAATTTTACATATAAAAGTATAATTCTAAATATAATTTTTGCGTGTCTAGTGTATTTCACATACAAAAATATACTTTTAGATATCATTTTGATAGAATCGTTGTTTTGCAGCATATGTTACTGTAAGTGCTTTTTCTTGCTTTATCCTGGAATAAAAATAATAAGATGACTGTTAAAACTAGTAATATACTTTAATTAAATTCCTTTAAGGTGAAATTAAAGAATAATAAAAAATCGGAACCTTTAAAGATGTCGTCTCACTAACTGAGATAATGGACATCCAATCTAAAGTTGAGGTGCCCTCACAGTGCGCAAAGAACCTGATGACATGCTCTACACATGCCCATTATACTCGCAGCTGCACCTACTGCACATCATGCACCATCATGGGTCAATAGGATTGTTGTAACTGGACATTGCCTTGCAGTGCTCTTAAATACTGAATTAAACACAAACCTGAATAAGATTTCAGATAGCAAATACAATTTTGGGTGAACTGTCCCTTTAGGATGTGTTATATTTGTACGCTAACATGCATGCTGCCTACTGTTGATGTCTTTATATCTCCCACACATCATGAAGAATGTGGACATTCAGAACTTTTCCTCTAGCTGGAATGATGGTATGGCATTCTGTGCTTTAGTGCACAACTTCTTCCCAGAAGCCTTTGACTATTCTACCCTTAGTCCCAGTAACCGCAGACAGAACTTTGAGGTGGCCTTCAGCACAGCAGAGTGAGTATATATGCCTGTCACATGATCAAATATGTACAAGACATAAAAGAAAAACAAAAATAAGGACAGAAATCGTTTTTTTGCACACACATTTTCCACATGTATTTTTCAATCCTATATTTCTCTTTGGATCTTCGATATTCTGTTGATTACAAACAATAATTATAAATTTGCATTATTTAACACCAAGACTATTGTTTTTTTTAATTAAAATACAAGCTTAGTCCATTAACAGATTTTATTTAAATATATTTGCAGTGCATTTATGTACATTTTTTATCAGTGTTTCCTGAGGATTAAACCCATAAAGCAAACATATACACTGTAATTATTATCCTGTTTATTCTATTTAAAAGATTACTGGAAATGGCTTGAACAAAACCCCTTTAAATATGGACAGAAACACCTTTATGTTTAGTCTAGTACAGTAATTTAAGTACTGTTAAGGCATCATTAGCCAGCGGTCGCAAGTTCCGTCGTTACCAGCGTAGTTCACTGTACATTCATACAGGTGCACTAAATGTGTGAGACTAGTAGACTAAACGTTACAGCTGCTATAGACGAATATGAAAACAAGAGTCGATTACACAGAAAAAATGAAAGATTTTATGGTTTAATGTAATTTCACTGTTACTGTAATTTGTTTTAGCTGTATTTAGGGCCGTTCACAAGCCACAACGCTTTCGCAATTTTCAAAAAGCACCGGAGTCTGCATTTCAGTGGCATCTCCTTTGCTAAGCAACCATAAGCTGTGCTCTCTATGACAGACGATGAACCTTTAACTGATTGGTTGGTTCTTGTCACATGAACTGCGGAACGCACAACATTCAAAAAAGTTGAGCTCTCATTGCAGTACCAACGCTTTGAGCACACTTAGAATTACGAATTCAGAAACGAAACAGTTTCAAAACTACTGTTTAAAAGACAGTAAAATTAGTCGTACGACACGTCCCTAGTTTTTACTTACCTTACTGTTTAAGGATAGATATGTTTAAATAAAAAAATGACTATAGTAATGACAAAATGCATTATTAATAGAATGAAGTCGATATATTGAATCGTCTATATTTTGTGGGATGATGTGTTTGACTTATTTAAATTAGATTAGATAATCAATGGATAAAAACAACTTGGAATATACTCATTATTGACTTGCAATGGTGCTAAAATGATCCTGAAACCGTTTTTGGTTTTTATCCATTAACCATGTTGTGATTCTGTCAGTTGAAGCACCACAACAAGCCTTGGTTCTCTAGCAGTAGATATGGGCAAATATATAGACAAATAATATTCCAGGTACCAGGCAGTTAATTACCAGCCTTACTAGGAACAAGATAAACATGTTTAAGCTTTAGTAAGAAAGACTTCTTCCACATTCACACAACAAAAAATGCGGCCTGTATTTGATTTCTATATACGGTTGTGTTCAAACACAGTTTAATTATTTGTCATGTCACCCTTCACTGTTTGTCATTGTTATGAGGTATGGAAAAGGGTGGCAAACTGTGGCAAAATGTGATGAATTGCTTGTTTCTAGATGCCACAGCGTAACAGTAACTCTCTTTATTGTGCAAACATACATCGCATCATATGGGGCTCCAATTCACAGATGCAGAGATTACATAAAAGTAGTTCAGCTTCAAGCAGTCTTCACTGCCATGTGACATATGATGCACAACTAACTTTGAAGTTATTTTCTGAATCTGAATCTTACACCGAACCTAAATCAGCTGTGATGAAAATGTGAATGTGATAACACGGTTATTACAAACAACTATGCAGTGTATGTTTCCGAATATAACTTCTCTTCTCTGTTTGTTTTGAAATTAGGGCCTATGCTAACTGTATGCCTTTGCTGGAAGTTGAGGACATGATACTAATGGGTAAAAAACCAGACTCCAAATGTGTTTTCACTTATGTGCAGTCACTGGTTAATCATCTACGCAAATATGAGATGATGAAGGCCCGGGCTCAAAAGACCACTGACTTCTGATGAAACATTGCAGAGGCGTGTCACATTATAACACATTTTCTAGTTTCACTATTTTGTCACTTTTAAACTTGTTCAATTAAAAAATGTATAGCATATGCAGCTACAGAATGTGTGAACTTTTAAGACAGAATGAAAGAATTTGTATGAATAAGATTTTATCTCTAGTTTAAGGTATAGCACAAAAAAAAGTTCCGAACACTTCTAGTGAACGAATTATGACAATGAAAAGGTTAAATGTATTACCATTTTCTGTTAATAGCAACTACTTTATTTCTTGTCTTTAAATAAGAACATTGTTTTATGTTGATACATCTTTTCCATAGTACTATTGTTTTAATTGCATTCTGACCTGCATGCTTTTTACAAAGGTTTATAATTTCTTTCTCGATTAATTAGAATTATACTGTAATCGTATGTATTTCTGTGTTGTTGGTTTTTGCATAAATAGTCACACAGCTTATACCTTTTAGTTCAAGATGCAGCTTATGAACTATAAACAAATTGTTGATATTCCTTGAACATGATTAAAAGTTTGGTTTACACTGAACACAAAACATTTCAGTTTGTAAGAACAAATTGAAAAGTTATATATTAGGTTTATAGATCAGATGTAATTTAGATGTTGTTTTATATGGTAATCATTAAAACTAGATATGATAAAAATAATGTGTTTTTTGTATATTTCTGAGAAAATATATAACAGGATAACAAGAATGTAAATGCTATCCTCTGATGCTTATTTTGTGTCTATGAGAATGAGAACTGCATGTAAAAATGATCTACACAATTCACTTCTGTACTAGGATATGGTTGCTGTAATATTAGTTACATATACTTACATACTTAAATAAGTTGCATTTGTACAAAAGATCAAATATGCTTTAACTTTAAATGTCATTGGTTCTTGCATGTCCTGTGACTACTTGTCATATGCGATGTTTATCGATGAGACTACATGACCAATGAGATTATAAGTTTTCACTATGCCACCATATTAAAGGTTAACATGCTCAAATATCAATTGGCAGCCCACTGTGGGCCGTGGTTACCTGTCCCATAGCCTCAATGATAGTAATATATTTTATTTAAATACATATATATGTTTATAGTGCTAGTGATTCTCCATTTTGAGTTTAATCAGCAGTTATTAGAACGATTAAAACAGACACGCATCTTGGCGTAGACCTAGATAATCTTTTTGAGTTCAAACACCACCTGGCCAGCTGTGGACCAATACGTCAGGCCGAAAGCCCTGTCTGTTGGTCCCGAGGAAGCTTCGGCGAGGCCCGATCAAGCCTCAGTGGAAACGTTTTAGTGACAGTGAAAACGTGACTGGCCCTGGCATGCACTAGCATGCTCGCCTTTGAAGTGAAAGTGACTTATTTGGCATTCAACCCATCCAGTCAACTTTTGTACTGGGCCCACTCTGGCACATCCTGCACTAAATGCACAGAAAATGTCTCTTTCTCTCTTTATAATATTCTTTGATATTCTTTTAATTGTATATATAGCATTATTAATATTCTTAATTTTTCCTATTAAGAATATATAGTGCCAGTCAAAAGTTTAGACTCTATTGACAAAAATGTTTCTCATCATCTTTAAATCTAAAGATGTATATTTCAATGTTTGAAATTACTTTTGTAGACAAAACATAATTGTACTAACATATTAATTTCTTTCATTACAAGAACTAAAATTTAATTAAAATGATTAATCATTACCTTCAGTGCTGTTTAAAAAGCTTCCTAGGTTGAGACCTATTGTCAGATATTTATATACTGTATCTGTATTATTGAAATCAAAGTTTGTCATTGTCATCTTATTGTTACTGTTTGCGCAGGCCTACGCAAATAATATAAATGGTTCTCAGGGGTCAACTTTACATTAAGGTCCTCTTTACCATCACTTTTAAAACTCATGAATATATGAATCACACAAATGTGGGATATAAATAAATAGTGCTAATAAATGACTGGTTAAATAGTCTCGCTTTAAAAGAGTGGAGGCTTGGAGATAGAACGGTAGGCCTGTTCCTTACATCACAACTTAACAAGCGGATAGGGTGCCGCAGGGATGACATATTTTTTGTATGCCAACCCGGAAGTTAGCCGCAGAAAGTTTCCTTTGACAAAAAGCCTATTTCCCATATTTTGGCAAATAATTGCTAAAACTTTAAAAATCCACTAGTGTGGGTTTTTTAATTCAGCCAGTATTTAAATGTCCATCATTTCATAAAATTGAAAACAGAGGTAAATAAATCTGTTCAGTTTTATGTTCTCAGGCAAAAAAGTCAAAGTAAATTTAACAACCCTTATAACCCAAAATAAGTAAAATTTATTTTATTTTATTTATTTCTCAGCATTCACATTTTAACCCCCTCCCTTTTTTACTCTCACAATACTATAAGCACATTTACCATTAATAACTTAATATTTTTATAAACAAATTCGAATTTTTATTCATGCATTTATGTATTGAATGAATTTATGTTTTTATGCATTGAAGATGGTACTTAGAAAGAGTGGAAGAACTAAAGCCTAAAATATAATTACTTGTGTGTATTTCATTATTTAAAGAGAACAGATCTGAATAAGACCATCTTAATCCAAGTAACCATTTAAAACTGTGGTGTACGATCCAACACAGTAGGTGGCGATAATGCATCTTAACGTTGGTGTCATCCGCCATTAAACCAAGGAAGTAGATGACGCACTATCCTCGCGCGAATGAAAGTTGCGCATACACAACGTTTGTTTATTTCGAGTTTTAAGACGGGAAATTGTTTATAACATTTGACACGGCTTCATTTACCGGGGTTGGTTTGTTCAATTAGCTGTGAAAATATAACTTCAGTTCGAGTAAAATGCTAAACAGGACGTTGTAAGTACCATATGATGCATGTGTAGTGATGCAGAAAGACTGTTTTTTGTTTGTGTGATAAAACAGCTGTCATGCTAAATCTAAAAGGCAATGCAATGCGTTAAAGAAAATCTTGAATTTGCATGGTACAATTCACACGTGAAGAAATAGCCTACTTATATTGACACATTCATCTCACATAACCGCTTTATTTCATTGACAGCTAATAATGTGCTGTCAACTTCGCTTTTCTGATGTACTCTGCATTTGTTTTAGTTAGAAGGCAGTTTGGTTAGATAGCTATTTTAATATTATTTAGATAGCTATTTAACGATATAAATCATCTGTAAAGAACATCGCATTAAATTAAGCAGCAGTGTTTTAATTAAGTAATTTTTTAAATCCAGTTTTTAGGTTTCACTTGGTCTGTCATGGCATCGAATGAATTGCTTGCGAAGAGAGAGAAAATCCAGAATGAGATTTTTGCTCTTGAAAATACTCTACTTGCAGATAGTAACATCACAGACCTGCCGTTGTCGGACAGCAGCAGCAGCGGTAAGTCAGCTAGCAGTGAGAACTTGGAGAAGTACCTACTGTTTATCTGAACTTCTATGTTTTGTCTAGATATTCTGAATGGTTGGGCAACACGCTATTATTTCATACACGGCTTGTTTTTGAACTATGGACAATGCCATTTTGTTACTTGTTGTTTGTAACATGTTGTATAAAAAACGTTTTTCATGACAGATGATGAATCTGATGACAGTGGACCTGCAGTTGATGAAGTGGTAAGAACTTTAAAATCTCAGAGAATGATAAATAAGCCTGTAGATTTCAAATGCATCGTTACATTTTTTCTAACTTCCAGTTGTTTCAAAGGAACAACTAAAGGAACATGGTGACCTAGAGGCAGAGTGCCAACGAATTCAGAGGGAGATAGAGGAATTAGAGAATACACTTGGTGTTAACGCAGATCTGGTTGACACATTGACAGGTAAATAATATTGTTACTACTTTGGTTGCTTCTAAAATTGGGATCCTTTACAAAAATATGCAGAGAGGCATGTTACACACAAGGCATACTGTAACTGAGTGAGTCAAATTTTTGATTGTGCAGTAGGCATTATTTGTGTCCAAATGTGTACAGTTATGTGTTGATGTATCTGACAGAATTCTAGAGAAAGTGCTTTTCCTACTTGTGAAATGGTTAACCTGGGGTCAATTGAACAGAGCCCTGTTTCACTTTTCCCCACTGCTTATAATTTACCAGAAATAACCTTGGGTACTCCTAATCTGATGTTTCACTATATATTACTATATTATGATGTGTTTTATATTTTCATATTTGATTATGTAGGATATTAAATGAGATTATCTTATTTTTTTTGTGTTTCATGTTAAACAGAGGGAGAACATGACAGTGATTCTGTGAGTTACACCTTAATTTCTTCTAATGTGTTTGAGCTTATGCTTGTGTATTGTGTACATATTACAAATTCTAAACTAAAATTGTTCTTTTATTGTTCTCTTAAAAATTGTTCTCTTATTGTTCTTTCTTTCTCAGAGTAATGAGGACAGCGATAATGTTGAGTTGGATCTTCCTCAAAATGTAGAGACTTGCCTACAGATGAATTTGGTTTATCAAGAGGTGATTAAGGAGAAACTAGCTGAGTTGGAGAAGCTACTGAGAGAAAATCAGCAGCATCAGGTAAAGAATTGTCCAAACTGTGCATCTCTGTATTTTAACAGATATTGAATGCAACTGGTTGTATCTGTTAATTGCACTATAAATAAGTAAACTTTGTCACTACAGAAAGAGATTGAGGTTCAGTTGTCTGGTCCAACCACCTCTAGCTCCTCCTCACCAGGACTTCCTTCTCAGAAACTTTTTCTTGGATACTTCATGAAGCCTTATTTCAAAGACAAACTCACTGGTCTGGTATGTAAAGAAATAAGATTAAAAGTCAATGTGTTTGATAAACAGAAATACATTGCATCTTGGAGAAGAACTGTCATGTAATATGTGAGAAAAATTAATGCTTCGTCTTTGACTATTTAACATGAAATTTTATTTATTTTAATGTATGTACTTTAAGGGTCCTCCAGCAAATGAAGAGACCAAGGAGAGGGTTAGTCATGGCACCAGACCCATTGATGAGCTGAAAATAAAAAGATGTATGTTTTGGTACAACATGTTTGCTTCACATTACTTTTATCAATATGATTTTTTTTCACAGAAATTAAGGTTGGTCTTGTATTTCAGGGGAAGTTTGGCAGAAGTCCTTACTAACCAATGCAGTGGTCGCAGACACCATGAAAAAAATGCTACAGCCCAAACTTTCTAAGTTAGTTGGCGGAAAAATAAAATAAAACTGTCAATAACATCAAAATGCACATTTACAGTTTGATTTAAATTATTTCTATACAATAATTGCGATTTTTTTTTTTTTTTTTTTTTACAATATTTACTGTGTTTTCATAGACTGGACTATCTGAGTAGCAAGATGTCTAAAGCTGCAGATGAGGAAAAGGATGAGATAAGAAATCAAATACATTTAATAGAGAAAGATATCTCAGATATTAGGTAAGGTTATTTATCCACCTGTTCTTAGAGGAGCATTTGACTCAAGCGTAATGTTTAATTTGAACTTAAAATGTTACTTTAGTGCAATGAGAGAAGAACAGCTGTTGGGTGATCGCAATGACGACCATGACTGGGAGAAAATATCGAACATTGATGTAAGTTACGCAGTTGTTTAATTGATATACACCATATTGTGGTCAATACTGTTCAGTAATCACAATGCGAGTAGACAGCAATGTAAAGGCACTTGCTTGTGTTTAATAGTTTGAAGGTTTGCGGCATGCTGAAGATTTAAAAAGATTCTGGCAAAACTACTTGCACCCGTCTATTAACAAGACAGTCTGGAAACAGGAGGAAATTGATAAACTAAGAGAAATAGTACAAAAGTACAACTGTTGCCATTGGGACAAAATTGCAGAGGCCCTTGGGGTGAGGACAAACAAAAACATGCACCTTCCAAAATGGCCACTGTTTTAACAGTTGATGAAGTTTAACAATGGAACCCTTGGTCATATAACATTTTCTTTACATTTGTTCCCCAGACCAAAAGAACAGCTTTCATGTGCTTCCAGATTTTTCAGCGCTACATTTCAAAGACCTTCAGAAGGAAAGAGTGGACCAAAGAAGAAGACAGGATCCTCAGAGACCTTGTTGATAAAATGAGAATTGGCAACTTTATTCCTTACATGCAGAGTGAGATGATTGCGTCTTCTAGTGTTGTTGTACAAAATGTGGTGTATTTATTTAGTTACGCCCACATCAGATCATACAGCTATCTTTAGGGAGGGGAACCAAGCACCAGTGACAGCTATGGTTTATTGTATTGTGAAAATTGAATCAAGGTGGTGATATATATGTGTTATTTTGATCTTTGCAGTGTCATACTTCATGGTGGGTCGTGATGCATCACAGCTGGCATATCGCTGGACGTCTGTACTTGATCCCTCTATAAAGAAAGGTCCTTGGTCTAAGGAAGAAGACCAGGTAAGGAGTAGCATTTTGAATAGTTCTTTTATTTGATCCTACTACTGTAAAATAAAAATAAATAATTG
The DNA here is from genome assembly GCA_019155185.1 of Beaufortia kweichowensis. Taxonomy (NCBI): domain Eukaryota; kingdom Metazoa; phylum Chordata; class Actinopteri; order Cypriniformes; family Gastromyzontidae; genus Beaufortia; species Beaufortia kweichowensis. The sequence goes on along the minus strand of CM032795.1, from coordinate 6,092,897 downwards.
CATCACTTTAGATATCCCATTTGCTTGATGTCCTCAAATGAAGATGCATTTTTATGTTATCCAAACATGTCTGAATCTCATAAGCATGTCTTTTAGTGTTTCATAATCTGTCAAAATTACAACCAAATTTTCATAATTTTAACAAACTTCTCTTATATCAGTTGTTGCGAAATGCAGTCGCCAAGTACGGCATCAAGGAATGGGGGAAAGTCAGAATGGAAGTGCCAGGCAGGACAGACGGTGCTTGTCGTGACAGGTATGACTCATTTAAGCCTAAAACTAAGTGTTAAATTAACTGCTTGAGTTGTACGATCACTGTACGAGCTGTACTGATTTGTGATGAGCAAAGCTGCCACCCCCATCATGCGTTCACATTTGTGGTAAAAAAAAAAACAAGTAGTGATGCCACTGCCAGTAGTGAGAAATGTGCTGGGCGACCGGCTTTCACTTTACTTTTTTCACTTTTAAATACAGCTCTTTTAAAAACCGTTTAGGCACACTATGCATTTATCATGCACATACACTTATTATTTTTGTTGTTTAACTTTAAACTTTTTTGTTTTAAACAAAAAGTGCAGCTGAGAAATAAAGGTGTAAGTTAGTAGATACATTATTATCCAACATCAATGAAGCATTTATAACAGGCAATTGCTTTGAATAATGGGTTTTGATGAGAATTAAAACCATAAGGATTTAAAGAATCCTCTAAATAAAATCACAACATTATCTTAAAATTATTTTATAACAGTGAGTGTTGATTAACCAGTTAACTCGCCATGAATATAGCCATAGATCATCGGATGGCGTTAATAAATAAATAAGTAAATAAATACACATGGTGGGCTGTCAAACTAAGGCGATGTCATGATGATCCTAACCTTTATTTCCATAATAAAATTCCAGATGGCCAGACACACATTTTTTGTTATTTGGATGATTCATTTTTTTTTTCTTAAATTATTAAAATATTGCTGTTGGAGATTTTTAGGCCTACATAACAAATATTTAATTCGTTTTCTTTTAGAATGATAATAACCCTGTCTTTTGTAGGTTAGCGTAAACATAAGCCTTTTATTCATGAGATTTAATTGATTTATTTTACAGTCAAAACATGCCACCCTATTACTGGGAAGTTACTGTTCTTATCCCAACTGTATCTCACAAAATACTCTTGGGAAAATTGGTGCCTCACTATGCTTATGACGGTGCAGCGCCTCCTAGTGGTGTAATGGCGCAATATGATATAATTGAAATTATTTTGAAAGCGTCACAATCATATTAGGGTATTGTAAATATTGTACACAAGATATTAACTTATGTAGTCTGGGAAAAACATCAAATTAAGTTTACGCTTAAAGCAAGCAAAACTATATACCAGTGGGGTAAGAAAAATAAACTAGAATTAAGAACTTAATAAAGAGGTAAATCTTAATATAAATTTCTCTTAGTTCATTGGGAGATATTTTTGTTTTAAGGATATAATTGAAACACCTGTTTTTAATAATTAGTGGTGTGTCTCTGTACTTTTGTCCCTATAGTGTATTTTGGTTAAGGTATTAGGTTTATTATTTATAGTATACAGGGAGTGCAGAATTATTAGGCAAATGAGTATTTTGACCACATCATCCTTGTTATGCATGTTGTCTTACTCCAAGCTGTATAGGCTGGAAAGCCTACTACCAATTAAGCATATTAGGTGATGTGCATCTCTGTAATGAGAAGGGGTGTGGTCTAATGACATCAACACCCTATATCAGGTGTGCATAATTATTAGGCAACTTAACAAAAAACAAATTTATACCCATTTCAATTATTTACTTTTACCAGTGAAACCAATATAACATCTCAACATTCACAAATATACATTTCTGACATTCAAAAACCAAATAAAAACAAATCAGTGACCAATATAGCCACCTTTCTTTGCAAGGACACTCAAAAGCCTGCCATCCATGGATTCTGTCAGTGTTTTGATCTGTTCACCATCAACATTGCGTGCAGCAGCAACCACAGCCTCCCAGACTCTGTTCAGAGAGGTGTACTGTTTTCCCTCCTTGTAAATCGCACATTTGATGATGGACCACAGGTTCTCAATGGGGTTCAGATCAGGTGAACAAGGAGGCCATATCATTAGTACTTGGACGCGTGTGATGGAGCATTGTCCTGCATGAAAATCATGTTTTTCTTGAAGGATACAGACTTCTTCCTGTACCACTGCTTGAAGAAGGTGTCTTCCAGAAACTGGCAGTAGGACTGGGAGTTGAGCTTGACTCCATCCTCAACCCGAAAAGGCCCCACAAGCTCATCTTTGATGATACCAGCCCAAACCAGTACTCCACCTCCACCTTGCTGGCGTCTGAGTCGGACTGGAGCTCTCTGCCCTTTACCAATCCAGCCACGGGCCCATCCATCTGGCCCATCAAGACTCACTCTCATTTCATCAGTCCATAAAACCTTAGAAAAATCAGTCTTGAGATATTTCTTGGCCCAGTCTTGACGTTTCAGCTTGTGTGTCTTGTTCAGTGGTGGTCGACTTTCTGCCTTTCTTACCTTGGCCATGTCTCTGAGTATTGCACACCTTGTGCTTTTGGGCACTCCAGTGATGTTGCAGCTCTGAAATATGGCCAAACTGGTGGCAAGTGGCATCTTGGCAGCTGCACGCTTGACTTTTCTCAGTTCACGGGCAGTTATTTTGCTCCTTGGTTTTTCCACACGCTTCTTGCGACCCTGTTGACTATTTTGAATGAAACGCTTGATTGTTCGATGATCACGCTTCAGAAGCTTGGCTATTTTAAGACTGCTGCATCCCTCTGCAATATATCTCACTATTTTTGACTTTTCTGAGCCTGTCAAGTCCTTCTTTTGACCCATTTTGCCAAAGGAAAGGAAGTTGCCTAATAATTATGCACACCTGATATAGGGTGTTGATGTCATTAGACCACACCCCTTCTCATTACAGAGATGCACATCACCTAATATGCTTAATTGGTAGTAGGCTTTCCAGCCTATACAGCTTGGAGTAAGACAACATGCATAATGAGGATGATGTGGTCAAAATACTCATTTGCCTAATAATTCTGCACTCCCTGTATATACCCATATGCATAGCAGCAGCTCAGACAGCCATGAGATGACTTATAGAGCTGAAAAGGAGAAACATCACATAAGTATAGTTGAATAATTGCGTTTTTGTTACTAGTTGGACAAAAAGTGTCCTAGGGATGTAGTTGAAAATGTTTAAATAGTTCATCTATGGTTAAAATTAGGGATGTCCCGATTTTTTTTATTTGTTTACATGCCTGCTGGGTATTTTAAGTTGAGGTGCTATTTGTTTTTATATTAGACTTTTTTATATTTACTGTTGCACTAAAGTCCAAAAGTGAAGAATTTATGTTATTTATTACTTGATTGTTCAAGCTACCTCACAGAAGTGCTCTGTTTGTTAACAGAGTTGTTGAATGTTAAAATAAGGTGAATTAAATAAAAAATAAGGAACATCCCGGATCTGTTTCTTCGCTCTTCTTTATTCTTTTTTTATGTATTATAGAAGTATCGGATTGGGACTCGGTACTCAAAATCAAATGAATCGGACTCGAGGGCAAAAAAACCTGATCGGGACATCCCTAGTTAAAATAAAGATCATCTATTGTTTCATAGTTGAAATACAAGTAGTTATACTGCACAATGTCTTGTAATCCTTGGAGGTATACCTTTACCATTTATTTGTGCCAGCAAACCTGTTTCTCTATCTCTCCAACCTACTGTATGCGGGCCACAGATACAGCTTTGCACAAATTACAACAGGAGAAGGAGTGTTGGGGTGATCTGTATGTAAATGTAATTGTGAACCTGGACCATAAAACCAGTCATAATATTTTTTAATTGAGATTTATATGATCTGAAAGTCAAAGACTTTCCATTAATGTATGGTTCATTAGGATAGGGCAATATTTGGCCGAGATGCAACTATTTGAAAATCTGGAATCTGAGGGTGCAAAAAAATCCAAATATTGAGAAAATCATCTTTAAATCTGTCCAGATGAAGTCCTTAGCGCTGCATCCACTCACAAAAATAAAGGTTTGATATATATAAGGTAGGAAATTTACAAAATATCTTCATGGAACAGGATCTTACATAATATCCTAATTATTTTTGCATAAAAAAGTAATTTTGACCCATATAATGTATTGTTGGCTATTGCTACAAATATACCTGTGCTACTTATGTCTGGTTTTGTGGTCCAGGGTCACATTTGTTCAGTAAATTACAAGATTGTGTTAAATTACACACATTATTTGGTAGGTTTTATTATTGTTGGTTTGTGCCGGAAGGTAACTGACTGGCTACCGTCACAAATATATTTCAGACCGGTGGAAAACACTGTATAGGGTGGTTTTGTACACACACACTGTCGACACATTCACACACTGTGTAAAACTGATTTAGCATATTCCAATGCATGGTCCCAGTTTAAGATTTAACTTTTTTCACAGATATCTGGATTGTCTTCAAGAGAACGTGAAAAAGGGTGCATGGAGTATAGAGGAGGTGGAACTACTAAAACAAAAAGTTGAGAAATATGGTGTTGGTAAGTTCTGAATTCTAAATTCTAGGGAGGTATTTAGGTGGCCTTGCTGAACCGCAGTGATTTGGATGCATGTGCCACATCATTATATGACATATATTGCACAAGTAATATATGTCATATAATGTCTTGTTTGTGCTTTTAACACACTTCTTCCATTTTATTTGCTCTATTTATTTGTTATATAATCAGTTTTCAGCATTACAGTATAATGTATTAAAATTGTGTCACTATTCTAAAATAGCACACTTAAACAATTTCAAACCTTAAGAAATTAAACTGATTTAAGTATAACAGTCAAATTTTGCATGCATGTTCATTTCTTTTCATTTAAAATATTCTGTAAACTAACTTGTACTGTTTAATTTAAAGTAAAATATAAGAGTGTGAAATATTTTTGTTAATATTACAAAAATTTTCAACCTTAATTTCCATGGTGTTAAGTTTTAAACTTTAAAAAAACTAAAAAATATATATAAAAGATGCACTTTTTATGTTAAATAAACTCAATATTGTTTTCTTGGTACCCATAAGGCAGATACTTATTAAACTTATGAAACTCAGAATGAAGCAGAGAATTATCTCAGTATTGACCTGAGCAATCATTGTTCACACAACCTAAGCACAACATGCTGGAACTGGAAATTCCCTGCTCAGTTTCATTAATTCTGCAAAAAATAACTTAAAAAGAAATGAAACAGTAACTTAAAAAAATAAGATCGGTACGGTTATTTCAATAAAATTAACTGTACATTATCTGTTTTCAGAATTCAGGTTTACAATTACCTTAAATAGTTCAGTTAAGTTAATAGTTTAGTTAAGTTACTGGAACTCAAAATATTTTAATTTCAACAAATGTAGTATCATATTCAAAAAGAATTGACTTCACACTAGTTCTTTAAAAAGTAAAGTAGAATTTTGTCTTCATTTTACTGCTACAGACATTTGTGGTAAATTCTGAAATACAGTTTTAACGTCTTAATTTAGGGCTGTCACGATATCAGGTTTTCACTATCATTCATTGTGCCCATTACAATAACAGTATTATTATTGTGAATCTATTGTTTGGTGATAACCTACTTGATAAGCATTAACAGACATTATAGTTGTTTCAGAATATATTTTCTCTTATTTACACTTTTCACTATTGTGTCATCTTTAGGCAAGTGGACTAAAATTGCTTCAGAGATCCCAAACCGTATTGACTGCCAGTGTCTGAACAAGTGGAAGCAACTTGCACAAGCTGTAGGCTCCTTGTGGTATAGTATTTTTGCAGCCTTGTAGACAACACATTATCATAATTAACCATCCACACTATATTGTTCTGTATTTAGAGTCAAGGCAAAAAGAGAAACGGACAACAAAATACTGTTCGACAAAAAGCAAAGAGGCGAAAAGTGATGCAACAAAAAATTAAAGAGGAGCTCGAAGTCATAAGCTCTGAGGATGAAAAACCAGCTACTATTGAATATATGGATAGTGAAGCTGAACCAGATATTCCTTTAGATGAAGATTCAAAGTGTGAAACGATAGTCAAGGACTACGTACAGCCAGACATGAAGGAATGGATTCCTGTATATGTTAGGCCACTGGTGAATTTATCCATCAGTGGGGATGAATTAAAGAAATCTATCAGTGGCCACAATCGTTCTGAAAACAGCATCTGTCCTCCAGTCAAGCAGAGTCCAGTCCGCTACACCATTTTGGACCATTTTGGAAATGTAGAGAGTATTTTTGTGGGTACAGATGCTACCGTCTTGCTGAACAAGGTAGGATTTGTTTTTATTTGTTTTTTTAAGTTCGTGCCAAGTATATGTCACTGTTGTAATACTGAATCTTTTGTCACGCATGTAGGTTGACAGTGCCATGATAAAGGTGCCTGTGAGGGATGTTAAATACTTATTTCAGTGGAAGGGAGCATCTGTAATGAGAAAGGTACTGTATGATTATCACTGAGGATGCTCAGTGTTATAGAATTAACATATAGGACATAATTAGTGTCCAAGTACATGAAAGTATGGTAGTTTTCAAGTTCGACAACTTTCTTAATTATTTTTATTAGCTCTGGCCATTAGGAACGTAATTTTGGATTTAATGTAAATTTTTGGGCAATTACAAGAAATTTATGTGATTCTTACCAAATGTGGTGATTATGATTAGACATTGAAGATGATAATTTACAACAACAAATTTTCTATTGACTTCAACTGTATGTTGCCTCTATTTTGTCACATCCATACCGCATTGTATACAAACAGATGGTTCAAAGTTTTTGTAATAAATGCATTCTGTGGCGATTTTGTATTTTAAACTTTGATTGAAAATGTAAAGTCTGTAATGCTAGAATTGCCCATATGCATCGTCTTGTTTTATTTCATAATTGTTTTGTATTATTATATTGATGCTATACTTTCAAAACCTAAGGGCAACAGGAAATCTCCAGAAGATACAAAGAAGAAAAGGGTGGTCCGAGACTCGTCCAATCTCAACTATGAGCTCCTTAAAGCGATCATCCCATGGACTGGTAATGTGATACTGCCAATGCCATCAAGTAAAAAGAAGCAATGTCAAGGTAGAGATCATTGTTTCATTTGGCACAACCCACAAACCTGAAAATGTTTGTTCAGTTATGAGATTAACACACTTTCACATTGATTAAAGTGACTTATTTAACTTTCACTTTTCACTTTAATCAAACAGGCACTTAAATATACATTTCCTCACATTCAAACAGCACGTTTCTGAAAGATTGTGTTCTTGAAATTGTGTTCTTAAATCACAACATGTTAAGAAAACCATGTTTCAAAGCAGCTGTGCAGGAACATATTATCAAAAACTAGCAATACTGTAAATATAAAAAAGTGCATAAATACACTACCATACACACACAAATACAGTTGCAGTATATGCACAGTTAAACATTACTAAGAAAAATGCAGTTACCTGTTTGCAGTATTTTAATGAAGTATAAAACTCGAGGACTGATGTCAGCAGCAGGCTTAATTTCGTTGACGAATACGTTTTTGTCAACGGCATGTTTTGACAGACGAAAACAAGACTGTAACTAAATAAAAATTAACTTGGAATGATGAAGTCTCTGATAGAAATCTAGTGTCATTTTCATCAACGAGTAAAACTAGAGGAAAATGTTGAGTTTGTGAAAATGTTTGTGATTTAGGAGACTATGGTAAACTATTGTAATACAAATGGTAATCAATCCCCTAAAAGCACGGTTTCTAATAAAACCAAAGTTCATTTTCCTAGAGGGCAACATAATTACAACAGTTTCATTTCTGTCTGTATTACACATTCAAGTATACACTAACAAAATTAAAGTTAAACTAAAACTAAAACATTGCAGATGACTAAAATATGACTAAAACTAAATTGCATTTTAGTCAAACGACTATGACCGGAAAATATATGCCAAAATGGAAAAGAAAATTAAAATGAAATTATTTCATTTTGGCATATATTTTCCGCACAGTTTTCTAAAATGAAATGCTTAATCTGGTTTTAATTTTCATCACTTTTATTTGTTTAAATTTGGCAGTATTTACATTCCATACCATTCAGCACATATTTCCATATTGAAATTTAATTCACAGAATTATAGTAAGTAAATGTATCTTCTGTTGTTAATAAGTTTTATCATTTTACAGCTGATATTATTGGAATAAAAGCAGCCGAGGCCCATCTCCTAAAGACACCAGTGTTTTCATTCTTTATCAAAGTAAAACATTTTGTTGGCATTTTTGTTTTTATACTTTATATTTTTTTTAATTCCTTATAATTGTTAATATTTTCACACATGGTTGTGTTGTCTTACAATAGGCTCTCCACATTGATGCAGAGGGTTGCAAGAATGTCATTGAAGTTTGGCAAAGGAAAAGACCCAGGGTATTTATTGATTCACCATCTAACATAGTGTTCTAAGCAAGTTAATTGTGATTAAGTTAAAATATCCTTTTAGTTAGTTTTGTTCATCAGATTTTGTCAGTCACATGATTTCTAAAGTGTAATACCTAATTGGTCTAAAACCCTTCACCACGTAACTGTAGATTTGGTATGATCTGATTGGCTGTGATCTTCTCATGAACAGCAGTTTAGTGTGGACAGCAGAGTCGGCGCCAGAGCAGATCTACTGGAGGGGCATTGGGTCATCGGCGGGGGGGCACTGCCGTTTGAGAAATATTTTTAAGCAGTGGCGACATCATAGTCCAACATAGCAGAAATGCAATAAAAAGAGAAACACGTTTATTATTATTATTAATTATTATTTATGAAGTTTCGTTTATTCTTGTTGTTGTTCATTTCTATATCATGTAGCCAGCGCGTTCCGTTACAGATTTGCGATAACTTTTATGATATTTTTTTAACCATTTCGTTATTTTGGCTTGAAATTTCGTTTGTTGGAAATATGAACTGAATTTAGAAATGCTTTTGAAATTAAAAACGCTATGCTTAAATAAAACAAATTGAAGACAGCGTTTGGAGTGGAGTCACATTAAAAGGCAGAAAGTGGTGGGGTAAAGTTATGCCCTCTCTCTACTCGAGATCCAGCTCAGTCACACACAGCGCAGGGCTGTCGTGGAGGCTATACGCAAATAAATGCAGTTTACCCATCTCTGACATGTCAGAAATAGTTCATCCACCTCACTCTGCTGATGGAAGAGGCTGAGGAGGTCTAAACCATTTTTGTAAATCCATTTTTGTCTATAATTAGGCTAACAGTTAGCGCTAAATGTATATGATAAAGATGGACAAACTGAAATGGACTATGCGCGCAGCGCGCTGAATTTCAAATGTAACAAGTTAACTCAGCAACCAATAAGCATTGACCTATGATGACCAAGCCTAGTAACATGTCATGAACAACCAAAATTAATGTTTTCCCCGTTGATTTCATTTTATTTAATTTAAGTTACAGTTTGTACATTTAAAATTAAAAGAATAACTAAAAAGTTTTTTTTGGGCCACGCCATGGCCTGTGGTAGGAGGGGCATCAATGACCGCTAGGGGGGGCACGGCCCTCGAATGCCCCACCACAGCGCCGACACTGGTGGACAGGCATATTTCATTGCTGGAAACTTGTTGAACAGTGTCTGGTAATGACACAGTGTAGTGTTATGTCTGTGAATACTGCAGTGTTTTTTTAAATAATTAACATTTTCTATGTCTATTTTTTCCAGAGTACTGAATCTAAGCCCAAAACAGGTAATTTTCCATTTTCGTGTTTAAATTTGTAGATGTTGAACATTATTGATGAGCTTTGGTTCCTTCTGTCAAAAAATATAGAACGCCAATGGTTCTTTTGTAATTAAATATCATTTGGTTGTTTAGTTCATCCTAACACAGTGTTAGCGGCACTTCAGGAGAGAAGAGAAAAAAGTGACTGCAAGGAATATGTTACATTTCCCCAACATCCTCAGCAGCCTGTTCACACTCAGGAGATGATAACACCTACTTGGATTCATCCCAGCTCTCTTGTCATTCCGCGACCAAACATGCAGGGGACACTGCAGCCTTTACTGCTCAATGGACAGAAAATATCTGTACTATCACAGTCACCACCACAGGCAATTCCTCTACCACTAGTACAGTTGACAGCACCGGTGCAACCTGTCACAACATCAGCCTCCAAATCACCAAGCATAGAAAACTCACAAAAATTCAGAACGACCCAGCGTACCCGTAAACTCACGAAGAAAGCACAAGTCTTAATAGAAGAGGCTAAAGCTAAAATTTGCAAAAAGGAGTCACTGAAACAAAACGGAGGCAACCAGAGTTCTGTTTTTCCTACTATTACATTGCATGCACAGCCAATAAATTGGCTTCTTACCCCTGGTGGATTAATACAGGTGAATGGAATGCTTTCTGCTAATATTTCAGGCAACCAGATGGTAAAAGTTCCAAATAACACCCACGTAAATACGAGTACTCTTCAAGTCACCTCAACCAATCCAACTAAAAATCCGTTATCCACTCCCGTTGTTGCTGCTTCCTCCAATTGCCCTATCCTTTCTTCAAGTATTTCTACCTCACATGATCAACTTATGCCTTCTTCCTCTATAAACATCATCCCTGCATGCAGGGGTTTAGGCTTACAGACACCTATTTCTAATATCTTAGTGGAGCATAACAGTAAGTCACCCCAAGCATCTATCAAAGTGCACCAGAAAGATTCCTTTGGACATATTGAAGCTTCTGGAACAAAATCCACTACAAAGACCTCCTCAGACAGTGCTGTAGATGCTGCGTTATCATCAAGGCATTCCAATGCAGCTCCTGCTGTCACAAATGTTTGTGTTGTGCCACCATCCTCGGTCTTAAGTGTACCAACTTTACAACTGGTTAGTCGACCAGTCATATCTAAGCCAGCAGATAGGGTTTTATTGCCAAAACCTCAGGTTGTTTCTCAGAATATGTGTGTTCCTGTAACAGCTTTTCAACAGTCAGCTGTCATCCAAAACCAGGCTGCTTCTAACAAAGCTCCCAACCGTGTAGCTCTAACAATAGTGCCTCAAGTCAGAAAACCAAGTGAACCGCAAAATGCTAATCCAGGTCTTCCCTCGAATAGTTTGGGTTTTGATCCTAATTTAATGTTTCCGGATGATCAGTCTAAAGTAGATGACTGGATTAATGGGAAAGGTGGAGTTTCACTGCCAAATCTAGAGTTCGCTTTGCCTTATCTCCCACCATCTGCAGCCAGTATCGAAAAACTGACTTGTTTGCTGAAGACTAAACAATGTCTGGTTACAGCTGCAGCTCAAATCTTACCACATCAGTATCAAAATGGCAGAAGAGAGAGAGAACAAGTAGATGCCACCCGCAAACTGGTTGCCGAAAAGTTTGCCACAAATCCAGCATATCTGCGTCTAAAAGCTCGGTTTTTGTCGTGCTTTTCCTTAAGTGCCCTTTTAGCCACCATAAACCCATATGAGGACTGTGAATTGCTTGACTCGCCTTCATGTAACGATGAAGATGAAGTTGTGGACAACCTTGTGGAATATGATCAGCCACCAGCTGCAGTAAGTTGCACTTATAGGAATAGTTCACCCAGAAATTAAAATTAAGTAATTTTTACTCACTCTTTTGAGTCATTCAAACCTCTTGTGGGTTTCTTTTTTTGGAACCAAAACTGAGTTGTTGTTTTTTTTATTCAATTGGGGTGGATTGTGATTGCTGTTTCCAAGCTTCAAATATACACAAAAAGCTTCATAAAGTAACTCTGTGTGACTTGTATATTCAAAATGCATTTGACTGGGTTTGGTAATAAATAATATTTTATATTTTTAGGGGTTTTTTTAGGTCTTGACATGCTCATTTTCTCTGAGTGAGAGTATGTAAACAACACAGTTCACTCCTCTATTCTCGTGTTGCTTATATTGGTAATATGTTCTGGTTGTTGAGAATTGTTTAAATGTAAATATCCTATGATATTATTTACAAAGAGTTGCATGCATGCAAAGTAATGCATGCAAAATAAAAGTAACAAGTGAGACTTTCAAGTCAACAAAGATAGTTTATTCTACTATAGTAAATTATATAGAGATTTTGTATTAAACATGACATTGCATGGTCGCACCATAAAAGGAATGTTACACTTTTTTCACATTTCTAATTTTTGAAGAAAAAACTTTTAAACTAGACCAGAACCGCCATCTCATCACAGCTTGAAGCTAGAGATATTTTTCAAAACTTTAAATAACAGGTGTAAAAACCACATATACAACATATAGACAATATACATGTAGAGTGTCTGAAATATGTTTCTGCACAGTTTATGTTATTGTAATTGTAAACATGAGTCCAACTTCATTTGCCATATTAGGAGGCATAGCCATAGAACCGGCTGAAGTGATCCATGATTCAGTTCAGTGGGTTTACACTTTTTTTTAACAATTTTGAGGCCATGTTTCCCATTTTCCGTGCTTTAATACCAATAATTGCCACTTTTGGCTTTATTTTCACAAATGCCTTAAGGCTTCAGAACACTTAAAAAATATAATACAAGGTGCAGCAGTTATTTTATGAAGCTTGAGTAGAGGTGGTCACAATCCACTTCAACTGGACACAATCCAACAGAAAACAGTTTAAAAAAATCTTGGATCTAAAGAAACAGAGAGTAAATGAGTAAATAATAACTAAATTACTATTTTGTGTGTTAATGTTTTCTTTTCTTTTTTCAGAAGCCTGGGCTTAACACAAATTAAAACAAAGCAACGGCAACACAGTTTTTGGAAGCACAGTTTTTAGGAATTTGTACAAAAAAGGCAACATCTGGTTACATAAGATTAGTCCCTTTATTTGAACTCCAAGGGTATTAGTTTAATTATGATTACAGTAAAATTAATTTAGAATTGTGCAATATTTTTTAACAATTGTTCATAGATATCAGAGGGTCCAGTGAGAGATTTTTTTTTTTTTTTTCATTTCATTTGAATGTTTTGTTAAGAAAATGTAAAATACATTCTGGCTCTTTTGGATGAAGATTACAATTTTGCATATAACTGTTGTTAAATTATTCTTGAATATTTATGTCTGTAAGATTTTGTTCCTGTTATTTCTTTGAATAAAATGTTTTGTAGAATAATTTTCTTTTGAACAGCTGATGTGCTTTTGTATCACATGATAGTAATATTACGTAACCATTTATCCCACAGGAATCAAGAAGTCCAAATTGTTTTCTGTTCTGCATTATTTCACTTTTATTTTACCAGGTAAAAATCCCATTATAAAATAACATTTAATGAACTGTGTAACTGCACAGATCCTAAAGATACAAAGTGCACCCATAATTGTTATAAGGTATTGCTTAAAGCTTGTTTTGTTAATTGAAAAACAAGAAAATGTAAAATACTGTTAATGTTTGTGTACTTAAACTTTAACCACAAACAAAGATTACAAGTGCATTGTAGTGCAACAATTTATTGTGAAATAAAGGGAAATTTAAAGAAGTGAAATGACAGCTAGAAAGGGGAACTTTCCAGTCTACCAGTGTCAAGTGAACATCATTTCCTTTTTGGGTTGCCATGCAAGCAGTTGTCTCATTGTTCATTAGGCTTTAAATGTTTTATTAAACAACACATTATCAAATCAAAAGGACAGTACTGATCATGTCTGAAGGCCCAGGGCTTTTTGATTTGGAGGAGGATGATGAGTGCTGGGCACGGCTGGAAGACTACAGGCTGCTTCTCATCAAGAGCATTGAGCCGTCAAGGATAACACCTTATTTGAGACAGTGTAAAGTACTGAGCAGTGAGGATGAAGAACAGATCTACAATGACCCCAGTCTGGTTATAAGACGCCGAAAAGTTGGTAAGATTGTTAGGGCACTTGAAAATCTGGTGAATTGTACATGTGGAAAATGGACAGGGTTTTGTTTGATTTTTATATTGAGTACTTGAGGAACTGTTTACTGTTACAGGGGTATTGCTAGACATTTTACAAAGAACTGGTCTCAAAGGATATGAGGCATTTCTAGAAAGCTTGGAGCTAGACTATCCGGATATTTACCGCAGAATCACTGGCAAAGAGCCTGCTCGGGTCTTTTCCGTACTTATTGGTGAGTTGTTACTATATAAATAGTAGAGAGATGGCAGTTACTCCTAAAAACTATGATAGTTTACTGAATAAATACACTCTTTTTGGGTGTAACCGTTTGTTGAACTGACTATAATAAAGTTCACCCACTTTGCCCCATTCAGACACTGCAGGTGAATGTGGCCTCACGCAGTTCCTTATGAACGAAGTGTCTCGTCTACAGAAGCTCGTCCAGGACGATCGGAAGGCGAAGCTCGAACTGTCTGCGAAGGCAGCGGAGCAGGTCGACACCATTCGCCAGCTGCAACTGTGCGAGAGTGAGCTTCACAAACAGCAGGAACGAGTGCAACGCATCCGAGAGGAGCGGGAGCGTGTGTGCGGGGAAGCGCGTCAGTTGAGAGACGAGAATTACAGCCTGATGCACGATCTGACCCGACTGAGCGAGGAGAAGAACTGTGTGCAAATGCGTAACAGAGATCTCCAGCTGGAGGTGATCTATCAAACGTTTTGAAGCTGAAATAAAAAAACTTTGCATACAATTATAACGTGTATATTTAAGGGCTAATACATTCCATAATAGTTAAAGTTTTTGCATAATTACAGTATTCATGGCAATTAGGTTCATTTGCTGACTAAATATTCACCTAACAGAGTATGTAGTAATGCAATAAAATCAATGTGGGCTTTCTGCAAGCAGAAAACATTTAGTACTATGTTAAAACATGTTATATGTTATATATATCAGATTGAAAGACTCAAGCACAGCTTAATGAATGCAGAGAACGATTCAAAGATCCAACGGAAAAAGACAATAACCTTGAAAAATGCCATGGAGCAGCGGCCAAGTCAAGAGATGATTTGGCACCTGCAGAGAGAAAATGATCTCCTTACAGCACGTATACAGGAGCTTGAAAGTGCTTCCAAAGTAAAGCAGTACTACTAATTCACTTACTTTTGTGGATTAAATATACTAGTGAAAATTAGTGAATAAATAGATACATTTTTCCCACAGGCCCAAACTCCAGAGCATGAAAAGCTTGATCAACAGTCATTAGAAGATTTCAAGCAACAAAGTCAGGCACAGTACCAGGAGCTGGTGAATGATCTTTACAATATACACAAGGAACTGCATGATACCCAAGAGTTACGTGATAAGGTAGCTATGTGTTTATGCATGCTGGATCTCAACAATAAATCAGAAGATGAATTATGTTTTTTCATTTTCATTTGGAAATTTTAGTTTCAAGAGGAGAAGGATGAATTGGCATTGATGTGCACCATGCTAAAAAAGGACTCAAAAATGTATCGTGACCGAATGGAAGACATCCTAAAGCAGTTTGAAGAAGTCATTAAAGAAAGAGACAAGGTATTTAACTATTTTACAGCAAAACACACAGCAACATTTGAATGTTGTTTTAATTCTGTGGCATATTCTAGAATTGTATGACATGTCTTTTTAATAGGCTATTGCTACAAGAGAGGAGTACCATCTGGAGAGTTTAAAAAATCTTCAAGACAAGGACCTTTACCGCAAACAGATTCGAGAGATGGGCGAACATTATGACGAACTTCAAGTTCAGTTGTTCCATACTCAAGGAGAAGTTCTTGCTCTTCAAGCAAAACTCCGCAAACAGAAAAATCCAATTGAGGTGGGGGGGGGTTTGTTGCAGTTTTAAGCTTTCTTTTGTGACACTTCAGAGTAAATTCACTATAATCATTTATAATCATTTATAGTCGTAAAACAAGATTTATAAGTAATATGTATGTTTTTTAATAATATGAATTGTTTTTGTTTTTCAGAATTCAGAAGAAGGCTCATTATTGAATTCATTTGAGGTATAATTATTTGAAAATGCAAAAACACTTCAGAGTTCATATCAAATTTAGATCAGATTTTTTGTGTTAATGTTCATCTTATCCTTTTGGTTTGGTTTCTTTATAGTCATCAACGGGGTTGCTTGCATTTTATCCAGAGTTTAAAAGTCAGACAAGTGAGGAAAAGCCCAGGGAGAGATCTGAAAGGGGTATCAGTTTTTCAATTTTTTTGGTAAAAAATAGGATAAAAAAGTAACTGCATGGTTAAAATAAATGATTCTCAAATTTCATTTCTGTGATGACACATCTTAAAGAAGTTGTTTATATTTTTTCCATAACATTTTGTTTATTGCCAAAAGGACAACTTAAGTAAAAGTTAACTCTCCTCATAAATTGTAAGATAAACAGTTCATGTAGTTGATCAGCAATGGTAACTATGTTGCAGTATTTGCTTTGTCTTCTTTTAGACACGAGTGAGGAGTCACAGAGCCAAACATCTGGAGAGTACAGTGTAGGTGTTTTCAATTCTCCCACTCTTGAACAAGAGTGCTTCTAATTAATACCACCATTCTTGTTTTCTTCCTGATATATACATCAATTATGTACTATGCGTCTTTCATCTCTGCAGCCTTGTATCTTTTCAAGAAGGGTATTTTCTGCCGAGGACATACCAAAAAACTGCAGGACTACAGGACGTTACAACATCTATAATGGGAGGTGGGGTTTGTGTTCATTTATATCCACACATTTCCAGAATGCAGCCATTACATTGCGGCTTTTTTAAAATAAAACATTGTGTTTTTCACAGTATTTTTATTTTTTAAATTAAGCTGAATGACTTGTTTTAAAGTAGTGCTTTCAATATGGTCTTATGACAGGAAACGGGCTGTAAGAACAAAAATGTTTACAGTTAAAGAGAATGCGCAGTGCATCCTGGACAACACTACTGGGAGTGATACAGATGGGATGTGACGTAGAATGAGAACGGAGAATTGTAGCCTTCTTTGAAGGCTTATCAAAATACAAGACAATCGTCCAGTGACCCCCAAAAACTGATTACTATTATAGTAATAGTTTTGTAGTATGTTTAGTCATTTATTCTTGTTGTCATGACCAAACACCAATTATGTTAAAGTGATTTTCAGGTAGGCACACTGAGTTGTACTGTCCCATCCAGTGTGCTTGGGTAGGTCTTTTAAGGTGTCTGGAGCCACATGTATTTCACACATGGAAAAACAATCCTATGTTAATTTTTAATGTTAACACCAATAGAATTGCATGTGCATGATGATTATATGTTGTCCGCATGTGATCATACGTGCAAAATACTCCAATTGAAATTCTGGTGTTTTTCAGTAAAGCTTGAGACTGAAATGTAGCTAGTGATGCATGATGTCCAATTTAGTGGACAAATGATTAATAAATTTTTTTTACATAGGACTGCTTAGATGTTACAACATTTTTGCATACCTGTCTTCTTAGGAACTATGAATATTCTGGGGTAATTTGGCATTTCGCACTGGCCATCTTGGTTTGAAGAAAAAACAATTGCACATACAGTGGCTTGTCACTTAGTGACAGTGTATAGGAATGTTTGATGGAGTGTTTCTAGTGATTGATGTGCAATTTAGTGCATACATAAATGATGCAAACACAAAAAATTACTTTTTGAGTAGCTGTCAACTGTAGTTACCTCTAGACGTAAAAATGACATGTTTAAAATAAAATTGTGACATCACTCACTGTTTCAGTTTTTATTTTGGTTTTATGCAGTGGCAAAATCAACAAAATACTATATGAAAAATAAAGAAACGAAAAATGAAAGCTGCAAGTTTGCCTCTGTTTGAAATATAAATTGCAGGTTACATGCAGTTTTTTTTATATGGGAGTTGTGCTATGCACTGCTTCTTGCGTGGCACTGCTCCTTTGCACGGATGAATATGGTGGATTGAGCTGTAGGTAGGAGTGAATATGTCACTGTATGTTGACATGACAGTAAGAAGTGCATCCTACAGGCATTACATTTTACATTTATTCATTTAGCAGACGCTTTTGTCCAAAGCGACTTACAAGTTACCAGTGGCACACTGGGAGCAATTAGGGGTGAGGTGTCTTTTCCTGCTGGTACTGAGAATCGAATTTCAGTGTTTCAGTTCAGTTTCAGCGTTGGTTGCTAGTCCAACGCTCTAACTGATTGAGCTACAACTGGCCTATATATATATATATATATATATATATATATATATATATATATATATATATATATATATATATATATATATATATATATATATATATATATATATATATATATATATATAATATAGGGCCAGTTGTATATATTACAAAAAATGTCATCTTAACAAGTTATACTATATATCACAAATACTATATATTTCATATCTAACCAAATGAAAATGTTAATGTTTAAGATGTTTCTGACCTGTTATCATCATTTTTTAAAAGCCCTGTCGATAGTAACCCTTATTATCAGCACAGAATCTGTCTGCAGGATCTCTGCAGTTTAAGGTTTCTTCTTGTTTCCCCAGATCAAAGTAAGGAATTGAGATGTTTACATCAAATTATACAGAGAACCCCATTTAGAACTTTCAAGATTAAAATCTTTTAACTGTTAAAAGAACAAGCTACAAATGGTCCACCATCCGCATCCAGGGTTGCCAGATCTGCGTATCAAAACCCAGTGGCCATTCAAAACTAGCAAGATGAGCTGACAGTCAATATTGCATAAAAAGGTAACTTAATAGGGGTCATTTTCTTATATAGTACATCCAGAGAAAAAGTGGATGTGATGTTTTTATAATTAAGCAGTCTTTATAATAACTCGACCTATAGGGAGATATGTCAAAAAGCAGGCCAGAAAAGCCATAAATATTTACATTTTATTTGTATTTCATTTATCATTTGTTATGGTTTTCACGTTCCATTACTGTTGTTTAATCTTTTGTTGGCTGCTGTATTGTCATCCATCCGTTTTTTATAACATTACGAGACAATACAGCTAAGCAGTCTTTGCTTAATAACATCTCTTAAATGCATTTTGAATCATACAAAGTCAGACTGATGTTTAAAAAAAACAGTAAATAGCAAACAGCGGACATGTAAATAGCAGACATCACAAATAATAGCAAATTTGATAGTTTTAATTTGATAAATGTTTATTAAGTGCACAACATTCAGTGTAAAAATAGTGTAGCTTTGCATAGACCTGTTGGGTGTAACATTGATGGTGTTTTTGGGAATAGCCTACCTGGTGGCAGAAAGTAACAGTTATTAATAGCAGCCAAAATATTTATGCCTTCTCCAATTATTTTAAGGTTCAAAAAATTAAGGCAGGTTGCCTTAAACTGATAAACTATGTGTAAGAAATGAGGTGATGTTTTCTGACTTCCGGCTCTGGGTCAATGATTTAGTGGCAGGACATTTTTGTATCTTTGACATCTTTGTACAGTATAACTTTGGGACAAAACAAGCATCTATATGTACAAGTCTATAGCAAAAAAGTATCTATAACGCATAAAACTTTGTACTTTATATTTATATTTTGTACTTTGTACTAAGACATTATATACCAATATTTGTAAAATGATTTTGTGTATTACCAAAGATACTTAATATTTAGGCATTTGGCAACAAGATGCACCACTGCTGTTACTATGAATGGGGCAGATGCAATGCTCAATATGGCCGAATAAAAAGAACCAATAACAAATCGACAGACGTTTCTCTAGGTGAGGGGCTGTTTATGGAGGCTCGTGAGACGCTAGACAGTCTGTGCACATGCGCAGCAGCTGAAGAAATCTCAAGAATTTTTTTTTTTTGTGCAATTTAAGCTTTAGAAACAAAGGCAAACAGGGCGGCGGAGTAACCTGAACTCCGTAAACGGACTTTGGTATTACTGCCTAGCCAGTGACAAGGACACAAAATGTGGATTTACAAAGGTTACATGGCCTATTATAATCAAATAAAAAAACTATACTGATGATAATCCACACTTGCATCTCTGGAGCAGTATTAATCAGTGTCAAGCAGTAAACTTGCTAGTTTCTTCTTTAAAAGACAACCTTTAAAAGACAGTTAAGGGTTTTTAAGTTTTTAAAAAACAGTGGAGTTGATCAGTATAAAACATAAAAAATAGTGTTCTACACAAACAGTTTTTTATCGACATGTATAATTATATTCGTCATCACACCTACACTAGTAATGCAGCATTAAATAATGTAAAGCAGAACATACTTTTACTTCAAGCTTGTTTTTCTTCCTCTGCATTTCTGTTCTTCCTCTTTTCAGTTCCCAATAGGTATTATTTGGATGCCACATCTACCACAGCCTCACTAATGTCTCTCTCTTTTCTTTTATCAGTGAAGAATAACTACATCTTTCAAAATGACATCATGATGTTACCTAATTCAGCAAGGTCACTATTACCATTGAGATGAAAATATAGTATCTATGTCTGTAATCACAATGAGAATATATTTTTAACATTAACAGAAATTACATTATTGGACTTCTCTATAATCTTTGTTAAACTATTTTACTAACTTACCATATGCCAATTTCTTGCCAAAAGATGTTATGCTCCTGTTTGTGTTTCGTGTGTTTACTTTGTTGTTTGTGTGTGTCACCAGCGTGTGTACCTGTCTCCTGTCCTACTGGTTCACCATGACATCATTCTCACATACACCAATCCCATTGCACCATCCTGTTTAAAACCCTCCCGCCATTTACATTTTATTAGCTTTTATGCTTAGATACTATACGCCATTGTTTTCAATCAAACTTTGTTTATTTAATTTTAATTTTGTTTTGCTTTGTACGTTTTTGTTACGTCTTGTTATTCTCCAGTCTTTAATTCGTTTGTTGACTGTTTTGCTGTTGGATGCCACATTTCTTTGTTTTCGGAGAAGCGTACAGGTAAGGATGTCACGTGACATACATTGCGCAACACATAGGAATGGACTAATACATCAGATTAGGAGCTGATGCCACCCTAACCTAACCAAAAGCAAACGCCAGTGGAGCAGAATTATGACATTAGGAACAGAGAACTACTACCTGTCAAACTAGCCCTGGATAAATGGAGACACTGGCTGGAGGGGGCTAAATACCCATTCACTGTTATTACCGACCATAGAAACCTAGAATACCTCCAAAATGTGAAAAGTCACCTGTCAACCTCGTTGTTATTCACAAAATCGCAATTTCGAGCCCTGGATATATTACCCAGAGCGAATGAGACAAGACAAGCACTGCAGTTATGTGTGGTGTTTGTCAACCCGCTGTTGGAGAGAAGGAAAATAGTGAAAGTGGCAAAACTTGGCTAGTATCGGTGTATCGATACTTTGGGAAATAAGTATTGGTACCGTTAAGATGTTTTAGCATCTATACATATATATGGAGAACCCAGGCTCACTTGGAGGGTCATTTCTCCTCTGACGCGTCACAACTGCAGTCAGTAGTTTGATGCCATGTAGGTCTGAGTTTTGAATTGATTATTGGATTATTGGATTATTAGTTGTGATTGAATTGAACAATGTGTTTGTGTGTATGGTAAACTAGGTAGTAGCTAAAAGGCTAATATTATACAATAAAGGATTGTTTAGCCGGGGATGACTGAGTTGACTGAGTGCAGCTATAACATCAAACTGCTGACATAGACAGAAAAGAAGTAGTTAATTAGTCAAAGTTAAACAGTTAAAGAGATTAGCATAAATACTGTTTAGCATTATCATTAATGTAGTAACTAGCATTAGCATTAGCTATAATGAGTGCAGGTTCTCCTGGGGGTCGCCTCCATGACTGATGCAACGTCAGGTCAGGGTATGGACTGGATGCAACCTCGGAATAATAAGAAACAATCAAACTGGGAGCAAACAAACAAATGCTGTTTCACACCCTTAGATGCAACACGTACATCAAATTGTTAGGGAAGTGTTCAAGGTTCCGGTTGGCCTAATTAATGCAGCCTAACAATCCCTTAGGGGATTTGTGTAATAAACTAAAATATCGCATAATATCCACGACATCCTGGACCCTCCAGATGAGAAGGCTGGAGGGTCATGGTCTTGAGGAAACACCAGCACCACAAGCTATGGACATTTCTCTGAATATTGGATACTTACCTGCATTCATCTGTGTTGTCATCCTTGAACGTTCTCTGCAATAAACCTGGTTATCTTCACTTTACCTACTTGTTGTCCTTTGTATGCTGACACATATGCCCCGTAATTGTAGGAACCACATAATAGGAACCAGGAACAAGTGTTGTAGCCAGAGAACTTAACTTTGTCTCAAGGCATCTTCCTAGTTGCATTCACATCTTCAGTATGACCTCTGAAGTGATGTATGCCGACCAACAGTATGGCATTGTAACATAATGTTGGAATGTTTAGTTAGCTGGAGAGAGAAAAAAAATGTTACCGGAGAAAAGGATGGATGAGAAGCAACAGCTGGTGTACCTCCTTGGGTTATTAAAGCTGCTTAAATATCACCACACTCATCAGCACACATGCAGACCGAATGATCACAACAAAATACAACATTTTTTTTCTGTTGTTCTGACCAACTGTCTGTCTGTGTCACTATCTATTTGTCTGCCTTTCTTGATTAAGCCAGCATAAAGTTTATTCACAAACTTTAACTACGACAGGCGGATGATTATGATGATGATTATTCATCTAATGTGATTTATTGGATTTTTTTTGCTTTAGAACTTATTTTAAAAGGATGATACAAACTATATACAATGACTGCAATGGTTCAATAAAACTAGATTTTTGGAAAATATAAATTTATTGCTTTTTGTTTGTTTTGTGGAAAAAAGCCTCATTACTCAAATAAAAATATTTTATGTTGTAACTCAAGGGGTCTTAAATATATATAATTCCAAACCTTATCTTTGAAAAAAAATATGGTATAGCGTTCCTAAAATGTGACTTTGATGTTTAATTATCTCTTTAATTATCTACCTTTCACAGATAGGGTCCTTATATTGGTAAAATATACTAATAAATCAATACTTGGATGAATAAAAATAGATAAAAGGTTAAAATAATATTTTGTCTACATACATATTCTGAATTTTTAAACAAATTTAATCTCCCAGTTTGAGATACCAACATTGTATTTGATGTGGTTTTTGACACTCTTGCAAATGGACTCAAGGCAACTTAAAAAAAAAAAGACATTTTAATGGCATTAATAATAAAGATAGCAAATGCAATAATGGGTATTTTAGGAATTTGATTCATTGTCCTGCAATATTTAGAAGTAAACAGCATCGAGGCCATTTTTTGAGAATATTAATTGGAAACAGGTTTGGACACACAACTATAAATACTGTAACGTTAGTGATTATTTGCATTTTGCATTCTTATGCATTCTGTAACTAATACAGAAATTATTGTTGTTTACATCTTGTGAAATGGTCTAATAAGTGTGTATTCTTTTTGTATACTGTTGGATTTGTATTGTTGGAAGTGAATTAAAAGCTTATGGTTATTATGGTTTAGGGAGCAGTCAACTCCTGACTCTCTCTCTCTCGGTACTGTGGTGCCACATGGCGATCCGTCTTAGCGGCTTCGCATGAAATCGAACAAGCCTTTTGATTTTTGCCCTGCGAGTCCGACTGAGGGGGCGTGTTCAGTGGGAACGCTACGTCCCTTTTTGAACTTGAGTCACCTGCGTTTGCTAAGCGGTTGCCATGGACACAACAAACGCTTTTACACAACGCATCGTGTTTATGGTGTTTGCCACAAGGTAAGACAGTCGTAAATTACATTTTTATAATACTTAATAATACCCAAGGGCACCAACACAAGTCTATCTATCTGTTATTCTAATCTATCAATCTATCTATTTATTAATTTTTTTTATTTTATTTATGCACGTATTTATGTAATGTAATTTATGTATATACTTGCCATCTTCGCCACTCAGGGAGCGTTTGAAAAGCGCAGATATTTTTTGTCATAACATATTTTTTTAAGACGCGCGATGTCTGTTCTCTGGTAACGTGTGTGTGTGTGTGTGTGTGTGTGTGTGTGTGTATTAAAAGTGATGGGGCACTAGACATGACAGAATGTGACAAGCCTTGAGTAGGGTTGTTTATTCAGTAGAGTGATTTTACAGTTTGTATGTGTTCATGCATCTCAGTTGGTAGAGCATTGGGCTTGAAATACAAAAGTTGTGGGTTTGATCTGAGGGATCATGCAAACTAACTAAACAAAGGTGTGGTTTGCATTTAGTATTAATAATACAATAAAACAATAACTGGTTAAATCAGGTTATGTGAAAAAATGGCACATGATTTTTTTGCTTGAGGACATACTTTCATCATAAATCAGTGTGCTAATAATTGTCAAGCATACGTCTTTTGTCTGTATTTTTATATTATATGAAAGATTTTTGTTGTTACTGTTCAGATATTCTGATTTGACCCTGTCTGTGAAATCACATTTTGAGATGACAAGCATCACCTATTTCATTTCACCTATTAATTTCACTATGATTTCAATCTTTGATGTAATGTTACTCAGTCAATATTAAAGATATCAAGGTTATATTTTCACAGAATGTTCTTTACATTATTTAGGATGTTTTAATGCAGAAAAAAAAGTAAATCACAAAAAAATGACTTCACAGACATATTATAATGTAGGTTCAGTTGCATTTAGACATTGTCAACCACCTTATGGAGAAAAGGCGCAAGAACCACAATGAAGCTGTTTCCCAGTTGAAGATGGATCTCTCCAGAATCAGTGCGGTACACACATCTATGTGACAATATATTTGTAATAAAACGAATAATCTTCAGTGTTTTGTAGAATGATCTTTCAAATGTATATTTTACTTTTCCTGCATTTAGGGTTTTAAACCATTGCTTAGTCAGATGGGAGATGGCATCTTGCACAGATTGTCAGAATATAATGACAATGTTGAAAATGCTATGCAGAGGATTGAAAACATCTCTGATCTGACAGCACTTAGCTATCAGGTAAGGGATCAGCTTAGTATAGCTCAGCCTTTACAAATCTTTCAAATACAACACTTAAAATCCAATACTGTACAATTACTAAAGTGTGATTTATCTGTTCAATTAAAAAGGACATGAGTGATATGTGGAACAAAGTCTGCCATGAATCCTTCTTAAAAAGAAAGTGGATTGAAGAGCTAGATGACACATATGCCGAATATGAATCTGAGAGAAAAATCATGGTATGTGGTAATTAAGATTATGTAAAGCAAATGCTTCAAAATACTGTATTAGTACAACTCTTATTCATTCATTTTCCCTAGATTTCAGCATTACTGAGAAAGTACACCGCAAAACTACAGAAAATCTGTTTTTTGATGCCGCATGATGTCCACAGACTGATGGATAATGAAGCCATGGTAATATATTTTACATGACAAATATCAATTCATCACCTTGTTTTCTTTTTGTCATGAGTACACATTCTCCTCAGATGATAAACCAAGCTATGTTGGCAAATCGATGTGCTTTGGCTAAACTTTCCCTGAATTGGATGGAGAAACATTTGCAGATGGAGATTTTTCACAGAATGAGATGGGAGGACAAACTTGAGTGCTGGAAAAAAATAAAACTTCTTGAAGCAGTTAACCGGTTTAAGTAAGTTAAAAAGTATACTGCCTGGCCAAAAATGATTGCTGGTTGTATTTGCATAAGAAAATACTAAAATGTATGCTTTTGCAGTGATAAATTTGTTTCAGCTAGTAACAAATTTTTATCTTTTTTTAAAAAAGAAATTCTGTCAACACAGCAAAGGAGAAGCAGTTACTATAATTATAGAACATAACTATGATTGACTTTAATGGACCACAAATGTTACATTAAAGCTACTAAAATATTTGAGTTATGGACAATATTAAGAGTACAGAAAACAAAACATTTATACCAAACTGGAGCAGAGACGATTAAGTTATTCCCTCTTGAATTTGCTAGTTTGCTAGTTTAAGGAAGCATAAGATCATTTTCACACATTAATTGGTCACCAGTCCTGACCTTAACTCCATTTGAGGTCTTTAGGATGGCTTTACAGAGCAGTTTGACTCTCCAATCAACAATTCAAAATTTTGGCCAAAACTTAATGCAACTCTGGATAAGAAAAGAAAATGTGACATTAAGGTTGTGGAAACAACTGGAAGCTGTAATCAAAGCTATATATGGTGCAATGACATATTATAGAGTGCAATTATATTGAATAGGTAGTGAGATTTCATTTGGAGAATTGAGGTGGCTTTGTACAACACATTTATTGAAAATGATTACATTTATGTTTTACCTGCAGAGGGTTCGTGAACAGCACGCATATTCAAAACCCTGAAAGCATTCAAGAAACTCTAAGAACTTTGAAATCATATCAGAAAATACATGGCGAGCAACGCATTCAAGTGCTGGAAATGCTTAGGTAAGAAATGAGATACTGTTTTGAAGGCTTGTAGTTTTCTTAGTCAGTGGTTGTTAATGAGATGGAAGGATGTTTTAATTCTTTCTTCCCCATATCAAGAGACATGACACCTCCAGGAATCTCAGAGTCATCTGTTTTAAAATGGTATTCAGCTCTTTCCATCATCAATGAGAAAATAGGTATCAAGTTCTATTCTCATTTAAATATATTGCTGTAGCAAAACAAAAAAAATATTTTGTTATATATCTTTCTGTCAAGCTGTGTGAGCTGTTGATTTATTTTGTGCTGCCTACTCTGGTAAGGCATTGTCTAACCTTATACTTGTTAACAGTACTAAATTAAAAGCCCTCAATATACTATAATGTTTATGTATGATTACAGTTATGCAGAGTTTTATAAATTTCTCATTGTGCTGTATTTCTTTAGACTCTATTCACATCGACAAAATAAAAGAACTTCATGAAAACTATGAGATCAGCTTGCAGGAGTGTTTGGCAGAGGTTCACCACTTTAAGGTTAGATATATGATGTGCTTCATCATTTGTCCACATTGACAAATCACAACAAGAATATTATCATAATTGTATGCAATTTTTGAATACACAGACAGAGGTCTTTACTTACGGATTTGCCTCAGATGAAATACAGCATATTGTTAATTCAGAGATTTTACCTGTCGTTGGTCAGTGTCAGTCACAAACAGATGACTATTTGGCAACGGTGGATGTAAGTTTTGTTTCCTTATCAGTTGCTGTACATTTTGTCGTCACAAGGACTATAAATGTATAACTTTAGATTTATATTTTACAATACTGTGTATTTCAACCTTTTTACAGAAAGCTTTTGGGAGTTTGGCCAGAATTGCTGCTAATGAGAGCAAGTGCTTATTCAAGTTTACCTTCGGAGCAGCTCAACTATGGGAGACCCACTGTGCAGGCCTTATGAACAGGGAACAGCAGCTACAGAATATAACAGAGGCCATTACCCAGGCCCACGAAAAAGAGAACCAGGTTTTTATTTTAAGTTTTATGCAAAACATGCTGTATATATAGCCATAGTATATATAGTTATAGTCAATCTTACTCATCATGTTTGTAATGCCAAATATGAATAAAATTTAAATGATTTTTACACAAAGAGAAAAGAAGCCCAACTGGATATGATGTTGGATAAACTCCGGCAGGAAAGCTCAGAGGAAACATTAAAAGCATCCTTACAGAAGACTTTAACCTATTTTGAAGAATTTAAAACCGGGTAACACACATACTTCTTTGAGTTTTTTGTGTTCATCTCTATTTAATAAAAAAGATTGTTTTTTTATTTCTTATTTGTTTTGCTTTACTTTGCTGTTCCCTTTGTGGGTTTCTTTAAGGTACATGAATGTCTATAAGGAAAAAGTGGAAAATTTGGAGATTTATCCTTCTATAGTTCTGCAGGAATTACAAGCTTTCAGCCTGTCTGTCAGCCAATTCTTTAACGTTACAGAGGTTTATGGTCAGGTATGTATTCAATGCTATTATATGCAGGAATTCAGTATGCTCACAAACACAGATAAATAACTTCTGTTCTTTTGGCACAGGACTCTGAAGAATTTAGCACACTATATCCCTCTCTCAGACTTGGTATGTTGAAATGCTTTATTTAATTTAATGAATTAAATTTATACTACAGGGCTGTTAAATGCTTCATTCTGATTGGCTGACGAACATTCTAAGGTATGCATTACTTAATGTTAATGCACACCTATGAAGTAGTTCTAGGTCTGTGAACCACATTACAGTTCTATATCACTTCACCAAGTTTAACTGAAATAACAGAAAGGTTTTACTACAGCCTACTGTCCATTACAGCACACAGACCCCTGCGCATTTATAACATTTATAATGTTAAACTTTATTATTAATGAAAACGCGCAGTTTAATTTTAATGAATAAAGCATTACCAAAAGAAATATACAAATAAATACATTGAATAGAATAACCTATACGGAAATCTGATTATATTTCCATATATATACTTGTATGTTTTAAATATATTTCAATATATCAGATTTTTGTGTGAGAAATAATGCAATTAAATAGAAAAGACAGAATAAATTAATAAACACTTACTGTATAGACTATTTTAAAGTTTTTTTTCTCTTCATGATGATAATATGAAATTAGAACAAATAAATAAATAATATTGGAAAGCCTACTTGTTCACAGGTTTTTTCATTATTTAATGCAGATAATAGAGTATTTTGAAGAAATTCCGCTCCGCTTCGCGTCACCACCTCGGGTGTGCAGTATCTTTACAATAAACGAACGGCCCGTCGTTAATTATTCCTTACTTTATTTTGAGTTGATGAACTTAAACATCACGTTTAAATATTTGGATTATATATATATATATATATATATATATATATATATATATATATATATACAGTATGTACCATGTTTAAGTTAAATTAAAGTTATTTTTAAAACAACTCAAACAATTTAGTTAATGTGACTTAAAATGGTGATTCATCTTTCTAATGGCATTCAATTAACAGAATTTAAGATAAGTACAGTCTTTCATATTTCCTTTAATTACACATATGTCACACAACACTTTGACTTGTGAAGCTAAAAAAGAATGAAAAAGAAGACACTAGTCTTAGTATTTCCATTAACATAGTTATTACTCACTGGTGAGCAACATATATTAAAGTCATCTTGTCACTTTCAAAGTCTAAGCACAAGCACCATTTTTGTAGAATGATTATTAGTAATGATTATTAGTGACACAAAAGAGTAAATAAGTCATAGGAAATCAAAATATCTGTGTTTGTATCTGTTTAATTACTTGTTACAGTGCGTTCCATTGACTTTTAATTGCTTTATTATATTTCTTTTTCAGGTCAAAGCATGACAGCCCTTAAGAATAATAGGCTAAGAAAAAAATTTGAAATGAACTGCAAAGAGGCTCAAAAGGCACATTGCAACAATCAAGAAATCTTCCCAACATATGCAGTGGTAATGCAGACTCACAAATACTTTGTTTTCTGGTTCATTGTGTGTCTGTTTAAATACTTTATTTCCTTTATTTTTTTAGGACAGCCTAGGCTGTGAACCTCCAGTATTCTCTCAAACCAAAGAGACTGTAATTACTGCAAAAGGAAATGTATACAACTGTTATGGCTTTCAGACTGATGAGAACCAGCAAACGAGCCTTGTGGAAACTGAGCTGGTTTTGTACCCAAAAGCTCTCATTGTGGAATTGCTAAAGAAGTAAGTGGATTACAAAAATACCCAAAAGAAACAGTTTAAGAGTACTTTTATTAAACAGAATCTTATTAATATAGAGATTATTTTAAGATTAGGAAAGCTCGTCAACATAATCGAAGGTCCCATGGGTGAAAATTATTCTGCAGTTGTTTAAAAAAAATCTGATTTCCTAGAAATTATTCATTCTTGCAATTCTTTACATATTTTCCTTTGTTTTCTTTTTCGTCATTGTAACAAAACCCTTTATTTCTTAAGATTGAAAACCTCTGTTATGTTGCTCCATCATAGTGTGAGACAAGGATTTTTCAGCCATCTGGAAGAAAGATTTCACATTGTTCTAGCCAATACTATGACTGTTGTGGAAGCCAAGAAGGAGAAACTGAAATCTGAGCTGGATCTTTGCCTACAATTCCACCAGCTGCGTGCCAAGAGGATTGAGATGGACACTTACAATGTCAGAGCAGGTTTGTTTTAAACCCTTACAACATTTAAGGAGCAGCATTATTAGTGTAGCATAACAGCTCAAACTATAGAACAATAACATCTACTACAGTTTGTTTAAATCTGGCATTGGAAAACTTTTTATTACTTGTGCAGCCGAACTGGTGCATCATCAAGATCGTGTGGATCAGCACTGCAGGGGGATACTCAACGTTCTAGGAGATTGCCGGACAGAATTAAAGGAGTTGCAGATTCAACAAAAAAAACTGACTGAAGAATTCCAAAAGAAAATCTACAGTACAGAAGACGCCTTTACTTTTGCCACTAAATCTGAAAAGTATATTACAGTTCAATTAAAAAAAAATACAATACCAAATGTTTAATGATTGTGATATACCACGTTTAAAATTAATAAACAGTCTTGTTTCTGACCATTTAATTTACAGGATAATTCAACTCTGTGCCTCCCTTCAGATGACACTGGACAAGCACCTCAGTATTGTCCAGGTTTTACAGAGAGACTTCAGACAAAAGATGGAGTTCAAGATGGAGGGTCTGAGGGAAGCAAACGCTCAGATAATGAAATCTTTCAAGTAAGTCATTAGCCGTTTGTGCAGTAAATTTGATAACCAACAGAAGTATCTTAATCACAACTTCTTTTCCCACAAGGTTGTTTTCTGAGGGGGGAAACTTTACACCCCAAGAAATTGAGGTCTTTCAGTCACATCTGGAAAAAATGGACAAGAGCATTGATTCTGTAGAAAGGTCCATAATACAAGACATGGAAGGAAGAGAATCAAAGTCTCTAGAAAAGGTTTTTGAGGCAAGATACTGCATTAAAGAATTATTGTTTTGACAGGAATTACAAACATGCTAATTTTTTTTGGACTAATGGCGATTTGTTTTTCCTCAGGCCAAGGACATGCTCAGACAATTTGAGGATAAATATTTGTATGCCATTGATCTAAAGTTTTTGAAAAAAATGCAGCAACTTTTTACCAACACGCGGGTCCTGATCAAATCACAGGTATTTTAAATGTATCATTTACTTCAATTTAATTTCATTCCCTCTTTTATTTCTTCATAAACTGTTGTATTTGTCTGAATATAGGCTGAGAAAAGTAACATGCAGAAAAGGAAAATTGACAGCATATTGAGTCATTTACAGGAAATTGTGCTTGAATATGGTAACCCCTGTTCTGACAAGAAGGTAAATTCCCTATTACAATATTTGATTAACATACTGTATATGATCAGTGAACTGATACAATTAATATAACACTGCTCAATAGAAAACAATTTGTATTGTAGATTGTAACCATAGCAGAAATAACTAGTTTAACAACTTCTTTGATGGAAGAAATGAAGATAAGGTGTCAGTACCTTGAATGCTTTTTAGTAAGTTACTACATATTCCCATACAACAAACAGTGTAATTCTTATAGACTGGATGATCATGGTTTTAATTATAAGGATGGTGTTACTATATTTTGTAGGATATCTCCAAGGCTCTCCCTCCACCACAAGCTCCACTTCAAGGGTCTTTTGCAGTTGCAACTCGTCCTAAATCCAATAAACAGGATAAAACACGCAGTCCAGATAGAGACAGTGTTTTCCAGCCTAGCTGCATTGGGGTGTCCTTCATGGAAGATGTGACAGTAGAGGTTGTTAAAGGCCTACTCAAGTCAGTGTATTTACATTTTTATTTTAGCTATGAAACTATACCATGTCAACACCAGAGAATATTCTGTAATATACAAACTACAAAAAATTACATACACATTGCTTTGTTACCTAAAAAGGCTACCTTATGTATGTGAACTTTAAAAATATTTTATGGCCAGTTTTAAAGGGTTTATTCATTGACAGATTATTATTTGTTGATTTTTAAAATGCTTAAAAATCTAAATGTAAATCTGTTGGGAATTCACTGTAAATATGTAAATATAAATTAATGTTGCACTGCACTCCAACAAAAGGTTGGTTTTGTCCCTTTTTGACTCAACTATGGGTTAAAAATAATCCAGCATTGTTTTTAGAATATATGTACAAAATTACAATAAGACTAAAAAATACATAATTGAAAATTAGAAGCAATTTTTTATGTTGTCTATTATTTTTTTTCAGTTTTACTCTCTGTAACATACTGTTTCTCTAAATAGGGTAGGTGTACCTCATGATTCCAAGGAGCTAAACACTGAGGCAACTAAAAGATGCTCTACAGCATTAACAGGTTATATTGTTCATTGAATCCTTAAAACGTTTTAGTTCATAAACGGTTTATTATAAGTTTGTACTTTTTGCTGCTTCTGATCTTTTGCTGGTTTTGTATAATCATACATTTTAATCTCAACATCATCACTTTGCACTTTTCAGCAAAGTTAACCTCCCCTGCTGGACCGGGCAAAAGTCAATCTAGAATAGAGATTCTGCGCAAAAAATCTTTGGAGTCAATGAGAGGCCATAGGTTTGACATTTAAAATACTGAGATATTAAGGTAGAAGTATCCATGTCTCTTTTCTGGTGGTAGTAATCTAGCCATAATTAATGTGCTATTGAATACTGAATGCATAGATAGAAATATGTCTTAATAAATGTCTTTGCATATTATTCTTTAGGAGATAATTTCACTGATCATATAGATAGAATGGACATGGACGCTGATTAAATTAAAACAAAATGTTCTAGTTAAACCAAATATTAAATAAAATAATAAATTGACATTTTCTGTTAAAAGATTTTAAATCCAAATATTTTGTCATCAGTGTAAAGAAGTTCTCCAAACCCAACCGCTCCGATAAGAGGTTTCAAGTTTTTGGTTCAATACCGGAAGAGCAGAAGGACAGGTGATTGTTATTAAAATAACTTTTTACATTACACGCTAATTTTAGACTTTCTCAATACAATTTTTTTGCATTAAACAGTTCTACCTTCAAAGCCTCTATCACCATCATTCTTTGGAAAGCCAATAATATTCTCCTCCTGTTGGCAGAGGTAATATGATATATGAAATAATAAGGATTATGTTAAATTTTGGTGTAATATTTTATTTTGATTTTCATTGTTTGCCATCAGGAGTTCTATAAAAGAAAGGAGGGCCGTCCTATCACTTGTCCTCAGCAACTGCATGACACATTTGAACAGTGTGCAGAAGAAATAAACAAAAGGCTTCTTATGTACCAGAGCCAGGCACTTGATCACCACAACAGCTGCCTGCAAGGTTGACTACCTCAATACCCACAAGATAAATTAAACATTTTAAGCATGTTTTAGAGTAGTAGCCTATACTAACTTCCTTTAAATGTTACTAGAAAATTATTTCCTATTGCCATTAAGTATGGAAATATTATAATTATTCTTATGGCTATATTGTTGAAAATGGCAGCTGACTCAACCAATGAACTTTTCTATTGCCAACCACTGAAGTATTTAAAAAACCTGTTTAAAACTGTAACTACTTTTGCAATTACATGTGACGATGTCTCTACATAGAATTTCAGCTACAGCTTAAGGGGATTGAGGTGTTTCTATCAAGCATACCTGAGAAACTTCTCTATAAACTAAGGGATCAATACCTTAAGGACCTGACAACGAGCATGACAGACATTCAAGTTCGGTTAAAATCAGTTCGGCAACAGAGTGAGCAGAAGGAGGTATGTGAAAATATGCAAAACAGTGTTAAGGCCAGAGGAAATTAGCGTAATATCACTCTTGCGAAGCACATATAAAACTGTCATGGTGCAATTTTACATACACCATGGATGTACAGTGGTGTGAAAAAGTGTTGGCTCCCTTCCTGATTTCTTATTTGTTTGCATGTTTGTCACACTTTAATGTTTCAGATCATCAAACAGATTTAAATATTAGTCAAAGATAACACAAGTAAACACAACATGCAGTTTTTAAATGAAGTTTTTTATTATTAAATGTAAAACTTAATCCCAAACTACATGGACCTGTGTGAAAAACTGTTTGCCCCCTAAACCTAATAACGGGAATGTTCTCCACTGTTTCATGTTTTCGCCATTTGGGGATAATGTCTCTCACTGTGGTTCGCTGGAGTCCCAAAGCTTTAGAAATGGCTTTATAACCTTTCCCAGACTGATAGATCTCAGTTACTTTCTTTCTCTTTTGTTTCTGAATTTCTTTGGATCTCTGTATGATTTCTAGCTTTTGAGTATCTTTTGGTGTACTTCATTTTGTCAAGTGATTTCTTGATTGCGAATAGGTGTGGCAGTAATCAGGCCTGGGTGTGGCTAGAGAAATTGAACTAGTAATAGTTTTGGATTTTGTTTTCTCTTAATAATAATTTAAAAACTGCATGTTGTGTTTACTTGTGTTATCTTTGACTAATATTTACATTTGTTTGATGATCTGAAACATTAAAGTGTGACAAACAGGCAAAAAAAAACGAAATCAGGAAGGGGGCCAATACTTTTTCACATCACTGTATGTCTAATGTTGCACACACAAACATACATCCCTAGCAATTCTTGAAGATTTCAACTGCTGTTTTGTACTTTTTTTGCTTTTTTCAAAGAGTGAGCAGAGTAGTAAGTTGAGAATGTGTCTGAGCAAACCAGCATGTGAGAGAGACCTTGAGAAACTAGTGATGGCTGAAGAGGAGAGACAAAAACAGCAGAAACAAGCTATCCAGAATGTTAGACAGGAATTTCAGGTAACATCTACTTGAAATCACGCAAATAATTGCTGCTTTGCTGTGGCTGTTTGTCCTGTAGAAGTTTTGAAAGGAGTTCTCTTGTTTTTGGACAGGCCTGTGTCCACAAAAACGCACAAGAATTTGTCACAGCTCTTGCCAGTTTGGCAGAGGCCTTGCTCTTCCAATTAGACAAACTTGCCACCATTCATGAGGTTCAAGTGGGATGTAAGTATATAAACTCATAGTATGGAAATGTGTACAATTACAGCATAGGTTTGATACAGTAATTAAAATCAATTTCACTCATGGCTTAATGTCTTGGGAAAGCAGATGCTGAAGTAAAGAGAGTGAATATTAATACAGTCATCCAGCAGAAACAAGCTAGCCTTTCGCATGAAGAAGACAGAAGTAATAAACTGACACAGAACGGCAGCAGGTGTGGAAATATTATGGTTTACTCAAGACTTTACATAGACAAGTATAAAAATCAAAAATATCCTTTTTCTGTAAACAACACCACTGTTTTTTTCCTTTTAAATTAACATTAGTTATAAATGTTTAAGGGCTTAGTGGTCACAATTATAAATGCTGAGCGTGTTACTGTTGCAGAACATGGTCAGGCATTTGTTACTTTGGATCCACTGATGAAGGTCCTACTGATAAACAATTTCAAGAAACAGCCACCATCACAACTGCTAAAACCACACCAGGGCACATTCGGACAATCGAGGTGCGAGATGCATTGCATGAGGTTAGTTCATTTACAAGGAACTGCTGGATTTGTTAACGACAGGTTAATTCTGAAAAAAACAAACGCTTTTTATTTATTCCTCTGTAGAGTAAATTGCTTTAGACATGTATTAATTGAAAATGTGGTTAAAGCTCAATTTATGTGGCAACAGATGGGGCAACTTATCCGTTTTACATTTTGCCACACACAATGCTTGGGACTATAAGACATAAGACAAGATGAGTGTTTTTTGCTGACAGTATTGTGTGTCAGCAAAAAACACGTCAGGTTAATTCTGAGAAAAACAAATGCTTTTTATTTATTCCTCTGCATAGTAAATTGCTTTAGACATGTATTAATTGAAATATGTGGTTAAAGCTCAATTTATGTGGCAACAGATGGGGCAACTTTTCAGTTTTACATTTTGCCACACACGATGCTTGGGACTATAAGACATAAGACAAGATGAGTGTTTTTTGCTGACAGTATTGTGTGTTAATTTGTCCTTAGCACTATAGGCAAATGGTACAGAATGAACTGGAGAGAGTCGAGCAAGAGTGCCAAGCTCTAGAGATACAGATGCAGCACTGGCAGGATCAGTTTAAAACTCTGACTGACCAAGAGATGAACACTGAAACTGACAACATGAATTCATAGGTGAACAAGAAAGAAAAAAAACAGTCAAACTGTCAAAAAAACCCTAAATGGAATACTCACTTAAATTTAGCAACATTAAATTGATGACTAAGTGATGACATGGAATTAGCTGTTGCTAATAAAATGTTTCATGCAATAAAATTGAGATGATGTTTGTCATGATTTTACAAAGTCATAAAGTTTTAAAGCAAATACAAATACCGCACAATGATTATTAAAAACAAATGCAAAAATTTATTAGTTTAACAAGTTCCTAAAACAATAATGGAATAAACTACCATTCACACAGAATAACATACACATACAAACATTAATTGTGCTTAACAGTCTTGTTTTTAATTTAGAGATCCCATTGATAATTTTTCTGTTTGGGTAAAAAGACCCTAGAAGCCATTTAATACTGTAACACTCTGGATGACCATAACTTTAACATTTATTTAATAATAAAAATATGAAAGGTTCCATCCTGACAGGAACAAAAACATTTCAGCGTCTTCGTAGAAGAATATCCCAGCTCTCTTTCCAACACAGCGCAGCCAGCTCATCTGACGTTAACGCTGGCTGACCATAAGTAAGAGGACTCAAGCTGCGGTAGCACACAAATATTGAACAAAGAACTGCAAGAATAACACCAACAAATGATTTCCGTTGAGTTGAGGATCTGAGAAACAACATACAGGGAAGTAGAGTTTATTTAAACTGATTTAATTTAACTAATTATAATACCCGTGTACTGTTTTTTTTACAAATTGAAATAAATAAAAAAAATGGAGACTATAGCTTCATCATGTCTTACCTCAAAACATGGGTGTACAGGTGCTCTACGATGATAGGTATCAGCAAGATCTTGAAGGTAAGAGCTGGAAGATAGTGGTAAAGAAACAGAGTCTTCTCCATTAAAAAGAAAGGCACATAATTAACTGCCCAGCCTCCACCACACACGACACCAGCCAGAACCAGTTGTTCCCAAGAGTCTAAATTAACAGAAAAACAAAAGTGGAAAAGAACAGATAATTTATGGATATCACTGTTATTTTTGTTCTTTCATAAAATTGGTAAACTTTTGGCAACTCACTAACATGATTTTCAAAAAAAATTATCAACAAGGTCTACAGATAGATATAAGCAATGCATAAGCAACCACAACATTTTCCAATTTACTTATAAGCATGTGTTGTTAAGTTTAAAAAATACTATGTTATTCAACCACACACCTTCAGGAATGTCCTTAACTTTCCTTTGTCGTCTCAATAAGTAGGTTAAAAACAAAAGACCATACACAGCCAGCATAATATTTGCAATGGTCCAAGTAACAATATTCCCAATCAACTGAATTTGTGCCTGTATGAAAACAAAAGAGTTGATTATTCCTACTGCCTTTTTAATCACAGCCAAGACAAAAACAAAGAAAAAAAGCTGGCATACATTACTTGTAGGATGAAGCCAGTATGCAATATTTGTATCCAAGGTGATCCATTCAGGAGGTGATGAGCTATACTTGTGCTCAGACTCTTCATTCTTCACCGTCAGCATCTTCCACTGCCACACAAACACACATTAAGTGCATTCATTTTATGACACAGGTTGCCAATTGCCAACGATTGACATAAAATCATGTTTTACGTAAGATTCACCTGCAACTCAAAAAATTTGGTCATGAAAGTGAGATTTCTTTTGATGTCACTGGAGGTAGGTGAATTCAGCTCCAACTCCCTTTCCTTTTGTTCCTGACCTGCAGAAAAGTTTAATTAAAAGAAAATCCGACATAAGAACTATGTAAGATGTAGATGTAAGATACACAGTGTGTTTTTCTGACTTTTTCCATAGCGATGTTCTTCTACGTTCCACATGCCACTCTGCTGGTAGCCTTTATTAATCTTATCTCCAACCACCTCCAGCTGTTTGAAACCCCACTCTGGCAGAGAAGTGCCACTGAGCTGCGAAACAGTTAGGAAAATATATTTTTTTTAAGGCAGCCAAGTATTCTTGTAACAATTTCTGTTAGTATGAACAACTGCAATAATGTGAATCCTTGGATTTATCATGAATTTTTTGTGTAAATCCAAAGACTTAGGCTATTAGAAACTACACACCTACATACCTAAAATGTGTCGTCTGCATTAACTAGCATAAAGAACAAATACAGCTAGATTTATATAGTAAATGATGCAAAATTGTCTCCAAATACAATAAAAATATCACAAAGTTGTTTGAGTCACTTTACACACACTTTTCTTAACAAAAAAGCCAGCTTTTATTTCACAATTTTATGAAATAATCTTTTTAAATAAAGACGTTATCTGGTACATAATTCAAGCTGTTGTGTAATTTCAATATTAATGTACTGTACAATTGTACAATATACACTATATTAATATATGTTGATTAATATATGTGTGGGTCCAGTGAGGTAGATAAACATGAATGCTTAATGACTTCTGAAAATAATCCAGTGTCCAATCAATGACACAGATTGACGGTTCAAAAGCACTGACAAATGTCAAAGGTTTACATATTTGTTCCCCATATATATTATCTGCTACAACACAAACCTTCAGAACAGCTGAAGTGTTGACATGAACTAGTTGCACCTCTGAAAGAATCGTCTTCCAGATCTCTCGATCAGACTCTCTGTTCACTATATCCTACAGAGTGAATGAGTGTATCATACTGTCAATTCTGAATTGTGATTTTAAAAAGTAAAAAATATATAATTTAGCAAGTGAAGTATTACCACTCTCCATAAATTCTGAACCGGCATAGACACATTAAAATCAATATATCCAGACACTTCTTGTGAGTGAGGGCTCATGGGAGCTGCAACATCATGCCTTGAAAACAAAGCAGAGTAAGCTGATTGCCACTACCCAACTTACAGATGTGCGTGTGTGTGTGTAATGAGTGCTAAAATGTAACTTGGACAAATCTGATGGTGGTGGATTGTATTACGTGTTCAGGTAGCGAGATGTCATTCCGTGCAGCAGCTGAATAACATCCGCATGTCTGACTGGTTTGGGAGGTCTGTTTACCACTAAATTGTGACTGAGAGTAAAATGTTACAAGATTATATAATTGTAATCAAGTATGAATTAATACAAATATTGTCATGTAGACTAGACGTGTACATACCTTCCAGGGTCTTTAATAATCCACCAGTTGTTGACATCTTTGAAAGGATAGCAGGTCACCTGCTGTTGGTGGGAGCTGCCACGTCCATTTTCATACCTTCAAGCATGGATGTGTATTAAAATGTAATGTTTAGAACTACATCACCAGTGTGTGGTGACTGACTGTGTCTTTTTTGAAGAAAAAGTATATAGCTAAAACTATAATGTAATAGTGGGCAATCGATTTGCATGAGATGCAACACTATTTTATCTATTTATTGTTGCACAAAAGTTCAACTAATTTACACAAATTTTGTATAAATATTCAACAATAGTTAAACAAATTAAACATTTTCCTGACATGCTCTGCCCAACAAGAAGTCAGACATATTATTATATATTTTACAATAAACTATAGACATATTTGTTTTTGTAAAATTGTGTACAAGTGTAAATAGCTAAAAGAATAGTATGAGATGCAACACTGGACAGTATACAATTTTATACATTGTAAGGACATTGTTATTTTGGCATTTATTTAAGTAGGCATGAACATGGCAATTAACATTTTGGCATTATAACACTGATTTAAGTGACTGCGCAACAGGAAGTAAGTTTGGTGACTAGCTAAAACTCACCCTACAAAATCAGTCAAAAGGGGGCGCTACAGAGCAGTTCCTGCCACACCCACGTCTAAGCTTTTGCCCATGACTAATGGACACAAGCTGTGTGCCAAATTTTATGACATCTGAATCATACTAAAAGCCTCAAACACACATAATATGTAAACCATTACGTCAACTTTTCTTTGCTCGCTTTCACATTGCGTTGTTTTGGTAC
The DNA here is from genome assembly GCA_019155185.1 of Beaufortia kweichowensis. Lineage (NCBI taxonomy): Eukaryota > Metazoa > Chordata > Actinopteri > Cypriniformes > Gastromyzontidae > Beaufortia > Beaufortia kweichowensis. The sequence continues at coordinate 6,052,810 of CM032795.1, read as the reverse complement.
TGTGGAAATATAAATTTGAGGATCACTTTAAAATCAGCTGATTCTCTTTCTCTCCACCATCTTTACACAAAATACTACATTGCATTGGAAGAACATACCAATATGGGGTGGCTCCTAGGACCTTTTTCCATCATGTTCCACTGAGTTGGTGACCATTTGGTTTATTATTTAATCAAGGGTCAAAACTCAAGAAGAGGCAAAAGGCCCAAGGTGCGAACATGTCTTTGTCTTTATGATAACTAAGGTGTCTCAGGTAGGGTGGGTGAGACTCCAAGATCTGGAGGTAGTATACTACTTCCTCTCTATGCATTGTTTCTATTGTCATCGAAATGCTTTGTTACCATTTTAAGGGACTGCCCCCTTCAAATGGCTAAAATCAAATGTTTGCACTGGTAACATAAGTTAATGCACCATGAACTAACATGAATAATTGTATTGACATGACAAGTATTAACAAGTATGAATAAATGATAAAAAACTAAATATAAACACACTTTGATGCTACCTCAGTAAGACAAAATGCACCACATCCATTCTGCACAGGCACCTTTCTCTACTCTGATCAAATGGTTAAGATCTATTAGAAGACACACTCTTTAAGATTAAAATTAAGGAAGAGTTTTTACCCGAAGGCCATAAGACTATTACACTGCATAACAATGGATGGATGGACAATAATGTCATACTGCAAGTGGTCACTTTAGGGTCTTGTCACTTTTTGTCTTATTGTTCAGCAACTTTTGTAATTTCTGTACATATATACATTTTTGTGTACAATGCAAGTAATGTCTATTACATGGATTTTATAGTCAGTAAAGAAGCATTTGACTTCACTTTGACCGAACAGCTCTATGACAGGCTGCAGACTGATGACGACTCACCTGATTGGATAGTTAGCCTTGTGGGAATGAAGCCAACATGGAATAGGTTTGCTGGACACAGTGCGCAGAGTAACCTGGGAACCGAATGCTACCTCCAGAGGCTGGCCCTCAGTGATCCTGGCTAGACCACCCTTACAAACAGAAATAAGACGTTAATGGCGCCACCATATTAGGCCTGGTAAGAGTGGCAAAATAGAAATATTCTAATATTCACTGATTTATTATCAGTGCTGGAAACAGTTAATATTTTTTTGGAACCTGTGATACTTTTTTCAGGATTCTTTGATCAATAAAAGGTTAAAAAGAACAGCATTTATTTAAAATAAAAAGGTTTTCGAACAATATACACTACTATTCAAAAGTTTGTGGTCAATATACTTTAGTTTTTTCTTTTTTTGAAAGCAATTAATACTTTTATTCATCAAGAATGTGTTAAATTAATAAAAAGTGATAGCATAGATTTACATTGTTAGAAAAGATTTATATTTTGAATAAATGCTGTTCTTTTTAACTTGTTATTCATCAAATAATCCAGAAAAAAAGAATCACAGGTTAAAAAAATATTTGGCAGCACACCTGTTTTCAACACTGAACATACTAAGAATATATCAACATATTAGAATGATTTCTGAAGGATCATGTGACACTTAAGACTGGAGTGACAGCTGATGAAAATTCAGCTTTGCATCACAGAAATAAATTATATTTTGAAGTATATTAATATAAAAACCATTATTTTATATTGTAATAACATTTCTGTATTTTTGATCAAATAAATGCAGCCCTGATGAGCATGTGAAAATTCTTGGTGGTCAAAACTAGTGGTCAAGGGTTTTTAATGGCCAATGCCGATACCAATATTGATATAAAACACAGTTTAGATTCGCAAAGAAGAGGCAGATATAACACAAATACAATTACAGTAAATTAAAAACTGGTAAGTGACTAAAACATTGTGGGATTAAGTAAGTACCTATATTAAACACAAAGTAAATAAAAACAAAAATAAAATTCTTTACCTTCAGGCTTGCTTGAAAAGCACTACTCATCATCTGGTCATGTGGCCCACTGCGGTCAAGCAGGGTAAGATGGACGTAGAAAAATCCAAGGTACATGATGACAGGTAAAACCACAAGGGCCAGGAAACGAACTAACACTTGAACTGCTACTTTAGCCTTGTTTCACAGATACAGCAAACAATTAAAAACAGCCTCTTTGAGTTGTAAAATCTATAGGAATTTGATAACTATTACTCACATTGCTTATTGTTTGATCTCCAAGAAGTTGCCAGGTATGTACCACTGCCAGACCAAGCAGTAAAAAGTATGTGAACATACCCATATACTTTACTCTAAAAATTATAACAAATAAAAAAAAATACTCATTGCCTGAAAGATTTACTGTACAAGTAAAAATATAAAGATATGTAAATGTACATTCAAAATGTGCATATTAAAACTACTGCATTTCTATTAGGGGTGTGCACAACTAGTCAAATATTTAATATGCAATAATAATAAATAATAAAAAAATAAAAAATAAAAAAGAATTTTTTTGACAAGATACAGCAGGGTTAAATTACTACCTCTATACAACACAGATTATTGTATGAGAATGCTCTTGTCTGACTAATTTCAGTATTTTAAATTTATAAATGGTTAGGTGGTCTGACTTTCCTCGATCACTTGTTATTTAAACACGCTCGCATCACCATATAACAAGAAATTTGTTTTTAATCATTAGTGACTCCATTAAACTTTAATATTTAGCATTCCTAAATCCTGAATAATCCTTACTTTCCATTTTCTAAAATAGCAGCATTAGATACTGTCTCATAAACACTTAACAAGCACTACTAGTGATCCATCTTATTTGTGGGGAGCTGCTTTCTCCGCAGCCAGCCTCACTGTAAATAAACTTTCTTTCTTTCTTAATGCTGACTGTCAAAATACATGTGGTTACGTACAGCTGTAACGTCGTTGTAAACTTAATTTAAATAAAGTAATAATCAAATATTCGTTCTTTATAAGCTCAAATATTCAAATATAATATTGGTAAAAAAATGCTCATCCCTAATTTCTATATTTAACTGCCAATGCAAATTATTCAAATCATGCTTTATAAGGTATTTTTAGTAAATACATAAAAAAAAATTTTTTGACTTTACATACCCAACTGCAAATCCACAGCTGACCCCACACATCACGAGCCAAAACCACCTAAATGACGAACTAGAAGCAAAGAAAGAACATAACACACAGCATCATCATTACAGTCCCTTGGAAATTGACAACACAAGCTAGGCAGAAATCCTACAATTCGTACTTGCATGCTTTGTGGAAGCGCAGGTAGGACAGTACAGCTAGCAGCAAGAAAAAGATTAAAACAGACTCCAGCAGCATGAAACGAGACTGCACAATCAAGGAATTTTCTGCGTAAATAAAAACACAACATCATACAATAACTTGCCAAACAACATATTTCACGTCGCACATATCAAAGGCAAAAAATGTTGTTATCAAAGAACGACACGGTAGGAGAAAGTTACCCATGAGGAGGAGAATAGATGCCCCTAATGCTGTGAAATGGGAATATCTGAGCTCTACCACCAGCAGATAACAGAGTGGCAAACACAATGAGCCTGCAATGGCAGGTATGACCCGTAAGCTCCAAACAGGAACATTACTGGTGTATTCTGCAATGAACCCAAATAAAAACATACTAAAGCAAAATGCAATTATGAAAGGATGTGTTAAGTTAAAAAAACTGCATTGACAAAACAGTCAGCGATTTTGTAACACAATAACACTGTAACAGTATGAAGTCGATCACCTGCCCCAATTCTATTCCAAACAAAGTTGCCATCAAATCCTCCTAAATAGGCTGCCCAGAAAAATAAAACACATTAGTAAATATACTTTATGTGACTTGCTTTAAAAATATTTGCAAATATACTTTTATTTAACAAAGTATACATAAAAAGGTTTCTCACCTCCAAAAGCTAATAGCATGTGCCCAAGAGGTGGACCACTCTGGTCGAAAAAAAACCCTCGTTTCATGTATAGTGACACAAACTGCCCATAATAGACTTCATCAAACCTGTAATACACAAATCATATAGTAAATACTGAAAATAAAAAAGACCAATAATACCAGTGTAAACATAATAACTGAACAGACACTTACACTACAGCAGTGGGGAAGCGAATGTCATACAGCCTAGTCAGCAGAGCAAGAGTAGTCACTACCACCAGCAGCAGATTGATCTCCACTTTCACAGTGATCGGCAATTTAACACACTGCATTCTGCTTTTGGTCAATCATAAATGTTGAAACGAATCATTGTTGGTACATACATATTTATTTAACATTAAAAGAGCGTACACTCATGTTTAAGAAATACGTTTATGGTATGCATTTTACCTCAGAGTTCCTCAGTTAATTTTCAGCACTGCTCGTTTAGCTGCTGCATGTGCTGTGCATAATTAATAATAATATAGAACCTAACTCAAATTTGAGTTGGTTCAAAAGAATAAAGCACTATAACGCCATACGCGAGAGCTACACCACACTAAAGTGTTTAGCGTTTCAGCTGTTACCCTGCAGTGATCCCACATTTCAAAATAAAAGACCGAACTAGACGGTGGCTGTGTCTCAATCGGGTCTTTAGCTGCCTGGACTGCCTATGATGCCTAGGATATATTGTGTACGGGTTCGGGCACTGGTAAGAACCCTGGCTCAATACAAACACTGATGACTTGTTTTTGTGTGACGTAACTACTACATGCACGTTTTAAAATGTCACCACTGGTAAATACTAACTTATCAGCAACAGAGCAAAACCCAGTACCATGAGTTTGAGGGAACTTAAAAGGTAATCAATCTAAATAAGATTAGCCTGTTAACTGTTACCGTTCCACAGGTGAAACACTTATGTTAATTTACTATTCATTTAGTTGAATTCTAATCTAATCAAGACAAATATATATTAAGAATAAATTAATATACTCAGACTCAGGAATAAATATTTGACAATTTACATAACAATAAACATAAACTAAAATATTACAAAGCTTTTATTTTAAAAAATACCTAAAATATTTTTTTTTAATTAAAATTAAAAACATGTTCAGATAGTCCATTTGCGTGTATAATCGAATGTACAATAATATGTACAGACAGTTATTAGGTTAATCTTTCTGGATCTGAAAGAGAAACAGCCAGAACTTCTTATTAGATAAAAACAATAAAAAAAAATATGTCAAATTAAAAATGAGTTTTTTAGAAAAAAATATTGCGGAACAGTCGTTTTGTGAGATCTTACACATAGCACATATATCTGATAAAGATCAAATACGCTTAATGGATTAGAATAAAGTAGACAATATTTAAAGAAAGAATGCGGAGGGTGCCTTTTTATTCTACTCGCAAAAAAATGTCATGAAGAAGGCGAGCAGATTTCCTCTTGCCTTTTCAGACTGAAACATAGCGTGCTAATCACAACACCATACACCAGGGATAGGCAACTTTCATAATGATGAGGGCCAGTATTTTTTCTCCTTCATATCAGGGGGCCAGATTAGCTACTGTATTAATCTAGAGACACGTTTTACAATTTACTTTTTATTGAGGTAACTCAATATACAATGAATGCAACGAGTTTAAATATAAAACTTGTGCAATTATGCTCATTCAAACAAGCGCCCTCTCCTGGTTGGAGAATTAACAGCAGTCTTTTCATTTTTCAGCGATCATACGGATATGGTCCTGCGGGCCGTATTTAAGGATAATGAGGGCCGCCAGTTGCCCACCCCTGCCATACACCAACTTGTTGTTAAGGGTAGGCTATACGACTAAACTGATTTTATGATAAGTTATACCTCCAATGATTCAGAACAGCATACCTCTTCATTTTTTGCTTCTTTAAATATCGAAATATATAATTCTGGCTGAGATTAACTTTTCTGATGAAAAAACGAAAGCACGTCAAAACTCGACATGTCAAACTCGATTAAACAACAAATCTCCTGGCACAGATGGTTTGACATGTGTTTAAGCCTTTTGTCCAGCAGATGGAACCATTAATACATGTCTTTATTGAAAGTATCTCAAAAGAGCAGTTTCAAGGTCTCATTATTTTATTACCAAAACCAAAGAAAAATATACTATTTATAGATAGTAGGAGGCCAGTTTGTCTCTTAAATAACGACTATAAAATACTTGCTGCGATTTTGCTTAGACACAAATAAAGTTTAAGACACAACTATAATAATGTCAGACTAGTTTTAAATATTCTTGATTATTTTTTATTTAATCTCAGACATAAGTTTAAAAAATTGTTTTTTGGACTTTTACAAAGCATTTGATACACTTGAGCACAATTTTATTTTCTGCAGTCTCGAAAAGTTTGGATTTGGGCTCTTTGATTAATTTTAAATAGAATTCTTTATTCTAAAGCAAATAGCTCAATTAAACTAAACTTTAAAACTTCAACCAGATTCAGCGTTAAAAGGGGCATACTTTACGCCAAGGCTGTCTCTGTATTTGTTTTATTGGCTGCAGTTATTAGCAGACCAAGTCTAGCAAAGGCGTATCTCTGTTGCAGAAAGGAAGTACGGTGTACATTTTAGGACATCCTCAGACCTCAGCATCAATACTCAGACATCAGGTAAAAAAGCATCGTACCTCAGACTAAAAGGCATCAGTTATCAGCAAAAACAGCATCAGGACTAAGGTCTCACACAATCAGACATCCGCTTAAACAGCCTCAGAATAAAAGGCATCAGGTCTCGTACAAAACGGCCTCAGACCTGCCAGGCATGACACATACCACTGGGTAGAATACATTTGGACAAATACAAAAGATATATGTATTCTGTGAACTGTTGACTCACACAAATTGACTTTGAAATTTTGCATTAGACAGAAGCAGGTTCTGGAATGTTTGGGGTGATGGTTGCTGTATTGTTCAGGTAGCATGTGAAAATTATATTACTGTGTGCAAGACAAGTGCAAAGTCATAGATCTTATCTCCTACCATAGATCACTTTCTTTCATAACAGTTCTGTTTGCATTTGTAAAAACACAGACTTGACAACCTGATGTGTGTAGATGGGTATTACAAAAATACATTTAAAAAAATATATTGATGAAACGATACATGTTCTAGCTATTTAAACCAGAACTATTTACAAAGCAGAATAAGCATGCGTAAAGAAAAAGAATAAACTAAAATAAAAAATAAATAAGTGCTTATATGACCGATTGTGCAGTCAGGCTCTGCATGCAGAACGCTCAGTATTAATTGGTCTCAAGCATATTTTGCCAAAAAACTCAAAACTTTCTTCATGTATACTTCATATATCCTAATCAGCATCTGTCATGCTTTTGAATAACGACAGGGTGAATAATCTGTCAAGATCAAACATATGCAAAGAAATACATCAGCAAGAGTGACTTATATTAGTAATCATTAATATCATGCAGAATGTTTTCCTTATACTGTATGATACAATTTTAACAATGGAAATTCAAATGTAAAATCAGAATAGAATTAATGTAAAATATGTTTTAAAAGTACTACACAGAACAAGTTTTTTTCGCCAACATTTTTGAGTGTTATTAACCACCACCCTCCCCATCTAGCATGTCAAAAGTGATAGATACAACCATGACTTTGACTGTAGATCTTACTAGATTTCCTGCAACCAAATGCAAAAACCGATCAGCATAGCTTCTATAACTAGGTTTTGAGTTAACACTTCAGATCAACCACAAAGCAGAAACCAATCAAAAGCAGTCTAAAATTACTGCTTCATGTGTAATGTAGACATAAACGAATTTAGAGAAATAAAGATTTATTAATTTGATTGATCATTTTTGCTAATCCTAACTGTAGAGTTCTTGTTTTTCATATATTGAATCATATATTAAAAAAATAATTAAATGGGGAGTTTGATTATTGTCTTTGATTAAACTATATTCTTCATATTAATTTCTAGGTGAAGGTACAGTATAAGTAAAGTTAGAGGTCTTGGCTTAATGGTTCTGTTAAAAGTGTTATGTGTGTTTGGTGCTGTAAGACAGAAATGTATCACACTCAATTCTGACAAGACAATATTTTAATTTCTTATTTAAAACACAATACATTAACCAAAACAGACCCATCCTAATATTTATCACATCGTTTGTTCATTTCTTTTCCCACACGTGCCAACAGTGCTGCCCTCATGGCTGAGTCTAAAACGTTCATCTCTGCTACTCTTTCCACTATAGTTTCTGGCTTGTCCTCCTGGTTCAAATAAGAAACAAAAATGAAAATTCAAAGTTTTGATAAATCTTTTGTACATACATTAACATTAAACAAATAATGACTAAAGACATATGACATACCAACTGCTCATGCATTTGTTCTCCATTTTTGATCATTTTATCTGTATACTTAACAGTGCTAGGAAGTAGCTGTAGTATAAGTACAAGTAGTGACGCTACTAAATTAACAGCAGGGTGAATTTTTTTTATTTAGTTAATCAACATTTAATCACCTATTATTTAATTAATATCATCACAAACCTTGTGAACAATGAATGATGTTATTTGCCCATTGTCAGCCTGATAATCAAGCCAGAATAACTCTGTACCAGTGTTCTCCTGATCTGTGCCGGAGCTGCTCTCATTCGAGTCTTCTGTCCCCAGACGCACACCACGCTCAGAGCCATCTGAAATAAGCAAAGTGTCCATATATCAGCATCCGTGCACTTTTGTTTGTTACAGATACAATTGTAACATTTCTAAATAGCTTTGTTAGATAACTGCTTGTTAATGGTATATAATACATACTATGGGGGCCCATCCGTGCCACACAATAATCATTGGACAATTATTGCAAACCATTGGATATTGTGATATGCATATTTCAATTTTAATATATTGTACAACCCTAGTATTTTTACCCTAGTATCCTGGGTATTCTATTATTCCCAGGACAGAGATTGGTTTGCGGAAGCAACCAGACATTATAGCTATACAATCCCAAAACAATCTAAAAAATGTGGTACAGTAAATACAAAATGTGCAAATTCTGGAATGTGCAAATACACAATACTCAGAAATTACAGGCTGCCTCTAAACAGATTTCACTCCAAGTTATGTGTTAAGATAAAAAAAGGCATCTGAGCACATAGTACATCTGGTGCTTTTGTTTTGACCAAATGAAAATGTAAATTATCTTTTCAAAATTTCTGCAGATATTAGCTCTTGCTTTACCATTGCTGTCACTTTGCCGTTTTAAATCTGTTTCTTGGTTTTGAAAATAGATGATTCTCCAGATGTAATAAGAGTAAGATCCTAATACATACACAATTTAAATCTGAGCAATTGTTGTAAGAACAAGCTACAAATAGCAGTAAGTCTTTCTACTTTCTGTTTATGGATGTGATGTAATGATGTAAAGACGGCTGCAAACTTGTATCATATCACTTGATAAATTTAAGATTTTATTTTAAAAAAATGTTTAGTTTGAACACATTTACAGTACTTTTAAGAATTATCCGCTTGAACTGATGAGGTTAAAACTGATGCCATTATTACCGTTTATGCGAGCTAAAGCTTGTTATGAAAAAGGGATTGTTAGTTGATCTGCAGACATCTCAGCTTTGTTGTCTTGTTCAATAAAGTTATGACTACTTGGCACCTAGAACTAGTGTTTGGGAGATATCTTGCTGAACAAAGATACAAATCTTTAGAATGATGGGTAATATTTTTGCATGGGTTTATATTGTAAAATTAAATTCTGCCTATGTAACTTACGATGACGGAGGTGGTACACTTGTCGGTCAGGTCTTCTTGGGTGGCGAGGGGCTGTGGTGGGTCTGTGCCTCTGTTTTTCTTTAGCCTGTTTTACCTCCCTGTCATAATCATCCCTGTAAAACAATACTAATTATAATTAAATAAATAAATTACATAAAACTCATTAATTACACGAGTCAATTTCTACAGTCTAAATACTTAACTTGATTTCTTTAAAAAAAAAATATAGTATGGCAATTTACTTGTGACCATAAGCCACATATGGACCCCAAGTCAGTTATATGGAAACTATTAAGTGCTGACAAGTATTGTATGTGTATTTCTGCATACCATACTTGTTTTTCTGATTAAAAACGTTCCCAGACCAGGACTTTTTCATAGATATCAATATCACTAATTGCATTCTCTATATAAATATCTATTGAGTATCTATTGAAAACCAGTTATTATTATGACTAATATCACTAAATATGATTAATATCACAAAATGCCTGTGTGGGACAATAAACGGAATTCAACTTAATATTTGAGGAATTTAAAATGACTACAGCTTCATGTGATTTCCATTTGCAGGACAATATTTCAATATTCCCTTTTTGAAAAAGACTGCACAATAAAACTTGTTCAATTGGATTTAATTGTTTGGTTGAATCTTAAATAACCTTAATCTAATTCGTTACAAATAATATGAATAGATACATCCTCAAAGAAATTCCTTAGACATTTCCTTGTTTTAATTATTTGCACATACCTCAAAAACTAAAATACACTAACAACTATACAGATGAAAGATAGCGCGAGACCTGGCTATTTGATTTCTCCTGATATGATGAAGGAACCCGTGGCTCATATCCAAACGGCCACCAGGTTTATATTTGACACTCTTTCCCTCCGCATCATACAGAACGCTGTCCATAATTCTACGTGTATGTAAAATAATGACAAAAAATCTTTTCGTTTCAGCAAAACATCGCTTCTTCTTTTTCTTCTTTGTTGTTTACGGCAGTTGGCATCCAAAACACTCCATTACTTCCGACTGCTCAGAGACACTGCTGATCTGCTTCTAAACACATCTTCTTCTTCGGGTGCTAAAATTGAAGGGGGACCTCCGCCACCTTTTGTATTGGAGTGTGGGTCAGAGTTTTGTATGTTCTTAGCAAAAAGTAATATTAAAATAAAATAATATTTTTTATTAATTCAGGTTTATTTATCTCTTTTACAATATAAAATAGATTCTTATGGTTTTCTACACTCACCCCATATTTCTTTAGTTTTTTCTTTTTTCTTTATTCTTACTCATTTGGTTTCAAAACCCGAGTTTTTCTATTTATAAAAACGCCTGAATAATTCCTATGATTAAATGTATTGTTTTGATCTATTATATGAATTTATTTGTTTTTTCACACGTATCTTAAAATCTTAAAAAGAAAAAAATAACACTCCGGATTATTGAACTCTTGCCCACCCCTTTTGAACCGGAAGTGAAAGCGCGAGTTTTTTTAAGCGATCCAGAAAGCGTTGGAAAGTACGTTGGAACGTGCAGACACTGTACTTTTAATTAAACATCAAATAGATATAATGATTGCAGGCGTTAAACGAGAGAAAGATATCGATGAAGACGAAGAGAAAGGTATGTTTGGAGCGTATGCTATGTACACCTTTATGTATTTACTATCATTGGTTAAAAACAGGGCTGCACGATGTTGAAGAAAATGCGATAACTTACAATTTAACAAATCAATGTAAATTATTTAAAAATATATCTGAAAACTGGAAATGATATAACCAATTTACATTCTAGAAATTCTTTCTGGCAAAATAAGTGATCTCTCCATGTCTTACCAGTCTCTCTGCTATCGGCAAGATTTAGTATTATAATCTTCTTGTTATTGCAAACCATTGCAATGTGCACAATTGCGATATTTCGATATGTCTTGCTCCCCAGCTTAAATCCGAATCCATTTATAAATTGTCGGGGACCAAGCAAATTAAAAATGGGAAACGTAGCCTCAACTGGGAAATTTTGTGGATACAGCTGATCAGACAATCATGCATCTACAGTAGCGATTAGACAAAAAGTGCATTATTCACTACTAAAACCAAGGTATTGATATTATCTCCAGAACAAATTGAAAAGGAACAGGATAGTCATTTTTTATTTATACAGATTTTAAACCTTGTGTACGACCACTTCAGTATCTAAAGACTAAACATACTACAATCGTCAGCATAATAGAGAGTGTTTTGAGGAGTAACTGGGTGATGTGGGGATGACTGGTAAAGCAGATAGAACTGTTAAGGAAGCACTTGGCCTAAATGTCAAATTTTGTCAATTAGTTTTTGTATATTTAATAAAAGCCAAATAAAATAACTGCAATAACTGTTAATAATAAATTATATGAAGTAGTAGGTGATCCAAAGTGTTTTTAGTCACTCTTACGTGTAGACTTTACACAAAACTCACATAACTCACAAACTCATAGCTATTTATTAAAAGGTGAAAAATGAAAATCCACCAGTATGTGAGTTTTTTAAAGTGACATTTTGCAAAAATGCAAAAAAATCTGTTGTAATCCTGTGCTGAATGATATTAGGCAGCGTTTTTATTTAGAATTTCAATAATGGATAAGATTTCTTTGGGGATTTTTTACCTTACAATAAATTCAAAGAACTTTTATAACTGTTATTTATAGCTGTTATTTTTTGTTGTAAGCGTTATTAAATTATTGTTATGGTAATTACAGCAACTATTGTTATGATTGTTATGGTAATTACAAACATATTGTTATGATAGTTAGTGTTTTGTTACAGTTGTAATACTCTGATTTTGCCATTAAAATAGCCTTTGTTCCTAATATGTCTTTAAAACAATGAAATTAATAAATAACCCAACACATTTTAAATATTACACTTAAAGTTATATTTTTAACAAATGCATTTATTTTAAAATGCCTTTGCTGTCTTATTTCCTTTATTTTAGAGGTGCAGGTGAAAATTGGGCGTTTTCACGGTGTTGAAGATGCGAGAAGTCGACATTGTCCATATTTGGACACAATTAACAGGTTAAAAATGGTTTAATGGCCTTAATGTGACAAAACGTACTACATGATTGTTTCCCCATTATATATTGCTGTATCACTATCTATTATTTCTTTAGGAGTGTTTTGGATTTTGACTTTGAGAAGCTTTGTTCAGTCTCACTCTCACACATCAATGTCTACGCCTGTCTAATTTGTGGAAAATATTTCCAAGGTATGTGTGGCAGAATCAGTTTAACTGTGTTTGTGACCAAGATCAGATGTGTGTGTAACTAAGTCTTAAAGACCATTTCACAAGATTTAAACAACACTGGTCCAGAAGCACTTCCTGTTACAGTATTTTTATATTTTACATCTTCACATTAAATCTTAAAGATGTTCGTTAAACATTTTGATTCCATTGTAAATGTTCTGTTGGTTGTATTTTGTTCTAACATTAGTGTAGTGTTAAAAATCCAGGACAGGAAGTGTGTCTGGACCAGAGCTGTTTATATATTGTGAAATGGTATATATACTGTAAAATAGAAATGAATACTTTTGCATTCAATTTATATAGATGTTTTATTCTCTGTTTTTGTTTTCTGTCTGTGTTTCAGGACGTGGGCAGAAGTCCCATGCATACACCCACAGTGTTCAGTTTACACACCATGTTTTTCTGAATCTCCACACACTCAAGTTCTACTGTTTGCCAGACAATTATGAGATTATTGACTCTTCTTTAGAAGACATTACAGTGAGCCTATTGTTCTTTGTGATATATCTTATGTTATGTCAAATTGTCTTAACATTGTTTCCTAATTAATCCTTTGTTAAGTACCATATTGTATTTTCTCATACATTTATGATTTTTTTTATTTTAGTATGTGTTGAAACCCACGTTCACCAAACAGCACATCTCTGGTTTGGATAAACAAGGGAAGCTGTACAGAGCCTATGATGGTACAACTTACCTGCCTGGAATTGTGGGTCTCAATAATATCAAGGCCAATGACTACGCTAATGTTGTTCTGCAGGTAAAATAATCATTGTTGTTTGACATTTTAATGAATCAACTGGCAAACACAAACACCTTTTAAGCTACACATGATATCTAAATTGCCTAGGAATATAAATGGATATAACAGCTCTTTTGCCTTAGTTAACACAAAATTTGTTAGATCATTTCATTTGGATCAAGGAGCTAATATATGTTTTGTAACTGGTATCACATGCAGTAAATTTACTACTATCCTTTTTCCTTAAGGCTCTGTCAAATGTGCCCCCTCTGCGGAATTACTTCCTCGAAGAGGATAACTATCGTAGCATTCGTCGACCACCAGGTGACATCATGTTCCTGCTGGTGCAGCGGTTTGGGGAGCTAATGCGGAAGCTTTGGAACCCGCGCAACTTTAAAGCCCATGTGTCGCCGCATGAAATGTTGCAGGCTGTGGTGCTATGCAGTAAAAAGAACTTTCAGATCACCAAGCAAGGTATATTACAATGGATTTTGTAAATCATTAGATTAGATTCAGAAGGTCACAATTTCATGCATCTTGCTCTTGATTTCAGATTTTTTATTTATGAGATAAATGAGATTTTTATGCCTTTTGAAAGTCAGCTCTTTTTTCACTCATGTAATTATTCACAGTAAAATAATTTTTTAACCTCAAGGGGATGCTGTGGACTTTCTTTCCTGGTTCTTGAATGCAATGCATGGGGCCCTTGGTGGTACAAAGAAAAAATCAAGTGAGTTTTGTTTTGCGTGCTATGTATATGCTTGGAATTTGTTGGTTTAGGAATAGATTTTCATATGTGTCTGTCTGTACAGAACTGCACTGGGTCAACTATTTTCCGCAAGACTGCAGATGGAAACCTGTTCATTTTTATTGTATTTTAATCTTCCACAGGCAGTATCACACAGGTGTTTCAGGGGTCTATGCGAATCTTCTCAAAAAAGCTTCCACATCCAGACTTGGTAGGTTTCTGATCTAATTTGTACTTGCAAACACGCATAATGCTACAAACTAGTTTTATCTGTCTTTGTGTATTGTAACTTTTACTTTTGTAGTCTATGTAATAAATGGTATATTCTTTTTTCAGTCATGTTTGGTAAACACATTCTAAACAATCTAAACTTTACTTTATTAAACCCTTTCAAATGGTCCTATTAGCCTCCAGAAGAGAAAGAAGCTCTTCTCTTGAAAGAAGACTATCAAGAGGAGATGTCAGAGTCTACCTTCTTGTACCTGACCCTAGACCTGCCCACGGCACCCCTCTATAAGGATGAGAGAGAGCAGCTCATCATTCCTCAAGTTCCTCTATTCAACATCCTGGCCAAGTTTAATGGAAACACTGAAAAGGTGTGACCCTTTTTTATTCAGTTTTATTTTATTCATTTTAGAGGTAATGGTTGACTGAAATTTCAAGTGAACACAGTTCCCCAGTAAAGTGCCGGGGGTTAAATGTGCTTTGTTACGCGTCTACTGCGTGTTCTTTGCCTATGCTTGTGATGTTTTTGATTGGAAAAAATGCAGAAAGGATCGAACCTGAATTATGTTGTATTTTATATGTAGATGTTGCAAATATATTAGTGACTGATAACTGGGAAAATTAGGTTCTCATCAACTTAAGCCCAAGTCAGATAATATAATAAACAGATGGACCAGAAGCACATTTGCAAGCAGGACTTCACAGAACGTTGTACAGAAGTTTTTTTTTTTTTTTTTTTTAGAGAGATATGTGCATGTATATGAGCCCTAGTGAAAGTGGACCCTATGTTGTTGATGTGCAATGGTGGCAAAATGATTTAGATTTTAGAAATAATTTAGGGTAAAATTCCTGGAACATTAGAACATTCTCCTTAACAAGTTGCACAAATTGTCTAATTGCTTGACATTAGACATTAGGCTCCGTCTAAGCAGGAAGTTGGCTATTTTGTAATTTGTGCATTTTTTGTTTTTACGTTTTCGTAATCCTTCTAGAGAGTTCACTGGAATTTACTGAACTTTGCTGTATTAAACTACCAGCATATGTCATAATTAAATTTAAAAGACATAATTGTGAAGGTCAATAGCTAAAACAATAACATAATGGCAGGGAATTGATGTGCATGAGATGCAGCGCTCGATTATACAGTTTTATACATGGTAAGGACATGATGGTGAGGTGATTACGATTAGAAAATATTTCATAAATCATTTACTAAGTAATTCATTTGTAATTTACTAAATATGGATTGTGCATGTTTTTTGCTTATGTGGAATGTGTGCATTATTTGCTGATTGTTCTACCTTTTGTGTACTCCTACTAGCAAATTACAAAGAGTTACATAAACCTGTCAAATTAACTTGGCAGTAATAGTAAAAAAGGAGTAAATTTGATTAAAAAAAAAACATTTTCATGAAATTAATTCGCATGTCACACCACACAACAAAAAGGTGCTTGATTTGTCTTAACTGTCTAACATTACATATCTACAAATGTTTCTCTCCTGTTTACACCATTGTGACCACACCAGTTCGAACCTCCATTTGATAACTGATAACATTTTCAATTTCCTGGAAACAAATTGTAATTTTCCAACAAATTGTATTGTTGTAAGTGCTTCAATATACAAGCAATTACTTTTATTTTTTTGTCGTAGGAGTACAAGACATACAAAGAGAATTTTCTGAAAAGATTCCAGCTAACCAAGCTTCCTCCGTACCTTATCTTCTGTATTAAACGGTTCACAAAGAACAACTTCTTCATTGAAAAGAACCCCACCATTGTCAACTTTCCAATCACGTAAGTTTCTTTGTTTTTTCCTATTAGCAATTTTTATTGCATGTTGTGCACAGGAATACAAGGCAAAAAAATTTTTGTGTTTAGTGCAATTGAAATAATAATCATTTTATATGTCAGTTTGTATAAAAACCTTTTTACAAGCTTAGTCCAAATGTTCTGCTTTGTTATATGCAAACTAGGATTTTTTTCTTGTCTTTATGGATTCTTTCTAATATGTATGATTTTTCTTTCTAATATGTATGATTGATCAACGCATTATTTTCTGATAGGAATGTTGATTTGCGCGAGTACCTCACGGAAGAGGCTCAGGCTACTGAGAAAGTCACAACCTATGATCTGGTGGCCAACGTAGTTCATGACGGCAAACCAACAGAAGGCTCATACAGAATTCATGTTTTGCATCATGTGAGTGGATTACCATAAATTATTCATAATTATTGTTTACTATTTTAAACGGTCTAATTATTGGTATGTATTAGTAGTTAATATTGTGTTCGATGTTTCACAGGGAACAGGGAAGTGGTATGAACTTCAGGACTTGCAGGTGACTGATATACTGCCACAGATGATTACACTCTCAGAAGCATACATACAGGTTTGCAACTTGTTTTGTTATTTCTTAGCCATTTAACATAACCCGATAAAATTGACATGGTTAAAGCTAGTGTTTATTATTATTATTATGGCAGAGCACTAATTTGATGTTACCGACATATGTAGTTTTAAAGCATAGTAAATAGCTAAAATATTAATGTAATGGTGGGCACTCAATTCGTATGAGATGCACCAATTATGAGTGTACGTTTATCTTAGCTTTAACCCCATCAATTTTATATATTTTGTCTTTTTCCATATTCATGTTTTTATTAATTTTATTAAACTGTATTTCCTTTTTTCAGATTTGGAAAAGACAAGATAAAGATGGTTCAAAAACCCATACAGGGGCATAATAGTTGCAAACATTCTGCATTGCATGTAGGATGTTTTCCTGTGGTGTGTTCAGTCCTGAGCTTCTAATGCTTTTCACCGGAATCAAGCTTTGTTTTTGCAGTTTTGAATGTTTTTAATTCAAAAACATCATCTATTTAATGCAATTCTGTGCTGAGATATCTGTAAAGAAAAACAGAACAATACATTCCTTTGTTTTGATGTTATCTTTCCTCTTTCTATGAAGTTGGTAAAAATAAACTTTTTATTAAACTTGCCAGGGCTATATTCAAGTTTGTGAAGTTTGTCATGGAAAATTCAATTAAAATTTAATTTAATGTTGCATTTGCAAAAATTACAATTACAGTCTAATTGCTGATACTATAAGGCAGTGGTTTTCAAACTTTTTTGGTCATGCCCCCCTTAAGAAACATATGAAAATAAGTTGTGCTGTTGTGCTATTAAAATGCTCCAGTGGATTTGATTGCTAGTAGTGAACTCGAAAGAAAGATACACCTTGTCATATTTCCTGCTTTTAAAGAACCAGAAACCTTACAACAAACCGTATAACCTGATTTACAGCTTTTCTCTGTCCATTTACAAACCAATCTATCTTCTATGTAACACTTGGTGCCACAGCTGTATTTTCTTCCCTTTTCAGCTGATCTTCCTCACCCCCCTGCATGACCTGTTTGCCCCTGCTAGAAGGAGACTATAAGCAAAGGCATGTACTGCTAAGAGAAAGGTTAACAAGTCCCTGTAGGTTGCTTGGCAGGTCGTAAATAGCAATACCATCCTGGATGGTATCTGACAGCCCCTCCAAAAACCTCGAAGGCAACACTGTCTTGTTCCACCCCAGGAGGCTGCCAACATCTGGAATCTGTGATGGAGTGACCCCGTTAAGGCAGTCGTGATAACGGGAGGGCCCCCCTCGTCTCCCCTGTTCAATCAATCAAAGAAATTTACCTTCTCCTGGTGAAAAACTTAAAGTCTGAACAGGGCCTTGCTCTCAGACTGCTGTTCCCCCCTCACAAGCTCGACCAGTTAGCAGTGTAATCACATCTTCGCTGTCAGTCTT
Organism: Beaufortia kweichowensis; assembly: GCA_019155185.1. NCBI lineage: Eukaryota > Metazoa > Chordata > Actinopteri > Cypriniformes > Gastromyzontidae > Beaufortia > Beaufortia kweichowensis. The sequence goes on along the minus strand of CM032795.1, from coordinate 6,034,313 downwards.
CGCTGCCTCAATGGTGTAGCTGCAATGCGAAGACCAACATGCATTGAGACAGGAACACCCGACACAAGTTCAGAGTATGTTTCTCATAGGTTTGTTGGTGTGTGGCGGGATGTCGGGAAGGAGAACTGGCGGAACCAGTGAGCGGCTGATGCATGGCAGCAGTTTTTCGATGCGGGATGTTAGTTCGGCAACCTTGACTGTCAGGTGATCTACCTCGCAGTTGTCCTAGTAGCCTTATCTGGTTGCTCTAGCCATTTGTTTACATTAGCCAACTAAAATCCAAACTAAAGCAAACCTTTCTTTTGATCATGCTGTTAGAGAGGGGTCCGGTCATAAAGTTGATGCCCTGGAATGCCGTGTTGTTTGCTGTTAACATATAATTACATACGCATGTTTTATTATATGTTGTAGTACGTTTCCCTTATTGAGGTACCTCACACTCAGTGTTGCCATTTAACAGTGTCCCTCTGATGTTGCCTAAGGCCAGGGACACACTTAATGACTAGCTGAAACATTCTAAGACTGAACAGAACACACTTAAAGACTGTTTCTTTCGACTGGAGCCAATTATAGTCTTTGACCGTCATGAAGGGGCACAAACCTGAGGACTAAGTCAGTGCACAATACAACACATTTAAAGACTGGTGAATCCTGAATGGATGTTCTGCTGAACCATAAAATGTATCGATCTATGTAGACTAGCTGGCTCTGCGTTATTTCCCTGTTATGTCACATGCACTACAATGTTTTTTATTCTTTTTTTTATGAGGCTATATGCCCTGTTTTAAACTTACATGCATAATAAATAATATTAAAAACTAGAGTTAAGTTATTTCTTATTCTTAAATTATGTGAAAAGTAAAATCATACTGTTTGTATTTAATTAAATAAAGCAGTGAAAGCTCAAGTTTTGAGCATTCAAATGAATTTGATGCCGTCTGCCTCAAATGCAGCTTTAAGGTTTGAAAATACTTTTTGTTAACAGACTAAAGACTTGAGTTTCCTTCTAGCATTTATATATTTTTGTTTTTGCATGTTTTGTCAGATGCATTTCTTACTGTGTTATTCATTAGAAACATTTCTCTAGCTTTAGTATCTCAGCACTGTTAAAACGTATTATCTAAGAGTAATTTTTGGTTGTACAGAGTAATCATGCAAACTGATAACAACAAACAAAACGCATCTTGTGTTGATGTACTGGTCTTCTTAAGCGTAAAGCACATTGCAAACGAGGCCTGGTTGTATTAGGTCTATAAGACTTATTATTTTGGATTGTTTGCTTAAATTAATTGCTTAAATCCCTCTGGAATATTTTGGAATTTCTGGGCAAGAAGAATGCATAAATATTTTAATTTGTTTTTTTTTCAATGTAAAAACACATTGTTAATTAAAAACCCTTACTCCACTGTTGCATGTTGTACATTTACAAACATCAGATTTGCAAGACCCCTACAGAACTACTAATGAAGTACATATTTATCAGCCGGTCTATCAAAAATAACTATTACCATTTCAGCAAAACCATGCATTTTACATCCTGCAGGGATCTTATAATTTCTGTAAGATGTTAAGCAATCCTGCAGGAAATGTCAGTGGACATACCTACAGTATTCCTAAAATAATTCCTGCGCAACTCCTACATTCCTACAGTAAGTAGACGTATAATCTCTAAAAACAAATTTGGCTTTTTGGCGTGCGATAGTTTTACACGTTTTGGCCCTTATAGCCTTCCATAAGAGTGTGCCCTATGGGGCAGGGCGATGTATGTTTGCATCCACCAATCACATTCAGAACTTTAGGCTTGCGCACTTCTGCACGTTCGCTGCTGTCAATGTCGCGTTGCAGGTGTCAACAAGGCAAGCGAAATCTATTCCATCGAATACATCACTCCTTTAAAGTGGATACGAGAACTGATTAACGGCCTTAAAATCATGAGTTCTTGAGCTCATTTCTGTTGCCAGAGCAGGTTTAAGAGGGATAGAGGCCAGCTAGCCGGAGTTTTCTGGGCTCTAGACAGAGGGCTTACGGAGCGTCTTTAGCGGGGTGCTGCGGTTCTGCTGCCGCTGCTGTTGTAATGTTTGTGCAAGAGGAAAAGATCTTCGCAGGGAAAGTCCTGAAGGTCCACGTCTGTACAATGGAAGGCACGGAGTGGCTTGAAGAGGTTACAGACGACACAACTATAGACACACTTAAAGAAAAATGCTTGAAGCATGTATGTATCAAAACCATGCCACTTAGCCAAGCGGTTATCGGTTAGCTAGTACTGTTATCTGACCCGGGCAAGACAAGCCCGACTAAATTGTCAGAGTCATTGCTCAGTATTTATAGTAACTAGCAAACGAGTCGACTGTGCTATTTATAATTTAGCAAGCTAGTCCGTCACCTCTGTTTCTGTGGAGGTATTGCTACCACTGTCTTTAGTGGTTGACACTTACCTGCTGGTAACTAACAGATTTATTTATGTGTTAAGTGATTCGCAAAGTATATTAATTCATAAAGGTTCTTTAAATTGTGCTTTAAATTAACTGGTAAACGTGAAAGTTTTATGTAGTAAATTATATACAAAAAAAGCTCATAAATGTATAATTTTGTACAACTACTGTAAGTTACCTAAAAGCACGAACATCATTCCATTTCTGTTTGTGCTGTTTTGTAATGTTGTAAAAAAGTTCATCACAACTTAAAAGCATAATGTGTTATTTTTCCTCTTTAACAGTGTGTCCATGGAAGTCTAGAGGACCCTAAAACTCTTGCGAATCATAAACTCATTCATGCTGCCACAGAAAGAATTCTTACAGAATCCAAAACAGTTGCTGCAGAGAATCTCAAAGATAATGGTATTTAAACTGTCTGGTGTATTGATAGTTTTCATTGGGCCAATCAAAGTTTGACAGACAAAAACATAATTCATTGTTGTTGTTTTTTTAGATTGTTTGTTATTGGTAAAGAAAAGACCTCCACCAGCTCCACCAAAAATGGCTGATATACCTGCTGAAGAGAAGGTTTTTGAAGAATAACTTTCTTAAAGGGATCCCTGACTAGAAAAAAACTTGTATGCCTTAATATGTTATAAATGTCTCCTACTGCTAACTAACTTAAAAAACCCAAAATGTAATAGCCAGTTTAATTTAAGAAAGTTGCCATTTTCTTTATCGATGAGGTGACAAGGTTGCATGCACAAGTCAACTGAAATTAATACAAATATTAATATTACAAATACAAATATTGATATTAATACAAATATATCACTTAATTCTCAAAGGTGTTGTAAGAACACATTTGCAAAATAATGCTAAAATAATAAAGATGAATATAAAGATATATATAATGTATAAAATATATGATGGTGGTGGATCATAATGTCTCAAATTATTGATATTATTGTATGTGTAAATGCATACAGTATGTTTATCTTTAACAGCTGTTAGAATACGCTCTTTGTTATGCAGGCAGGCTGGTGTCAAGAGGACATTTCAGCACCTATTGTCCCTGTGTATTTATATCAGTTCTGTTTATTGGCTCATTTTAATAACATATTTACATGTGCGTAAAACAATGGTGGCCTCCAAGTGACAGGGTTTTTTTCAAGTTCATAAAAACTAATACAGTCACATTTATACTGTCAGTTTCAGTGTTAATGTATTATGCCATACATCTTACAGTCAGGGTACCCTTTAAAAAATGTTTGCTATTCAGTTAGAGCTTCTGTCAATGTTAAATGTAAATTAAATGCAATAAACTTTTAAGCATTGTGATTCTGCAAAATTAAGTAGTCTTTGTGTTTCCTGACAGAAGAAGCAAGAAAACAAAGCTCCGGATAAGGACACTATCTTAAAAGCAACAGCAAATCTGTCCACTCGTAACACTGACCGTACAGTAACTCAGCACAACATCAGAGATGTGAGTACTTGCACACTGTTCTTTTTGTGATGTCTTACGTTCTGAATATGTTACAGTTGTTGTTTCTGTCAGTTTCAGACAGAACTAAGAAAAATTCTAGTCTCACTTATTGAGGTGTCTCAGAAGCTGCTGGCTTTGAATCCAGATGCAGTTGAGCTCTTCAAAAAGGCCAATGGTAAGTTATGAATTTACAGTTTGTTGAATTCCACGAAGTAAAATAGTACTTTTGTTCTTTGCATGTTAATATTATGATACCATAGTACTTCAAGTTCATAAGTTCATATAAGTTAAGTTCAATAGAGTACCATGTAGATACAGTATAATACAATTTAATAAAGTATATTAATATTACAGGTATTTTATACCATGATGTATGATGTTATGTTAAAACATTAATGTTCCATTCAGCAAGATTATGAACCTGTGCACACAGAAGACCAGGAATCAATATTATTTTTCTCCTTGAAAATGATGATGATTTTGTGTATTTCCCCTCAATGTAAGCAATGCTTGATGAGGATGAGGAGGATCAGGTGGATGAAATGGCTCTGCACCAACTGACTGAGATGGGTTTCCCTGAGAGTCGTGCTGTGAAGGCTCTACGCTTAAACCAGTAAATACTCAAAAGTTTTGCTTCAAAACAAAAACATCTTAGATATGTTACATGTTAAATGCTCCATCTTAGAGGTTTTTAAACGTAAACATAGTTATAAGTTATAAGAAGGTTATGAATGCATATATGAAACACATGCATACATAAATAGAAATTACTTATGTATTTTATTGAATGTTCACTAATATGAAAACCATACCAATATGTCCTATGTTAGTGAGAGAGAGAGTTTAAAGCTGGAGAAATGCATCTAATGCTGTGGTTCCAAACATTTCAGATCAAGTACCACCTTTGATAAAATGAGTTGTTCCAAGTACAACCTACTAACTGCCATAGAAAATCATGGGTATAAACACAATAAAATTAAAAGTAGATCTGTCAGTTTTCACTGGCCTCATAATTAAATACATCTTGTTCTCCAATTCTAATGTGTTATCACAAACCTTTCTTGTAAAAAGGGGCATAATATATTACCTTTAAATCAGGAACAATAACAACTAATCAATCTTTCCGCAGCATGTCTGTGACCCAGGCTATGGAATGGTTGATTGAGCATGTAGATGACCCCATGATTGACGTGCCTCTGTCAGGACAGGATACCACAGTGGTGGCTGCTGCAGCTGCAGCCCCAAATCCCTTAACTACAACTTTGAGAGTCCAAGCCAGTCTGTCTTCCCAGCCTAGCACAGAGGGGACCAGACAGGATGAGCTGACAGAGATCTTTAAAAGGATCAGAAGAAAAAGAGAATTCAGGCCTGACTCACGGGTTAGTGTCAATTGGATGTCAAAAGAAACAGAAGAATAGCTACATTTTTAAAAAGGCAGTAAATAAGACTATACAAATTAACTGTCGTCTCTTCAGATAAAACTATTAGCAGCAAAATTACTTTTTTGATGACCATATTATAGTATTTTTCAATATAAAAGGCTAGAGATAGATAGACATATTCAAATGTCAAAGTTGTTTAGTCATCTGATGCAGTTACAGGATGCATTCAACCATCTACACCAAAAGTGTTATGCATGCTATTTAAATATGTAAATACATCTGATAAATACAATAAAAATATACATCAATAACTTCTAAATGTGCTTGAAGGAAAGGACCAAGCCCATCCTTCTAACATTCTTTCCTCAAAAAATGTTCACATAAATATTTCTGCCGTATTGCTTAAGTAACATTTTAATGAGATATCTATGTGTGTGCAGGCAGTTATTGCACTGATGGAGATGGGCTTTGGTGAAAAGGAGGTGATTGACGCCCTCCGTGTCAGTAATAATCAACAGGATGCCGCTGTATGTACACTTTAAGATGATTTAAAATATGTTGTATAGTGTTTTACTTTAATATCGAATAATAGACCAGTGACTAACACTGTTTTATTAATGTTTTATTCCATTAAATATGTTGGGATATTTTCTCTAAAATAAAACACTCTTTTAAAGGGATTTTAAGGGGTGCTTGTCTGATCAATTTTCTTTTTGCATTGTTAATCTCCTGTTCCTGTACAGTGTGAATGGTTGCTAGGTGACAGAAAGCCATCCCCTGAAGATCTGGACAAGGGCATTGATACCAACAGTCCTCTATTTCAGGCCATCCTGGAGAACCCTGTGGTACAGCTTGGTCTTACAAATCCTAAGACTCTCCTAGGTGAGTTATGTGTCTCTCACATTGTCTCACAGCAACATTAAAATATTTTAGATTAGTGTACAATGTTTAATAATAGTAATGTATTCTATTTTGTGTCATTTATGTAATATATTTAATATTAGGGCATCCAAGTTATTTGACATATTTGATTTTTTTTTTAAAGTAACACAATAGTTACTTTTCCTGGTAATTAGTTACTTTTATAATGATGTAACTCAGTTACTATTTGTGAGAAGTAACTACAACTAACTCGTTTTTTAAAGTAACATGCCCAACACTGCCTTTGAGCTAGATTTGTCTTTTAGTGCCACTTATTCTGTGTCAGTTATTGCTTAAATGTAGCTGATATGTGTTTTCTGGACTCTGCAGCATTTGAGGACATGCTGGAGAACCCGCTGAACAGCACGCAGTGGATGAATGATCCTGAGACGGGTCCTGTCATGCTCCAGATTTCTAGAATCTTCCAGACACTGAACCGCACATAAAACACACCACATTTGTGGAGCGGATGGAACCACAGCATGAATGAAAAGGTCAAACATTTATTACAGAGGTGTGTGTGTGTGTGTGTATGTATAACAACTATTGTTATAAGTGTTACAGAAGAACGTAAAAATATATTGCCATTTTTACGTCATGTTCTATAGATGAAAATATCTATTTGTAACTCTAACAATACTTAAAAATATGTGTAAGCAGTAACCTAATGAATATTGCTGACTTCATTATTCTTATTTAGTTTTTAATGTTTCATTAAGATCTGTTTTAATAATATTAAGCACATAGTTTATTTTGTACAATTTATCTATTTAATTGTAAAATGAAACATCTAAAAAGTTTTTCAAAAATGCTTTTGTATGTATCTTGTGCTCGAAGATTTAATTACACCTAAATTATCTGACATTATTTGCTTTGGTACATTTTTCATAGTTTCTACAGGGAGATTAAGTATGTGTATGTATGCAGTTATTTTTTATTATTGATTTATAGAATAAACCGTTTTATGTATTGGATTTAGGTCCCTTCTAAAATGGCAAATCTTGGCATCTTCTCATTAAAAAAATTCAGAGCTTGTAGTGTTGTTAACGCTACAAATATTTCAGTAACACTTTACAGTAAGTCTGTTTGTTAACATTTGTTGACTATATGAGCCTATAGCTTACATGAACTAGGAAAAAATAATGGACAGTCGTGGCCAAGTGGCTTGAGCAAGGCACGTTTTCTCCAGTTGGTGCACGACTTGAAGTGCATGTACTCACTGGATGAGTTAAATGCACATTTCAAGTATGGGTTACCATACATTGGCAAATATGTCACTTTTACTTTTCACTGAACAGAATTTCTACCGCATTTATTAAAGTTACATTAATGTCAATTTACTTATACATTGACTGAAAGCAAAAGGTGTGTCTGTTAACTTCAAAATAATGCACAATGGATAAACAATGAACAACTGTGTTTGTGTTAACTAACATAAAAATGAATCTGTAAAGAAATGAATTGCTTATTCTTAGTTCATGTTTGCTAATGCCTTAGCTAATGTTAATGAATTGAACCTGTAAAGTGGTATCTACATTTCAATGATATTGTGCATTTCCCATTCGCAGCCCCTTATGTACTGTATTATAGTAGTAGAAACACAACCTGATCACTTAATTCCTTTATTCTTTTGATCTATGGAGTGTTCAGGTGGACTGTATCAAAATGGATTTGTGTTTTAATTTTTTCCAGATTAATCTTTGAGGTACAGTATAATGCAACAAAATTTTATAAATATGTGATAAATATGTATAAATAAGTACTGGATTATTATGTTCACTTGTGCTCTGGAACTCAGGCATCATGACTTATTAAGTGAAGTATTACTGTGTCTTTATATCAACTGTGATGCAGCTACACATTTAATGTGAATCTTACTTCACATGACTATGGTTCGGTGAAAGGATCTTGTGTTTAAACAAAGTATAAACACTTTCCATTTTAATGATTTGTACTACATAGGTTCCTATGCATTGGTGCACCTCTATTATTTTTATTGTAACTATGAATAATTTGTTCTTAACATCATGTCATTTCCCTTTTATAAAGTGCATTTACAGACTGCAGTGCACAACAATTTTAAAACAAAGGCTCACTTCAGTACTTATTGTTTTAAATAGCTTGCATGTTTATATTGAAATGCTGAATGCATTGTTTGCTGTGGAGATCTTTTATGAGTGGTTAATCCTAAATGTGCTTTTTATAGTTTTGAGATTGAGCTCAAATAAGAAATAAACAGAGTTATGCATCTGTTTAGTCAAACTCAAGATTAAAAACGTTTGTTAATGTTTTTGTTCTGTTCTTTTTTTTTTAAACAGAATTGATTTGTAATAGATGAATATATTACACAAAACCTATCATACCAAGCACTAATTTTAGAATCATAGACAATTGTGAAAAATGTCTTAGCCAGTCTTGGAATGCTTTTATTCAGTACTTATTGGTGTGATGTGTGTACTCAGGGTCTTCTGGGCCATACAGGGCAAATATCTGCAGTAGGGATTGCATTGTCTAAGAACACAAAGTATATATCTGAAATAGAGCCCGACCGATATGGTTTTTTTGAGGGCCGATGCCGATACCGATATCAGGGAGTAAAAAATTACCGATATCGGTATATCGGCCGATATTCTTTGTGTATATTATAGTACAGTACCAGTTAAAAGGACACCTTCCCATTCGTGTGTTCAAGCTTTTGACTAATACTGTATATAGAATACAGTATATACATAAACATAATAGATATATAAAAAATTTTTGCAAAGATCACTCAATTGTGGTAATCAAACACTTATAATGACGTAACAAAGATATGTAATTGAGGCAGGGTATTTAACAATAAACTTATATATATATTTAAAAATAAATATATATATAAGTTCATATCGGCGGCATATCGGCAGCAGATTTGCCGATACTGATATATTGGCGACAGGCTCATATTGGGCGATAAAATCGGCAAAACGATATATCGGTCAGGCTCTAACCTGAAATACTGTTTGAAAGAAAATATGAGGTCATTTTAGGCCAAATATAGACTAGTTTATCTTCACCATCATAAGAATGATGATTACAAGTCTGAATGGCTGTAAATACACTTGATAATATATAGAGCATTTTACCTTGACACAAAGTTATTTGTGTCTTAATTTAAGGTTAGGATATGTTGGTAATATTGTTTTAGATGACTAGTAAATGTAGGCTTCTATGCAATACAAATTTTAATGCTGCCTTAAAATAAAAGTATTGAATTTTTTTATTATTTGACCTGCTCTTTTTTTATCAAGTTTTGCTTTGATTAGGGAAAGCTCTGTAAATAAAAATAAAAAATAAATAAATAAATACTTTTCTTTCCTCTACAGGTACATATCTAGCACTGCAAAACATTGTAAACTTAGTAAAGCACCTCTTAGTACTATTGTTGCCGCTTTTGATGTGTCGCTTCATTGTCTCCCAATATTTGTAAGTCACTTTGGATAAAAGCGTCAACAAAATGCCTAAATGTAAATGTAAATAAAAGTCATTACAAATTTTTGTATTAAAATGCAATAATTAATTAACTGTAACAAAAATTGTGCAATAGCCAAAGTACTCCAGATTTTGTTCAGTTTTCTTGTCACCCTAAATTAAGCATACAATACGGTAGCATACACTAACCTAAAATATTTTCTGGTCCACTTGTTACTATTACATTTTTGGTTTCTTTCTCACTGTACAGTAGGTAGTCAACCACAATGCCTATTACTGCTATGGCAATTCCATGGTGGTAATTAAAAACATTTACATGTAAAACTTGTTTGCAAAACATGTTGATTCATATTAAGGATTAAAGTAATGTTAGTAAGTATTAGTGTATTTAAAAAGCAGCAGGATTCCATTTTCAATATTGCATCTAAAGGGAATGTGCCAATTATCTATAGTAATTTATTCAATAAAGCAAATGTGTGTTTACAATTTTGTTTACATTTACAGACTTACCAGGCAAGTTCCTTCTAGGCTGAAATATGCGAGGATGGCCTTCAGGCTGGCCCTGCATCTTTACGAAAGTCATGGAGGCCGCAATCTTTACGAAAGTCATTAGAGATGCTCTAGGGCCACACAAATACATCTGTTTGCATCTCCGGACACGTCCCAGTGCCAACTATTTTACTCCCTGGCCGAGGGAACCCATGGATGCACTGGCACACAGTTGGCTGCAGGGCCTTCGCAAATACCCCCAGTGAGCCTGCTCTGACGCTGTGCAAGGTCAGGGAGGACAGGAGCAGGTCCTACTTGTTGCACCCTACTGGCCCAACCAGACCTGGTTTCTCGAACTCATGCTCCTCATGACAGCTTCTCCCTAGCGGGAACTCTTTGGCATTCTCGTCCAGACCTCTGAAACCTACATGTGTGGTCCCTGGATGGGACGCTGAGGTTTTAAGTGGCCTACCCCCAAGTGGTAGTGCAGACCATCACTTCGACAAAAGCATTGTCTAAGCGACATGCCTACGCCTTGAAGTGAAACCTGTTCATTGACTGGTGTTCTTCTCTGTGAGAAGACCCCCCGAAGTGCCTGATCAGCTCCGTGCTTTCCTTCCTCCAGAAACAGTTGGAAGGGTTCTGTTAACAACAAACCTTTGGGAAAGCATGACCAGGTCATCATGTTCCTAAGGGGGGCAAGGAGACTGAATCCTCCTCACCCCTAACCTTGTGCCCTCTTGGGACCTCTAAGTGGTACTTAACACCTCAGGAGGTCTCCCTTTGAACCGCTGGAGTCCGTGGAGCTTAAGTTTCTGTCTCTCAAGAAAGCACTTCTATCATCCCTACCGTCCATCAAAAGGGTAGGGAACCTTCCATCAACGAATCATGCCTAGAATTCGGGCCAGCCTACTCTCACGTTATCCTGCGGCCCCAGTCTGGATATGTGCCCAAGGATAGCACTATGCCGTTCAAGGACCAGGTGGTGAACCTGCAAGAGGCTATTCGTCTTTTTTGGAGGCCAGCAGAAGGAAAAGATTAAGTCCAAGGCTCCTATGCCCCTTCAGGTTGAAAGCCCACTCTACTAGGAGTGTTGTATCCTCCTAGGCGTTAGCGCCTAGCTGACAGACATATGTATGGATGCGGGCTGGGTGACACCAAACACGTTCGCTAGGGTTTATAGCCTTCGTGTAGAGCCAGTGTCTTCCCGTGTGCTCGCCTTGAGTAGTCAGTAGACGCGGGAGACATGGCTCTGTGTCTCGCTTGCAGTGCCACTCCCCTCTACAAAGCGGATATGTGCGCCATTTAACTAGTTAAAGTTAAAGTTCAGGTCCCCACGGCGAACCCTGTTGAGATTCTTCACACCCTCGGCAACTAAATGTGGCAGAGTATCCAGCGCCAGGCCTTGCATCGGCAAAGACACCCACTGGTTGTCCTCGCTGCTGAGGCCAGGTGACCCCATTTGCACGGTCCCCACAGTACGCCCCCCTACTGTGGGCCTGTGTCTTTTCCTAGGCAGAGACTGCTCTGCCGTCATTGCTGGTGCTGTCTCTCGCCCTATTCGGACGGAGCCATCCCAATGACGCTTCTTATGTTGCACTGCCTCTTGGGTCAGTCCAGTGGTCAGTGGTGGGTTAGCCGCATTTTACCTACCTTTGGGTAGAAGGTAAATTGGCTCATTTACTTTACTCTTGAGGAACCTGACTTGACAGAGGTTGAGTTAATTTCTGTAGACTCACTTTGGCATAAAACTAATTTTGGAAATAAAACCCTACCATGTATTACAGACATTGTTTGGATGGATTGGATGGATCAGACTCTTGTGTGACATCCTCAAAACCATTAAAAAAAATAGACTTCAATTAGACTTTTGCTGCAGGGCCGCAACATACTGCATACTGAGACAACATACTGAGAGGTCTAAGGCATTGGACCCTAAAAAGTTTGTCTCATAATTCATGTATTACTCTGTCTGCCCATTCACTTCAATGACAGACACTTGGAAATGAGACCTATTTCTAACGGTATACTCATGCAAATTTAAAAGCCTTAGATACAAGCTAAGGCCCCCAAACTGTGGGGCCTGTTTCAGAGGACCCTAACAGTTGTGACAGCAGAGCTTGATGTGCCCTAAGCTTTTAAACCCTGTTTATTAGAGGTCCATTTTACAATATATTTAATGGGTTTTATTAATGAATTCAAGGACAATGTTTGAATCAATATTTCCCTTCTATTCTGCTAAGTGCAATATTTATATTTGGATCATCCATCATTTATCTACCCCCTTATTACCCTGAATTTTATGTGTTGGTACACATAAAACAAGTATTTGTTCCTGTTTTTCACTGTATAGTTTAATTATGATTTTCAATAAAATGACATTTCTCTTTATTTGCCATGATTGTAAACTTGAGAACCGCCATTGAGTCAGAACGTATTATTACTTCATATACACACCCTAATGCCATAAGGATTGCCATCATCTCTTTTCTTCCAGCCTTCCGAATCTCAAATTTTGTAATGAAAAATACAGTTCCTGTCCTTCCGGTTACTTTCTTTTTAAAAAGTACCATCTTTTTAAATTTTGAGATCAATTTTTTTTTTTAATTAATCCCATCCCCCTTTCCTTGCATTTCTTTATGCATGTTCAAGTCAACATCATGTTGGTCTAATCCTAAATTACTACTACAGATGCAAATATCTACGATTCTATCCCAATTCATTTACTTAATACAAGTACACAATGAAATACATTAAGTCAAGTAATGCAATAAAATACCAAAGGCATAGCAACTTATTTTTTGCCAGTTTATAATAGACATTAAATTTAAACTAGAGCTTGAAACACAGAATTAATCTAACCCACACATTTATATATATATATATATACACACACACACACACACACACACACACATTTATTTTCCTGCCGGATACCATAACCAAGTGTATGCATTTTTTGTGAGCCCTAATGTGTACAGGAATCACTAAATAAAATTTGACTTGAAAATGTTTCTTTTTTGACCTTTCGACAAATAGTCTAGTGGTACAGTTTTTGTTAATTAAAAAAGAAAGCGCGAGTTGATATTGTTACCGTGCATCAGACGAGGCATACACGAGAATACTGAACAAAGTCTTTACTTGAGCTTCATCAGAGAAATAACAAACAGGTACAAACCTCACTTCAGAGGGGAATCAAACAGGCAGATATAACAGTGGTAAACCACTCGCTGAGTTAAACTTACAGCTCTCCAGACCATATAATGCACGGTCACACCAACAAAGCAACAACAATACCTGACAAAAAGTAAAGCAAACACACACATTAAATAGAGTCCGGTAACAAGGTGAAACAGGTGAGGATGGTTGGTCATCAAACAGATGAGCTGAGTGCAATGAATAATGGGACATGTAGTTCAGTATTCCGGGGATGAAGAACGGGTGAAGTGTGGGATCGAATCCGATGCTGAAGGGATCGTATTCGACTCCGTGACAGATATATTAACCCACCAAATTCAGATAAATTTACATTTAAAATTCTGAAGGATCATGTGTCCTCTTCTGAAATTTTAATGAGCATGATGCCTCTGTTCTCACTTTTACAGTGGTGTTAGTAAACCTGTATACCACATAGTCTCAAATAAATTAAGACATAACCTCTAACTATTTCTTTCTTGTCCACTGTCTAACTTTGCCTATATATGTTAAAAAATCCTAGCTTTCTTTACTAGCTTCAACACTAGTCTGACATGTAAACATAGTTTCGTATATTGCAGTTATTGTTAGCTTGTTAGCTAGCAAATGCTTTCTCATTTCTAAGTCGCTGTAAAAAGCATCTGGTAAATGAATAAATCAATAATAGAAAATGGTGACCCTTAAACAATGCATAAAAATAGGCTGAATAGATACAGATACAGAAGATCAAGGTACATTGATACAGGTTTTTCTAAGGTTTTCTATGATATCTTACATTCATTTGCATGCCATTTTGATGGACAAGGTGAATTTAATTTGAAGATTTAAGATTTTAAGAGAAACAATCATTATAGGTATACAATATTTTTGTAGATGTTTAACCTGAATTTGTTTTATTTCATTACATGTAATTGTTTTAATGCAATACATTGTAATTGTAATGGATGCCCTAAAAGTCTAAAACTATTTACAATATACAAAAGTAAATCATTGACTGACATACATTAGCAAGGCAAAGCCAATGTCTTGACATTTCTAGTACAGCAAGTTTGTATGTAAGCTTAATGAGTATTAGTATGAAAATGACAGGCTAGCTAAAAGACTCGCTAACTGGTTTATGGCAACTATTATAGCCGAGTTATGTAGTGTTCCAGACGTTGCGGATTTAGAATATTTCCCATCTTAAACTCTGAAATAACGTCTGGATTTTGTAACATTAAAAGTATTTAGTACAACATTAACTCGTTAAAACATTAATGCAGCATTGGTCTCAGTTTTACGTGCATTTTCTCAGGGCTCAGCTGAAACTATAACTTTTATTCATCCATAAAGATTAAATTGGCAGTGATAAATCACGCATTTAGTCTTTATTGAAAGAGTGAAACTAAAGGTGAGGGAAATGCTGCAATATTTTTAAGTGTTTCATGGATGTTTTATGATCTTAACTTAGTCTTGCCCTTAAACTCTCTTTTGACAAAGTTGAAAATATGTCTTGTTTGATCTTAAAATGCCTTTGGTATGTTTGGCTCAGTTCTCGGTTTAATTTTGCTGTTTTTCCTAATTTTGTAAATAGAAATGTTTAACCAGATTTTTTTATTCACCTTACCTTACAAATATGCTCATCTTATCCCACGCCACAAGACCAACTTTTTTGCTCAACTTTTTTGCTTTTTACCCATATGAGTTATCAAATAGCTGTTGGATCCAGAATGTTTGTCTCCTAAAATTTGTAAGTCGCTTTAGATAAAAGCGTCAGCTAAATGCCTAAATGTAAATGTCAGCTAAATGTAATCCAGAATAAGTAAAACACTTTAGACAAAACCAAAACCAAGTTTACATGTTACAAAAATAAAAAAGTAAAAAATGGCTCATCTTACCACGCAAATGCTTAGTTACAGCAGATCATAAGGTCTCAGCCCAGTGTTCAAGTTCAAGTTTACTTGTATAGCGATTAAACAATGTAGCACTGTTTCAAAGCAGCTTTACAGCAGAATAAACAGAATGACAAGCAGGGAAATATAAAAGCTAATTTAATAACTAATATCTAGTATCAGCAGTCTCCTAGTGAGCACTCCAACACGGCGACGGTGGCAAGGAATCCAAACCCTCCATTAATGAATGTATATATATATGGAGAAAACAGTGTACTGTTGAAGTAACTAGAGAACTGTTAATAAGGAATTGGGTAAATACAAATAAAAAACTCCAGAATATTGGCTTGTTTAGAGTCGGAATGAGTGTCAAGCATGTCTACGAGTAAGTAACTTGTGGATTATTGCTGCTAAAGAAAAAAATAAGGGCTATAAGCAAATTAGATTTTATTATAATGTCACAGGCCAGCTGTCGAGTGACACCGTTTCATATACTGACCGATGGCGAGGATTTTTACTCACATTTGGAACTTCACGATTTTTGTAAATATTGCGCCGTGCATCCATCTCGGGAGTATCGAGTGACACAGTTCAACTACAAAATGAATGTTTTTGTTGCTTTTTGGTAAATATAAATATTTATACATATTTGATAATGTATATGCCATGGAAAAATACATATTTCATACAGTACACAAAATATCCTGTTACATTTTAAGTTATTGGCATCAGTGTATCCTTTAGACTTTTCCATTGCAAATTATTTCTTTCTTCTGTTCAGAGTGATGTTTGTTACATTATGATCAAAATAACCTTTATGTCCTGGTGATGTCCTGCAATGAATGCAACTGTTTTGATAAGCTCCAATGAGCAGATCCTTCAGTTCAACACAAACACTTAGCAGCAGCAGGTGCACAGCTGTGATGTAATGAACATGTGTGCCACTTCATTTTTGCAGCCAAGATTTCTCTATATTGTGTAATTAAGGGTGAATGTACAAAGCAGGGACAATGCAGAAAGCACTGAAGAGCAAACCTTTTCATTTAAGTGCCTTCTCATGCCTTCTGGAAGCTAGGGCAGCCACTGCGCCCATATCCAATCAAAAAAGAAAGCTTTCTGTTTATTTCAAGTCATTCTGTAAAGGTAGGTGGCACTTAAAATCCCACCAAAGAAGTCCAGGCCAGTGTAATTGTATTTTCTATTTAAATGACTATTAGGAAAGAAGAAATACAAAAATTCAAAGGCTTTGTGGGGTGCTGGAGGTTGTAAAAGAGGTTTTATATAAAAGAGAAAAAGCACAGTGTGTTTTATAACATTCCTGCTTATGAATTGAAACACGCTTTCAGGTTTGTTTTGAGAATCCCAATTCAAACAAGATCAAAAAATACACAACAACAAATGACACAGTGTTAAGTCTCCCTCTTGTCTATAGCAGAACAACATCAAATAAGATCTTTGATTAACACTTGCCTACCAATTGTGAGCTCTGCCTGTCTTTCTTTATTTTTAGTTCTTTATTTTTGTTGCCGTTTGTTTACTTTAAGTTAAAGGTGTATTTACAATCAATTGGAAAATAAATTAGGGCAGATTGCAGTCTATGGCTGAAGCCCAGGAATGCACCACTCATAATCCCATTTATAGAATTAATACTCAAGTAAGTTACCATTTGATAAAATTAACTCAGAAATGACAATAATTACATATTTTACTAACTTACTGTATATATAAGAATGAGTGTTCATCTTATTTTTGTGTTTTTTTTACTCCATTCATAGAGTAATGCAAACTTACAATACAACTAAACAAACCCGCTAGTCATATCAGAGAACATTTACAGGTGCTTGATTTACCTTGATGTTAATCATTACCTAATTGAGCTCATATTTAAAAAAATAGTTTAGCTCAAGTAGAATCAAAATGCTTAATGTTTTTATTCCTTTCCTTGTTGAACATTACTGTTCCAAAAACAGTTTGATTACATTAAATACTTGTTAGTAACAGTATTCTAACTTAATGTATACCTTATACAAATGTTCAGCTGTAATCATTAACGACATAACACAAAATACATAACATAATACATTAATGTTTATGTATTTATAACATCCTAAAACCACAACTGTTTTAATTTCAAATGATTAACAGTCCATTAAAAAGTATACTGACATGCTTTAGGTTTAAAGACTAGGGAACATCTGCAAAAGCCACAACCAGATTGACTTTAACACAAAACTATAAACTTTAAAACATTTACTATTGCAACGGCATTTGAACTTAAAGTCCAAATGCACAAAAAAATGTCCGCCAAGTCCGCCTGTGCATTTAGGCAACAGTCCTGTGTTTGGAAGGAAGTTAACGTGAACATAAACTGCAAACCTTTTTGTAATAGAAACGCTCCCATAATTAGAGGCTACTGTGTATTTTTTTACCTACAGCGTGCTTTGTACAGCATACAGGTTAAGATTACTGAACGACACTCTAAAAACGGATGTGTTAAAAATAAAACAAGATCTGTGTGTTAAGTTAAAGACAACACATTCTGTGTTTCTTTTTAACTCAACTTGTGTAAATTTAAACTCAACATGTGTTGTCCATTTTATGTATTTAACACAAAATGACACATAATGTGTTAAACAGCATAACACAAAAAAATATTCATGTATAAAACACATCTTAATAACACATCTTTTTTATGAGTGTATACATGTGTAACGTCAATCACTAGCCGTATATTAGATGCTAAAGATGCTATAAAATATTAGATGCTAAAACTGTTTTTTTTTGTACTTGTTTCTGTGTGCAGATCCTTGGCATTGACATGCCTGATTACATTTACTGTCACATTTATGCTATTGTTAGTTACTATTGTTTCTGAGTATGTAATAGCATGTTTACTCTGTCTCTCACATTGGAGATGCCTTCTGAGCTGTTAAATTAGTGATTCCATGGCAGTGTTCGAAATTCTCACCTACTAATTTTTGCATACTGAGGTTTCGGACATACTACTCATTATGCATACTAATTTTTGCCTATTAGATCATTTCAGATGCAGAGCATGACTTTTGGATATTACAAAAACCACTGCATTTACTTTAAATATGCTTGTTTAAAATGTTTTCACTCACAATATTAGAAGCTGTGACATAAAACAACAAAATAGTTGTAACATATTATGCATATAGATGTTCTTTTAATATTGTACTGTATCATTAATCTTTAAAAAAGCTGTTGGAACTATATATTTTTTACATGTAATAACATTCATTGTAATATAAATGTTGAGAACAAAATAAAATACTTTTTAAGAAACAAACAAAAATTACACAATGAACCTGGTGTATATTACAGCCTGTTCTTAAGTTGACTCCTTGCATATCCAGTGCATCCTGCTTGTGGTTTTTACTAAATAAAATAAACTTCAAATTATCATGGTTTACACTATTTTAGAAAATAGCGATATAAATTCAGCAGTTGCATTGATTATGAGCACACTGATCATTTATTACCTGCTCTGTTCCTTACATTACCTCTTCAAACTTTGGAACAAGGTCAACAAATTTTTAGATCGTAAATTAAAGTTTGAAGGGCCAGTGCTATTCTAACTTTAAATCTGTTACGGTGCTGGGTGGAAGAGAACAAGACAACCAGGAGTAACGGTATCAACTGTGATTTACTGAATCTTCAACTCAGAGAAATTCCAGATACATCAAACATACAAGGGTTTTCAGATCACAGAATATATATTAACCCACGCACCCACATAGACTGACAGACAACAACAACGACCGACAGGGGCTGAACGAAAAGGCAGACAATATATACTACAAACAATAACCAGATAATGCATAAAACCAGGTGCGGGTGATAACCAAATGATAGTGCTAACAAGATGACAAAATGGTGAACAGGTGAGGAGGTGCAATGCATTATGGGAAACGAAGTCCGAATGAAAAGTACAAAATAACAAAACAAAGTCCAAACAGGCAGTGGAACAGGCAGAACCGTGACAGTACCCCCCTCCCCCCGACAGGCGCGTCCTCGCGCCGGAAGATCCACAGAAGAGGGAGAGGGAGGGCGAGGGTGGGTGCTCGAGGTCAGGAGGCTCGGGGTCAGGGTCAGGAGGCTCAGGGGTCAGGGTCAGGAGGCTCGGGGTCAGGGTCCAGGAGGCTGGGGTCAGGGAGTCAGGAGGCTCGGGGTCAGGAGTCAGGAGGCTCGGGGTCAGGAGGTCAGGAGGCTCGGGGTCAGGGTCAGGAGGCTCGGGGGTCAGGGTCAGGAGGCTCGGGGGTCAGGGTCTGGAGGCTCGAGGGGTCAGACTGGCTGGCGGCAGCTCTGGCGAACTGTGGCGGCAGCGGCAGCTCTGGCGAACTGTGGCCGCTCTAGCAGGCGAACTGGAACTCAAGCGCCCGGGGACAGGGGACTCAGAAGCGCCCGGGAACAGGGGACTCAGGAGCGCCGGGGAACAGAGGACTCAGAAGCGCCAGGAACAGGGGACTCAGAAGCGCCCGGGAACAGAGGGACTCAGAAGCCTGGGAACAGGGGCCCCTAAAGAGACAGGAACTGGGGACTTAGGGGAGACAGGAACTGGGGACCTAGAGAGACAGGGACTGGGGACCTAGAGGAGACAGGGACTGGGGACCTAGAGGAGACAGGGACTGGGGACCCAGAGGAGACAGGGACTGGGGACCCAGAGGAGACAGGGACTGGGGACCCAGAGGAGACAGGGACTGGGGACCTAGAGGAGACAGATACTGGGGACCTAGAGGAGACAGATACTGGGGACCTAGAGGAGACAGATACTGGGGACCTAGAGGAGACAGATACTGATCACTAAAAGATCTACCACCTCCCTGTGTGGAAACCAATCGACATGAATCTCCTGTCACTGGAGGCCCAGAACTGCCCACAGTTGCTGCATGCTGGCCCTGGATGCAGCTAGATCATAAACCCTCTGGCTGGCGAGTTTACCCTTGAAGGCAAAAGCTCTGCATGTCCACGGGACTGGCTGGCAGGCTGACTGGAAACTAGGCGTGTGGAACTAAGCTTGGAATACGTAGGAGAACCAAAAGCTAGCTGCCTAAATGATCCCTGAGATTGGAGGGAGCCACCGAAACCGCCACTCGTGACCTGAGAGGAAAAGCGACTAGAGCCTGCTAAAGTAGTGCCAGAACTGCCCTGAGAGCTTGCAACACTAGTCTGCTGAGACTGCGGAAGATAACCACTGCATGCACTACTATCTCCCCGAGAGGACACAAACTGAGCAGATGTGCCCGTTTGAGGCCCAAGCAGTGAAGGTGGCGAGTACTGGCTATAAAACCCTGGATCACTTATGGACTGACTAGAACCTAGCTGTGATTGAACTAAACTTGGAAGGAGATCCAAGAGCAAACTGGCTAAAGGTACCTCGAGACGGAACAGGGCCACTGAAACTACTAGCGCCTTCTACAGTAGTGCTAGAAACACCCTGAGGACTAGCAACATTGATGGCTCGACTGGAAGTTTGAAATGTGATGGATTTAGAGTCTCCAAAAGAGCTAACCCGAAATTGGGCAAGGGTACCAGTATAAGCACCACTTCCTCCCTGGGGAGATACAAACTGACTGGAAAGTCCCGTTTGGGGTGAAGTAATAACTTGTGCAACTGGTCTACATAAACCCTGATTGCTCCCAGGTTGGGTAGAAACATCTTGGGGTGAAGTTGCTGCAATATTTACATACTTATTAGCAGGAGCAAACTGAGCAAAGGCACCTTGAGGCTTGGGAAAGAGAGATCCCCATAGCTACTGCCGGTCTGCACTGGGCCATAACTAGAAGTTACAAACATTGTACTTGACTGACTTGGAGCACTGGACAAATACACACTTGTGTCACTTGTGGGCTGGCTAGAAACCCCACAGATAATGAACTAAGCTTGCTAGTAGTCAAAGTACTTGGGGAATACCGAGTAGGGATATCTTGAGATGAACCACTGTAACTACCACTCACTTCCTGCTCAGACACGGGTTGCCCAGAGCTTACTGGCTGTTCTGGTGTAAAGGCTGCCCTGAGATAAAACAAAACCTTGAGCCTGGATGGGAGGACTGAAAGACAAGCTCTCAGCAGAGGGTATGGGTAACACAGCTTCTGTTGATTGAGGGAAAAGAACCTAAAAAGAGTATAGGCTGGAAAAGCCCTTGTCCCTAGCAGGTTGGCTAGAAACCTCATATGTTGAAGACACGAGCTGTGTAGCAGCTTCTGGAGCAAACTGACTGGAAGGTCTTAGACCAACATTACTGCCTACACCCAGGAGAGGAAAGTTTTGGCTGGAACCACCTGCAGATTGTTGCACAGGGCTGGTTTGAGAGGAGGCAGCAGAATACTGGCTTGGAAAACTCTGTCCACTGCTTAATTGGTTTGCAATACCTGGAACAGAAGAACTGGTGTCCCTTGAGGGCTGGCCAAACCCTTCTACAGGTGAAGCTTTAAAAAGCGTTACTAAGGGTCACTGAACTACATGAATGCAGGGTAGGGATTGCTTGAGATGACAGAGGGAAGCAACTGGAGGGGCGACCATATGGCTGAGTTTGGGTAATCTGAGACAGAGTCTGGGAATTCAGGGGAATCTATGACAGGGTCTGGGAATTCTGAGGAGTCTAAGAAACAGTCTGGGAACTTTGGGACTCCTAAAACAGAAACTGGGAACTCCAGGGAAACTCTAGAAGAGTCTGGGAACTTCAGGGAAACTCTAGAGGCGGAGTCTGGGAACTCGGGGAAACTCTAGAAGGAGCCCGGGAACTCGAGGAAACTCTAGAGCGGAGTCCGGGAACTTCGGAAACTCTAGGGCCGAGTCTGGGAACTCGAGGCGGAGTCTGGGAACTCAGGGCGGAGTCTGGGAACTCAGGGCGGAGTCTGGGAACTCCAGGCGGAGTCTGGGAACTCGGGAGTGAGTCTGGGAACTCGAGGCGGAGTCTGGGAACTCCCAGGCGGAGTCTGGGAACTCCGGGCAGGAGTCTGGGAACTCGAGAGCGGAGTCTAGGAACTCCGAGGCGGAGTCTAGGAACTCAGGCGGAGTCTGGGAACTCCCGAGGCGGAGTCTGGGAACTCCAGGCTGCCCCTCTGGGCCGGAACATAGGACTCTGGATCGGCCATCTTGGCCGTGGCGAAACACTCAGCGGCGGCCATCTTGGCCGGAACATGACTCTTGAGAAGCGGCCCTCATGGCGGGACAGGACTCTCAGGCGGCCCTCTTGGCGGGAACATGACTCGAAGCGCCCCTCATGGCGGGACAGGACTCTCGAAACGGCCCTCTTGGCGGGACAGGACTTCGAGAAGCGGCCCTCTTGGCGGGACAGGACTCGGAAAGCGGCCCTCTTGGCGGGACAGGACTCGGAAAGGCCCTCTTGGCGGGACAGGACTCCCGAAAGCGGCCCTCTTGGCGGGACAGGACTCCCGAAACAGCCCTCTTGGCGGGACAGGACTCGGGAAGCGCCCCTCTTGGCGGGACAGGACTCTCGAAAGCGGCCCTCTTGGCGGGACAGGACTCTCGGAAGCGGCCCTCTTGGCGGGACAGGTTTCTGGGGAGGCGACCATCTTAGCAGCGTCAGAACCCTGGGAGGCGGCCATCGTGGCCCGCGTCAGAACCCTGGGGAGCGGCCATCTTGGCGTGACAGAATTTCTGAGGGAGGCGGCCATCTTAGCAGCGTCAGAACCCTGGGGAAGGCGACCATCGCGTGGCCACGTCAGAACCCTGGGGAGCGGCCATCTTGGCGTGACAGAACACGGGAGGCGGCCATCTTGGCAGCGTCAGAACCCTGGGGAGGCGGCCATCGGTAGCCCACGTCGGAACCCCTGGGGAGGCGGCCATCTTGGCCGAGACAGAACACTCGGCGGCGGCCATCTTAGCCGCGGCAGAACTCTCGGCGGCGGCCATCTTAGCCGCGGCAGAACTCTCGGCGGCGGCCATCTTAGCCGCGGCAGAACTCTCGGCGGCAGCCATCTTGACCGCGGCAGAACTCTCGGCGGCAGCCATCTTGACCGCGGCAGAACTCTCGGCGGCGACCATCTTGGCTGCGGCAGAACTCGGCGGCGGCCATCTTAGCCGCTGCAGCACTCGGCGGCGGCCATCTTAGCAGCGGCAGAACTCTCGGCGGCAGCCATCTTGACAGCGGCAGAACTCTGGCGGCGACCATCTTGGCTGCGGCCATCTTAGCAGCAGCAGAACTCGGCAGCGGCGGCCATCTTTAGCAGCGGCAGAACTCTCGGCGGCGGCCACCTCGATCAGACGACGGAGAGGCTGACACCCACAACTGGCCAACACCCAATCCATGCAAGCCTCCAAGCCTCCAGGCGGTCCCCATCCGGACAGCTTGGCCCATGGCCAGCGTCGTTCAGACCCCACAGGAACAGACTCCTCTGGTGGTCTTCGGGAGCCCCAGAGGCCATCCCGCAAGCGGCAAAGCATAGCGTGTAGGCTTCCGCAGTTCCTCCTCCTGACCCGATAGAGGAAGGTCTTGGCATGAAGGCGGCCTCCATTCTGGTGAGAGTGAGAGTGAGAGTGAGAGAGAGAGAGTGGGGAAACAAACGGAAAAACAAAAGACAAAAGACAAAACACAGACAATACTTCACCCTGTGTATTTTTTGGGTCGGGTCGTACTGTTACGGTGCTGGGTGGAAGAGAACAAGACAACCAGGAATGTAACGGTATCAACTGTGATTTACTGAATCTTCAACTCAGAGAAATTCCAGATACATCAAACATACAAGGGTTTTCAGATCACAGAATATATATTAACCCACGCACCCACATAGACTGACAGACAACAACAACGACCGACAGGGGCTGAACGAAAAGGCAGACAATATATACTACAAACAATAACCAGATAATGCATAAAACCAGGTGCGGGTGATAACCAAATGATAGTGCTAACAAGATGACAAAATGGTGAACAGGTGAGGAGGTGCAATGCATTATGGGAAACGAAGTCCGAATGAAAAGTACAAAATAACAAAACAAAGTCCAAACAGGCAGTGGAACAGGCAGAACCGTGACAAAATCCTGGCACGACAGTTACGCAAAAAAGTGTAATTTTGTCAGATTTTTAAAAGCTATGTAAAGACTTCCTTTCAAAGAGCGATGTTACGTTATGCAGTAAGCTCCATGAGACTGCTGTTCTGAGCCAATGAAAAACTTTATTTATCTTCCCACTACAAGAGAGAAAAATACTATAATATTTCCATATGCAAGTGTATTTGCAAAGATTGACATGCAAGTTTGTATTAAGTGTGTATTCATGCAAGAGCAAAGCAACCAGCTGGATTGTAGGGGTAATAAAGAAGGAGAATCAATAGGGCATGCAATGGAGTCAAGGTGCTGCCATTTATCATGGTGCTTCTCTGACTCCAATCATTCATCAAGCTCAATGAGGCAGCAAATAGGAAAATTTGTATCAAACACATCTGCACTCATCCACTGAAGTACTTCATTCACATTATCTTTGATAGTAAAATACCCATTTTCTCAGCTGTTGTGTTCCAGTCTGTATGTGTGCATTTATATTTGTCACAGTTAATAGTAAGAGAACTTACATTGTGTTGATACTTATAGCTGCATGCCAAAACAGTCATTATTCTTTTTTTTTGCTTTAAATGCCTGTTGATAGTGTACCCAAGTCTGAAGCATTTCTTTACCTGACAAATTACATATTTGAGCTTGTTGTTTAAGACTGTTTTCATAATAAATGTAACATGGTTCAATAAGACATTAACTCAATAAATTAACTAATTTAGCTAAATAGGTATATAGGCCTATTATTTATAGAAATTATTATTTGCCATAAAATGAAAAAAAAAGAATATTTTGTATATTGTCATGCGCATGACTTTGCTTTGCTTACAGTGCAGTTGTGTGACCTGACCTGCTTGTTTTCTGTTTTGTCAGATACTGGTGGTAAGTGTGTCCTCAGTTATTTGAATAATTCTAAAGGCTTGTGCTTTGTTTGTTTTGTTACAATAAAACAAAAATTTTATTTAAAGAATATTTTTTAAATGGATTATCTGTACAAAATAATGAATAAAAAGCAGCACAGATAGAAATTCAGTGATGTATAGAATGCTTTCAGTCCTTGATTCTCATTTGTTAATAGCTGTGTTTTATATATTCACCATAAACAACAGCTATGTCCGCTTTCGCTTTAATGTATACAAGCTTTCTGAAACAAATGAAAAATATTCTGATAGACAAATGGTACAAGATTGCGCCATTCAAAAGTTATATGAATCTATTGTGAGAATGTTGGAAGCTGCTGTATATTTAGGGCAAATAGTAACGTAGAGATTATCTGCTTGTTAAGTGGGACATTAGCGATTCATTTTTTATGAATCATTAAAATGTTGCTGAAATAGACAGTGTTTAGCAATTTGATTTGAAACATTCAATATTGGGATCCATGACTGTTTTCACTCTGAAGAATACTTTCATTTTATAGTACAGTGCCTTCCACAGAAGATGTATATTTATATAAACATGTTTAGACCACTTTTCTTTGTGATTGCTATCAGGACATGGATAGACTTTTAAACAGCATAACAAAAAATGTTTCTGATAGAACTGCATACACTGCATTTAATTGTGTCACAGTCTTTGTCTTGCCAGTGTACGTAAACAACTTTGTACATTATTTATTTAAATTATTCGCTCAAGTGTCTTAAACAGGTGGTTTTCGGGCTTGTTAAATTTAATAGTTTATTCACCACTGCTTCTGGGTCCAAACGGTCTATCAGATGCCAAAGGCAAACAACAAATAGTGCTAATATACATATACATCAACTCTGAATGTGCATCAAAAGCCAAGAAAGCGAAAGTGTGCAGAAAAGAACAGTAGTATTGTAAATCCACATGTTTCCTCTCTGCTGTGAAGATTTTTAATGGGATTTTGTTTACTGTAAAGTCCTATTTTTATAGAGGCTGGCAATTGTTAAAGAAATTGTTACCTTAAAATTAAAATGACCCCATATTTTACTTACTCTTATGCTGTCTTAGATGTATATAACTTTCTGGTTACACTTTAATATGATAGTCCACCTTCTACTAACTATAAGTAACTATGTAAATATGTGGGGTTGGGGTTTGTGGTTTCAATAAAACAAATTTTTTTATTGGTTTGTAGTTTTTTCAACTTAGATAATCAAATTCATTAAATTAAAGTTTAATTATTATAACTGTACAAAATATATAGGCCTATTATTGAGCTATATTTAGCTACCCTATTAATTGTATGATTATATGTGAAAAGTGATTCTGCTGGAATTTATATAATAATAATTATAATAATAATAATAATTATCATAACTATAATAACAATAATAACAATAATAACAACCATAATAATAATAATAATAATAATAATAATAATAATAATAATTGTTATTACATTGTTGCTATAATACTAGTCTAATTTTACTTTTAGGCCACATAAATGAATCTTCCATCACTCTGGTTTTCACAAAAATGGTTATCTGCCCAGCTGTAGATTTAAAGCTTACAAATCTTTTACATGTCGGCATTTTAATTACCTCGTTGTAACACATTATATATTGCTTTAAACGGCACATTAATCTGAATAGCATTAAAAGACATTTAGTTTTATCACTTGCTGTTTTATGCACCACCATCACTACATTGCAAAAACTCCGACAAAAGTAAACTATTGTATCAACCTCTTGCTGATAATAATTAAGCTCAAAACGGAAACATAACAACCATCTTGCCGACTTATATACCCATATTCGCTGTGTTTTATTACTCTTAACAGACCACAAGCTTAGCACGCAAAATCATGGCAAAAAATATGAACGCTATAGATTACATAAATATACGATTAAAACGACAGCCTTCCAAATGTGTAAATGGATGAAATTAGGCGGTGTATGTCAGCAGGTTGAATTAAATCACTTGCCTCAGCGCAAGTGAAACACTAATACTATCGGGGCATCCGTAGATCATTAACCGTAGCAAATTCGATTTTTCAATCATTCCTTGTAATTAAGATAAAGGCTCTTTAATTTGGAACTAATTACTCATAAATCGTAATGGTCTTTATATAAAATAGTTGTAAACTAGTTGTTTTTGGTGCGTTTTTGATAGATGGACGTTTTTGATAGATGGATCCCACAACCTTTTTTTGTATATCTCATAAACACAGACAGTCAGCTCACAGAATAAATAGCAACAACCATGTGTTCATTTCTTTAATAAATCAGGTACACATTACAGATCTGTACCTGACTTGCAACATGATATTGCATCCAAACGCGGTCAAGTTGTTTAAGACTAAACTTACCATTTGTGGATTTTATAACAATACATTTATTAGCTTTCTGACATGTTTAATAAGTCATTTAAAATGCATAATAAGAGGTAATGCAATAAATCAAACTTCAAATGAGCCAGAGCTACTTCCGAAATAGCTATAGATGGATTAAACCGGTTTATGGTAGTGACTGACATTTTCAACCCTCAATTCTGATTGGCTTCTATTTGCGGTCCTTCAGCGATTCATCCAATTGTTAGGCGTCTCTAAAAACCTTTAAATAAGAGTATATTATATGTAACCGCCTTTTTAATCGCGCTGACGACTTTCAATCATTTAGGCTTTATGTACTTTGTATAAGGGCGAAAAGTTAGTTTGGAATAGTTTGGGGAGCAGTTGTAACTTCAGCAATGCGCAATGTTGTCTCATGCAGACCTCTTGGATACTCGCATAGGTGAGTTTTCGCCACCAAACTGTGGTCTTCAACTCCACTGTAAGCTAGAATTATTTTTGTTTTTTGAAGTTATTAGCTAATGTGATAGACTAAATTGCACTCATTGTATCTGCGGCAATATCCTAATATTGCAATCATTGTACTTGTAATATTAGTTAATTACTAAATATATGAGACATTCTAGACATTTTATATAGACATCACACAGACATTTTCTTCCTTGACGGAATGTAGTCCCAATTTTTTACGTAATTTAAATTGAAATGTAATTTTATTTTGTAATTTACCCTAAAAGTTCAACAATTTGTCTAATGTATTCATTTTATTCTGTCGTTTACGTTGATATTTGTATGTTTCCTGTCTTTAGAAAAATCTAAATCATGTGCTACAGGGATAAAGGATGCTGCAGTAGAGCTTTTTGGCCACCGAGGAGCAGTGAAGTGCAGACTTGGCGGGGATGACTCTGGACACCCCAGTGATCTTACTTCGGGTGCAGAGACTGTAGAGGGGACCACCCTGCTCTCCGGGGAAGACCTAAGTAATTGTGGGTCCAGTCCTAATGGAATGCAGCAAAAAGACCAAGAAAAGCAGCAACAGCAGAACTTTAATCAGCCGGTTGGGCAACAGAAACAGAAACGCCACAGGACCCGTTTTACTCCTGCGCAGCTTAACGAACTAGAAAGGAGCTTTGCTAAAACTCACTACCCAGATATCTTCATGAGAGAAGAACTTGCATTACGGATCGGTTTAACTGAGTCACGAGTTCAGGTGAGGTAGAGAGGAACTTCCCAGTTTTGACACCTGAGTTTTGTGTGATTTTTCTTAACAGACAGCCAGGCAAAAATTAGTTTTAAAAGAAAACTAAATTATTATACAAACATGCGACTGTATTTTTTTATTCTAAAACTGCGTAAGAATTAATTGCATGAGATTGCAAGGACGTCCAATTACATTCTTCAAAATAAAGGTGCTTCAAAATGTCTTTCACAGCAATGCCATAGAACCATTATGGGTTCCCCAAAGAACCTGTCAAAGATTCTTAAGCACCATTTCTTTTTTATAGTTAAAATAGTCTTCTCCACTTTTGTGAAACAGACATTTTAGAAATTGCTTGTAGAAATAAACGTGAACATAAATGATTTTGGCAAATAACCTTTTTGTTTTGTAAAATATGTTGTTTTTTAACACAGTTGTTTTAAGCATGGCAAGTTAACCATGTTACGTCGTATTGGAAACAAACTTTGTAAAATACTTTGTATCAATGAATATGCATTTTCTCGTTAACAACAATGTGAAAAGTGCAAAATAGGGCAAATTAGTAAATAATAGTAAAGCACAATAATCAATTGTAGCTAGATGGTATAACGCGCTAAATGTTCATTAAGGGAAGTGATTGATATGATGCTTCTTCTAAGTTTATTTTCGGTCACAGCTATCATGGTCCATTATTTGTTTCCCAATTTGTGATACCAATTATAACGACATTGTCGCCAGATGTCAGCAAAAACGTTTAAAGAAGAAATCCGTGCCACTTTTTAACTTGAATTTAACGTCAAGTGTGGCGTAGCTATTTTACCTTATTACAGCAATAAAGAAGAACATGATTTATTTGAAATAGGTTCATTTATTGAAATTGGGCATTAGTTCATTTATTAGATTATTAGTTGTTCAGGTTAATTGGTTCTATAACTTAACTGAAATAAACTCTACTTTATCAAATAGTTAAAACATGTTATTACATTTTAAACGCTACAGATAATATTTAACAACACATATACATAACATCTACATTGTTATATTACATTTCCTTTTTTCTTCAGGTATGGTTTCAGAATCGGCGTGCCAAATGGAAGAAACGCAAAAAGATAACCAACGTTTTCCGGGCGTCGGGCACAATGCTTACAACACACGGGTTGTCTCAGTTTCCGTCTGCTGCTGCAAGGAGTGATAGTCTTTGTTCTTTTCATGCCAGCGACACTCGCTGGGCCGCGACTGGAATGCCTGGAGTATCACAGCTGCAAATACCGCCAGCACTGGGCCCCCAGCAGGCAATGGCACAGTCCCTGTCCCAGTGTAGTATCGGAGCTGGTCCTCCGCCAAACTCCATGGGCCTTTCCAGCAGCTTATCATCAAATGGTTCGGGTCTTCAATCGCATATGTATCAACCCACATTTCATGGGATGGTGCCCTGTTCTCTCTCGGGTCCCTCGAGTGTGATAGGCTCACCTCAGTTGTGTAGCTCACCGGACAGTGACGTGTGGAGAGGGACTAGTATTGCATCCCTGCGCCGTAAAGCACTAGAGCACACAATAAATTACACCTAATTCTGGCATACAAGACAAACCTCCCCAAAAAAATATTCCTGGAAAACACTGATATTGTAACTGTGATATATTTGTGACCTTTACTGAATGATAGAATCTCAATATAACCAAGAAAATGTTTCTAGTAGATGTAGACTATAGTCATAGTTTTAATGCTTGAAGTATTTAATAATACTTATTTAATTATACTTATTTTATATTTATTTTATTTTTTATTTTAAATAATTTATTTGGTTGATATGTAATGTATTTGGTTGGGTTTATTTATTGCTTTAGTACTGGTACTGGTTTTATTTATATTTCATTTAAACGATTATGCATCTTCATCCAAAAATGAACAAAATATCAGCCACTAAGCATAAATATTTAACAGATCAAGGATACTTAATGGAAAATGACTGATAAAGACATATACCCACAAATTGGCTTATGGCACGTGTTAGGTTTGCTAATTTTTCATCCTACAGAAGAGAATTGTGTGGATTATGAGCCCATTTTTATTAACCAGATTTAAATGCATGTAGTACTTCAACCAGATTAAGTTGTTTACGGGAAGAAAATTAACTTGTTTGTGTATAAACAAAGTGTTATCTGCTGGCATGTTTGTGGTATATTTTAACTTATTATCTGTGCTTATTACTGTTAAAGTTGTTTGTAAATATATATGTGACCAGGTCTGTAAAAACCAGGCTAGAGTCTAAAAATCTAATTCTGAGATAACGAGCATAAAAGTTTGATTTCACCTATTAATTTCACTATGATTTAAATCTTTGACATAATCTTACTCAGACAGTGGGTTATATTTTCTCAGAATGTTTTTTTACATTATTTAAGATGATTTTATATAGAAAACACTAAATCACAAAAAATGACTTGGTTTTCACAGGCAGGGTCACATATCTTACCAAATTCATTCAGAATTAGATAGATTTACATCATGATTGTAAAGAAATAAAATCATATTAAGAATTTCAGCATGTTATGTGATCTATATAAAATCTCTGTAGAAGGATTTCGAAAAACAACTAGAATATGTCATTTCACTTGTAACTTGGTGGAGGAAATATTCAGGAGGTACTACTTTGACTGTCAACTTAATGTGTAGCTGTAATATTATGTCGA
Organism: Beaufortia kweichowensis; assembly: GCA_019155185.1. Taxonomy (NCBI): domain Eukaryota; kingdom Metazoa; phylum Chordata; class Actinopteri; order Cypriniformes; family Gastromyzontidae; genus Beaufortia; species Beaufortia kweichowensis. The sequence continues at coordinate 6,002,901 of CM032795.1, read as the reverse complement.
CCACATGCTGTTTTGTCAGAAAAAACATTTATTTGTCACAGTCAAGCACAAATCCAATCATTATTATTTTGCACATACAAATGTGTAATGATTTGTTAAAAACATTGTGACACAATGTATTTATTTTCAGTTCTTCTTTGTCAGGTTGCAAAAAAGAAATTTTTGTGAACAGATAAAAAATATTCATGTTTGGGAGTTTGGGAAATAACGGACATCTTTATTCCTGACCTCAAAGTTCAGCTTTATATAACAATAAATGATCAAGATAATGTATTTAAAAGTGTTTATGAATCTGATGATAAACACTATTACATTATTTTTTTACATTCAACAGTTCATAGGGATGTAGGCTTATCTGCCTTATGTAAACTACATAAGGTACAAGTTTAGGAGACACCTAAACTGAGGGGAACAGTTTTCTCAATCAACTGTGTAGAATCAACTTAAGCACAAAGTTACTTCAACAATTTAATTTAATCTAGGCTACATGATCATCAAGTTAGGTGAACATAAATATACAAGTTTTGGAAGACCCACATTAAAATGTGGGAACGAGTTATTCAACTACTGTCAGCTGTGTACTGTCTGCGTGTGTAAAACTAAAACAAGAAAAAGAAGAATAAGAATGTAGAAAAAAAATAATGAATGATTTGATTAAATTATGCTTTTGTGCTTGGCTGTGTGAAGGGATGAGTATGTATCATTTGCCATGTACTGTGTTTACTGGACCTCAATAATGTCTGCCATTTCATGCACATTTCACTAATACCAATCAGCTACCAATCATTATTGATATTATAAAATCATGCATTTGTTTGAACCAAAATGTAATGTCCATTCGAGTTGGCATAGGGTCTGAAAGGGTTAAAAGATGTTCTCTTGGTAACATTTTTCCACTTTTTAAAAATGTGATACTATACATTGACAAGAAAAGCGCTTAAAGAGAAATTAGTGCCTGTTCAGACTATCACAAAAGAACAAATGAAATGAATGTAAGATGTGATTACATGCTAAAACAATAGTTTGCTGTTGCTTTGCTTAAAGAAATAAAGACAGTGATATTTGAAATGCTCAGCTTACAGAGAAGAACAGGGGAGTTTACAAAGACTGAAATAAAAAAATCATCATTAATAAACATCTTGAGATAATGTCAGAATGTTTTCATGTCGTTTCATATTTTAACCTCATAACGGTCACTGCAAATACTGAGCATACACATGAAAATGCACTATTCGAACTACACTTTTTTTACATTTTAGGCATTAGATATTTTTAAAACTTTTTTTATTTTGGGTATTTCTATAAATAACGTTAACATTTTTATGATTTTATATTTATGTTTATTGTTATGAAAATGTCAAAACATATTTTTGTATTACATTATTAATGTAATAAAATGTTCATTATGTAGTCATTTCTCAAAACGTTACACGTCCTGTGCTCATAATGTAATAATGTCCCAATTACAAAAAGTATATATCATTATAAACTCACCAAAATATGGCTGCCATATTGTTATATAATTGTAATAGCTTTCTAAAAAAAACCATTGGATTATACTGTATTCCTTTTTTATTTAAATCGAGTTTTACAATTCCTAACAGATTTATAATAAGGAAACATTTGACTTTTTTTGTGTTATTTTGATTGAACAAACTCTCAGCTTTCAAAATCTAAAGAATCAATGTTTCCAAAGAAATAATATGCTGTGTGAAAACAGGTAAAGCAGCAAGATTAACAAGATCCCAGAATTATATGAATGCAGGGAAATGCAAACTCAATATGGCAATGGAAGTCCGATATACATTTTGTGGAATATAAATACAGTTCTACAAGAACCATTTTTAAATGACTACATATCAAAAATAATTAGTAACATAATAATTGCATTATTAGGACACAGAAAATTATTTACACAGAATAAATTATTGCATAAACCTTGTGTTATGTTTTAAACCATAGCAACTCAAAATGAGCATGCCATAACCATAAAATTAGTACAATTCTAAAAACAAATGTTGAATTCAAGATTTAGCCTGATAAGCCTACTTACTTTTTACATAGTTGCTTATTTTTTATAAAACTATTGCACTTTAAGAATTACACAAAACAATTACATTTGTAAAAAATCTAATTAATGTAGTAAACAGTTACATTTTGTGCTTGCATGTATTATACTAAAAGTAATCATTATATTGTTAACATTGTTTCTGTAACTGCTGGTGTTATGTTATAAACTGTGTTTAAATTTCAAGTTGCTACTTATGTAAAAATCAAATTATTACATTTTACAAATGTTATTACATTTTGAGCTCATGATTTTATCATGTTTTGATAAAAAATAATTTTATTATATGCAGTTATTACAGTGTTTTCATAATATAATATATTTTATATATATATATATATATATATATATATATATATATATATTAACCTGTTAACTACCGTTCCTTAGGAGGGACACCTATGTTATTTCCCTTTATTATCTTTAAAATTTTATTATTGAATTTTATTCTAATGATGACAAACTAAAAATGTATGGACAGGTATAAGACTCAAGATGAAATATTTAACAAATTTTCAAACTTAAACAAAATAATAATTAAAAAAATTAATGTTACTGTAATTTTTAAAAGACTTAAAAAATATCTTATACCTGAAAATTTAAAGAGGTGTTGTTCGGCAGTGCATTTTCATGTGTATACTTAATTTTTGCTGTGACAGGTATCAGGTTAACAGCATTAACTTAAGCTTACATTAACTTAAGTTAACATTATAGCAAAACCATTATGGAAAAGGTCTCAAATACAGAAGGTCAAAAGGAATTACGTTGGATGCACTGTCTGAGGAATCACTGTCTGAGGTCCAAAATCGGATGTAGGTCTCCATTCTTCTTGGGTACAACAAAATACAGGCTGGTTTTCCTCTCTAGTGGGGGAACATACGTTATGGCCCTCTTTTGGCATACACATACTTTATGGGAGAACACATATATTTTCTGAGGGGTTTAGGAGGGAGCAGCGCCCTTAAACTCTCTCCTGGGGACCATCCTGCGAAGGGCATCAGAGCTTCTTTGCAGAAGCTTTCTCAAGCAACAATGACGGCCTCAGGTCTGTCTTGCCCCATGGGAGTGAGAGCGGCGAGGCAAAAATTTCTTAAATGCTGCCGTCTGCCATTGTGCATTCTGAAATCTCTCTATGACAACAGTGGGGCATCAAGGTGAACAGCTTTGTCTCACTCCTTGATGCCCAGGAGATTCAACTAAGGAAGAGGGATAGTCGGCCTTGTCCTCAACCTCGGAAACAGTAAATAACAAACCACAAAACAACAGCACAGAGTCAAGATACCCGGTAAGGGAGCAGGTGGTGGTGCTTGCCGGCAGCTGCCTGAACAGGCACTCGTCCAGCCCACTCCAGAAGATGGTCTTCAGGGTGGCATCGCTGCATGGCACCAGCTGGCTCCACTCGAAGAACTCCTCCACATAATTCACGATTGGGCAGCCATCTTTTGAGCTGAAGAGCAGGCGGTCAGCGGGGTCCATCTTTTAGTTTTTTTTGGTCCGGTCTTCTGTAATGGTATGCTGTAGGCAAATAGACGACGAGGCAGAAAATCCATAAAAACTAGATTTAAAGTAAAAACCTAGAATGATGTGACAGGAACATCAGCATACACGTAATAAACACATAACAGAACAAGAACAGACAAAGACAGAGGGCAAATGGAGTGCAGTATATACACTGAGTAATGGGGGCGATGGCTGACAGGTAAGGGTGATTACAGAACAGGAGACAGGTGAGGGAGCGTGGAGGATCATGGGAGACGTAGTCCTTTAGACATGGAGGGAGAGAACACAGGGAAATCACAAAAGGGGCAAACAGGAACCGTGACAGTCACATAGTGATGGGTGTACCAATCAGACGTAATCATTCAGAAGCATTCCCTATAGCAGGGGTCTCCAACACGTAGCTCGCGAGCTACCGGTAGCTCGTGGCTTGATTGCTAGTAGCTCGCCAAAACATTACATCCAATCAGAATGAAAGCGTCCCACCGCTCCAATACAAATGTATTATTTTTATTTTATTTCATTTTAGTTCTTTATTTTATATTATTTATCTTTTATTGTCTTATTATTTATGAATTTTACAATATTAACCAACATTTTAAAAAACGACGTAACGTTATCACGTCAAAGTTTCACTCAGTAACGTCATCACGCTTATGCGTCTATAGAGTTTTAAGCGTTGTGTGACGTGAGTAGCTCACAACCACTTTCATTTTTTAAAAAGTAACTCTCAACTGAAAAAAGGTTGGAGACCCCTGCCCTATAGTGTTGTGTCATGACACAGCATGAGTTTCCTCAAAAAGCAATCACCATTAATATGCTCTGACAGTTTATACCCATTAAACACAGTGCAATCAGGCTTTAGTGGTAAGTGCAGGTAAGCATAAACAATATTTTAACTGTTTATTTTTTTTTTCAGTGTCATCTGTTATATTTAAACAACAATTTTGCAGTTTCCGAAAAAAAAATATGCTACGTGCATCAAAATATTTTCAAATATGATACCCCAAACCAACAAAACTAATCTGTGGTTAGATTTAAATATAAGTAGCTTCAAAAATAATCTTTTTACAAAACTAATTATTTCACAACATTGCCATTTATTAGCATTTAACAACTTTTCCATGTGACAGCAAAATATGGTTTATCATCCATTTAAGAAGGAAACAACATAAAACCCACTTCATAACCTAGCAGTCTTAGAAGTCTTGTTGACTAGGAGGGCTTGACAAACTCTGGCACCTCCATGGTCATTTTAAGCTCAAGGTTGCCTGGCTGCTCTAAGGCAAACACAGGATGGCATGGTTGAGTAAAGGTATGCTGAAAAGTGCCCAAGAGCTGTCCGTTTTTGGCATTGAAAAAGAAGAGCCGGCCCTGGTTGTAGTCCAACAGAGTGCCAATCCGTGCAGGTGTGTCTATCACAAATATATCAGACTCCACAGAGATATGAAGCAGCTCAAACCTGCAGCTGTAAAGAAGAAGGATTCATTTATACAGTTGAACATAACTGTATTGTACAAAACTGACAGCTTAATGGTAACTGTTATGCAACAAAAAAGCTAAATAATAATAACAATATTAGCTCTTCCGAAATGCATAAATAATTAATAAGTTCTGTTTAGAAGGATAAACAATAAAAAATAAAAAAACTTTAATCAGTTAGTCACACGTGCATATCTAAACCTTTTTCTGCAGAACAAAAAATAAGATATTTTGAAGAATGTTGGTAACCAAACAACAACCAAACAACATTTTTCAGAATATCTTTTTATATGTTCCACAGAAGAAGAAGTCAATGAATAATGAAGTATACAATGAATAAACGCAAACACTTTAAAATCTTTGAATGGTTTAGCTCCTCAGTACCTGCACTTGCTCTGATTACATTAGTCTTCCTGTCGCTCCTTAGCCAATTTCAATATAATGCAATCATATATTTTAATATATGCACAGTATAGTTTAAAACGCTACCTGTCATAGTTTTTACCTTTAGAATATTGTCCTTAGATAAATTATCAACAGTCAGTATGCATGGATTTGCCTGTACCACTTATACATGATGCGAATACAGCAATCTGTTTACAGTCCCACACGCTATTGTTAGTGTAAGTTATTGTCACTAATGTACATGACATGACTTAATTAGGTCGCATTTATCCAAAACACAATAAATGTAAAAATTTATCATCGAACCAATGACCTTTGCATTCCTAGTGCAATGCTTCACCAGTGCTCAGTTGGTAATTGGTAACTACACAATCACTTAAAATTTTTGAAGGAAGTGCAATGCAATGTCCACTTCCTTTCAGACAAACTTATAAAAATACTGTTTATGCAGATACTTATACATCACATATTTGGGATACCTTATAGATGTAGGTACACAATGCAAACACCAGGAGGCATTGCTATCCCCCAATGTGCTGGTTTGTGATCCTCTTTGATATGCGATACCAATACGGAACGCCTTGGATTTGGACACAACAGTCTCCCAGTAGTAATATCCAAAAGAGGGCAAAAGCTCACCCATAACAGCCTGACATCTGGAAGGAGGAAAAAAGTAAAAAAAATTGTTTATATACATTATACATACATACATATGGCATTAAAAACTTTAATAGCTACTCAATACTCAGAAAGCTTGTGAAGAGGTAAGATATTGTATGGCTTTAACAATTGACACCATTGATTGACACCATTAGTTCTTAAAGCAAAGTTGTTCAGAATTTGGATGTCTAACATATGATCGTATCTATTGGTGAAACACTGCTTGAAATACAATCAATTCCACACAGTAAAAACGTGATAGCGCCCCCAGTGTTCAAGTTTTTTCATACTTCACTCAGACTTTGGGGCCAAGAGTCAAGCAGGCCCACTGAGTTTTCCTCCAACTGGCCTTTATTTACCTTGTTTAATAGCTGCTTGAGCTTGATTGGCCGATGGTGGCCATGTTTTTCAAGATATGTAAATGTCTTCATAAACAATCATGGCAACTTACATCAGTTTGATCAGACAAACATTTCTGTAGTTATAGCTATTTTTAGGTGTTTTTAGTGCTGAAGCTTTTGCATGTGACTTCAGATTGGGACCTTAAGTGTACCAAGTTTGGTCAATAATTACGTTTACATTTATGCATTTGGCAGAGCTTTGAAGCAACAGTGAATTCAAATCATAAGTTTTATCAGTATGTGTGTTACCTGGAATTGAACCCACGACCTTTGCGTTGCACAATATCTCATCCTATCATAAATTGTAGCCATTAAAGTAAAAGTGGCCACACCCATTTTGAACATTTGGGACGATCATATAAAACTTTTTTGATAATTATTGATAATCAGTGTCCACAAAATTGTTCGGCACAGATTTGGTTTTAGGTCTAGTTCCCCAAAACAGGTTTTGAACATACTTCGATATTGCAGAAAAATGCTCACGACACAAATAATATCTAATATAAGTAAAATATGTTTTGTACATCTTGAGCCAAGAATTACAATGATGTAGGCACTTAGAGAAAGATGTAAAGAGATATAAGTGATTTTAAGTTTGTCATGGCTGTATAGCCTCCTACTGGCCGAATTGAGTCCTTGCGTTTGAGTAGCCTGGAGTACAGTCACACATATAAGTCTCTAGACAACAACAACAACAACAATAACAATGACAATGACAATGACAATGACAATGACAATGACAATGACAATGACAATGACAATGACAATGATAATGATAATAATAAGGCAACAACAGGCAACCAAATGCCTACTGCAATTGTCTTTCTAAAACTATTTTCTGGTCTCACTGTAGTTATAATGTGGCATTACTATAAAAACCTCAAAAGTGATAATCTGTAGCACGTTGTGATTTTAAATGTTATAATAGTGACTTCATAATATAAAAATTTCTATCACTTAGAACTTCATTATAAAGTAGAATGAGCAAATGTGTGCTTCCATCTTCTGGTTATCACAGGAATTGCATTTTACTTTCATTTTCAGAAATCTGCACTAGTCACGAAGATGTTCCGTAACTTCATTAGCAGCCTTACACACACATATACAGAAATGAATGACAGGGTTAAAGAATAATAATTAATACCAAGCATGCTTACACACATCATCACGCCATCCTCATCCCCCATTTTCGAGGAGCTTATGGAGGTTGTTGCTCTTGCGTAGGCTGGCTGGACAAACACTTCCTAAAACCTAAGGTACAACCAGGGCCTTTCATTTTTTCCAGTTTTCCATCTATGCACTTATTAATGATGTTCTTTTTACAGGTTTTTCTTATTTATCTATATTTTAACATTAAAAACTCACTATTCTTTAAAAATTCTTTAAAACTATTCAATTAAAGATTATCACAAATGAAAAAGAAGAAATTATAAATTAGACACTTGCACTAAGTATTGTATCTACAACAAAATGTGTGTGGATGTGTGTATATTCTTATTAGGGTCCTAACTGACACAGTAAAATGATAGGGGCAAACATTAATTTTACTTTAAAATTAAGGTGGCAAAAAAAGTTAAGATAAAGATGGGTTAACTTAAGATTCTGTTCAACTGGTATTGGCTGCATGTCTACCTTCAGGCAAACATCCCGTGCTGCGAGCATGTTTAAATAAAACAGAAGCCAAATACTACATAACAAGTATACAATTTGAAAACAAAAATTTACTTACTCTGTAATTGCGGATATTTTATTGATGTTATCTGGGTACTCTACAAAGTTCCTTGCTTCTGAAACCTTCAGCACTGTGTGGGCTGTTTCACTGAGTAAGTGGAACCTTGTACCTTTATATTTAAAAACAACACAAAACATTGTAAATGAACTTAAATACAACCACAAACTTTAAGAAAAGCTGAGTATTTCAGGTTTCTGACACAATAATTTGCGGGAAATTGGTATAATGTTCTTAACATTGAAAAATGCGTGTACTATTAGTATTGAGTCCATAACCAAACCATTTTAAAATGATGACATGTAACAGCAATGTATTTGACCTCTTGTGGAGATGAGGGCCGCCTCACTCTGCTCACTGGCCCCTGCAGCATTCACTGATTTGATGTAGAAGAGGTAATTCTCATTAGGCTGAAGAAGGACCCTCAGCTCATAGCCATTTATCCCTGATATAGATCTGTGTCATAAAAGACAATTGTTTTTAATAAGTGCAATTATATTTACAACATATTCTCTAGTGCATTTAAGGAAACGTGGAAAACCACATTTTTTACACTACCAGTCAAAAGTTTAGACACCATTGGCAAAATGATTTTACAAATTTGAAGGAGTATATTTTAATGTTTGAACAATGTTGAACAATGTTTTAGACACAATTGACAAAATGTAAAAAAAATGTTTCTCATGATTTTACAAATTTGATATTTCAATGTCAAAAATATTTTTGTAATAGATGACTTGGACCAAATAGTGAATAAAAAGCAGCATAGATAGAAATGTATTCAGTACAGTTTCAAAAGCTTCCCAGGTTGAGACCTCAAGAAGCTGGATGATAAAATGCCAAGAGTCTGATTTTGCAAATTCTAGACAAATGGTGCCGTTTGAAAATGCTAAAATATAACATAGTGTTCATTTATTATTTGTTATTAATTCCTTTTTAATGAATTCCTATTCATTTTATTGATTAATTGTCAATTTCTTAATTTCTAGTCACAATATAATTCACACAGTTACAGTCTAAACAACTGTAAGTGTTTCCAAACTTTTGACTGGTACTATAAGTGGATTAGAGGGTACACACTGTAAAAAAATGCATCATGAAACATTAATATAACAGGAATACAATATTCACAAAAGTCATGGCTTTTTGCTTAAAGACAACTGAGTATACAGTTTATAACTGCCTGCTTAACGGTACCTGAGTCCTTCTCTCTCACAGGCATATTGGTGACAGTACTCCAGTGTGAAGCTATCCACAGCACTGGGCTGAACTGCACTCCAACGCAGCAATGCAGAGTCCCACAGAATTGTGCACTGCTCTGTCTGAATCACAGGGACAGAGGGAGCTGTGGGAACGCAGTGCATCCAGTTATTATTTAGACTTTGTGTACAGTTACAGGTAATTGAGTTTGTTTTGCTGAATATAAACATTACATATTTAATTTTAACCGAAAGTACATATATGTTTAAATTTAATATCAGTAACTGATGAACAGGACCATCAATTATTGGTCCACATCTCACCATAAATTGTTTATATATCCATATCCATAAATCCAACATGACCTAGTTACTCTTACAAACATTCTGCAAGACAGAGGGGGATTTACACAAGAACTAACCCACCAGTTTTAAAGGGTAGTCTCTCACTCGGCATGCTGCATCCAGTGTAGTTTACCGCCATCACCCACACTTTATAGCACTTATCAGGTTCCAGCTCTTCTAGGTTACAGTAACTCTCCTTCACAGTTACCCTGTACTCCTCTGAGATAGCTGCAGATATAATTACATTCATCACACTTTAACTGAAGCATGAGGCCATGATCTCACCTTACGTTCAGATTATGATGTGTAAATGTTTACAACTCTTTTATTATCGGAATGGATTAAACTTAGATTCATTTCACTTTGGCCAAATTTTACAGACAGGACTTGAGTAGCCAAGTGTAAGTAGTAGTGTAAATAAAACACAGCTATTGACCAATAAGATTTAAGCACCTGTCCTGGAGCCCGTCCACATGGAGGCGTGTTTAGCTGTATAGGTAAACATTTTCTATCGTATCGGTGTTTCTTCCAAACAGATTTAGAGTTTTGGGAGCCTGAAACTGCTATTTGTTTGCAGGTCCCAGAGTGGATACATCTGAAAATGGCACTTCTGAGTTTTCATGTGAACAGCCAATCCGTATATCTGCTGATGTCATCACCCCACGTCTTGACCCTTGTCAGACATCACTACGTCACGTAACAGCGACAACAACAGCAACGCCGGACTACATGCTTGTGTTTGTGCTACAGAAGCCTATTAGCGTTACCAAAGCAAAATGAATGAAGGTAGAACTTTCGCATGTCCAAAGCATCTCTCGTCACCCTGAGCGAAGTCCAAATAACAAACATTAGAGTTTTTAGTGTATGTCTGTGGCAGAAACAGCGCCACATACTGGTCTGACATGTAAACTACATTGTTTTAAGCCTGATATTTTTGTAATATCTGTACACAGAAATTTTTGGAGTTGGACGAAGTGTTTATGGAATTTAAATTGGCTCTGGCTTTGTGTGGCTGTAGGCTTATACAGTTAAAACACTGCGTTTACCTCCTTGTGGCTCCTCCATGCAGTACACTTGAAAACAGTCAATAATATCATCTTCATTGGCTCTCCAGTACACAGTAACAGAGGTGCTCGTTGCAGAATTGGCCTCTTGAGGTTGAAGATTTGGTTTTTGAGGAACTACACAGTGAAAATTAACATAAATCAGCAAAATGTGAGAGGTATATATTTGCAATAAACATCTTGGCTGAGGCATACCTGGAATAGCTTGTCTGTTTTTCCTCTCATTGACAGGTTTTTCTATGGCACAATCCTCAAAAACCAGCAGACCTTGTGGACCAAGTTCCAGTGACATAGTGGATACCAAAGCTGTATTCAGTCTGTTTAATAATGACCAGATACATTAATACAAATCCAGAGTTAAAAATAAAATATATATCGATGGTGTAAATGTGTGGCTGCATTTAAACGTAACATGCAATTACCGTAATCTGATTAAGCAAAACAGATCATGAGCCAGCCAGGACACAATGCGTTTACACTTTCAACATGTGGTTTCTGTATCCAAACATCTGATCGGATCTATGTTTTCCACTCACCAAAATGGTGGGTTTATATTTAAAAACATTCAGTTTTCAGTTGAGGAGATTTGAAGATAAAACTGCACAATGATAATACAAATAATAATTGGATAGATCACACAAAATAGTGTAAAAAACATATGGGTCTGAAATCATTGGCAAATTTTGTGGGAAAATTGTGCACTCTTTTTTGGAGGGGCACTTTATTTAAAACTGGAAAGTGGAGAGTAAGACAGGAAGTGAAAGGGGAGGAAAGAGAGGGTAGCGGACTGTGAAAGGATGCCGAGCAAGGACTCGAACTTGGATCTCCTGAAGCATGTCTGGAGCACTATCCACACAGCCACAGGTTCACAGCCATAGCTGTCTGATGAAATTTGAGGCACAGTTGTTATGGAGCTAAAAAAGTGCCAAAACGATTTGAATTTGAATTTTATAAATGTGAAGTTTTGCTATGGCGTAATTTCATAAATGCGTATTTTTAAATGGCGAATTTTTTGTTTTGGAATGTGTATTTTCAGTTGTATGAAATACAGATCAAGCTTTTCAAGACCAGAAAGAAATTCAGATTGCAGAAATTCAAATTGCAGAAATTCGTATTGCAAAGTTCAGGTCGCGCAGAAAGTAGGTCAGGGGTCAAGCTTCCGGTTTCCACAGGGAAGAGTAGAAGATCTCGGATAACCCGAGCGGCTCACAGTAGATGGCGGTAGTTGCGGAGTTAAGATTGCAGTAGGGGTAAAATCTTTCCGTGGCCACACAACCATACAAGATCACTCACTGTTTACAGATATCTGACTCTTCCTTCGATTCAGGAGAGCAAACAAACATGCAATTCATGCTCTTATTTATACATTTTCATCCTTAACTTATCATTTATTGCGCTGTGTATTACTTTTAAAGAACGCGCGTCAACCAGCCACATCGCAGCGTCAAACCAGCCACAAGATCAGTCACTGTTTACAGATAAATGTAAACATTTATTTATTGACAAACCAATGACAATGTTAATCATCATTAAACATCCCTTCCAGATAGGGGTAAAATATTTATCTAATGCTTTTCTACAGTGGCAGATGTTCAGATGGATTTTCCACTGAGTGTCAGTCTGTAAACAGTGAGTGATCATGTGGCTGGTTGGCGCTTGCGTTCTTTAAAAAGTAATGCACAGCGCAATAAAAGATAAGTTAAAGATGAAAATGTATAAATAAGAGCATAATTAATTGTTTGTTTGCTATAATAATTAAAAGGAAGTGTGGTGTCTGTAAACAGTGAGTGATCTTGTGGCTGGTTTGACGCTGCGATGTGGCTGGTTGGCAGCTCCTTTACTTATAAAACAAAGCGCAATAAAATGTAAGTAAATGAGTAAAATGTATAAATAAGAGCATAATTTAATTGTTTGTTTGCTATAATAATTAAAAGGAAGTGTCATGTGTCTGTAAACAGTGACTGATCTTGTGGCTGGTTTGACGCTGCGATGTGGCTGGTAATACACAGCGCAATAAATGATAAGTTAAAGATGAAAATGTAAAAATAAGAGCATGAATTGCATGTTTGTTTGCTCTCCTGAATCGAAGGAAGAGTCAGATATCTGTAAACAGTGAGTGATCTTGTGGCGGGTTGTGTGGCCACGGAAAGATTTTACCCCTACTGCAATCTTAACTCCGCACTACCGCCATCTACTGTGAGCCTTTCGGGTTATCCGAGATCTTCTACTCTTCCCTGTGGAAACCGGAAGCTTGACCCTGACCTACTTTCTGCGACCTGAACTTTGCAATACGAATTTCTGCAATTTGAATTTCTGCAATCTGAATTTCTTTCTGGTCTTGAAAAGCTTGATCTGTATTTTCATACAACTGAAAATACACATTCCAAAACAAAAAATTCGCCATTTAAAAATACGCATTTATGAAATTACGCCATAGCAAAACTTCACATTTATAAAATTCAAATTCAAATCGTTTTGGCACTTTTTTAGCTCAATAAGTTGTAGCCTAGTGGTTGGAGAGTTGGACTTGTGACCAGAAGGTCGCCCGTTTGATTCCTAGTACCTGCAGGAAACAACTGAGGTGCCCTTTCGGAAGTTGCCACTTCTGTGAAGGTCTGTGTCCTTCAGATCAGAGGAAAAACATTCTAGCACATCCAAGCCCTGCTGCTTGACTCTTCATATTGCATATTGCATATCCTCAGGGGAAGCCATCTTAACTCTACATGCGATGATGCTGCTCCAAGTCTTTTAGGGTAAAGTGGACCCCCGAAGCCTTCAAAGATCTGCGTGCAGTGAGGGACTCTGAACGCCACTAAAAAGATGGTCCAAGCCATTGGACGAAGCATGGGCTTGTGTGTGGTAAACATGCATTTTTAATTATTTGAACAATTGGCTGGTTTTGGCCCATTTGAAGCATGTTTATGCTTAACAGCCATAAACATGCTTTAGTGCTTCATTAAGAGAGCCTAGGTTTGCGTGTGAACACACAGAAGAGCAAGTTGTGCCCCAGCCAGTAGATAACATATGTGGGGGTGAATTTGGACTTGGTCCGATTGAGAGTGTCTTTATGTCAAAAAGGTGTAAAGGCTTTTTCACATTAAATGTGATGTGATAAAGCGATGAGATAAAGCGATGCGAATCGCCAGAGAGCCTCTCCATTAAACTGGAAACTAAATGATGACTCGCCTTGTGCTAATTCACATTTGCACACTAGGTGGCACTACTCACTATTAATAATAAACTTTGATGATGAACGTCCACGAAAGTGATACGTTGTTAAATATGTTATGTAAAAGCCTCAATTCAATCTGCTAATTATGTAAAGCATTCGCGCTTTCATGTGGTGCGAATCATCATCCGCAGTGTGGAGGGCTTCATATCATAGGGATCTATTTTTTTAAATCCCGAATGTCATCACATCTCACATTCGTGTCGCTTTATCACACTCAGTGTGAAAAGCCCATAAGACCTTCTGCCCTGAATGTTTTTGGCCTGGGATGACCTGTGGTGCTGAAGGAATATCAGAGACTCTTGGAACTGATGTGCCCCCTCCAGATCTGGCTGAAGACCCAGGTACCAAGAAGGGCTTGGTCTTCAGGGCACACTTAATTTTCAGAATTTCAAAAGTTATATATAATATAACTTATATAATATATATATATAATATTTGACAAAATTTTCAGAAAAATAAAAACTTTAAAAAACTTTAAAAATTTAAAGTTTAAAAAATTTAAAGTAAAGTTTGTTTTATTATTAAAAATCCCTAAAATCCCTAAAATTAAAAAAAAAGATGTTGTTGCATGTTGATGTAAAGTATTGCAGTTAGCATGCAGTATTAATAAGCCACTTATGTAACACAAATACAGGCCATTCAGTTACCTCATCTTGATATCTTCTGAGATCTGCAAAGAGAAAATAGATTGATTAGTTTACTACTCCAGATACAGTTCATAGTCTTTTTTAACTAATTTCTTTACTGTAAAAAAACTTCCTCTGCAAATATATCTCATAGCCTTGGATGAAATCAATACACTGATTCTAATATGCTGCCTACTTTGAGTTACAAAAAAACAACAATGAAGGGAAACTCACAGATAAAAACTCTACAGGGTCTGACTCTTCCATTTCTTTAGCTGTCATCTCTGTGGTCTCCTTAGCTTTGTCAATATTTTCTTGGAACAACACAATCTGTTCATAAAGTTGCTCCAGCTTGGCTTTTTTCTGCTCTTCCATAGCTTGAGACATCTCATTATACTGGTCCATCACCAGCTTCACCACCTCACTGTTGTGCTCTTTTAAGATTTCCTTGCCATCAGTAAAGTTCTCCTGAGGGCCAGCACAACAGAACAATAACAGGCACACATGTATAAACCCTATTTCCAGAAATCTGACCTTCGGTCTATTCATTATATATTATATCAGTTTGCATGTCATATTTTTAAAGTGTTGTGAATACCTCCACTGTGTTGTATGCCATCTCAAGCTCAGATACATAATCCTCAATATCTTCTGATCGTTCTTGTAAAACTGAAATCCATTTACACAGGTCTTCCTGAAAACATTATCACAAAACAGTAGAGTACATCCAAAATACATCATAAAAACTCATAGAGATAGTAAGTAGTGTAACACAAATAAATTTTAACTAGCCTAGTTTAAATGCACAAAAGTAGCATAAATCTTAATTGACTGGGGACAAAAAGTGTCTCTCTTTTTCTTCCTGAGGTATATCTATACATTCTTGTGTAGGTATATTCTACAAATTATAGTTCTATTTGTACCTTATTTTCTAATGTTTATTATTTTGAAATATTCTGCATTCATCTGTTACATAATTTAGGCCTGCAGACAGACCAGCACACAAGAAATTAGATGCCTGGTTGGCAAAATCAGGAAATCAGGTTCTAGTGCTCTTTCAGTGAACTAAAGCACATAATTGCAAAACCACAAAAATACTGATGTCAATACATGCAATGCATAGTACCTTTTGCATGTTATACCATAATATTAACTTACCTTAAGACTGTCAAAGGCTTCATTCAAAGAGATCATTTCATGATTTTGGTGTTCAGTGTCACTTAGTAGAACTGGGCAATGACATACATGACAGAATGCATCCATTGGTTGAATTTTTATAACCTCTTCATTTTCATGTTCGGATATCTGGGCATAATTTAAATCATCACCAAACTCAAGGCTAATTTCAAGAGTTTGATCAGAGAGTTGAACTTGTCCACAGACTTTCTCTTTATCCTCAGCTATTGGTTGTGCTGGTTGTTTTCCTTTTTTTTCTGTAATCATCTCAACTTCTTGTGGGAAATCTGTGTGGAATCTAAAGTTGGAGATGTCCTCTTGCGGGGCAAAAATTGGCATTTTTGACAAAATACCATTAGCCCTTCTCAGGCTTCTACATCCATCCACATCCTCATTAAACTTCTTACTGTTGTCTGACTCTAAAGCTGAAACTCTCATTGCCGGTGTTTTCTCTTCATCAACTGGAGAACAGGGTGAAACATGGTGAATCTCCAGAGGACCAATCTGTGCATTATTTAAATGTGCTTTTTGTAGTTCAAACTCTCCTCCTACATCTAACATTTCTGTTGAAAATGCAGGTGACATCCTGTCCTCAGAAGGTATCTCATCATGAAGAATCTCTTTTGTTGTGTTGGCATCCTGCTTTACTTCCTTAGTAACATCTGGATTGATTTCCTCAACTTTTTCCACTTTATTCGTAACCTCACTTTCACCCTCAGGTATATCAGTATGTTGCTCTTGCTTTTCAAGGCTTTGCTTTATCAATAATACCTCTTTCACAGGCCTGTGTTCACTGATGTCCATCTTTTTGTCCATCTTCTCATCTGCTGCACTGATTATTTTTTCTGTTACTGTTACCAATATTTCATCCTCACCTGTAATCTCATGTTTGTCATGAAGCTCAACCATTGTTTTATCTTTTTCACTTTGAGTTGATTCAGCTTTTCTCTGTGTTGATCTCAGTTCAGGCTCCAACTTAATTTTATTTTCTTCTAACACTTTTTCTGAACCACTAAGATCCCCAGTCTCATGCTTGAAACAAACTACGTCAACTTGTTGCTCCTTTAAGGGTATTACTTCATTTCCTCTAATATCAATCACTTTATCCTCAACTCTGGCAGTTACATCTATATTTTCATGGACGTTAAAGTTATTTTTTAAAGATTTTAAACAACATTCAGATTCAGAAACACATGAAGTTGTTCCAGCACCTGAAGACTTCTCTACCATAAAAGGTTGCATTGTTTCAGAAATGTCTTCTGCTTTATCTAACAGAGGTTCATTAAAATGAATAACATCTTGAGCTTCTCTTTCTACTGCATAAATGATGTCTTTATCAGCTTTTGCATCTAGTTTTGTCTCTAAAATGTTGCATTGTGTCTTGGTTTCATCATACTCCTCTTTGCTTTCTTTGATAATATTACTTTTCTGCTGAATTTCAGTCATGACATCAACTACTTCTTGATGTCTACACACACTGTCCTCAGAACCACCATTTTTTTCAACTGCATGTGGAGCATCATGCTGCATTGTCCCTGAATTCTTTATTTCAGATATCGTTTCAATTTCACTTTTAATAACATCTTGACTTTCTAAAGCCCTGGGCACTGGAATATCAGCAGTTACGGTTGTTTGTTGAGATTGTATATCATAAGGATCACTGTTTGTTATGATACTGTTTTTATTAATGTCAGTCAAGTAACATTGTTTTTCAAATTCAGTAGCATCTTTGGCAGCAACGTCCTTTGATATGGCCATCGGTGGGATCGGTGGTTGCATTTCTGTACCACATTGTCCCTGTAAACAACACCCTGTAGACGTACACTGCTCTTTGCTGACATTTTCATCCTTCACACATGATTGGCTGACTGTTGCTTCCTCTTTTTCTTCTTTTGTACATCCAGTGAGTTCAAATTCATTTTCAGACCATATCATTTCCCCCTCATCTACCACCTCTTCGGCCTTAGATACATTAGCAACCACAGGAGTTTCATACTTCAATATAAATTTTTCCAGATAACCCTCTGCATCATCAGAATCTGAATATCGCCTTTTAAAAGACCTTTCCGAAACTACACTCTCTGTGTCTGAGAAGTCATTATCTTTACTTCTATTTCCTGTTGCATCCTCATAAAGGTCTGAGTAATGGAAAGACATTGCTCGGGGTTCTTCAAGAAAACACTGATCTATGATTTTTGGCGGTCCAGTAGGAAGAAATACAGGTATGAGATTAGTTTCCTGACTTCCAAATAAGGCTGATCCACTCTGTTTAAGAGTTTTATTAGTCTTCCCTGTTGTTTTCTCTTGGTTATCGTGTTCTTGACATTCTGCATTAAAACTACTTCCATAGAACACATCATCAAGATATTCATTTGAGATTTCTAGATGGTTCTCACTAATGGTGACAGAAGCTTTATCATCAAAAGCATTATCTGCTTTTGTGTACTTCTGAGTCAACTTGGGCTCTTCTGGCTGGACAATCAATTCTTGTACATGTTTTTCTGTCAGTGTAGTACCATCACCAGATGCCTGCTCATCTAACAGCTTGAATTTTTCAAGATAGTCCATTTCACATTCATCTTTCTTGGATTGTGTATCAGTAGAGATCAGGATTGGGGAGGGAGAGAGTTCAAATCTCTCATTTTGCTTTATTTCCTGAATGCTTATTTCTGTATGACCAGTGCAACTCTCTGGAGCAACAGCATCATATTGCTTAAGTTTTGATTTTATTTTAGTGTTGTCTTCCAAGTAGGATAAATTTTCTTTCAGGTCATTGCTATATTCCTCATCTTCAGTGGGGATCTTTGAAGGTACAACAATATTGAGTATTTCAGAACCATCTGAAATCAAACGAAAAAGATTTTGGTCCTTGTTCTCAACACAACTAGCCTCCTTTGTCAGAATTTCAGAGCTGATGTTGGGCACAGATACTTCAGTCATTGCAAGTCTTTCTTCACCTATTCGACTGTTTGGCAATCTGGAACTTGATATTTTAAACCTGCTTGTTCTTTTTCTTTTTTTAATGCTTTCTTCATCCATTATAATCACAATATTTCCCTGTGTTCCAGAACTTTCTAGGTTGTATTCTTCTGAAGGTGAGTGGCTTTCTGAAGCCCATGGGGTTGAGCATTTACTGGATGCTGTCTCCCATACAATTCCACTGTCTTCACTCTGCACCGTTACCATGGAGAAGGACGGGTCCGCCATTAGACAATGGAGTTTGGGTTTCACTGCTGCATCTTCCACAACTTCCTTTAAACTTTTAAAAAGAGTGTAGACAGTAGTATGGTTAAAAATAAATATCAAACATGTTTGATACAATAAGGGTGATCCCGACCTTTCTCTGAGGAGATCGGGAAGTGCAAAATTTGATCAGTGAATTCCTCACGTTACTAGATGATCTTGGCCAAACATTGTACCTGATTTTTTCAGATTCTCATAAGGGAAAAATTGAGGTGAAGGCAGCAATAATGTTTTAACGTGCCAGGGGACAACTGGCCCTCCTGGGTTAAGCCAGGGTTCTCCAAAGGATTTATCAACCAGTTTTTGGTTCCTTGCCACACAGACTTGCTCACTGCGGACACCAGCTTTAGAGTTGTATACTTCTAAGTTCTCAGTTATACTAATGCACAATTAATGATGAACACTTTAAGCATTCTATAACCTTCTTGTCTTTATATGATCCCTTTTCTCTTATAGACCATTTTAATATTAAGCAGATTTGCAATGTAAAGTTTAAAATGTGTTGTGTATGTGATTACTTTTATTTGTTAAAATCACATGGGGAGGACAGGTTCCCCGGCCCCCAACACAGGTCTGTGATGACGTTAGCACGCAGTTACATGCTCCAACAAATGCAAGTCTGTTTTGCTATGTTCCTAGCGTAGTGGCCTATTTGAACATGCTAACAATTTTACAATTTTACACAAAAATACTTAAGGAGACAGACTGGATCCATACATTTATAACTAGCACTCATGGGAAAGCTACTTGTTGCTAACATGTTTCAAGGTAGCATGTTGTGCCATGATGCTAGCATGTTTTAACACAATGCTAACATATGCATTACATGCTTTAATGTAATGCTTGTCTGTTATATTATCTTGTTAGAGTGGTTGCCAGATTGAACATTGCTTTAGTGTAAGTCAGTAGGAATTTAGGCGATTTTGTAAGTCTAATCTGTTAAATAAAGCATACTAAAACAACATCTTAAAGATCTGTGGACATTTTAAAGTTGTAGCTTGAAAGCATTGCTACACTTGTCTAGTGTTATACTGGTTTTAATAATAATAACAATAACAATAATAATAATAATAATTAACAACAATAATAATAATAATAATAATAATAATAATAATAACAACAACAACAACAACAACAACAACAACAACAACAACAACAACAACAATAATAATAATGGAAAGGACTATACCTATTGTGACATTCTTCAATTTCCTCTTTGCCGATGAGACTGATAATGTCTGACTCCATGTCTCGTATTTCCTGTTCTCTCTCACATTCCACATTTACAGCAAGATCCATTTTGATAATTAAGATATGGTGATGTTATTTTTGAAATCCAGTCTCAAAAAGTACAGCTTCGTGTTTGGATCATGTCTTGTTGAGTGAAGTTCTTCTGACTCAGCGGCTGCTCCAAATAGCTTACAGCTATTCCCCAACTGAAGGCTGGATAAAAATAACACGAATCATGGGTGTCTCGGGTTTTGTAACCTGAATTAATATTACCGCCCCCAATTTCATTTTTTCTTTTAAACTTTTCAGGTTTTAAAAACTATCACATCAGAAACGACCGAACAGTCCAGCTTTTATGAAACTGCAACAGTGGCGCTGTTCCAGAACACCACCATTCCAAAGGGGAACAGGACTCCGCACCATAGTGTCAGTTTCCTTGGACTGAGCTATTTTTACTCTCAGTCATCACCGCCCCCCAAAAACATGCTCCCCAAACAAACTTCCATGTGGTAACTTTTTTAAAGAATAAAAATAATATATAAGAAAATACAGACAAAAAGGGACAAGTTTATACTGACATTTTAATCTGTTTAGGGAATGTTTAAAAGAAAAACAAAAAACTTTAATTCATTTTAAAAAATGGAAAGATCACATACATAAAAATTAATATGTTTGCTATAACAAATTAATTTGCTGATTGCAAACTATGTACTTTGTCTCCTATGTACTTTGTCTCCTAATATTTGTAAGTCGCTTTGGATAAAAGCGTCAGCTAAATGCCTAAATGTAAATGTATGTAAATGTACCGTGTAGGGAAAAATACTGCTTACTGTCTAGTGCTTTAAGCTATTTGTATAAATAAAATCCCAACAGCAGTTCATTCGTATTTTTACAAAATGGCATACTATTCCAGTATACCGAAAGTAATTAAGTATAATTTTTCTTTTTACAAAAGGTAAACCCTACATTAACAGTTTATTTTATTCTATGTGGTTATTCTTTAACATGCTGTCTTGAATGTTTGAGGGCAGGATGAACTTGAAATCTTTTCTCAGCTGCCAAACATTTTAGGGCTGTGAATTAATAATAATATGAGTTAAGTAGCAAACAGCATCTTAAAAAACATCTAATGTCCAAGAACAGTAACTAATAAAAGTTGCAAATCACATTTTTCTAACTTGTTATATCTTTTGCTTCTTTTAAAAAGGATTTTTGTATAAAGACAAACTTGCAATAAAATTCATGTTTATTACCTATACTACTGTAAGAAAAACAGTGTTTATCAGACTCAATCTAACTCAACCATTTAAACTATGGCATACATTACTGGAATGTTTCTGTATATACATTTCAGGCAGCAGCAGCAATGCCTTGTATTATGACATACTAGACTTCATGTGTTTTTTTTTTCTAAAAATCGATTCCAAAAATTATTTTCGTTTATTACAGGTGTCACAATATACTGTATTATATAATATACAGTACAATGTATTGACAAAAAACACAGTTGATCTTATTAATTATACATGTACGATAATATTGTGAATAATTCAGCACCTATATTAATTTTGTCTTAAGAGTCACAATGGTTGCAAATTACTTTCCACCTCCCCACATCTGTATTTTAAGTATAAATCCATTGGCCAAAAATGAGAAAACACAAAATAAATGAAATTACATAAATTTGAATGATGCACTCGTGATTTATTCAAAAATATAAATCAATAAATATTGTTATATATTGATAATATAATTATATAACAATAACATTACATCATTATTTTATCAATGTATAACAATATATATTGAAACGCTTTTTGTATAGTAAAAAGCTGATATCATGACAGCCCTTTTCTTTTAAATATTACATTTCACATTTTCAAGTTAAAAACATCACCTTTGGTAAATATTGTTTTAATTGCTTTAAACTTTCTCATGAACTGCTCTGGATGCGTTTATACAATCAAATGGTTCTAAAACATATAAATGTATGTTAATGGGGATGAATGGTAGTAGTAATAAAGAAACAGGTTTATTCAAATATGCTTTTATTGTAAATTATACATTTTCAGTGTATGTTGTTCAGAATTCATCTCTCTAGTCCCTGCAGCTGTTCTTAGGGAGAGATTTTGTTTCACACACAGGGATCACATACCTGTACTTATCCCATCTGTGCAAATATAACAATATACTGATATAGGATATGGTAATATGATACATTAAAAAAATCTTGTTTTAAGGAGCACATATGCATATTTTTATTGCTGTGTCCTCTGGAGTAAGCCATGTGGACCATAGCCTGAGAAGGGCACAACACAAGGGTTTCACCTGTGGTTGTCCATCTGTAGCAGACTTGAGTCTTATTCTAGCAGGTTGTTCAGGTTATATTCCATACATTGACTTATTCTTTCTCTTTCTTTTATTTCTACCTACCCACTCACCCAACCAGCTAAGAAAAATATGTAAAAATATGTAACATTCCTGAAAAAGGCACAATATATAAGACCTCTTAAAAAACAGCATTAAGCTGTATTTTTGACTGTACTGTGTGAAAACATATTGTGTCTTTTGGTTATCAAAATGCTATTTCTGAATGATTTTAAATATTTCACTAACAATGTAAGAATAACATATTCTCTCTCTCTCTCTCTCTCTCTCTCTCTCTCTCTCTCTCTCTCTCTCTCTCTCTCTCTCTCTCTCTCTCTCTCTCTCTCTCTCTCTCTCTCGCTTGAAAGACTAATGACAGATTGAAAACAGTAACATATGATTTATTAATCGATATATAAAGAGGAAAAGCATTGCAAGCACAAGATTTCATTCGTACTGATAACGACACCTTGTGGTAAAGATTGGCACTGCATGCTAAACTATCAAGTGGACTGTTGAAGAGAAAAAAGTATTTAAGGAAAATAAAGATTTGAAGATGGGGAAATTTTTTTAAGAAGATAAAAATGAACAAATGTAAACATGTATAAATTATGTAGTAAAAATTACTAATTTTTAATCTATTTTTTAAGATGAAATACAAATTAAAGAGGAAAAAAATAAGGAAAAAATGCAGAGGAAAATGAGAAGATTTTTTGATCTGATTTTTTTACTTTGCAGTTATATAACATAATTCCCAAAGTAACTGTGCTCTTTCAAGGTTTTGATAAGTTTACTACTATTCTAAAATATGAAGAAAAAAAATGTGTCCGAACTTTTGACGTTTCTACAAACGAAAACTAAATGAGTGTTATGAAGTGACGTCATGCGCGTGCACCCGAGGAGCTGTCAAAGGCAGGGGAGTCGGCACAACAACTGCATCTGCCCAAATGTGCTTCCTATCTGTAGTTGTGTTGATTATCATGCAACCCACAGAAAAACACAGGATGCGCGCTGATTATTATTATAATTAAGGATGTACTAATCAGTAAAGCCTTCAAAGCCTGGATACCTAAACTACAATTTAATACGTTTGACTTTACAGGCTGTATGATGAATACAATTTTATAAAAGATGTATTTTATATCAATTTCTGTGCAGGCTTGAATGAATTGGATACTATGTGACGTTACGTCTACGGTGATAATATCTATGACGAAAGCAACGCTAGCAGCTCTGAATCGCATACAGCATTTCGGAAGGACATCACCATTTGCTCGTTGACTTACACAGTACGCGCTGCGGTTTATTTGTTTACAAATCCCATGCACATTACAAATCGAATAACGCATTGTCATTAGCAGTTCTTTCATATTTCTATTTTGGTTAGGATTAAGGTCTTTCGCTGTTAATGTACTGTAACAGAGAAAAATACGCGCTAATGTGACATTTGATCTGTCAGACCTGTGAACGATCAGCTCAGCCAATTTTACCTGGTGACAAGCTATTTTGATGACTGCAAAGCTTTTGGAACACGAATTTGTTTTCGCAACAATCTGGTTTCCATTGGTGCACATCAGTTCTTCCTGTATCATTAGTTCTCTCCATTCTGTCTTCTGTTCAAGGAAATTGGGTAAGAATATCAACACTGTTATTGCTCAAAATATTGCTGGGTTTTGACTCACCAAATACCGGAATCGGATCGTTAACATTTTGTGTTTCTGTGTGTTTTCTCCGACTAATCTATGCTATCATAAATGTACATGTTATAAGTGTGTGCGTGTGTGTGCGTAAAAGAAATGCATGCATATTTGCGTAATGGCTTTGAAGGGTGAAAGGCCACCTTAAACAGCTCTGCGGTGTAACAGTAACAAACATTCATTAGCTTCCTCATATACACTCTAATGAATCTAACATAGACGCAAGGTCATAAAGCATTTTACTGTACAGTGACCTTCAGCTTTTTCCTCAGTCTTTTCTCATTTGTCAATCTTTTTATGCATCAATATGTGTGTTGTACATACCGTGCACAAATTTAAATACTGTACACACATAAAATCAGTTTGCATCTGTTTACCAATATATTAGTAATTAAATAAATACTAAAATTAAACAGCACAAAGCAAAGCTGAGACCTTGGTATCATCACACTCTGCTATAGCTTTAAAAGGACAACAGCATACCATCCATTTTCTTATAGAGAAACAGGGATGATTTTAAAGAGCAATAAATAATCATTTTAAACATTTGCTGCTAATAATTTTTAGTATATTTAGTCTATTTTGTTAATTCAGTTATTTGTAAGGATAAGGCAATGAACAAATTGGAACTTACCAATACTGTCACAGTAATAATGTTGTACTATTTAAAGATGTGGGAAATGCTTTTGTGTTCTTAAAAGCTGACCCACATAAAAACTGAGCGATTAAAATATAACAGGTTTTATTATCAAGATAGTTCTTATTACAATGATTCAGAAGTCTAAGTGTGCTACTCCATAAGGCTTGTGGAAATGAAATTACTGGTTGATATGGCACAATCTCAAAAAAGTTTTCCCACATGTTTAGCCTATGAACTTTTATGTGGTGCCTTGTCTGTGGATGCTTGGGTAACCTTAGGGCCTTTCGGGACTGAATTAGCTCCTACACTGTAAAAACGAAAGGATCCTAGAGGAACCATTTGGGGTTCCTCACACTGCCACACCGGCAGAACCGTCAGGAGGACCTCTGAGGAACTTCTGAACTGAATTTAAAGTGCCTAAAGGATCCCATAAGTTTCTGCAAGAACTGCCAAGACTGTTAATGGTTCCGCAGAGAACTGCTCTTTGTAAAACAAAGTGTCTCGAGGTCCTCCTGACGGTTCCGTAATTATCTTAATTATTGGGTCGCTTAGCTATTTTGTCTGATCACATACTGTAGTTTTTACTTCATACCAACAACGCTAAACAACAGTACACTTAATAATTAGACCTACCTACACCTGCTGCTTTTAGATTAATATCTCATTTATATTAACAAATCAAGTTTTAATATTCAATAAAAACCATCATTATCAAAAACCATCAAACGTATCCATCATTGGATTTTGCAATTGTAATGGCAGGGTAAATACATTAATGCCACCTCTAAACTGCATTAAAAAGTCTGTGTAAATATAAAAAACTTAACTGTAGATGTAGCTTCTGTATAAAATCATAGCCATTGTAGCCTAATTAATAGACTTATTAAAATAAATAATAGAAACATTATGGCCACAATGTAGCTTAAAAGTTTGTGTACCTAATTCTATATAAATTGTATTTATATATTTCTATTTCTATTTAGCAGGTAGGCATGGAATCAGAGCAGCAGACTGAAAACCAGTGCAAGCCTAATAATCTACTATCATCTGTGCAACTAGGAGGACCATCAGAAACTTCTTTGCCCTCTGTATCTTTTATTGCCACTAACACCCAATCAGCGGTACCAGTCAGACCGGGACTCCAGAGGTCCCTACAAGTGGATGGTAGCATTGATGTATCGGAGGCCAAGCCTCCTGGATCTCCCAATAAACTGGCCAGTCATACTGACCCGGTTGACTGCAAGAAATTATCCCACCCTTCGGAATCAAGACCCCAGCCCGATGTTGCTTATTCTAGTCATGGACCTCCAAGTTTGACTGGACAGAAGAATTTAGGGCATGCAGCTGTGATGCGGAGCCATACAGCAATGAGAACAGCTTCACTTCCTCAGGCTCCATCTTACAAACCACCACCCATGGATCCAGTTGTTCACCCTCAGAGGGCACTGTCTGTTGCTGGGACCACTGATACTCAGGCCCAGATCATGGAAAACTTTAGGTAAGCGATTAAATCTTTAGTATCTTAATAATAGTATAATTATTTAACTGTGGATGCCAGCATAAAATAAAGTTGCCTGTAGACTTTTTTGTTCTAATGACTTCCATTTATATGTGTGCAAATGCAAATGCAAAAGATAAGCAACGCAAGCCCCTGCGTAAAAAATTTGCATCTGCGTTCTAATGGTCAAGTTTGGTATTACGTTACGTATAGTTACGTATTTTGCATTCCGAAAGTATAGTGTGACTGCGGCATTAGAGGGCACTCAATATCAACACAGATAATTGATTATTTATCAATTATTAAAATGAGAAAGAAAACTAATGAACATCTGGGAACTCTTTCACCTGTTGCTGGTGACTCATTATCCACCAAGTAAATAGACCTGCGTTGCGCCCGAAATCGCATACTTAAACAATACGTACTGAATTAGATAAAGTACCTATATCGAACGTTAAAACAGTATGTGTTATATAGTATGTGTGGGTGCTATATAAATTCATAAATTCATACTTCATTCTCTGCAAGTATGAATACATTTCGGACATACTACATCCGCCATGTTTTCATTATCATGCGACCCATATGCTCCTTGATCTATGACGTGTTAACAACAGCCGTGAAAATAATGTACGTGGGCTTTGTAAAAATAGCACAATTTAACCATGATTAATATATGTCTTGTTACCCTTTATCCTTAAAAAGAGCTGCCCGCGTTACAGTTTTCTGTAATTTTTCATTCATTAACTTTTTGAATATAATGGCTCGTCAGCTCCTGTTGCATGAAGTGATAGAATTGTATCCATCCAATGCTTACTCACAAATCTAGGCAGCAGCAGTAGACCATCCGGGTATTTCTCGCCTACTGTTTTTTTTGCGTACTGTTTTTTTTTTAGCATTGTTTACAGTTGTTTTTTGTGTATGTTCTTTGCTGCCGTTTGGAAAAAAATGTGCCTCACAAGATGGGTGTGTAACCCATCTTGAATAGAATGGTCAATAATTGTGGAACACAGTTGTTATTTGAAAAGTTTAAGCTAAAATCTTTACCTTTTGTGCATGTGGTAATATTGTGTGATATTGTTTAATCATGACTAGTTTTTTTTGAGGGAACTCAGCAGTGTGTCTGGAAAAATGCTATAGGGAGTGAATGGTGTCTGAATCTTGTGTCTAAACATGGCAGACTTACAGGTTAACATTTTGTAGGTGGCAGATCAAGAAAAACATCGATGGAAATATGCATAGAAGGTTCTGATGTGTGTAAATTGTTTTGCACATTTTTCAGCTCAGGTAGAGTTTCCTTGCAAGACAATACACTTATTACATTGACCTTATTAACAACAAAAGATAAGTTGCAATAGTGCACATTCTCTAATATTCTACAAATCTATATATTTAATAGCATAATTATCAGCATAAATGGAAACCTGCATTCATTTTCTATACATAATCTATCATCTTTCTCTCTTTATATTTACTGTGTGTGTGACTTACAAATTAATAAATGCTTCCAATTCATAATTTTGGTCATGTCTTGAAAAAAAAATGGCACAAAAACAGAACAGTGAACAGTTTAATGTAGCAAGGCCAAGACAATCTCTTCTGTGAGTTGTAAAAACACACTATTAATCCTTGCTATAATCTGTTGACATCTTAAATATTTTCACCACTTTATATTGCCTTAATTTAATGCAATTAGACTTTATTAGTTTAATGAATTGCTAGATATTTATAAATAAGTATATTCAATCAACACACAATTGCTTCCATTCCAGGGAAGAAAGATCATTATGTTTTGACTCACAAACTTGTTCACCGGACAGTTTTCAAGATACTAATCTTTGTTATACAACTTTGCAAGTAAATACATGTATTCTTTTTTATTTATTTGCTCCCCCTAAAAATACAGAGTTTTGTCTTTCAAAGTCACAAACAAATTTTAGGCTCTACATAATGCATACATAGCATCACTTTATTTTTCAACAGTACTGCCATCAGTGATTTAAGTGCCTGTCACTACAGTGATTTGAGTGACTGTCATTGTAAATCCAATTCAACACAGTACTGGAATAATTAATATTCCAGTGCAAATTTTAAATAATATCTCTGATTTTTCTTTTTACCAATAGGGTGTATTTAATCACTTGGAATGTTGGCTCAGCTATGCCTCCAGATGACATCACTTCCTTATTGGGGCTGAATGATGGAAACATAGACATGTATATAATAGGGTAAGAGTTCTGTCTATATATCTCGACTCTGTCTATACTCGATTGTATTCTGCTGATTTTTATTATGGCTCAGGCCCTGACACGTCAAAGACACCTTCTTAGTTTTCTTATTTTAGGGGTTCAAACACAAAGTGCTATTTGCATTTGTTGAGCTGGACATAGAACATTTCGAATCAGACACCAGTGTTTTTTTCGCCTAATGGTTTGGGTCCCACGTTTTTAGTCGTCCTGGTCAGTGCCACACCTTGAATTTGTAGGATTTGAGGCTTGACTGCATTACTTGCAGGGTTGTGGTTCTTCATCATCTGGATCCATATTAGTGCTCAGTGGTTGTCTCTACAACTCCCTACCAGGAGATAATCTAAAAGCTTTGAAATAAACCACTTACTGGTAAGACTCTTCTCCACAGTTTAGTACCTGATATCCTTGGGCAACAGATTTCTTGCTGATGTACACCACTGGGTTTTCTGGTTAAATTCCCTCCCAGCAAAAATCCCATCTATTTTTTATCCTAGGCCTTGGGCTTTGCTGGATGGCTTCCACCATGTCCACTTGAACTCAGTTGCCTATTGCCCAAGCTGGTTTTGTGCCTTGCCCACTCACATTTGTTAACATTGAGGGTGAGTCTTGCCTCTTTGTTTTCTAAGTATCTTTTAGGTACACCAGGTGTTTCTGTTAGGAGTTACTTAGATCAACATATCATCCAAGTAGGCAGCTGCCCGACCCTCACATCATTGAAGGACTTGGTCCATCAGTGCTTAGTAGGTGCCAGTAGCCTTGCTCAGGTCCAGAAGATGCTGTACGGGGCTCTTCAGGTGCTCTAAGTTTACCTTAGCTGGCTCTCTGTGTTCCTGTCATCTTGGTCACTTCCCTCTCTATTGTCATTGTCTCTTGCTTCAACAGGTGGCTCTTTCCTCTCTTTGAGCAGATTGATGTGATATGTCTGCTTGGCAATACCCTTTTCTGGATGGGAGATTATGTGGGTTATCAGCCTTCTCTTCCTTACCACTATGTACAGCCCTTTCTGTTTGACCAGTAGCTTGTTGGTTAATGTGGGAAATAATAAAAATACCTTTTGCCCCAGCTATAACCTTCTCTGTCCTGCATTCTGGACATTCCACATTTTCTGTGCACCGTGTATCCTATACCCAAAATTTCTAGCACATACATATAAATGTCCTCCTCTACTCTGAAAGAAAGACACTCCAAGCTTTTCTGTATCAAGTACAGTGGTCCTTGTACTTGCCAGCCTTATAGGAGCTTGAAAGGAAGAAACAGCTTAAGGAACATCTCCGTAAGAAAACAACAGAAAGAGAAGTCGCTTGTCCCAGTCATGTCCTGTGTCTGACACAAACTTCCACAACATGTTCTTCAGCGTCTGGTTGAATTGTTCCACCAATCCATCAGTTCGTTGATGATACGCAGTGGTACAATAAACATCATTAACTTGCAGAACATAAGGGAATGGTATTAATTAGAGGACATGACATACATAACACTGTTTAGATAAAATCTAGTTTGTATTTATCAAAATGTCTTTTAGCTATTCTTTATTTTGTATTTCTGTCCTTTAAGTTGACCCATATTGACTGCCATTTATCTCTCTGCTTGACTTTATCCACTCACGTCGTCATATTTCTCTCCCTTTTATCTCAGCTTACAGGAAGTGAACTCTATGATCAATAAGCGTCTAAAAGATGTTATTTTTACTGACCAATGGAGTGAGGTCTGCATGGACACTCTCAGTCGCTTTGGATATGTTCTGGTCAGTAATATTCTTAATCACTGGACACACACACACATTCCTACATTTGTTATTAGATCTCAGAAGGTTGAGTGGGGGTTAAAATTTTTTTTAGATTTTTTAGATTTTTTGTATGCCATTTTTTCTGGTAAATAATTGTTTAATTATAAATATTGTTATTTACACTAATAAGGAGTTATATTTATAGTTATATATCTGATGACATTTGCCATAAAAAGTCCCAAAACAAATGGTCTCTAAATACTACTATGCTACTCATAATTTGTATGCAGTATTATAGTGTGCATTGTATTTTCTATTCGGAATACCATACAGTGCATTCAAAAAGTACTCAGACTCCTTTATATTGCAGCCTGATATTACAATAGTTTTAATTCATTTTCTCTTATTAAACTACATTCTGTACCCCATTGTGACATAAAGTGAAAACATAATTTTAGAAATGCAAATGTATGAAATATCACATAAGTATTCAGACCCCTTTGCAACAACACTTGAAACTTAACTCAGGTGCCTTCCATTTCCCCTGATCATTACTGAAATGTTTCCATGCCTTGACTGGAGTCCATCTGTGTTAAATTACATTAATTGGACAGTATTTTAAAAGGCACACACTTCTCTATAATTGGTCTCACATCTGACAATGCATATCAAGTCTCTTAGTAAGAGAGGTGACCAAGAACCCAGTTCCAAAGATCATGTTTGGAGATGCGACAAAGTTCCAGAAGGACAATCCTCACCAGCCTCACCATGTCCTGGAAGAAAGATGGCTGTTGTTGGCGGAATTAAGTTTCCCTCTGAACATTTTCCTGGTTTTGTTTGCACCGGCAGTACTACCTCTAATGCGGCATTTAAAAGAACATAAAAAAACAAACGACACGTGTCTGGTTTGATGAAACCAAGATTGAATTTTTGGCCTCATTCAAAATATTATGTCTGGTTTAAATATAGGCACTGCTTATCACAATACCAACCCTACAGTTAAGTATGGTGGTGGCAGCATCAGACTGTGGTGGAGTTTTTAGCAGCAGGGACTGGGAGACTGGTCAGGGGAAAGGAAAGGTGAATGGTACAGATATCCTTAGTGAAAACCTTTTTTACGGCGTTCAGGACCTCAGACTGGGCCAAAGGTTCACCTTCCAACATGACAATGACCCTAAGCAAAAAGCCAAGACAATGCATGGGAGGATTAGGGACAATTCTGTGAATGTCCTAGAGTTGCCCAGCCAGAGCGCTGACTTGAATCCTATCAAACATCTATGGAGAGACCTGAAAATGGCTGTCCACTGATGGTCCCTATCCAACCTGAGTGAAAATCTATGAGTGTAGAGTAATGATAAAAAAAATATTTTAAATGACTGTAGTGTCTGGCTGCAACATAACAAAATAAAAAACGTAAAGGGGGTCTGAATAGTTTTTAATGCACTGTATAATGGAATATCCTCTTGGCCTACTACATTGTGCAAAATGTGCAGGCTACAGCTGAAATTATAGATTTTTAAGTCAAGAAAGCATGAGTCAAAAATTAGTTCATTTGTTATAATAGAACTAGAAGGTCAAATTTAGTTCTTCTCCTAAATTAAGAGTAGTGCTCAGGTTGTGCATGTATTGTGTATGCTTGTGCTTATGTCTATACATCATCTTGTACCTCTTTTAGTTATTTTTCATGTTTCTGTGTTCTAGGCCACATCTCAAAGGATGCAGGGAGTGCTCTTGCTGGTCTTTTCCAAGTACTATCACCTACCATTCCTGAGAGGTATTCAGACACAGACCACTCGTACTGGGCTTGGCGGAATCTGGGTATGACATTTGTATTCGTCTGTATTCATCTTTCTTCTTAAACTTTTTAATAAACATAGTAATATTAGAAAATAGCACATTTTTGATTTCCAGTGGTCATTGCGGTGCAGTAAATCTTGTATGTGTGCTTTTTGCTTGATATATGTTACGTATTTGGAGTAGGGCAAACACACAGTCATGTAAGCCGCAATTGCTGTTTGTTCTGTGCATGATGTCATAGTTTTTGGAGATCTTAGGTTTTTTAAGTTTACACAGAGACGACAATTTTAAAAATGTAAAACCCATATGTAAACGCCAAAACGCATACAAAAAGTCTCCTGTTCACAGCTGAAGATGTCATTCCTCATAGCATTAATGTTCAAAATTGCCCATTTTCAAATCCCAATGGCCCATTTTCCTTTTACAATAAGGGCCAGGTATAGTTCACTTTCCATGTCAGTCTCCATACAATGAATGCAGTACAATGAATGTGGACTCCGGCTTGCTCAACATTTTTTTGCGCATGCTCTATTGTACGCATACATCCGCACTGTCTCAGAAATTGGGCTGCACGTGGAAGGGGTATACGAAAATTACTGATGACAAAAATTACGTCATGCGGATGGCGTGTCTTGTTTGTGTGCAACTACTTTGCGGCCGCCTCCATTCCTGGATGTTCGGACTTGCAAGTGGTAAAGTGTTCCTGTGATGATACTGGTAGAATATTGCATGAGCCAATCAGATTGAAGATCCAGACAGAACTGTTGTATAAATATATATTGTACTGCTTGTACAATATACTGTTGCCATGTTTCGCGGTCCCACTCTGGGATGCCATAGAAGACAACGTTATTCAGTCTGCTCTGATTTTCAATGCCATTCTGCCATTCCCCTTTTAGTTCTATGCCAGCCATTTCTCCAAACATCGCCAACACTAATATAAACTTTTTTTGTAACTATTTAAATAAAGGAATACTCTGCTTTCTTAACAGGCACATTTATTAAAGATCATACAATGTCACCTTTTGTTTTCTAAGATGCAAATACAGTGTTATTCAATGGTGCAGATGAGGCTATGTTACATGACACAGCCCCGGTCTTTGCACACGCTTACTGTGATGCTGCTGTACTATTATAGTATCCACCCCCAGCAACCTGTACATAGACTGCTGGGTGGTGTGGTATTTTATTTGTAGCAGTATCTTACAATTATTGCGGCTGTATGAACTTTCACACATCAATTCTCGTCGCAGATCACTCTTATATAAGCTTAAAGCACTAGCCCTAAAGTGGAAAAGCAGCCAATGAAGATGCATTTTGATTTTGGTCTTGCAACTAGAAGCCTAAAGCTATTGACTCAGCTCGCCCTGATGAAAACCCTGGCTCACACCAGTTTGAAAGTGGAAAAGCGACTAATAAAGGCTAATTGTGGACAGTTTAAACTTTTCTGTGAACACATATCGGCTGATCCTTTGCCTTCATTGTTTAATGGTAATCCCCATGACTGATATAAATTAAATACACAAATACATGTTTCTACTCTCTGGTCAGAATTTCTGTAATTTCTCAAATAATACACACAGTTTCCTTTTAACAAACTCAAATCAGAGTCTTTTATTCAGTGCAACATATGCTGCTTTGTGGTTGGAGCACCGGCCTGTGACCATCATAGCATTCCAGCAACTGCTTAGAGTTACGCTACTGGCCTGTGCAGTCACTGTAAACATTAAGTGCCTGCACTGGGAAAGCAAACTGAACATTTATTGCTTCACAGACTGGAATGGTATGGGGAAGAAGGTTAACAACATAGACTTAGAAAAAGTCACCTTCAGAATGCAATATGGCATTAAATAAGACTTAAATCAAATAAGGCCCTCTGGGTTGTTCTGGAACATCTATAATCTATTTTCTCTAAAACAAAAAATATTTTGTGTGTAACATTTACATTCTACATTCCACTACACTTTAACATCCCAGTGCAGCCTACAACACCTAGATTGCAACACACAGTTTTTGTGTCTGACTGAGCCGCTGGTCTCCGCTCCCTTCTGGAGAAAGATCAGAGAATGCACGGAGAGCTACAGCTAATGCTAACCAGTCACATAAAGTGCATGAAAAGCACCGTGTCGTGTCTTTAAAAATTAAACAAACACGTCACATATTTAATTTGAAACTTTTCAGACCAGGTTTTGTCCAGCCAACATAAAGGAGATTATTAAAAAAATATATATATTTAAAAAAATCTCTTTTACACTTGTCACATTTATTCATTTGCAGGGAAATAAAGGTGGAATCAGTGCTCGCATGACTGTCTTTGGACATTCAATTTGCTTCTTAAACTGTCACCTGCCCGCACACATGGAGAACTCAGAGCAGCGAATGGAGGACTTTGAAAGCATCCTGCAGCAGCAACAGTTCGAAGGTCAAGCTGCCATGGGAGTCCTGGATCATGAGTAAGGCTCACACGCACCACAAATGTTGGGTTTCCATGTTTTCTTGGGACTTTCTATAGACATAATGGCTTTTATACGGCACAGACTGAACAGCCTAACCCTCAGACATACCTTCCTGCATTTTTAAATTTTCAAGTAAACATCATTTAGTGTGACTTACAAGCTGTTTTTCTCATTTTTCAAGTTCGCCACTTCTCAAAAGCCCTAGTTATTAACTTGTTTCAAACACTGTTTTTCTTTTTATACTTGTTCAATAACTGATTTTTGTTTGTTTTTAACCAGAGAAAGTTTACATTGCAGCTTTTTTCAGACAGTTCCCAAAACATCTACAGCTCAAATGCCAAAACATATCTGAATCACATTCTTTTCTGAGCGCCTTATCTTTCCAGTCACATTTGTTAGGCAGTGTGTTCACCAGAGCGTTTTGTCCCGTGGGCGGTGTATTTTTCCAGTTGTGTGCATCATGCTTTTAAATAATGCCATCAGCTGGCATTTTTTTCTAGTCTCAGCACTGGCATTCAGAGTTTTTTCCAGGCATCAAAAGATAAAATAGTTTTTTCCTGGAAAACACTCATTGTTATTATTGTGATCATCACATCGTTACTTTTTTTTCTTTTTTCACTTTTAAGCTATCCAATCACAGCGCAGGAGGGGCAGGACAAATACCATATAAACCAATCTGCAGGCTGTGTTTCCACTGGAACATTTTAACGCATCTGAAATAAGGCGCTTGTCTTAAAACACTGGTTGTGGCACTTGGTAGTGTTTTAATCAGGTGGTACATTACAATATTAGGGGTACAATTTATATCCAGCATTGTTTTTCAGTCATTGTATATGGACATACAGTTGTTCAAGTAGGTTAGTGTGGTACTTTTCCCTCCCCTGCTGGACGCCTGAGCAAAATGTGACATCAACAAACTAAGCATTTTTCCCCAACATTTTTCAACTTGTTGTGAGAATGAAGTGTCAGAGAAAATAAAATACACACCTCACAATTTTTCTTAGTCTCGAGGCATTTGAACCTGTCAGTACGACAGTGTGCAGTACACACTCACATCAACAATTTTTATACATGGCTATTCTGCACATTCAACATGAATATTGCAAATAACATCTGAAATAAGAATTAATTTACATACACATATAACCTAAAAAGTAATGCTGTACGACTGATTCTCTGCTAAATAGGGGATTTTGGGTCATTATTTTAACTGTAAGTCAATAATGCTCTCTGGTGGTTGGTCATACAAATATGGCAGCTCGAATATTTCCGGTGGCTTCACCCCATGCCACTGCTGGTTTAGTGTTCTATGTGCTATCCAGTCATTTATATATATCAGTGGAGTCACCATAAGGAGGTAATAACAAAAAAAGTGCTTGGCTACAAAGCAACTGTTCAGAGCAACACATGGCAAAATGTAGCCTACAGGTATATAAGATGGAAATTACTATTGTGCTGGAAACTTATTAAAGGGGCAAATGATTGCCACTCAGTGAAAAATAATATCTGACATGGGTATAACCCCATAATATTATTGTTACTACAAGTGAAACCACATTAGGTTCTCAGTGATTACACCTGAAGATGGAATATCATTTTCACCTTCAGCTAATATAATGATACATTGCACATGATAATACATCATCTGTAAGCCTGCAATTTAATTTGTAAATACTGTAAACACGTTTTGAATCTAATGAACACATGTTTGCAGTGTGGTTTTCTGGTTTGGAGATCTGAACTTCCGAATTGAGGACCTGGATATGCAAGTTGTAAAAGAAGCTATTGACAATAATAAACTCTTCATATTATGGGGAAAAGACCAGGTGAGAGGCAAAGACAATCATTATGATTTAAGTACAATCATACAGTCTAGTGCTACCTTGAAGATGAATGACTGACCTTTTCTACTTTACCACTGAATGTAAAACATTATGTACAGTATTTAAAACTGTATGTAATACAATACAAATATTATAAAATATTGTATTAAATCCTATTAATTCTTTTGACAATACTTCTCAAATTATGTCATGGCATTAACAACAATATAAATATTTGCTTTCTAGATTTAGTTTTTAGATTTTTTCATTAATATTGTGAGGGCTGACTGAGTATAGTTAGGGGTCATGCACATGTTATGTCTAAAAATGTCTGGAAGCTCAGATACAATAGAATAGAACATGCATTTATAGAGATCGCTGATCTTTTTCTCCCTTGCAGCTGAACATGGCTAAAAACAGTGAGAGTATACTTGAAGGCTTCCACGAGGGACCACTTAAATTTCCCCCCACTTATAAGTTTGATGTGGGTACAGACACATATGATACCAGGTAAACTTTGTAAAACAATTGTGAGATTCATGTCATAATTTCTTTATTTAAAACAATGTAGATTCAGAGAGATTTAAAGTGGTCATATCAAAATGTGACCCTGTCTGTGAAAACCATGCTACAGTCGAATAATCTAATTCTGAGATAACGAGCATCAAAGTTTGATTTCACCTATTAATTTCACTATGATTTTAATCTTTGACATGACATTACTCAGACAATATCAAAGATATCAATGTTAAATTCGCACAGAGTATTCTTTTTTATTATGTATGATTTTATGTAGAAAACAGCTGGGGAAAATTAGCTGGATTTTCACAGACTGGGTCACTAATATGTAAAAAAATTTTTTTTTTCTATTTTTACTTGGACTTTTCTTAGTGGCAAAAAACGCAAACCAGCATGGACTGATCGCATCCTTTGGCGATTGAGACCAGCAAGCAGCAATACATCAGGCCTGACTAGCGGAACCCGTGTGTCACAGCATTTTTACCGCAGCCACATGGAATACACCGTCAGTGACCACAAACCTGTGTCTGCTATTTTTACTCTTCAGGTCAGCACAATAACTTGTTGTTCTAATGGCAATTCTTAGCAGCACTATACAGTAGTGTCCAAAAGTAATGTCCGGGGATATATTTGTATTTGCTTTTTAAGCCCCATCAGGTTAGATTATAATATAAAAATATTAAGTGTATGGTGCTTTCCTAAGTTTACAATGTTTGTTTTAGATAAGTACCTGTAGAGGGAAAAAAGCTTTTTTTATGATGTCAGGTGTTCGTGGAAGAGGTGTGTTTTTAGCTGTTTCTTAAAGGAGGTGAGGGATGTGGCAATCAATCCACACCTGTACGTCTTTTATGTAACCATCAGATAATCTTTTCTAAATAAACTGTAAAGCCGCAATACAAATAATAACAACAGATTGTAATGACTTTAGTTTGTGATCAAATAAGATGAAAAAGTGAGCTAGTTACCGACTAGACAAATTTTTTTATTGGGCCAACGTGGTGCATCACTTACACTAAAGTGAAAAAAAATGCAGCAAATGATTTCATATCTTCTGCAGCCCTTAACATGCTTTACAAAAGTTTTATTTTTTTTGCATTAGGTCACTTTTTAAGTGTTTGTATCTACAAATTTAAGATTTCCTTAAATTTAGGTTTGTGGCCTGTGTGGTTATGTTTTTACCATGTGATGATTCTTATAGTTCCCATATAAAGTGGACATCCCTTTGGTAATGCTGTTTGTGGAGGATGAATGGAAGGAGTTATCTGACGCAGAAGCGAAATTCAAGATAGCGCCCAACTTTTCGCGAAGCTCTTGGGACTGGATTGGGCTTTACAAGGTTATTTTAATAATTTT
This sequence comes from Beaufortia kweichowensis, assembly GCA_019155185.1. Classification (NCBI taxonomy): domain Eukaryota; kingdom Metazoa; phylum Chordata; class Actinopteri; order Cypriniformes; family Gastromyzontidae; genus Beaufortia; species Beaufortia kweichowensis. The sequence continues at coordinate 5,964,419 of CM032795.1, read as the reverse complement.
AAATTGAATAAACTAGTTAGTTCTGGGCTTGTAAAAGAAGTCATCAGTGAATGGAGTAATACAAGTATCCATTCACAATTTAGCTCTGTTTACTGTAGTTTTACTTAAATCTAATGGAGCATTATTCACAAACAATTTCACAGGTTGGATTTAAACATCATAAAGACTATGTTGGGTACACATGGGCCAAACAGGAAGAGTCTGATTACCTGAGACAAGAGCACCTTGTAAGGAGATGTGATAAATGGGTTTTAAAATATATCACTTAATTTAAAAATTGCTTAAAAACAGCATTTCATATTTAACTAATTGTTTTTGACTTGATACTGTACTGTAGGTGACTTTTGAGGAGGAGCAGCTGCCTAAGGATTCTGGGGACTTCATATTGGGTTACTATAGCAACAATATGAACTCCATTGTGGGTATCACTGAACCATTCCAGGTACATATCTCACTCTATTAAGATTAAACTGTTTGATAAAATAACTTTATTTGGTAAATTGCTCACTTGAATAATTTCCTAATTTAATATCTCCTAAGATTCAGCTGTCAGCATCCAACGCAGCAGGTTTGAGTCCCTCCGACAGTTCTGACTTCACGTCTGATGACGAGGTAAAGCAAAGCCCTGAAGTTGAAGAGCAACAGGGTAGCAGCTGGAGCACCAGAATTGCCAAAGGAGAAAATGAACCACTACCACATTCCAGCTCTAGCAAGCAGAATGATGATGGCCTGATCAAGGTCTCTGAAGACCCTTCCACTACAGATGATAGCTTTTACTCAGGAAAAGATGAAACCAAGACAAAAGAAAATTAGTTAGCATGGTACCTTGATAGGTGATTTTATTTTCTTACAGAGGTGATATAGGCTAGATTATGTTGTACATTTACTGTCCTTATGATGTTTGTGGAGATACTGTCTTATATGTTTTGATAAAAACATTTAGTGTATACAGTAGCTCCCTTTAGCAAATATAACAGTGCAGACAATGTTTTTGTCTGTGCCACCTTGTTCTGTTCTGATTATGTACATATTTCTATCTTTCTATCTGTACAAACCTAAAACATAATCCTAAATGTTAAAGCACAATAGTTATAAATCCAGGTTGTTTTCAGAACTTTACTAAGAAAAATTGTGGTACTCATTTATGGGAGCAAATCCATGTTAGTACAATATTTAGTACAGCATTCTGGAGCTCTGTTTAAGGGACAGCTGAGCTGCATCTCTATGCAGCATTCCAAGGCTTTCTGAAAACTGTCCCAAACTGCAGGTTGCCAAGTAATGCTGCCTTAGAAGATGAAGTTGTGCCCAATTTCCTAGCCAGTATTGTACTGTATGTGTCCTTTAAGATTTTCCAAGATGTTAGAATAAAGGGAATTTTCAATATTATATATGAGATATAATATATATATAATGACTGCTGTGCTGTCATGTTTTTGTGGTTAATGTTTAGAAAATAATGTAATGTCTTCTCAACTTTATGAAAGTATTTTCTGGACTAAATTGTAATTGTAATTGTAATGCAATGTTGTTTTTTATTTTTGAACAAATAAACTGTGACAATTCAAAATAAAATTAATTCAAATAAAACCCCTTGCAGTTATGATAACACGAATGTACAATGTCTAAAATGAATAAAGTTTCCAATTGCCTTTACCATATGTAATGCCCGTTTCAGACTGGAAGTGCAAATAGAGCGTTTGTAAAGCAAAAGATGCTTTCACACTGGCAGCATTTGTAGCTTGTTCACTGTAAATACAACAGGGTGAACCCTTTACAAAAACTTCATATATAACTTTGACTTGTTTTATCCACTTTGTTATCATTGCACTTGCTACAATACTTGCAGTATACTATATCAGTAAACTATATTTTAACCTACTTGTTAGTGATCTTTAATGTAGCCCTACTGTTAATTAGATTTGTAATCATCATTATCAGAGTCATCATTAAGGTTCGGACTCAGGTGTGGTTTATTATCAGAGTACAGTGATAAACAAGCTGGCAAGGGTAAACAAAGGCAGTTACAATATCCAGGGTCAAACACAAATAATCATAAGACAGGCAAAAGTTCAGGCAAGCAGCATAGGTTTAAAACAGAGAAACACACAGGTGGGGCAAAACCAATCTTGGAGCACTCAGTAATGTTGTTGAAGCTTCTGACGCATATGCTTTTGAGGCCATGGATAGTCCACTTTAAACTGACAGGGTGCATAAATCACTACAGCCCCCGAGAGATGGCCGGTCTCTGACGATCAAGACCACTAAAATATGAATATGCCATAAAATTCATGTTTTACCATATCTAACAGCTGACGTCTTAAAACTGGGACAACAGTTTGATTACATATTGAAGAAATGCTGAGAACATGAAATGTTCTGTGAGAGTTAAAGAAACTAATTTTTCTGAATCACCTGAGCCACAATCCACACCCCTCCATGAAATATGTTCATTAGTGGGCATCACCCAGGGTTTGTAAGAATGTATCTGATTCTGTCCTTTATGAAACAACAAAGATGGTTATTAAGGGAGATATAGTATAGTAAAAAACATACAAGAAAGAGCTGAATTAATTGAAATTAATGCACAATTAGCAGATTTAGAAATGGAATACAGATCAACCAGCAAAGCACACTTAATAATATAGTAGCTCTGCGAAGTGAATGTAATTCCATTCTTACCAAAAAATATATTATAACATAAAATATTTTTTACATTTATTCATATGAAACAGAAACTATTTGAACTATTTAAATATAAAATCTGAAAAACTATTTGAAATGGGTCTCTAAGTAAAGAGATGTGCAATGTACAACTTCTGATTTTACATATTTTATAAGATGAAGAGACAGCTGACAATGGAAACACTGCGAGTGGTTAAGCTTTTTGTTTCAGTTTTCAAGGTCCTGCGCTGTAGTTCCCTTTCTATCACTCACTCGTTGTTGTGACACTAGGGGTTGCATGTATATGCATTAGAACATTTATTTTTCACTAGGTTTAGAAAGTGCCTACGAGGAAGAACTGTATCTGTATATCTAAAAGTAAGCATCTTTCAGAACTAATTTGATAAACCTTATTTGTACCCTGTTCAAGTTCAGGTTTATTTGTATAGCGCTTTAACAGTGTAGCACTGTTTCAAAGCAGCTTTACAGCAAAATAAAACAAAATGGTACAAGCATGGAAATATAAAAGCAAGCTTAATATCTAATATCAGCAGTCTCCTAGTAAGACTCCAACATGACAACGGTGGCAAGGAACCCAAACTTCATTAATATTCTGTACATGACAGACTGCCATTCGGAGGTCGGGAGCTGGTTACGTCATGTGAATGAGCGGCTGATGCATTTTGTGTTTGATATGAGGCAGATCTCTGATATTGAGGTTACTTATGAGTGGCTGAAATGAGTTTTCTACACATAGCAGATTTATTCAACATCATCATATTAATCAGCTTTTGACCCTTTACCTTACCCAACATTACAATACCATCTCTGTCCTCAAAAGCACCACAATAATTATAGTGCATTTTAGCACTTCTGTTTTATTTTGCTTATTTTAGTGTTATGTCTATTCAGTAAAAACATCTGTAAAACATTACATAAGGCACTCTAGAATAAAAATAAAGGGGTTAGTTGTATAAAAAGACACCATAATGACAGCCATTTGTAATTATTTCAAATAAAGAATCATTTTAGTGGCATTTAGTGTAACTTCAGGGTAATGATGATATCAAGAACCTGTTTTTAGTGTGAGTAAAGTCTACCGTTAGCAAAAATAACCTTTAGACTACTGGTGATCTCTTAGAAATTCTTCCATATAATTAGCAAGAGCCTTTACATCCTCAACAGTCACTGCATTGTATAAGGAAGCTCAGATGCCACCCACAGACCTGAAAAATAAGCATATAATAATTAGTAAAAGTGAGACAGGATTGTGCTTTAAACACATAATCTGATAATTACATAGTGCACATATAATTTATTTATTGGTCAGAACAGTCATTTATTGGTCATGCACAATAGAAAGTAAAGCAGGAACTTGTGAATACAAAACTCTTAAAATTAATTCAAGTCAAACATTTTTTACATTTAAAGGGGTCCTATTATGCCCTTAGAAATCTTTATATTGTTTTTGTTTTATTTTGCTTATTTTAGTGTTAGGTCTATTCAGTAAAGAAATCCGTAAAACATTACATAAGGCACTCTAGAATAAAAATAAAGGGGTTAGTTGTATAAAAGGATATCACAATGACAGCAATTTGTAATTAATTAAAATAAGGAATAATTTTAGTGGCATTTAGTGTAACATCAGGGTAATGATGACATGTTGTTTTTAGTATGAGTAAAATATACTGTTAGCAAAAATAACCTTTAGACTACTGGTGATCTCTTAGAAATTCTTCCATATAATTGGCAAGAGCCTTTACATCCTCAACAGTCACTGCATTGTATAAGGAAGCTCGGATGCCACCCACAGACCTGGAAAATTAAGCATATAAAAATTAGTGTGCTTTAAACACATAATCTGATAATTACATAGTGCACATACATAGAATTTATTTATTGGTCAGAAAAGATTCATGCACAATATAAAGTAAAGCAGGAACTTGTTAATACAAAACTCTTAAAATGAATTTAAGTCAAACCTTTTTTACATTTAAAGGGGTACTATTATCTTTATATTGTTTTTGCATTGTATTAGTGAAGTCTTTCATGCCTATATGTGTTACACATATTTTACATGTTTTCACTGTCACCTCCAGGGTTTGATAATGCCTGCTAAAGCTTCTTCAGGGCCAACGACAAGAGGATTTTGGCCAGACAAATACTTTGGTTCCAGAACAGGCCAACTGGGGCTTAAGATGTGGTCAAGGTCAAAGGTGAGTCCGGTAATGGGGCAAGAAAATAAATGTTAATACTATACCGGTGTCCTTTCAAAGAAATCATGCCAAGTTTAAGGGCACCATCCAAAAATTGCTTTTCAAGGCCTTCATCGCCCTCCTTCTTCCCGATGCGGAATGGAATGTTCATACGGCTTCTGCATGCCACATCAACAGGGCACCTGAAAAAGTCAGTATAAACTCAAATACTAAAAAGTTTTTGTGAATACTTTTTGACAAAAAACTGCAATAACAGAAATATTCTTTAATTCTATAGTATGACTAGTAGGATGGAAGCATTCAACTTGCTGACCTATAATGATTAAATCTTATAATACATTACAAAGATTCTAAAGGACATTCGGTTTGGTAAACATTTAATCTAGATTTAATTTATCAATTAATTATATGTCAAGTAGGTCTCTCCCCCATCATTCACTGATAATGTTTTTTATTATTGCCTTGTGTGGGAAAGTGACTTCCACTTTGACTCCAATAAGTTTTACTCCGTGCCAAATTCCAATCAGTGGATCACAAAGAATAGATCAGTACACCCAAATATGAAATTTCCAATCTAATTTACTCACCATAGTGCCACCCCAGCTGCGCATGACTTACTTTCTTATTTTCTGAACACAAACAAATAATTCTATATAACAATTCCATTGTGTTACCTTACATGGGATCCAAACTTTAGTTCACAAAACCACATACATCATTAAAGTAATACAAATTACTCCTGTGGGTTAATACTGTATATGACTTGTAAGGACATCTTTGTGAGAGAGATGGCAATTGCCATGTCATGTATCCAAGGCAACAAACTGATTTGCACACTCATGATGAAACACGCATATGACAATTAGTCATGGGACATACGAGAACCAATGAGATTCCAAGTTTTTGATGGTTGCCATATTTATACTTTGCATGCTGATCTGTTTGTTTCCATGAATACACAAGGTATCAATCATTAAATCCGCTCATCACTTTACTGATGGATGTACTGTATGTGCATTTTGATGCAAGATAACATGATGCTGTTTTAATACAAAATTATTTGTTTGTGTTCAGCTGAAGAAAGGTACATAAAGTTGGATACATTTTGAGATCATTTTTTATATTTCAGTGATCTACTCTTTTAACAGTGTTTATTTATGTAACACTGGTAAACTTTAAATATATTCCATGTAAAATTAACCATCAAATTCAACATGCAAAATTGGGTTAAGATGTTTAGACGGATACTTTAACTGATAATTTAACTAACCAGTAAAACCCATTGGAGTTGTTAATGATGTCATAGATCATGCCAGCTTTCTGTTTGTTTAGCTGTTCCATGGCATCTGCTCCTCCGTTGTTCCTGATCCACTCCAAAACCAAGCCCATGATGTAAATACTGTAACACAAATTATGTATATGTGTATTTATATGTGTAGCGAATCATATTATAGTATTCATTTTTGTTTTTACAGTTTTTACTGCCTTTAAACAATAAGGCTTTTCTGCCTTCTTTTTACACTAGGGACACAGTTAAGTAATTTGAACAAGCATGTAGGTCAAACAGAAACCACCGTTTAATACTTTAACACATTAACCCAAGAAACTACAGTTTTTTTACTTTAACACAATAACCCATCATTGACAATTTACAATATCAGTACCCATAATATTAAAAAAAATACCTGAAACATGGAGGAGTATTGTAGAGTGAGTTATTTCCAGCCTGCACCTGGTAGTCTAGTATAATAGGACATTCTTTTAATGCTTTGCCCAACAAATCCTCTCTTACAATCACAACTGTCACACCAGCACAACCAACATTCTTCTGTGCACCAGCAAATATTAGCCCAAACTGTGGAAATGGAAAAATACTCAAAACAATAAATTCAACAATGTCAAACAATTGCAATAATGTCAAATTCCATAATGTCAAAAGTCCAGCATTCCCATGATAAAATAATTAGGAAAAGTTTCAAATTACATTACTAATGCGCTATATTAATGATGGTGTCTTCGGGATAACACACAAATAAAACATAGTTCGTTTAATTAAAAAAGCGGCATTACCGACCTTTGACACATCTATGGGTCTTGAGAGGAAGTTGGATGACATATCACTGACAAGGATCACTCCTTTGGTGTCAGGGATGAAGTTAAACTCAACGCCATCCACTGTTTCATTGCAGCAGTAGTAGACATAAGAAGCTGAAGGATTTAATGACCAAGTGCTTTTGTCTGGTATCTCTGAAAAAATAAAGTTAAATTATTAAAGTTTACATAAAACATAGCTCATACATCCACAACACACAGACTGCGTACCACCCAACTATTACAACAGTCTCAAATGTGCCCATCTCTGTGATATTGTAGAGAGAAGTGAGATACTGAGAGGAAGATGAGCTATCAATTACTGCATCAGAGGGTGGGTTTTTACCATAAAAAGATAACGAGTCTACCACCCCTCCACCTTCGACCATGACTGAGAAATCTAACGCAGATGTTGTGATAACATCTGTGCTTTACCAGGCCACTGCGAGCATCAGGCGGGAATAAAACCCTTCATCTTTGACTGGATAACTAATTCTTGGGTGTGGGTCACAATTCTCAGTTGTCCCACCCTGGAAGGCATCTTTTGCTGCGAAGCAAGCTACAGAGTGTACACTGTAAAAACTAAAGGATCCTCGAGGAAACAATTCTCACACACCGGTGGAACTGTCATGAGGACCTCATATATATATATATATATATATATATATATATATATATATATATATATATATATATATATATATATATATATATATATATATATGGTTTGCCGGTGTGGCAGTGAGAAGAACCCCAAATGGTTCCTCAAGGATCCTTTAGTTTTTCGTCATTTACATATTGCGCATTTAATATATTATTGTTTCATTAAAAAATTGTTTTGTGTTAAAGCAAGGGGAAACTCCAGAGGTTACACTGCAGGTTTACCATTTTATCAGTCTTGTTAGTTTTAAAAAAGTCATATGTTTTATGTAAGGAAATTTGTCATTATATTAGCTTATTGTACTATTAGCTATAAATACTATTGTACTTATTGTATGTTCTTTGAGTGAACTGACACCATACAATAGCGTTGCTCATTCTAAAGACAGACAGGAAAGATTATTTACAGAGACACTAACAAATTAAGTGGAAACTATGCTTATACCTATTCAAAAACCTATAAAATGCATTGCCTATTATTAAAAAGAAAAGTCACACAGGATTCACAGAAATTAAGGCATTAAGGGCAAGTAAATAAGTAAATGATGACTTTAACTTAAATACTACAGCAAGTAAAAAGACAGTAAGACCTGCCAAAACTACTTCCTATTTACTTCCTATCACTCACTGTTGTAACTATCCAGTTTTGGATGGATCACATTCACTCTTCCATATTTCTCTGCCTCTCTGGCAGCCTTTGCAGACCATGTCCCTGTGACCAGGTAATCAGCAGACCTGTCCTCCTTTAAACCCATCAGATTAAGAGGAACCGCGCTGAACTGTCCTGACCCACCACCTTGCAAGAACAGTATTTTGTAGTTTTCTGGTACGTTCCTGTACACAGCGAACAAATCAAAACTAGATTAATATTTTGAACAAAATATTTGTTAATCCAAAATTAAAAATACTGCTTCTTGAGCCTACTACAGAATGTACTTACAGAAGTTCACGCAGAAGGTTTTCTGCATTGTTTATTATTTTAGTGAAATCAGAAGATCTGTGGCTCATTTCTGGATATGATTAAAAAAACCAAAGGATTAATTATCAGAACCAGAATAACATTATTGTTATGCAAATTAAAAAATGCACAGCCTTACCAAGAATGCTTATACCAATACCACTGTAATTCAGCAGCTCCTTTTGTGCTTGAAGCAAAACCTAAATAGAAATATGCAATTATTAAGACTTTTGTTTGTATTGCGATCCAAAAAATGTCTCCCCATTAAAATCAAGCTAATCTAAGGCTTAAAATTGATTTGAAGGCTTTATCATTAACACCCAATTTAAACAATGCATTTACTTTTAGAATCACCTAGACGAAGATCACGCAGTAGCTGAGGGAGGCTGATGAGGTTGAAGAGGCTGAAGATATATATTCTGAAGCTGAACTAATATGAAAAGAGGGGGGTTCGTCGCTCTTTTAAAAGCATACCAGGCTAAAGGTAACTGATATACTCGGAGTACAGTTCTGCCAAATCTATCAAAGTACATAAGAGTCGCTAAAATACATTAAGCTTGGATTTATTTAGTCACAACACAATTCCCAAAGTTTAATTATACAATAAAATGAGTTTGTAAATGCGAATAAATGACCCTGAACTTATGTGTAGTTTATGAACTGTGGCAGTATGACATTCCTCATTTCTGCAAAAAACTACATTAATGTTTACCTGTAACAATATGGATAAATGCATCCTCAGCATATTCTTAGCACATGGGGTGGATGGGTAAACTAAATTAAATTATCTCCGTCCGCGAGATCATGTTTGTCCCCTTATATTAACATTTTAACAGAAATCTAAGCGCGGCACTTCAGTTTTGGCAAGTTGTGGCTGATGCAACATGAGCGTTTGTAGTCCAGCGAAACCTAATCACGTATCTGTCTTACAGTACAAAGCCTGCACACCCTACTCAACCATGGGCAACGCTCTTACTTATTTTTTTGTACATGACATATGTAATCGTTCAGCGCTTACTATTTTACCTAGCATACGGGACTAGCGTATAAACTCTATGACAAATAATACATGAATAGAACAAACAAAAACAAACAAACGCCCGCGAATTCTGCAATACAATTACCGACTGTGGAAGTTTAGCCGGTCCTGCTCCAAAATTGATGGTCTGTTTGGTATCCATCTGATAAATTATATTGTTGTATACGATTGCCTTGTTCTGAAGCTTCTTCTCTTGACCCACTTAAATCTGATCACAGATATGTATAGATGCCGCTTTTGATCAATCCTGGTACGTATACGCCTCCGCCATTTTGGAACGGTGCACTAACGTCACTTCCAGTTGCCAAGATGCCACACTACTGCCTGCACAAATAGTAGGCATTACCGTGGGAATAATTTACAATAAGCATCTGTAGTTTTATGTATATAACAGTTTTAAAAAATAGTTAATAATAGTTTTTTAACTTTGTAATTATTAATGTTTAATGCTACAATAGCTAACACATTCGTATTGTTGTGATACTCTAGTTTAAAAAATATAATGTTTGAGTTTACACAACAGCAAATAACATTTGATAATCGTATAAAAATGCACAGCGGCTATCGAGGGTTGTCATATCTGTGTGAAAAACTCCACGTAGCAATGAAAACAGCCTATTATGACCCTTGTCCAACATACCAGTTTTCCATTTCTTAAAGAAAATCATCTTAAGGTTGTCCGGTTAAGAACAAAACTTTTCACACCTGTAATTCGTTGAAGAAAAACAACCCGCAGCAACAGTTTAAACATAGCCCAATTCCACGTGAAAACTGTTGACTTGGCAACACTGGTTCACAGACCGGCTTGGACCGTTCCAATATGGCGGACGACCTACGTAGAGCGGCTCGAAGAAACAGACTGTAATGTGCCACCACTTGATACATATCTATGCTTTGGATGCTGAACTATTCCCTTACAGAAATGTCTTGCAGTATTTCTGTGTGAATAACGTGGATACGGTTGCTAACATACAAACAGATTTATTTGTGAGATGTTAGGTTAAAACTCTTTTTAAGTGTTTAAATGTAGAAGTACAGCCAGTACCCCTTGAACAAAATCATGGTCCACTCTGCGTGGTTGACTACTACACTGTTAAAAAATCTTTCTCCAATCAACTAAGTTTTACAAGTAATTTAAACTATATTTACATTATTCAAAGTCAGATAAATGTATGCATATAATGTTCTAACTATTTGATAAGCTATTTTCGTTTGTAAAGATTTAAATATGGATATTTTTCTTACAAAATTGCATCGATTATCAGAAGGAGCACATTTTGGGATTGAAAGTCATGGGCCCTGTTTACTACTGTTACAAAGCTTGAAAGAGCCACGACATATATTTCTAATATAACTCCTGTGTTAGTCTGAAAAATGATGGACATAAAGTATCTCGGATGGCTTGAGGGTGAGTAAATCATGGGGTAATTTTCATTGTTCGCTGAACTATCCGTTTAAACAAACGTTTACCTGCAGTGTGGAAAAAAAGCCTTAGGAAAAAAACTTAAAAAATATAAACTTCCATTTCTAGTTTATTTCCATTGCTAACAAATGACAAAACATGACAAAACACTCTGGTGGATAGGAACTGCAAAAGTGACAACTAAATACATACACACAAAAACATCTACAATTGTATCTGATGTCCACAAGGGGTCCTCAAACACCACAGAATAAAGTAAAAATCTATGAAATTCATAAGAATTATGTTTTAACTCCGTTATAAAGAGCACAAATTTTTTGTCCATTTTGGGTTGTCATAACAATAATAATGTAATTAACAGTTTGACTGTTAAGGTATAATTTTATAATTTTCAGCCTGTGATTTTTAAGTATTTTATTACTACTATGATTAATATTCTACAAAGTCCTGAAAAATCTAGCTTCTGATCCTTGTATGAATGTCATTTTCATATTTCATGGTCATAGGTTGTAGATGTTTATGTTTATCAGGTCACATGACAAGACAGATGTTAAATTTTCACAGCAAGATAATATTTCTCCTGTGGTCATTTCAGGTGTTGTGTATAAATTATATTCAGTTCAATTTTAAAAATTTTAAAAACGTTACCAATTATTGCAACTATTAATAGTTGTTAACATTTATTCGTTCCATAAACATTGGTACATGTTATATTTGTAGCCTACGTTATATTTTATGTGTGAGCTTTCATACGTCTAAATAATATTTGTCCATCTTGCCTTTCATTATACAATCATAATCTTTGGTAGTTTTACAGCACGTTAAGATGAGCATTGTTGTTTGTTTAGACTTTTTTCTGTAAGTATAATGTACATAAAAAAGTACATGTAACATATATATGACGTGTAAAACAGCAACATAAAAAAGTAAATAATAAAATAAAAACATCAGATAAATAAAAAATACAGAAAGGCATATCTTGATATTTGATACTTACTTTGCACAGTTTTTCTTGGTTTTTAATATCTACTTTGTAAAATAGTCTTCAAATATGTTAACCTTAATTTTAAATTAAAGTTAAACATATTTTTGATACTTGTAATTGCACAGTTTTTCTTGGTTTTTAATATCTACTTTGTAAAATAGTCTTCAAATATGTTAACCATAATTTTAAATTAAGTTAGGTTTTTTGCTCCATTTAGCTTCATGAATTTAATACGGTGCAATTATATTGTTGTTTGTTTAGACCCGGGCCGGAAGCGGTGGTGCATGACGTCAGTTTTAACAAGCGGATGATGAAAAGTGGGCGTAGCTACATAAGATGAATTGGCTACTCAGAATGCTTTAGATACTGTCACTCAAACAATGAACCAATCCGTGTGTTCTGTAGGGCGGACGTTCTTGCACTGCATTTTTCCTGTTTACAACCAACACAATCATCTGAAAATGTCAGCCTCCATAGCAAGAGCAACAGTGAGGGCTGTTAGCAGACGGAATATTTTGGCTACAAGAGCCGCTTTAACGCTGGTGAGTGCTTCTTCACCATAGTTGTGATAGAAAAACATCTAACTTCTGTTTTCAGACACTCGAACGAGCGAATGAGTTTATTAGCCGCTAGAACTATTAGCCGCTAGAACTCTGTTATCTAATCAGTTACTGGCTAATGATACACGACGTCGCCCTTGCTGGGACATTTACCCGTGAATTCAAATTTGGAACCAATAATAGACTTAGGTTCTTTGATCAGCTGTTGGAACATGTTTCGAGAGCGCAAATCGGTTAATAATGTGGACTTAATGTGTGCATCAGAATCTTCTAGATCTCGTTGCGAGTATATATTTTGCTCCAGAATTGTCTGTATGTTATGTTGTATGCTAATCCATACTAAAATAGATGTTAAAAAATTTATGTTAGTACCCCAAAGTAATTATGATTGTATGATTATATCAGTGTTTACTTTAACCTTTAATTTTTATCCAGGTTTATTTTTTTTCTGTTGCTCTATTAAAGTGTAATGTAATAGTACTGTACATTTTAGATTTTAACAGAGATATTTTTGTTCCTCATCCTAGAAGACAGTTGTTGCCTAATTGTAGCTTTGTTTGCAGTTGTTTGTTGTTTTCAGCTTCGAGATTAAAATACAATCTGTCAATGTCACAGGTCAATGTACCTTTAAAAAAAATATTATTGTTATTATTATTATCATTATTATGATTATTATTATTATAACAACCACAAAACAACATGCATTATAGGAAGGGTAAACAGAAGAACATGAAAGATAGAGAACATGAAAAGATAATATAAAAATACCTTTAAATTATTTAGTCATTTGAAAAATTAGCATCGGTGAACAGTTCTCAAAGCTTTTCTGTTGGTACTAGTTTAAATATCAGAAATATAATTTTCAAATTCTTTAATTATAACAGAGAATAGGGGCTTTTTGCTAGAAAACTTTTCTTTAAATAAATAAATCAATTAAATGAGCTTAATTAACAACACTGTTATTGCGCTGTGGACATGGCTATGTACAAATGGTACAATGAGACATATTGTTTGTCTACAAAGTTATTAGTGGTGCTTGTGAATTAAAGCATCACTATTGTTGTTTTGTCATACTTTTTCTTTTGCTGGACAAAACTGCGGCTCATTTTACTAAGGCAACCAATCAGTCAACAATTTTAAGTATTCTAGCAACAACTTCCATAGACTTTCATTCAAAAGGATGTCTTTTGCAAAGAAGTATCATAGAAACAAGAGGGTGTGCTTGTTTGACTCAGGGCAACAAACCACCAATCTTGAATCACATTCACTACTTCCAAGCCATGCCATAGCAATTGTCAAGCATCCTAGCAATACAAACCTTAAAGAGAAATATCTTCAAATCTGAATGTCACAGAGGCATTGGAGTTTGTGTATATCATTTATACTGGCATTCATACTGGCTTTGGAGTATTATCAATGGTAGCTGCCATGTCACTCCCCGGCTGCCAAACAGAGTACTCCAGCAGCTGTTTAACAAGACCTATATTTCTGCATTAGAACATAGGTAGAGACATGGGGGTTAAAAACTTGTCAAATCATCTTAGCATAATTTTAGCATCATGCTAATGTATGTTAAAGTCATGCTAAATCATGTTGCATTTTCTTCAGAAAATGTGTCTAGTTTATCTTAGTATCATCACAATTATGAAGTAATGGTTATTACATTTATTTTCTCATTCATTCTCAGACGCCCTCGGCAGTGAAGAAAGTCAAACAGCTTTTACAGGATAAATCAGAATATGTGAGAATTTACTTTATATTCAGTAATTCAAATGATACATTTTTGTGTTATACTGTTTGTGAACACTATTTATCTGGTTTTAAACAGATTGGTCTCAAGGTTGGTGTTCGAACCAGAGGATGCAATGGCCTCACCTACACACTTGACTATACTAAGGAAAAAGACAAATCAGATGAGGAGGTGTTGCAAGATGGTAGGTAACATTATTTTTTAAATAAAATAGATTTTCTTTCATTTATAATTTTAAGTGTACAGCTAACATTGTAAAAGGTACAAATTGTCAGAGATTACCATGAAAATATTTGTTTATATATTGCTACTTTTTATAGGTGTGAGAGTTTTCATTGAGAAGAAGGCACAGCTGACATTGCTGGGCACAGAGATGGATTTTGTTGAAACTAAACTTTCCAGCGAGTTCATATTTAACAATCCCAACATTAAAGGAACATGTGGTTGTGGTGAAAGCTTTAACATATGAACCTCACTGCACGTTTTGCATAACTAGGAGCGCTGCACTAGCAGAACAAGGGCCTACATTCAGAGATTCTGAAAATTTGTGGGTAAAGCACAGAGATATACAGAAAGAGACTAATATAGGGACGCATTTAAGCATTACATCCTACGCTGCTACCAGCCTCATCAGCATGCACAGATGTGCTAAATCTAAAACAAAAAAGATTTCTATTACACTCTGCACTCTGTAAAGGAATAATTCTCCCACAAATAAAAGTTTCTGTCCTCATGTTATTCTAAACCTGCATGCTGTTATTTTATCCATAGAACAGAAAATAAGAGTTTTTAAGATTGTTTTTCAAAAATGTTCAATAAGAACGCCATTAGACTTGAGAGCTGTATTCCAAAACTACTGAAACTTTTCTGTGACAGTAAATAGAATTTTAAGCCATTTTTTCATGAAAAATGTCTCCTGTGTTACAGCATTCAAATATCTTTATATTATAAAACTGGTGTGTCATGTTTGATTATGAGATGAATGGTAGGTAGAGTATTTAAATTTTCTGTTGGTCTGTCCCTTATCTAAAGGTATCGTTTGGCTTCAGTAACGAAATATACGCACATAGCAAACGTCGCACATAGCAAAATTAATTATTTTATGAATTTTTATCATGTTTTTGTTTGTGTGTTAATGTGGCATAAGTTGTTGTTTTGTATTACATATGCAAGAGGATGAAATAAAGAATTTTAGTTGTTTTTGGTTGAAATGTTTTTTTTTTCTGTACAAAGATATATATGAGTTGACATGCATTAGTATGTGGTAATCCATACAATGAGGCTTTTTACTAAGAAGTTGTTGAAGGTAGAAAAATGGCTTAAATAGTGCCAAAAGCAGAAAATAGTAAAACACCTTTTTTAGAAATAAACAACCATTTTACAAGGTTCCATATAGAACACTGCCTTAAAAGAACATTTTATTTATCAGAATATATAATTTTAATTATTTTCTGTTTGCAACATTTTAATATATTTTACAGTTTGAAAAAACACAAGAAATGTACATCAAATAAATACTTATGTCCTACTATGTGAAATAAACTGTCATGCAATTGTGTTCTTGTCATTCCCTGCTGGTGGAATGATTTGTCAATTGTTACCAGAACAGCAAAACCTTAAAAAAACCCTTTAACTCTTAAAAAAAACCATATGTATACAGTGTTAGGTTAACTGAAACCAGTTGTTGTTGTTTAATGCTTATATTGTTTGCCTCACTCTGACTCGAGTTGCTTTGTATAAAAGCTTCTGCTAGATGACTAAATGCAAATGTATATGAAATATTAAATATGTGTATTAAATCACAAGCACTTTTTACAATTTTACTTTGTTGCAAAACAGCTGTAGAGAAAATATATTTAGCATAAACATTTGTCCAGAAAAAAATATAAATGATTATTAGACAAATATAAGTTTGTAAAATTTAAAATGTTGATTTTACATTAATAACTGTGAGGACAATGTTATTGTATTTAAGCCATTGTGCAATATTAAGACATAAATATAGCCCATAAGTGGCAAGTATTGGGATCCAAGCAGGTTTGAAAAATAGGGAACTTAAAGAACAGATCCTGTAGATAATGTGCACTCAGTTGCCAACATACAAATACAATTATTTGTGAAATGTTATGTTAAAACATCAAATGCTCACATACCTGTGTCTCTCAGGGGACATTAAATTTTTTTTTATATATTTTAGTATATTATATAAATATATATTATATAATATATTATAGTCTTTATGATAAAGGAGTTTCTGAACCAGTAGAAGTAACTAATGATGTCTGGTACCTAATGTACTACATTATGTTGGCCTATTATAAAAGTATTATAAAGTGGAAAATTCTTAACGTAACTACAATCAATTATTTTAAGTAACTCTCTACTCAGCCAAGTGAATACGAAATTTACTTGTCCAAAGGACAACTATGTTGAAAGGTCTCTATGTGTCCTGTCAGGTCTCTTAATGAGATAAATAAATGGTATAAATACACACTTTACTGTGTCTGAAATCGCCTAGCATCATGCCTAACAGTGCCTTTCAGCCATGATCTATTCTTGATAAAGCACAACATCTTGCACTTTATTGCTTACATATAATTTAACAATGTTATGTAACAAGATCACAAAAAGCTTTTTCAAATGCTATACCTTCAGACTAAATTGGCTGTTCAGTATGACTAATGAATAACTCAGATATTATTATTTACTGTATGTGGGTAAATAATAACACGCATTGCTTGTCTTATATTAGTTTTTTTATTGTTATGCAACATTTTTCAGGCTTTGTTGTGTGAGAATGTGTGAGAATGTGAATACATCAACGTAACATATCACACAGCATACTGGCTGGTGTATAATTCAGGAAGAACCTACATATATTTCTTCACTTTCAACCATAAATATACATTTAGGGCAGTCATGGTCCAATGGTAGAGAGTCGGACTTCTGAGTCGAAGGTCGTGAGTTTGATTCCCAGTGCCGGCAGGAAACGACTGAGGTGCCCTTGAGCAAGGCACCTTACCCCCAGTTGCTCCCAGGACGCTGCAGTGATAGCTGTCCACTGCTCTTGAGTGTGCATGTGTTCACTACTCACTGGACGGGTCAAATGCAGAGGTCACATTTTGATATATGGGTTACCATACATTGACAAATAAGTAACTTTCACTTAAAGTCACTGTCACATTTATATTAACTTTTATTAACATTGAAAGGCAAACAAATTGAACCAACAGCCTGTAATTTTATCAATGTAAACAAACATTTATTTTATAAATTATTTAATATTCCATGAAATCATCAAAAATTAGTTTCTGACCCTCATGTCATTGTCCTGTTAATAGGATGGGAAAAAAGTTGTATCACTACCACTAGACCTAATTTTAATTTAACAGGATTATTTAAAATGTTTCTATCAATAATCAATAATCAATAGTATTTATTCTTTAAACTCTTTATATTACTCAAAAATGTCTATCAGGTCACATGACATGACAGTTAGCAAAACATTTTTTTTAAGTCACAGCATAGACAATACTTTTCCTGCGGTCTTCTGTTTTCTGAAAATTCTTTACTTTTAAACACAAAAAATTTAAGGCAAACTATGAAATGGATGTTGGTCATATATTACATATCGTAATATGTCCGTGAATGTGTGAATAGGAGTGTATTTGCATTTTTCACATTTTTTCTTTTTATATATGTAATGTATTGCCTGTTTTAACAATGTGTTTTCTGTACAGCTGCTTTGAAACAATGTGAATTGTAAAAAGCGCTACTCAAATAAAAAGCTGAGTTTAATAGGTTGGGAAATAATCTCATCCAACTTTTGGCTTAATTTTGTGTGGTACAGTAATAAAAATGACAACACAAAAGAATTTGTGAAATTTTATTTATTGTAAAGGTATCTTGAGCTGGTGTACATTGTAATATATTTCTTTATATATATTTCTTTATTTATATATATATATATATATGTATAGTTCATAGCATTTCCAATTCAATTATATGTTAAAACATTTAATAAAAACAACTTTTCTGACCAAGTGTGCAGTTTGCATTCCTATGTAATTTTCTATTACATTCATATTGAATTTAAATCATTATGTAGTAAATATGAGTATAAATAGTCTTTTTGCAACATTTCATATTTTTGCAAGAGGTTTGTTTAATAGGTTTGTACCATAGTTTAAACAAACAGCTGCATTTCTATTTCCTGCTACAATACAGGAATGGACTAGCCAGCCCACCAACATTACAGTACCTGTGAAGTTTGGAAAGGGAGATGTCTATCAAAAGCAAACAAATAACAGGGATGTTTCTGCTACAAGTTTCCAAACATTTCCCAGTGTTACAAAAGAAATACAAACGATTTAAATGCTAAATTATGTGAATACATCAGGCATAAATGTGTAGCCTACCTCAAGCAAAACATTTAACAGTAATTCAAATTCCCATAAAGCAAAAGAAAAATGTCTTTATGCATGCATGTACACTGTTTATCCTCCCACATGTGATTAACATTTATTTATAAAAATTGCTTGTTGACAGAGTTTAACCAATCAGACTTCTTATTATTTTCTTCACAATTTCCCAATTATAATCCCAATTTTATCAGCAACGTAACTCCATTGTTATCACGGATAACTTTGTTATCCGTGACAACAATGTTGCTGTTGCCATTTAAAAAATGCTTATACAAGCCAAATAAGTGTTAATTACTTAAATAACCATTAATATAAAAGGCTGATCAACCATAAACATTAAAGCCATCAAACAAATCAGTATCACTTTACATTAAGGTTCCCTTTGTGAAGTATTTATAAAGGTGTTTATTAAGGATTACTAAGTCATTTACAAAGGTACTGTGAATAATTATTTATGTAGGTATAAACTGAATGAATAAAAGGCCAGCTTTAATACAATACTTGCCAAATAGTGAGCAATATTAACTCAAAATTTATGAATGCGTACTGTTGAGCTTGTGGAGCTTTGTTTTGATTGGTAAATTTCTTTGTTCAACCATTTAGCAACCATATTAGGTGAATTAGCACAAAGTAATATTTTAATACAATTGCTGGATTGTGTTGAATCACAAATAGCAAGCTAGCAATTGCTAATCATTTCACTTTATAGATCAATATACTTTCACAAAGTAATATTTTAATACAATTTCTGGATTGTGTTGAATCACAAGCTAGCAAGCTAGCAATTGCTTATCATTTCACTTTATAGATCAATATACTTTCAATTAGAATTTTTTTTGGGGTAAAATATGGACTATATGGGAATAAACCGTTAACCGAGTATAAATTTGTATTAATATATTTAAGATAGATGAGTCGTGTTGTACATAATAATAAATGTAAATAATCATTTAGATTACCTATTTATATTATGATCTACAAATTGTTTTCAATAGTAATACATATACTATGGATTATGTAAGTAAATGTTTTAATGGGTTTTCATTTTTAGAAGTAAGTTTTTTAAACAAGTAGAAATGCAGTAGAAGTATATATAATAAGTATTGCGTTTTGTCAAGGCCAATAATGTAAGTAGCTGATTCATTAATAAAAAATAAAAGAGTTGGTCACAGTTTTTGCATTTCGTTTTTTGGAAGATATAAAGTTTGACAAATTTATCATGACCTCAGGAGTAGCACCTGGTAAGCAACATGGTTGGAAAAGTGTCATGAGATATTACAATAATAAGAATAAAACAGTATAAAACCATTCAGAAGCACTATAACAGGCTATTTTGCAATTAACATCATGATAATCATGAATCTATCTTTGAGTCAAATAAGTATGAATAAATACATTTAGCATTTATACCATGGGACTTTAAACCTGCGAAATAGTGATCCACTTCAGAGTCACTCTTTATTCACGCAGTTAAAACTGCCTGCCAATGATAAAACAATTTTGAATAAGTTATTTTATAAATGCTTGACAAACGGAACCTTAATACAGTGTTATCAACACATTTGTTGCATTAGTGGAGCAATATGCAGCATACACTGTGGAGCATGACTAAAGTGATAAATCAAAAAGAAGTGTTAACACACTGCAGACACACATACGTTCAATATGTGCAATGCTTGGCCCACAATGAAAACATCAATAAAATCTACCATTTATATATTTTTAAACAGGGAAATTATTGCATTGCTTATGCAAAAATATATACATATCATGTATCATGTGTGTATATATATAAATATATATATACATATACACACATGATACATCAAAGTTAAAGAGAGTGTACAAAAGTTGTTCAATGTTTTAGCTGTAAAAAATAACACACAAACGGTGACATCACATCTGAGTGCATATTATAGGTATAACAGCAGTAAAAGAGAGACATCTCTACATTTGAAACCGTCTCAGTATTGTAGTTTGCATTCACTTGGGTTCCATCAGAAAGAGAGATAGACAGAAATTTGTTGCTGGATTTGACTCAAACTACTTTTTATTACTCACAACACCTCAGTCCTCTGGTAACAGCGTTCCGAAGCTGAAGCATAGACTTCTGGTCAGCCAGAAGTCTAAGCTTCTGCTTCCATACACTGTGTTATAGCCCTTGTGCTATGGCAATACTTTCTCAAAAGCCTGGAGTCTCAAAATTTCTTGCATTCAGTGCTGTGTATAAAGACAGGCCATGCAACAGCACTTTTTCATGCTGATATTGAGATTACAAATGAGATTCTCAAATGCTTTTTCATTGTTTGGTTTGAACCCCATAAGAAATCATGCCTCTAGTTTCTAGTGTTTGTTTTGCTTGTTAAAAAAGTACATTTATAGTTTATATCCATTGCTTATTCCCAACGCTGTAGTTCTGTTATCTCTATTTGATTCCCATCATGTGTCAGTGGGGGATGGATTGGGTGTAGGTGACCTAGGTTAGAGAGAAGAAAAACAAAAAACAATTTTAGTCTTACAGAGCAGTACAAACCAGGATATATCAGTTTAGGTGGTCAGACCAACTCCAAGTAGGCTATAACTGTTGTCAAAAAAGTATTGGTTACGAATATAACCCTGGGTCTCTGAATAGGGACAAAGCAATGCATTTTTAGCTATGCTGACATTTTGGAAACACCTCCAAAAAACCATGCCATTTCATTGGCTAATGGTGCTTAGCCAATTTCTGTGAAAGCTTTCTGTAAACAAAACAACCTGTGCAGACATGGAGCAGTGTGGCTATGCTCTGCAATGTCCTTGTACCTATTTAGGAAATGATTGTATGCCACAACATTAAAACAACTTGCCTAATATAGAACAAGTTCCGCCTGTGATGCCAAAACATCTTTGAAGCCACTAAGCAGCTCTGATGTCTGTATTTTATCTTTCCAAAGTCACTCATAAATTACATCACTCTTTGAAAAACAGTTATTTAAAGAGCCTTTGATTCTTCAAGTTGTTTCTGTAACAAAATTCTGAAATGACATTTCATCAAAGTAAGAGTTAGTGGCATTAAATATGGAATGCAGAACTTAAATGCAGAATTTAATTAATAGTAAATTAGTTGTATACATCTTAATTAAGCCATGCAGTCTGACTTTAGCATAAGCTCGTTTAACTGACAATAATTTCACAAAGTACTATATCAATAATATTTTACTTTCAATGACTATTGTTATAAGATTATTAATGTTTCTTGTACTTGCAAACTGCACTGTTATAAATCTGTAATTGTTCAACTGCAAAATGCTTTAAGAATATTAAGGAACCATAATTAAGAATGCTAGCAGCTCAAGAACTGTAGTACCATTTTTTTACAAGCTTACTTTAGAATACTTTTTGTACAACACAAAACGTTGATTTTTCAGAACAGGTACAATATTGTGTAACAGGTACATTATGCTTCACCCAAAAAGTTTATGTATTTTAAGCTACTGTGATGGACAGGTGAAGTGACAGGTAAAGTTGTGTATCGTCTGCAAAGCAATGGTATAAGAAACCATGCACATTAATTATAGGACCCAGTGGAGTTGTAAAATATCTTTGGAAGAGGAGAGGAACAAGAACTGATCCCAGAGGAACTCCAATGGTCAACTGGTGTGACCTGGATGACTCCTTACTTGTCAGTAAAGTCATTGGCCACCTGCCAATAATTGGAGAAAGTTCAGAAAAGCTGGCGGGTGTTTAAAGTGTTGTTGATGAAAATAAGTGACCTTGGCTGGGGAGATATTGGTAGAGAAAGAGGAGATATTGATACTCAGTAGAGTCAGCAGGGTCTTTAGACTTGCCAGTTTCTCTCTGTAGCACTGAGCTTGGTCCGGTGGACCCGAACGGGTTCTGAAAGCCAGGAGCTGACCTGGAGGACAGATGCTGTTGAGACAGGATGTTAGAGTTGAACAAAGAGTGTTGGTTGATTATTGCAGAGGGGTGAATTTCCAGGTGCTGGAACAACAGAAAAAGGGAAGTGGGATAAAACGAAGTTGGTCAAGAGGGATGATGGAGTTGCGTTGCTGATCCATGTCTCAGTCAGCGCCACAACACTGAGGTTAGATTGACTGGCGAAGGCAGTGATGAAGTCTGCTGTGTTGAGTGTTGACCGGTTGATTCATAGGCAAACAGCAAGAGATGTTGATGGAATGCAGGTTGTGTTGAGCATGTTGACATCTTTGTGTGTGTGAAGATTTACGTGTGCAGTGTACAGTTGGGATAACATAAAAAAAACGAAAAAAAAGGAGGAAAAGAGAGCAAAATAGATCAATAGAAACTAGGACAGTCGTGGTCTAGTGTTTAGGGTTGGACATAGGTCCCAAAGGTCTTCACATTCCCAGGACTGGCAGGGCTGAGGTTCACTTGAGCAAAGACACCTTCTGCTTCCACTACCGCTGGTCAGGTGTGGATAAAAGCATCTGCTAAATGACTAAATGAAATAAATGAAATGTAGCTCACTGTCGGGTTAGGCTTAATTCACTGTAAAGGCTGCTGCTCACTAATCATTGAGCTTAATCCACTGGTTGCAATCAGTCACAATCATTTGAGTT
The DNA here is from genome assembly GCA_019155185.1 of Beaufortia kweichowensis. Lineage (NCBI taxonomy): Eukaryota > Metazoa > Chordata > Actinopteri > Cypriniformes > Gastromyzontidae > Beaufortia > Beaufortia kweichowensis. The sequence continues at coordinate 5,941,075 of CM032795.1, read as the reverse complement.
TAGTAAAAAAATTTTTAATTTATAAATAATGAAGTTATATTAAACTCAAGTATTTATGTATATTTGTTTATTGGAGACCTAAAGGGGGCATGAAATGAGACATTTAGTTTCAGGTTGCTGGTGTGTCTGTCAGACATGATGCTGAAACTGAAAGCTGAAAAGAAAACATGGTGTTATGAACTGTCTGAGTCTGAAATTGTGTCATCCATTCATTTCAATTTGCAGTTTCTAAGTAGCCACCCCTTCCCACAGGTTTTGCACACAGGTAAGGACTGGCTAACAAACGGGTGTTTGTTTGTTTGTTTGTGTGTATGTTTTTATGAAACATTCAAATTAAATGTAATTGAAATGAAATTGTCAAAATTTACAATTTTACAGTACATTTACATATGACATCATTAAAAAAACAATTATTACAGTTAATTTTGCCTGTAGAATATAGCTTGGACAAGGTGCCCCCTTTCAGATTTTTCATAGTTGTGCTTCTACAACTAAATTGTTCATTTTTTTCCCATCATTATATGTCGGGGATGCATTTGGGTGATCCTTGTCATGTACAAATGTCTTGCTATTTGCCAGTAAATGGACATTCACATTTTACAAATGGACATTCTTAAGGGGGAATCTTGCCCCATCTTACGCTACTAGTAATATAATGTATATATAGTGCAGCAATGTCCTGTACCTGAAAGGAATAGTGAGTCAGACTCACTGCTTAACTCTCCGCAGACTGGCACATTTCACTATTTGAGCACCTCCCCTCTTCATATCCACAGCATCCGGCTAAGGTAGAGAGCAGATGGGAGGCATGAAAAGAGAAAGTAGTGTTCGGGATATGTTAGTGGTGAAAGAGGGGATCAACTGAAACAAGGGGGTAATAAGGTAGATAAAGAGGCAATAGTTTTAATAGTTGGTGTTAATAAGCAGAAAAAGACTAAGTTGAAATAAAAAGAATGTACTACACATAAAAAAGAATACAGCAAAGAGAAAATAATGTGACAGTGAAAGAGAAACATAATTGAGGGGAATACAGCAAGAAATGTAGGTGGATACATTATGGATAACAATGAAAACAGATTTAAATATGCTTTTGGGTGTATACTAGAACGGGTTTTGCTTGATTTTTCACATATTGTACATTACTCCAGTAATGGAGTAGGGCATGTCAGTGACTGTTACAATTACAAAATAGATTGCTAGTTATCTTTGAACAGGTGTAGCTGAATCTTTATCATCAGAATTAACAGCAGTAAACAGGCTTATAAAAGTAAAAGTAAGTGCTGCTCGATCAAGTGTTTCATGGGCATGACACCACACTGCTACAGCGCTCTTCTACAAAACAACCTCCTTTGCAGTAAACTTTGAGTTTTGTAACTCACTTGTAGATACAGACAGTACATATTAAGTATTTCTGTAATGCGATAAATTGTTGTTATAAGACCTCCTTATATTAGTGAGATTTCTAATGTGCATAATGTTGTTTTGTTTGAGTAAAATATCTTAACTGTTGACAGTCCCTTAGATAGTAGGTCAATAAAAAGCTTTAAAAAGCATTCATATTGGTTTATTAGTCTGACATACGTCAAACTGACTTTTGTAGTAGGTGATATAGTAGGTGTATGTAAGTTTATTTCGCTTTTATTTATATAGTACAGTGGGAGAGAGGGCCAAGGACTCACACTCGGGTGGCAAAAAGCGCAACTGTGAGACACGTCAGAGTGCTGCTGGTGATAATGTGATAAAGGTGTTCTTTACATATTACAAATGTGTATACTGTGTACAGTAGTGGCAGTGGCTAATAAAATCAACTAGGAACAGGTGATGGTGATAATTAGCAATGAAGAGTCCAGCAAAGGCTTATGGGACATGTAGTGTGAATAATGACAGTCCAGGTGATGTGGGGAGAATAAGAAAAATAATTATAGAGTAAACTCTGACACATACGCTAAACATTCTAACCTGGCCGCAAGAATTACGTTTGCATTTATGCATTCGGGAGACGCCTTGATCCAAAGCGACTTATAGTGTATTACAATATACATTTGTTTCTAAGTATGCAACAATCCTTGGGATCAAACCCATGACCTTAGTGTTGCAGTGCCATGGTCTAACCACTGAGCTACAGAAAGAGAGCAAATATTGTTGCTAACCAGCTCAGCTGCTAAAGATATTTGCCTAATCTATTGAAAGGATTATAACAAGTGTGCCAGCAGCTTCACATATAAAGAGTTTAAACAACTCTTTTTATAGACAGACTTGAAGACAGACCACCATACATTGGCGGTGGAGTGGTACACGTTGCAGAAGACAATTTTCGCAACTCTCTATTAATTCATACACTGATATTAAATGAAAATAAATGAAAATGATACACATAATTCCTTGTTTTGGACTGCAAGAGACACTTTCCCTACACTATATAGGTACATTTGTATGCATAATAGCCCAACCACTTTTCAGTGAAAAGATGTTCTTCTCTCAGTCGCCCATCAACAAAGTGGTATGAACAAACATACGGGCATTTTGGTGGATGATTTAAGTTTAAAGCTTTAAACCAAAGCCAACAAGATTCTTCCTCTTTCTGAGGTGGATGCAGATAATAAAGTGTGATACATCCACATTCAGCTCTGATGCGAGTATTCTAGTCAAAACAAATGTTTTGTCAAATTTTTTGCAGTTTGTACCAGCTATTATGGCAACCGCTAACTCGACATATTAAGCCTGTACCTTTGGATTTCATAATAAATATTAACTTGCCAGTCAAAACTGCACACTCGTCTCACTTAGCTGCCATAGCTGTAACGGATCACCGGAAGTCTTAACATAAACAGCTCAAGATGGTGACACCCATATTTACGCCAAAAATAAGGTGGATGAGGCGCCTTCCTCAAAAGCGCTCTGATCGGTCAGGCTGGCCCTGTCTATTCTGATTGGTCATCAGCTTTCACCAGATGTTTTTGAAACGTCTCTCCCCTTACCATATCTGCAAGCTTCTGCACACTCTGCTGTGATTTGTCACATGCTCAGAGCATGTTCCAAAAATGCCCCGCCCCTTATAAACACAAGCTTTAGCTCTCAGACATAACCAGTAATAATGGCGTCAATTTCACCTCATTTCGCCTCAATTTCACCTATACATGCGTGCATCATGTCTTATGTGTGAATAATTAATGAGACTAAAATAACTCCATACACGAAGAGCCAACTAGGGGTGGCAATAAACCAAAAATAAACCAAGCTGTGGACACGAAAAAATTTATGTAGACAGTTGTATTTAAGGCTTAATGTGTCTATAACCCATGTTTAAAAATCTTGTGTAACAAATATATCAAACCACATGTTTCATAATTCACAAGATTGTGACACATATATTAGTGACATGTCATATGTACAGTATGTAAATAATATGCTAAGCATATATTTGCAATTTGTAAATTACACATTATAAAAATGCATGTATGTCACATATATTAGTTATTATATGCCAATAAATGTATTATGCATGTAGAAATATAAAATACATTTTTATAGGGTAGACATACAGGTCAATATGGAATTGTCCAATTTTCTAAAAGGATTTATCTATGACTTGGTCATGTATAAAACATGTATTTCATATATGGATATTAAATATGTACATATATTACATTTCTGTATGGGTCTTTTCACACTTTCCAAAGAGTACTACTGTTTTTTCTCACATCAAATGTGTATTTGTAAAACTATTTCTTGACAACTTCTTTTAAACTAAATTACTTCCAAAACAATACCCAGGCCTGGTGTGTAACAGGTAATCCAGTTCAACCAAGTCCTGCTAACTCAAAAGCCCACCTTGCTGTCACGGCCCAGGATGGCATAGCTCATGTACTGCTCTCCATCAACGTCTGACTCAGTGACCTCCTGTGGCAGTCCTTCTATGATGAGTTCTTGACTCCCTTCCTCCCCCTTTCCTCTCCGGACTACCTTCCTCACAATCTACATCACCCATATGCAGGGACAGGGGAGATTATAGTGGAAGCATGAGAAGAAATGAAGAGATGAGAAATGGGAGGAGAAATAAATAATAATCAGAGTGAAAGAATGTAAGAAACAATCAATGATTGAACCAATGATTTGCTGCTTAGCTCTTTATTGCAATTCTGCTCAACTTACCTGTCTATTAACTCAAGTTTACCTTAGTTTAAAGGTAACAAACAACACACAGACATTAAGTAGAATTAAGGGTGCAGCAACTACTTTAAATTCTATAACTTATATCACAAATTACTTTAGCTCTATTTGACCATTTCTTTTCTAGAATGTTATTTGAATTTTATTTTCTTCCTTACAACTGGATCAAGCTGGTTAATCAGCAACTATATAAAGACTGTTTTAAATCTTTAGGGCTGTTTTAATGTCTTAATGTTGTGCTTTTAAGAACTCGTAAGAGGCATAAGTATTCAATGTGTATGTAATGTGGTTGAGTTTATGTCCTTTCCTGCCCTTTTTTGCACCTATCACTTATATGCTACGGTTGCCTGCAATGGCCAGTGACATTGATAATGTGGCAAAGCTTTCGTGCTATTTTTGTGGAGATTTGCTGTATTTAATATCTATGGTTTCGTTGCTAATCCTTATATATTACTTTGTCTCTATTAATTATTTTTCTTTTTTTTTGCTTTGCTCAAGGGCAACTCAGCCATTTCCTGTTGGCATTGAGATTTGAACCTGCAGCTTGTTTTATTTGGACCGGAACACACTGTGCATGCACCGCAACCTCTCGCGTTACACTGATGCGAAATTAAGGTGCCGCCGCTTCAGCATCTTTTATAATATAGGGGACGCTTCGGACTCTAAACAGCATTTGATTGGACAGTACATTTAACAACTGAGGTGCCCTTGAGCAAGACACCTCACCCCTAATCGCTCCCAGTGTGCCACTGGTAAAAAAAAACTTGTAAGTCGCTTTGGATAAAAGCGTCTGCTAAATGAATAAATGTAAATAAATGTAAATGTAAATGTACATTTTATGAGAAGCTGAAGTGTAGAATGATGATATCAAAATATGAATTGAACGTGAGAAACTGTTAAATGCAAATTTTGTCAGTGTTTTTGGGACATACCAGTTTTAATTGTTTTAATTTCATATGGACTAATTTTTCTCAAATGGCTACCCAGGATTTATTATCAGCATGGGCACAGTAAGGGTTCATACAGTTCACAGGGTTCATTATTCCAAAGCTGGCTCTCTGCAATTTATCCTAATGTGAAGATATACTTGGTCTGGTGGCTCTAGCTATATAAGTAGCAACCCTATATAACTCACTTCAGACTTTATCTCTTGACTGACTCTTTTTTTAATCCTCCCCTGTTGTTTTGTTGCTTGGATTTTTATTTTTATTTTTTCTTTGTGTGATATTAAAGTTAAATTGCTTTCAATTACCACTGATGTTTCAATGCTTATGCCTTTATCTTCCACTGAGTAAAAAGAACTTGGAAAGTAAAAACAATAAGTAAATTTATAGTTCAATGTAATTGTTTCATGTAATTCATGAAACTAAGTATTAGTTATTTGCAAATCTAAACAAAAAGATTATTGGAAAAACTTTTTCTGGGCCTCTCAGCTGTACATGTTAATGAATGCAAATGGATTGCAGGTTTGATGCAAATAGGGAGTGTGAAATTGCTGACCTTTTTGGTTACAACATTCCCATGCTCGTCTGTAAACTGCTCCTCGCTCACTTGATCTCCTGCAAGATCTTCTGCCTTTTCACCCTGCGTAAAATATGACAAAAAGGGTGACAGTTCATTATGTAACTTGCATTCAGATTGATCTTTATGCCTGTACATAAACAGTATTAAAAGTAGAATGAATTACTGTATAAATCATACCCAACCCAAAATTATAATAATAAATTTAGATGCTTCACTGAGGAAGGCTTAGTGCTAAAACATTTAATTCATGTGCTGTCTTGCATAATACAAAATAAAAAGAAAACAGCAAAAACCTGTAAATAAAATCCATTGCATATTTTATCCATTGTAATTACATATTCATTGTCATACTACTATATTGGCCACTGTCAGTTTGACAACAGTACACTTTAAAATACCTAAAATACCTCTACAATAAAACACTCTACAATAATAGTAAAAATACCCCAAATGCTACTAAAACTTCCACAACAAACACATTCGTAAATGTATACAATATATAGCAGAAGTCACTACTGCCTTTTCTGCCTTTTTCTTTTCTCTTTGTTTTGGATAACTATTTTCTCTGCTTCAGCCTCTCTCCCCTCATTTTTCTAGTCTTTCTTTTGACCCTTTGTACCTTTAGAATAACCCTGCGTCGCACCACACGTGTAGTGACATTTTCCTCTTCATCAGGCACACCTTCATCCTCACCAAGTTCACGATCCAGTTGTGTGTGAATGCAGGCCAGCACGGATCGGACAGAGTTGCTGGCAATATGCAGGACATTTTGGCAACTGATCACCAAAAAGGCTAACAGTACAAAGCTGAAAAGCAACTCAGTCACTACTGCCCACATAGTGTAGTGATTGTATGTTACAGTCCAAGAAGACACTAACACACACTACAAAGATATGGTAAAGTTCCGACAATCGGGGACGATGTTATATTCCCCTACTTTCAATCTTCCTCTCCTTCCACAGGTTTCACTTGAAGAAGCCAGTCTGTTATTAACCTAAGACCAATCCTTTTCCACTTATTTCTTATGTCTGCCGGCTGTGGTGCGAGTTGGCTGCTTTGGACTGTACTCTCTTTCTCTGACCTCCGGCCAAATTGCTATGCAAGTGTCAAATTGCACATGTGATCTGTATGCTTTAAATACCAGAAATGTGAGGGCTACTCTCTTGTTCTGGCTCTGAGTTTTTGAGTGCAGACAAACAAGACAACTTTTTAAACATCTTATGTCATTTTAGGATTACATATTCAACACATAAAACACTACAGACAAAATAAACCCTTTATCCATTTGTAATTTGTAAGTAGGTAGTAAACATTAATTAATTTTGACAAAATCCTGTGAGCGTCCCATATGCCCATATAGTTAAAATAGCATTATGCTTACTCCTTTATCATTATCACACATGTTACAACTTTTATTAAAATGCTGTATTTTAACTTTCAAAATTAACTATGAGATAATAATAATAGCAAAAAATATTATTTTTAAAATTGCTAAAAAATAGTCTGCAGACATGTCATGTGTCTTCTATGTATTTCTGTCAGAAACTTTTTGTGTATTTTTGAAAATTGAGGTGAAAATTTAAATGAATTTGTATTTAATGTGGAATATTCCTTCAGTTTTTGCATTCCAATAAAAAAGTTTTTAATTTTAAACATGTGAACACATCATTTAAGCAATTAAACTTTTTTAAGAGGGTTTTTAAGAGACATTCCTAATGCTGTCATCGATCCATCCAAAAATCCACCATATTCTCAACTCCACCCCCACAACACACTTGTGACTGCAAAAGCTCTTCACATGAGTCAACACAGAAGTTATATTTGGAAACCAACAAGTTGTGTCTATCTAGGGAAGGGGTGTCCAAAGCTCAGCCCATTGGCTAATCATAGACCGGGGATACATTTTAAATGGCCCCCTTTCACATGTCTGTTATGTGCATTGTTTTATGTAGTCCTGTTTATTGTGTCACTTCCTATTGTAGTTTTGTTACAGTTTCCTGTTTCCATTTAAACACAATGGTGTTACTGTTGAAAATCAATGCTAATAGTAGGTGGGAATAAGTGCGCTATTTCAGATAAAAACCTAATTAAAAAGTGAATAAAAGTAATAGGCTGTCACTTTGCTAGTGACACAATAAAGAATAATGACATTGGTAATTACGACTGATTTATTTACCTTCCTCCTATTATTGTAATCACAGTATTCGTGATTGTTTGAGGGATTTGTGTCAGGGAATAAACACATAATGTGCTGAAAAGGCTGTTAGAGGAGCTGTACAGGGTGTGAGTAAAACTGCTCACTCAGCATATCTCTTATCCAGCTGATTCAGCACATTTGCCGATATTGACGTCACCGCTTGCTCTTAGATAACAAAAATGTGACTGTAGACTGTAGCAGTAACATCAATATGTGATTATATGGCTCAAGCTGTTAAATGCAAATGTGTTGCATTTAAGAGGCTTTCTGTAGGTATAACTTCCCACATCAACAGAAGTTGATGAAATTCAGCATGCCTCCTTAGCTTGTCTTAGTATCAGTGTGTAAAATGTTTTTTTTAAATTATTTTTTACATTGTTCTCAAAGGATGCAAAGCAATTGTCATTACTGGCCCATCCAAAAGAATATTGGCTCATATCTGGTGAATTTACATTTACAATTGTGCATTTGGCAGACACCTTTACCCAAAGCAAGGGTAATTAGGGCTGTCACAATGTCAAAATGACACTATGTGATTATTGTGGCAAAAAAATTACAACAACAATATTATTGCAGTATTAACTGATTATATATTAAGAAATAAACAAGGTGTTTGGTGAGATTCATCTGTAATGTTGTTTTTTTGACAAATGAAGCATACATAGACTACAGGTTTTTTAGGACTACATGTTAAATGGCTGCAAAAATGTTAAATACTGTAGATGTTGAACCGCCAACCAGGTATTGCTGCTGAATTACTTACAATATCATCATATGGTAAGCATTTAGAAAATTTTTTAGAAAATTTAAAATGGTTGACAAAGGAACATTTAACTCTGCACCACCTAAAGGATCTAACGAGAAAACCCTAATGATTTCAGACAAATGGTATGGGAGGAGTTTGAAAAAGGAGATTTTCTGTAGATTAAAAATATGGGAAAAATTGTATTCGTGGAATTTAAATTCTAGCCCTTACTTTCAGAGTTATGAACCGAAATAAAAAAGTGTTTATTATAGCGCCACCTACTGTCTGTCGCATGTGTGACAAGGTGGGATTTCTAATGATCCCATAAATAGCTTGTAGCGCACCTGTATGATGGGGTCTGACAACCAGACTATTTTAGGGAGAAAAAGTAAATATTCAGTAGTTGCAATATTCCCCAATTACAGGATCAGGTCGACGAATCGCACAAAGGGAAATATTTGTTTACGTCTCTAATGATGAGTTTAGAAAGTTGTAAAAAACATTTGTAAAACCAAATTCAGTACAAAAATGTGTTAAAAATTGGCAGACAGTATTAATTATCATCACTGATCAGCAGCCAGTTCACAGCTGAAACCCCTGAAACCCCAGCACACACGTTTCACCCAACTCAACTTTCTCTTCCTTCTCCACTCCGATGCTGAAGTTACCAAACTTCTCTCCAGCCACCCCACCACCTGCCCACTCGACCCAATCCCCTCCCATCTGCTCCAGTCCATCTCTAGCACAGTCACTCCATCACTCACACACATTATTAACTCCTCACTCCTATCTGGCACTTTTCCCACCACATTTAAGCAGGCCCGGGTCACCGCGCTGCTCAAAAAACCCACACTCAACCCCTCCCTCACCGACAGCAACAGACCTGTCTCTCTCCTCCCGTTCATCTCAAAGACACTGGAGCGAGCTGTTTTCAATCAGATTTCATTCTACCTCACCCAGAACGATCTACTGGACAAAAGTCAGTCTGGTTTCAAGAGCAACCACTCCACTGAGACTGCGCTTCTGTCAGTCACTGAGGCACTGCGACTGGCAAAAGCACATTCTAAATCATCTGTCCTCATTCTGCTGGATCTTTCTGCTGCCTTTGACACAGTTAACCACCAGATCCTACTGACATCTCTCTCGTCGCTAGGGATCACAGGTACCAAACTCCGGTGGTTTAAATCTTACCTCTCAGACAGGTCCTTCAGGGTGCCATGGAATGGGGAGCTGTCCAAAGCCCATCCCATGGCCACTGGTGTTTCTCAGGGATCTGTTCTTGCACCACTTCTCTTTTCTATCTACACAACATCCCTGGGACCCATCATTCAATCACATGGCTTTGACTACCACTGCTACGCAGACGACACCCAGATCTTCTTCTCTTTCCAGCCAGATGATCCCACAATAGCATCACGCATTGCAGCCTGCCTGAAAGACATCTCATCCTGGATGACTGAACACCACCTCCAGCTAAACCTAGCTAAGACTGAGCTCCTGGTACTTCCGGCCTCACCTGCAACGCAACACAACCTCACAATTCAAATTGGCAACACAACCATTACACCATCCAAAGCCATAAGAAACCTAGGTGTAATCTTCAATAATCAGCTATCATTTACCGAACACATCGCAAGGATATCACAGTCTTGTAGATATGCACTTTACAACATCAGGAAGATCAGGCCATATCTCACAGAGCACGCCGCCCAACTGCTAGTTCAATCCCTGGTAATCTCTAGACTGGTCTATTGCAATGCTCTCCTGGCTGGTCTTCCTGCACGAGCAATCAAACCACTTCAGATGATACAGAACGCAGCAGCAAGACTTGTTTTCTAGGAACCCAAAAGAGCACATGTCACACCACTCTTCATCTCTCTCCATTGGCTACCGGTGGCTGCCCGCATTAAATTTAAATCCTTAATGCTGACATTTAAAACCATCACAAACTCTGCACCCTCATACTTTAACTCTCTTCTACACACCTACAACCCATCCAGAACCCTGCGCTCAGCAAACGAACGTCAACTGGTGGTACCCTCACAGAAGGGCACTAAATCTCTCTCTGTTCTTTCTCCTTCTCTGTTCCCTGCTTGTGGAATAATCTCCCTAACGCAATCCGATCTGCCACATCCCTCACCTCTTTTAAGAAACAACTAAAAACACACCTCTTCCACGAACACCTGACATCATAAAAAAACATTTATCTTTCCTGTACAGGTACTTATCTAGCACTGCAAAACATTGTAAACTTAGAAAAGCACTTCTTCGTACTATTGTTCCCTCTTCTGATGTGTCGCTGCATTGTCTTCTAATATTTGTAAGTCGCTTTGGATAAAAGCGTCAGCTAAATTAAGCTAACAACTAAATGTAAATGTAATTATATGCTATAAGCATTTTCATAAAATTTGTAAACATAAAACTGGCCGATGCCCAAAATGACTGACCAAGTAATAATAGCAATCTTTCAACTTGGCATGTCTCAAGGAATCTAAAGAGACGACTCTTTATAATTTTGAATAAAAACATTCAGAAGTTACTGTATAAGCCTTTTTATCATTTTTGGACAGGAAAGTGTAGTGAGACAGGAAGTGATTGGGAGGAGAAAGAGGGTAGCGGGCTCGGAAAGGACGCCAGAGCCAGGATTCGAACTCGCGTCGCCGAAGCGCAGTTGCGCTGTATATGTCTGGAGCGCTGTCCACTCAGCCACAGGCTCCGACTTTATTTTTCTTTTCTGTGTACTTTTTGTATATTAGAATAAAAGAATTGAAATTTAAAGAATTAAAGAAAGTGTTTTGTCCATTTTGTATCATCCACCTAATATTTTAATGGGTTATTCTAATGTTAGGGAGTATTAAAAGAAAATATTGTAAAAATATGCCCTCCCAGACATCACTTTTGGCTACTACTTTATGTAATCTAAGACATTCCCTTTCAAGGGGACTTGACACTACGTCATGGGGAACTTAATTCCCACTATGCCATACTGAAGAAACATGCCTGTCCAACAAGTTGTGCAATGCTGGCACAGACAAGTGCAGTGAGTGCAGACAAAGTAGGCAGTCAACCCAGGAGGATCTGTCTCTGAGGTCAATGTCCAAACTATTAAACTTGCAAGGAGGCAGAGAGGACCAGTCTGCCGCAACACAAATATCATCCAAAATTGTACCCTTAGAAAGAGCCTTAGAATATGCTACGACTACAACAGCGGACTAGGTTAAACATAAAGAGAAGTATTTCAGGACATACTTTCCTAGGGGAGGGAGCTCTAGGATTAGATTCCAGTCTTTCAGCTAAGACTTAGCTGAAAGGCATGTAGTTTAAGTCTCACCATGTATCTCAAATCTAAGACTGATATCTCTAAATCTTTCTGTTTGTTATCATGATGCTGGTGTGGTTTTATTTAGAGGATTCACTAAATACTTTTTTTTTTACTTTCATCTGCGGTTTGAACTTATGGTCTGTTTCGCAGCAGGTGCTGGACATGATAGCACAGGCGAGAGCCCTATCTACAAGGCATATTTATTCCTGTAAATGAAATGTGTTCGGTTAACTGGTGTCAAAAGAAAAATAAGGACCCACTAGTTTTTGCTGTTTGGTCTTGAGTTTATCATTAAAGTGAAGTTTAAGGTTTTCCTGTTCCTGTTTGACCGTTTTGGATGTTTTTTTATGGAATCATATTTTAATGAACTTCTTAGTTATATGGGTGGTTTAGCTTCACAGAAAACTTTCTCATCCTCACATCTCAAACCATCATTTAGCAGTAAATTTTTTAACCATCCATTCTCAGGTTGAAGTACAGTAGAAACAATAACCATTTAACCTAAACTATATTACTGAAATGAATTACATGGCAATAAAAGCAGGTAAAAATACAAAAAATGAATGAAATTTAAATATAACAAATTAAGTTTCAACTGTTTTCCCAGTTCTTACCTGTTCTCTTAGATGCATGTCTTCCCAACCTTGAATGTTATCTGTTCTGTGTGGGAAGCCAAGTCCTTTTTCAAACAACTGTGTTCCCTGGTAATGTGCATGGATTATCTCAGAATGTCCTATGTCCCGCACCGGTTCAGTTAAGGCTTCCCGAGCTACAGATTGCTTAGAATCGCAATCCACTGCAGCACGTACTGATGACATCATAGATTCTATGGCCTTTCTAGGATCGCATTGTATAGACCCCACCCTGTTCTGGTTTGGTTCTGGGGCCAAGTGCCAACCAGGAGCCCCCTGATCCTGTAGGTAAGACAAGAAGGACCCGCCACCTAACCTGAGAATTGAGACAAAAAATTTGAAGTGGCAATGACTTTGGGCTTTGCAGTCAGCCAAAATGGTTAAAAGTAACAATAAAAAAATCTTGCTGTTGGCAAGGTTGGTTATAAGAATGTCTCCTTATTTTGAAAGCATAATTCATACAACAACAGCTGATCAATGTGCTGTACATAATAATAACAATAAAATAAGATATAAGCACATAAAAAAACACACAGATAAACACATAAAACAACCAACTTAGCACTGAACAGACTCAAACATACACAGACGCTGCAATAACTGCTAAATCACGTATCAATGTTGTTGCCATATTAGACTGGTCAAGATCTATGTGGAGTACAAAAACACTTATTTATTTATTTACCATTTCCAATATTTTTACTCAGACAATGTGGAAAAAATATTTAATACAGAATATAAGTGTAAATGTGTTCATAAACATGCAGTATATGACAAACAGAAAACTAGAAATCAGATTAAAAATGTGTCAGATGTGTTATAAAGTGGTGATTACAGTATGTTTTAAGTAAAGCTGTCTCTTTTTACTTTCTAATTGAAAATGTAGAAACTGTTACTGTTGCAGATCTTGTGCTGTTGCGCTTTGTGTTCGAGATGTTTTGAGACAGTTACATGACCAATGATAAATAAGTAATAATTCACAAAACCATATTAAAATTCATTAATTTACACTTAGTACCCCATAATAGAAAAGCGAAAACAGAATTTTAGAAATAAAATAAATAAAATATCACATTGATAATAAAAGTATTCAGACCCTTTACTCAGTACTTAGTTGAAGCACCTCTGGCAGCAGTTACAGCCTTAACTCTTTTTGGGTATGACGCAACAAGCTTTCACACCTGGATTGTGAAATTTTCTGCCATTCTTCTTTGCAAATCCTCTTAAGCTCGGTCAGGTTGGATGGGGACCGTTGGTGGATAGCCTTTTCAGGTCTCTCCAGAGATGTTTAATAGGGTTCAAGTGAGGGCTCTAGCTGGGCCACTCCAGGACATTCACAGTGTTGTCCCTTAGACACTTCTGCATAGTCTTGGCTGTGTGCTTAGGGTCATTGTCATGTTGGAAGGTGAACCTTCAGTCCAGTCTGATGTCCTGAGCGCTGTGGAACAGGTTTTCATTGATGATATCTCTGGGCTTTGCTCCTTTTAGCTTCCCCCCAACCCTGACCAGTCTCCTAGTCCCTGCTTCTAAAAAACATCCCCACAACATGTTGCTGCCACCACCGTGCTTCACGGAAGGGTGTCTGAATACTCTCTGAATCCATGGTACGAAACATTTTACATTTTAATTAACCTGATAACTGTCACAGCAGAAATTGAGTAAACACATGAAAATAAAAATCTGAACCACAATTTTTTAATTTTTAGATTTAAGATATTTTTTCAAAATTCTTTTAGGTATTTTTATATATTACAGTAACATTAACAGTTTTTATAATTTTGTTGTTATATATATTTATTGTTATGAAAATTTGTTATGAAATATTTCAACTTGGGTCTTATACCTTTCCATAAATTTATAGTTTGTTATGATTAGACTAAAATGTAACTATAAAATATTAAAGTAAATAGGGAAATAACATAGGTGTTCCTCCTAAGGAACGGGGACAGTTAACAGGTTAAAACCTGAACTTGAAAATGTTTTTGGGCAGTTGTTTATGTTAGCATGTTCTTTAAGTTAGACATATGGTTTCCTGTTTTTTATGATCTCTTGAGTTAATCTATGTTAACTGTTATAAAACACCTTTCCATCAGTATATGGTTTGTCATAATTAGATTAGAATTCAACTATGAAATATGTGAAGTGAATAATGAAATGCGTTCCACATGTGGAACGGTAACAGTAAAAATGACAGGTAAAAGGGTAGTTTAAAGATTTTTCATGTTAATGTATGCTTCTAACTACACACCACCTTGATAGCACAGTGAACAGTATACAGCATGGGTCACAAAGAGGCATTCTTTTATTTTTTTAATAGTTTAAAGTTAATGAGCTGTGTTCTGACCACTAACTACACATTAACGTTTTGGTACTCCACATAGATAAAACAAAAACAAAATCTACTAAAAATTCCATTGCTTTTTATTCTGAAAAAAAAACAGTTTTATCCCATTAACACTTTTATCAGTGAGCTCTTGTTTTTATACCTCGAGGCCAGAAGAAGGGCCTGATGCAGGCAACTAAAAACTGAACACTGTTAACATTACATGTACATTAGAGTATGTAAGCAACTGTTCACAAATATGTGATTGTACAACTCAATAGGTTATTTTGTAAGTTTTAGTTTTAATTCTTTCTAGTATGAGTTTGTACTGGTTTACAAAGTGATACTGAGCATAACAAGCAACTCACCTGTCATCACCAGGATCTGCTCGTCGTCTTTGTCCAGGGGAGTCCCTCACTCGAGCAAATATTTGCTGTTGACCTGAAATGAGAGATATGCTACCTTCTAAGCTTGTGCTGATTACTTCTGCTCCTCCTTGCAACACTCCACCAGTACTGTCTTTAATGTTTTTGACGTTTTCACCTACAGCCCCTTCCATCCTCTCCATCCCTTCACCTCCTTCCAGAGCACTGATGTTGACCCCCCCACTCAGCCACTGCATCTCTGCACCACTGTATTTCAAGTCTGCCCCAACAGATTGATCCTGAAGAAACTCGATGGAATCACTTAACATCTCGTGACCAGAAAGGTCCACTGGTACGTTTCCACCAGGTGTCTCACTCCTGGAGTCATTGCTGCATTCCAAGTCATCCACAATGGAATCACCATTTCCTGAGGGACAAACCTGTACTCCGGACATATCCATTAGCGTGTCTTCCTCAGTGGTGGCAATGGGTGCACAATCCATGCTTGATACATCCTGCCAGTATGGGTCATTGCCCAATGGTGAAGGCAGACTGTACTGCATTGAGTCCGGTGAGACTAGTTCCTCATGTTCCGTCAGTCCGTAACCTAGAGGGATACAGAGAGAGGCACAGTGATACAGGCCCCCCACTGTGCCCCTCTCAAACAGACCCTTAGAAGATGTACTCTATGAGGGGGCAGATATAAGAAACTGGTAAGCAAGCCCGTCTTAGTAAAAAGACAATGGGGAAATAAAGAAAACAATGAATAAAGTTGGTGCAAGACAATTAAAGCTGCTTTAAGCCATTCTTTGGAATGCCATACAGACATTAAGTGACAGATATCACTGAGAAGGTTTTTTGGAGCAGTTAATTGCATTTTTTTCCCCGGTGTGTTTAGTGAGCAGATTTTGAACATAGTTTTGAACATGTGTAGATTTGCAGTGTGATATCAAACACGAAGAAACCTCCACAAGGAACTCATTATATAGCATTAAAGCTGCAACCAATTTTTTGGAAAAAAAGTTGTTAAGTGCATAAAAATCAGCGTTTAAACATGTCTCCTTACTTTACTCTGATTTACAATGAAAAGCGATTTATTATCACTTCAGGTGATATGTGAAATGTCAGGTTGATTTGTCATTGGGCTTTGCATGGTCATATCACACCTGATAAGAGAAAAAAGGGGAGGTACTATATTACAGGCTGCTATATTATAGTGTGCTGCAGATGATGAAGCATTTGTAGCTTGTTCTTTTAATATAAACTGATCATCTAGATGGGGCATTTTAATCTGGAAATGCAATTACCAATCATCTGGATAACATCATTAAAATATCTTAATTTATTGCATTCTTACTCTGATTAAATCTGCAAAACAACAAGAATTACTGTATTGCGGAGATCCTGCAGTCAAAAACAACTTGTTTAGATCATCATTTTTGTATACATGCCATGTAGGACATACTACTTACTATCATGTCAATGTACAATGACAGATCCGATTCTTTCACACAGTGATGCAGTGCCGAAGCACAACCCACGAGGCCAAAGTTATGGATTGCAGCTTTAATTTTAGTAAATGTTTATGTTCATGAACCAGTCAAAAAACAATTCACAGGATGGCTTACAGCAGTTTTGAGCCAGCAGCAAAAAAAGGCAGCTGTGGTAGCAGGGAGTATGCAGTTGTAAAGGACTGTTGCTGCCCCACTGTTTTATCAGATGAGGGTTAAGAATGTTTGACTGTCATCAACCAGGAAGTTAAAGCATCTACTGAGCTACTTAGTTGGGGCAGAGCACCCTGTACATGTACACATGCATTCATCTCCATGCTCTCATTCAAGTCATGACATTTTGGCTTCTAACAGGCTAAAAACATGCTTGCAACTAGCAAAGTTATCCCATCATTCTCAAAAACCATTGTTGTCATCAAGATGATCGATATATTTTATACACACATAATTGTCAACAGTGGAAAAATAAAAAAATAAAATTACATAGTTCACCCAGAAAAACAATTCTCATAATTTACCTGCCATCATGCCATTCCAGATGTGTATGACTTCCTTTTCTTTAGCTGAACACAGATTGAACAGACTTGAGACTTAAAAATATGCCATAACATAGGAGTGAATAGGAAATATTAATGATCCAAAAAGCACACACAGCCATCATTGAAGTAATATAAATAACTACAGATGATTAATGTTTTTTCAAGCAAAACAATATGTGTGTGTAAGAAAATGAGTAAAATTTTTACTGAAATCTTAATATTAACTTGATACTTAATATTACTCATATTTTTGTAAACTTCAAATCAAATTTTTTTTGCATTTCTTAAACGCAATCTCACAGAAATTTGTACATATTTTACGAGTTGGCTAATTCGTACAAATTCAATCGATCCCATTTGTATGTTTCAGTACTATTTGTCTTCTCCCCAGTGAGGTTAGGGGTGGGGTTAAGGGAGGGGCCTTATTTTCCATTAATCTTACGTTTTTGTACGAGTTACGAATTAGCCAAGTCGTAAAAAATACGTATGAATTCCCGTGAGATCAGGTTCCTTCTGTCATACTACCATGTGACACTATATAATTTAAGTGGTAATGTTTTGTTTTTGATTTTACTAAATAAGTATTTTGGAGTAGTATGAATTACTTTTATGATGGCTTTTTAAATGGTCAACATTTTGGGTTCAGTTATAAGTGGGTTCATAGTTGGGTCCATTTTTATTGTAGGTACATAAGGCTAAAGAGAAAGCATATTTACAAAGATCTTTGTGGTCAGCTGAAGGAAGAAAGTCATAAGTGTCAAAATCACTGAAAAGTGTCTTTGATTTATTCTACAAATACATTTTATTTAGAAAGATGCAACTATCACATATTTCAAAGAGAAACAATATTTTGCAGCAATTCGTCCTATCAATATATTTAAAAGACTTTTCTCATTAGCTAAAATATCTAAGCAAAAGACTAAAATATATTTAGTCCACTTTGAATTTGTACATGACAGGGTGACCATTTGTTCACCCATACATTCTGCTTGCAGTTCATTTATAAGTATTGTAGCATTTCTGACAGCTGAATGTCTCCTTAATACAACAAATATGAAGTTATAAGGAATATCTTCATTTCTTATTTTGGAAACTGTGAAGTCCATAGGGGCACTTTATAGTCATTTTGACCCATAGGAAAGCAAGGGATAGCATGAGGGCTAGTAAACAATGAAAACACTTTCCTTTTCCTTTTACTCGCTGCACTAATGTAACTTTGATATCAGTACAAATGAGATGTTTAATCTTACAGTTGTGCAAATGAAAGAAATCCAAACCAATACAGTAAATTCAAGGAATGGTATATTACACTTCCCTAATAAAAGCTTGTCCAAGTTTGTTAATGGTAGGGTGAATTCAGGTGAAGTGGGACACGTTAGTTCAAACATTAGTTCAAAAACACTATAGTATCTAGGAATTTTACTAGTTTACTATAGTAAATACTGAAGTATACTACAGTATTTTTCCATGTGGCTGACCTGACATTTCTGATTGCACACTTATTATTGCACACGTATGTACTGTTGTGGGTCAGCCTAACCTGTTTTGATTTTTGAGTCAGGGTTCCAAAAATTTAATGTGTGTTGACATAAAGCCTACACAGAAAACATTGTGCTGTTTACAGGTCAATTTGACCCACATATTTTAATATTTTAAGGCAGCTGAACGGATTCAAAATAATATTTTTTATCATAATTTGTCTTTTTAGTTTTTATATTTAGTTTTTTACTATCATATGAAACTAAAATTAGCTTTTACCCACTTATTGCAATACAGAACAATATTTTGTCAGCCACAGGTGGCAAAAATAAGATATTTTGAAAAACTATTAAACCTATGTTGTTTTTCGTTTCTTAAAATTAGACATGCAAACGAAGTTTCAGCATGTTTATGTGTATTGACATAAACACAAAATGTATTATGTTTGTGATGTAAGCTAGTTTGACTTGTTAGTTTGACTCACACAGGCGGCTATTCAAATGCAACTGTACAGACCAAAAATAAAAACATTTATTTTGTATATGTCAGAACGCCTCCAGTATAGTTCTAACCTTAAATCAAACTTTGTCAGACGCAGATAGTAAAAATGTGTCCCATTTCTATATTCAATATATCTGAAAAACCTAGCTTCAGGTAGCACCTTGGCAACTTCACAGAACAATCTTTGATGAATGTTTTTGTTATGTTATGTTTCTCACTCCCCTGTGAGGGAATAATGAGTTTGAACACTTTGCTCAGTATTGCATGAGTCTTTGACAGAAACAGCAAGAAAAATCAGCTTCCAAAGATAATTTCAAAGATTGAAATTGATGTTGTTAATTCAGAAAATAAATGTTGATTTGGAAAATAAACAGGACTATAAATGATTACTCAGAAGGTAAGGAGGCTGCCATAAATAATGAAGCACAGCAACCATCAAGCAGGGATAGAGGGATGTCAAAAGATGGAAAACCGACAGCATCTGACATGATTTGCCATCTCAAAAGTCCAAAACAAACACTCAGCCTTTGAACTGTATTTGCAACCAATAGAGCAGACTTATCCTGGATATGACTAAAGAGAAGCCATGCATTTGGTGAGAAATGGAAACCACTTGATCTTATTGATTTGATTTGCGCTAACATTGGATTGCTAATTTTATCTCGAGCTACATTTTAAGAGAAAGGGAAACTGACAGTTTATGGAGTACAGAGTGTGGAAGACCAATATTTTGCTCTAGGGAAAATGATTCCACATAATTTGTCAGCTCATTTCGTTTCGACGACCAGACACAGTCGACATGAGGGGGATGAATGGAAAGAAATTCTGCTTGGTCTTTACAATCCCGGACCACACATTACAGTGGATGAATGCCTCATACCATTCAGAGGACTATCATCAGTACATTCTAAAAAAGCCTGCCAAATGTGGCATCAGAGTATGGACAACCTGTGACGCCAAATCCAGCTATGCATGGAAAACGCAGAGTTATACAGCCAAGCCACCAGGTGGAACACCTGAGAGAACAAAGGGATGCGGGTGATTCTCCAAATGAGTGAAAGGCTGCAGGGTTGCTGCATAACCTGTGACAACTTCACACATTATACAGTCTTGGCTACTCAAGCGAAAACAAACCTAAGCTACCCAGAGAGAATCTGAATATGAAGGGCAGAAAGCAGCATTCGTCAAAGTTTGTTTACTTTAAAACTGCAGCAGTTATTTCCTACTGTCCAAAAACAAGAATGTCCTTCTGATGAGTAAAGTGCACAGGGATGCATTACAAAGTGCAAAAGAGTACCTGAAGCCAGAAATGATACTTAACCAGAATGACTTATTATTAAGTTACAAGATAAGCCTACAGCTGCCAAAACTGTTTGTTTGCCTTTGTTTGTTTTCTACAACATCTTGGAGGTGTCAGCATATAATGCCTTCATCCTGTGGAGTGAGATCAACCAAACCTAAAATAAGGGCAAACTGAACAAACGACAGTTGTTACTGGTGGAGCAGGGAAAGCTCTCATCACAACTGCTTCATTCAGAGACGCATCTGCCCACCAGCTTAGTTTGTGCCAGTGCAAGCAGGTGGATCCATAGTCAGACCCATGGAAAATTAAGTGAACACTGATGACGGGAAAAATCATTTTTCAAAATCAGTTTGCTCATTCAAACTATGTATTACTGTGTATATATTCAAAATATGCAGAAAGCACTCCCTTGCTGTATGGTCATCTTGTCCAAAGTAATTTTTTCAAAACATTTTCATAAATTGTATGTTCAGATATTTTTTTGTAGTGTTTGACAACTGTTGATATTAAAAGTTTACTGTTTGTACAGTATCAGTATGATATATATTTTTTTTTAAATTTCAGCAAATTATAGGGCCAATCTGACAGGCTCCGTAAAGGGCATAAGCAGATATTAAAGGGGTCATATGATGCAATTTCTTGTTTTCAAACCACCCAGATGTATACGCAAAGAAAGAAGGAGTACCTTTTAGTCTCGCTGTAGTATTGTTGCTGCCGGCGCCACCATGTCGTGTAGACGGAAATCTGATCACAGCGCTTTTCACTGCGCCTAGCTTTGTAAAAAACTACGCATTTCAGAAAGGTGAGGCAGAGACGAACAACAATAATCTCCGGTAAGTGTAAAATAATGACTTTTTTAAACCTAAAACCACGTAAACACATTGCATTAAACCAAATACACAAAATACTGTTCTTTTTAGAACTGTCATATGACCCCTTTAAACAGTGCATTAAGGTTAAACTATTTTTTTTTGCAAAAGCATTAATTTACATTATACATGAAAGTTACAAAATAACCAGTGAATGTCATTTAATTAACCTGATAACCGTCACAGCAGAAATTGAGTATACAAATGAAAATGCATTCTGAACTACAACTTTTTTCATTTTTAGATATTTTTTAAAACATTTTTAGTCTTTTTAATTTTTTAACTTTAGGTGTTATTTTAGGTATTATTTATAACTTTAGGTATTTTTCTACATTACAGTAACATTTCTACATTACAGTAAAAATTATATATTTTTTTGTTTATGTTTATGGTTATGAAAATTTGTCAAATATTTCATCTTAAATCTTATACCTTTCCATCAATTTATAGTTTGTCATGATTAGACTAAAATGAAATATGAAATATTAAAGTGAATAGGGAAATAACAGGTGTTCCACCTGAGGAACGGTGACAGTTAACAGGTTAAATGATTTTAAATAGAACTGGTAAGATTACATGTGGACCACTTTACCTGAAATCCACTGGCACATTTAGCCAAAGTGGGCCACCAATATTTAAACACCTTAAATACTATTTTGTTTATTGTTTTTATTGTGTTTTTTATTGTCATTCTAATCCCTGCTATAAAACATGCAACACCTCACACTGTACTGTCACAATAATATATGTTTAATTTAGTGAGCTACCTTATATAAATTATTTAAAAAAAAAACTTTTTTATCTGAATGACAGAGGGCTTACTACCTTTCACCAATTGAGGTGTGCCACAACCAAAACTATTGTGACCATTAGTACTTGCACAGTGCAATCAAGTTTAAGTGGCCAACTTTACCTTATGGTCCACTTTACCTGAATTCCTCCTATAATATTTTCTCTCAGCTTTATCCTCAAAAATTAATTAGCAGTAAGCTATTAGTAAACATTTAAACATATTAGTCCTTTGGAACTACCAAAACATTGCTCTGTTTGTCTGAGCATTCTAATCAACCACAAGCAACAATATTTGTCGGACAGGCAGAAAGTTCTAAACTCAAACCATTATGTTGTCTGAAACATTATTTTTGTAATTCAGTTTGATGACACTAAGTGACACACAAAAAACAATCTTTTCAAAAGAAAAAAATAAACAAAATTAATGAAATAAATTATTGTTGCTTGAAGGTACGGACATTTTGTCTAAACAATTAAAAATATGCATTCATACTTAACAATTGTCAATTTTAATTAACCAAAAACATGTTACAAGAAGAACATGTAAATGCCCTGAACAGTGCTCTTTAACAGACAAAGACCATAGTGGTAATAAACTGCTTGACACATCTAACCGTGGCATTGGAATGAGAGAGCATTCATGGCATTCAGATACTGAAGGCACTAATCATGAGACCTCAAACCTGTTTATTTTTTAATCGAATAATGCTACACAAAATAAAGAAACTATTCAAATAAATAAAATAAACATAGTCAATCTTATATATTTTAGAACAGGGAAAATATATATATTTAGGCCAAAAAGTAAAAGGTGGAATGCAAAGATCGAATCAAAAAATAAAATGTAATGTTGTATAGAACAGACCACAACAGAACAGAACTGTGGTTAAGCACAGTACATTTTTTGTGAAAGGTACAAGACACACAATGCAAACTGGACAGAAAATGAAAAGGGGTCATATGTTTATATAGTCTTTAAGTAGGTAATTGTGTACTTGTGTACTACATGTTTGTTAAAGGGCCTTTAATGACACAGAAACAAAAACATAGAACAGTAGCACCACAAGAAAACATAGAAATGCATACTTGAGAACAAACCTATTTGAAATACATAATAAAACATAGACAGACATGAGGAAAATAATATTTAGTATTAATATATGATTTTACTGTGACCAAAAAACTAAACAGAAAATGAATAAAAAACCTAACAATGGTTCCCACTGTGTCAGTCACTTGTGATGAAACTAGGGGTTTGCTCCTAAAAAGCCTATCATATCCAATTTTAATTTTAAAAAGGCCAATGAATACTGGCAAATGAAATTTGTATGCCGTATTCTGCCACGTACATACGGGTATAAAACGGAGATGACATGTTCCATTCATTCAGCTTTTGTTCTTATGAGTTCAAGTTCAGCGGCTGCAGCGTCATCATACCCTGGTCGATGCTGCAGCTTAAGACAGAGATATCTAAAAGAGCAAATTCAACCAGAAAGCTCTGCAGACTGTGCATAGGTATGTATAAGCAAAGGCAGCCTTCATGGGTGGGTCATGCTATTACTGTGAATACATGACCCTGAGAATATTGCAGTCATGGCTTTCATCCTTCTCTAAAAGGGTGAAAGTCTCCATACCTGCTTCCCAACTGGGTCTTTTTTTGGTGCCAGCGCACATCCGGACGGTTTGGAAAGCGGCAAAGGTGATATGGGGACCTCGATGGGACTCTTGCTGCCTTTAAATCCCTGTATTCTCCCTTCCTCCATCACAAGCGTTCTCCTCCTCTGAGTAGGTAAGTAAAATGCCAGGTCTGTCTCATGGTAGACTCACAGTCACTTTCTCAGCTTGCTAGAAAGGCTAATTATCATGGTATCGGCAGGTTGGCTACTGGATATCTGGCCTGGCCTGAGAGCCCCCTTCCATCACCTCTGAGCCTGTGCAAAACGCATGCCTTCACGCTCCCTTCTACACCGGTCTGGCACCCAAATTCTGCAGCCAAATGTTCATGCAGAGGCGCATTCTGACAGAGATTCACTGTCAGGACTTGTTCATGGCCATCTATCTGAAGGGAGCATACTTCCATGTATCAATTCTCCCCCCCCAGTTCATTTCCCCCAGGATGAGGAAAATGTAGCTGGTCTTCTCCCGGCTGTGAAGGAAACCATCACAAGTGTCAACTCTTCTGATCCTTGTGAGATGTGCTCAGATTAGATCATCTCGGTGCTGTCATTCTTAAAGGGAAGACTGGATTAACATTTTTGAGGGGTGCGAGGAGGCTGAATACGCCTTAATCACGCCTCATCCTCTCAAGTTGCTCTTTCGGGACGGCGATTGACCCTGTTTGAGCCCCTGGTGAAAGCCAGTCTAAATCATCTTTCATTGAAGATGGCTCTCCTAGTGGCGCTCACCTACATCAAGAGGGTAGGAGACCTGCAAGCATTTTTTGTTTCGATGGAGTACCTAGAGTTTGATCCAGGAGACCCCAGCCCGACTACGTACCCAAAGTTCCCACCAAGACACTAAGGGAATAAGTGGTGCACCTGCAAGTGCTCCCCATTGGGGAGGAAAACACAACCTTATTGTTGCTGTGTCCGGTATGCCGACTGTCCTTTCCCTAGACTGCACACAGAGCTTTAGGAGATCAGAGCAGCTCTTTGTCTGTTTTGGAGCACAAAGGGGAAGACTGTCTCCAAGCAGAGATTGGTGCACTGCAGCGTGGATGCCATTTCGATTGTGTACCGATCACAAGACCTGTAGTGCCCACTCGATGAGAAAGTGCACTTCACCAGAAGAGTTCCTCCTGCCATTGGCCCAGGGTGCCTCTCTAGGAGTCACATGCTCAGCTGTTGGTTACGTCCAATACCTTTGCATGGTTTACAACATGTGTGTAGAGCCAGTGTCAGCCCATGTCTTACACAACACCAACAGGTAAAAACCGTCAGCTATTTGTGCTCACCACTTCTTTCCTTATCATGGTGAGTAAGAGTGTTGATATAGTCAACGCTTTCTCCCACAGTGGTGATTCGGTTGGCATCCCTTCCATCACTAAGAACTATCTTGGTGGTACATTGGACCCCAAGGCCTGATACTTGTGTAGTTCATCCCTATTCGGGTGAGCCCTCGCATTCTTACAGGTGGTTCCTGTTGTTACCCTGTGTCTTTCCCGTTCCTTGTTGGTCCTCATTTCGCCTCAATCTTGTGCTGATATACCTAGTGGTAATCTCTCACATCTCTTTGTATGTGTTCTGACCATACATTATATCCATATATTTACCCCCTTTGGTGTGATATGGTGCTTCGCAGGTCTCCTTAGAACCAAACCTGAATGAATGGAGCATGCTATCTCCCTTTTATACTTGTATATGGGGTGGAGAATGACATGCAAATACCATTCACTAATATGCATCGGCCTTTTGGATATGGTCAATGAATCTAATGAACCGGATATTATAGGCTTCTCAATAGTGTACTTCTAGTATCATCAATGTCTCATTCCCTTCATCAGAGAGCCGTGGTTACAGTCATAACCGAGACGTTTTCCTCCTCCAACCAAAAAACAGGACTTTTGTGCTTTATGCATTTTTTTTGTCACATGCCATGCAACTTCCACTCAAAACAGCATGCTAAATATTTTTGTGAAGAACATCACACAAGAAAATATAGCATAAAGCAGAGGTTCCCAAACTAGTACTGGAGGAATCCTAGTACTGCACATCTTCGATCTTGTGTTTAAGAAAGAGCTACAAAAGCACATAAACCTGTCATGCAAATTAATTGTAAGGGCTTGTTATGGTGAAAGGAGACAAATGAGTCAAAAACACCTGCTTACTAGGGGCACTAAGCATACAGCTGGTGATGGAGAGGGTTGATTACAGAAAAGAGCTTTCTTTTAAAGAATACTGTACATTCCTTTGTGGAAAGAGAAGAGGCTTGGGAAAAAAGGAAAACACATGACTGGTCTGAGGATTGAGTAATAAATGGGAGCCAGAGGTCAACATGATGTCTCTATGAGGTCAAAGCTTAAAGAGGAGGTGCACAGGAGGAGGAGTAGGAGAGGATGAAGGCTGGGCTGCATGTGACATCAAGACAAAAGCATAGGGAAAGAGAACAAGTTTAAATCTTTGCCAGAATAAATTGATCTTTCTTTTTGGCCATAAGCAGTATACTGATGTTCTCAGAGTAATTACATAAGTTAAGATTGTAGTTCATATATTCTTTATTATATAATATACTTTAAATAGTGTGGTTGTTTCTTTTAGAAACTTATTGTGGATTTAAATAAAAAATGGTTTCTTAGGTTTTCACTTTTCCAACTTCAGCATGTAAAGTTGCAACACACTGCAAAGAGAGATATTGTCTTTAAAATAATTAGTTTTTTAACATCTACAGAAAATGGCTGAAAGGAACTTCAGCTTTCTTCTTTCTGTCATAGTGATGATTTGAATAACCTCTGAATAACCCTGGAAATATGGAAAAAAGGGGCTGCTTTGGAGAAACGTGGAAGAGCATTGTAATAGTATGTTGTTGCCATGATGATTTGATGATTTGTTTGATTATCTGACTCAGGCTCTAGTTAATAAGGCATAACTAAAGCTATAGTTATTACTGTTTGTTTAACCGATATCGAGGAGCAAAACAGATCTGATGACGTAACCCTCATCATTGTAAGGTAAAATGACAAAGGAGATGCACACTGGCACATGTAAATCTTTCACACACTAGCTGATCTCCGTTGCGCTTACATATGGGGTTCTAGTTGATCCTCTTGTTAAGCTGATAAGGCGAAACTAACGTCATTGTTATTGTTTATGCCTTAACTAAAAATTATAAAATATATTGTAAAATATGTGATTTTTTTAACAATTAAACATGAAAACTTCAAAACAATATGAAAAACAATATAAAGACTTTGTAAAAGGGCATAATACCACTCCTTTAAGATAATGTTGGTAGAGGTATTGTTTCATTCTCCACAGAGACTAGGTACAATTTTCCTGCCATTTTAAGCATATTAAAGTAGAACTAGCGGCAGTTAGCAGGTTTAATCCAAAACGCATTTATGGAGAGGGTGTTTTCTCTGATGACGGCTGTATGGACAGAGACAAGAAACCAGAGACGGCTCATAAACAGATAGATCAGACAAAATATATAAATTCAAGATGCACAAAATAAAACGCATTTAATTAATTCTTTATGTCTTTCTATTGGAATTTATGTGCTTATTTGAAAATGTGCTTTTAGGGATTAGATTAACATTTTCATTTCAACATATTTAGATTGAATAGTCTGTGCTGTTAAATTAGGTCGTACTGTATCAGAGAACTGGTGCCAAATTAAGTGACATATGTTTACGAGTATCTTCATGAACATTTAATAAAGCGAATAATTAAATAATTAGCTTAAATAATTAATTTAAAGCATGTTAACATAACTGAGCTACACATGCGTACAGATAATGTGTAAAGATAATTGATCCATTAAATCTAAATGGTCTTCTTTCTTTACTGTACTGTTCTGTACTGGATTGGATGCAATAAAAATAAAAATTACATTCTGAGCAGAAAACGCCTGATAACTTTTGTTTTCAAGCGCAAAGAAAATTAATTTGTCTATTGATAATAAATGCACATAGTCTAGTGGCAAGAGAAAGACATTTGCTAAGAAATTATATAGATAGTAGGGATGCCACAATTCTCAATATAATATTGAACCGTTCGGTACGACATCCACGGTTCAATACGCGCTTGTGAATTGCGTTTTTTTCGGTTTTACGTTTAGATAATTTATGCACGTTTTATTTCTCTCCGAATTTACTGTTTGTGTGTGCCTGTAAGTCTACGAGCTGAGATAAGGAAACTCCTCCCCGCTAGTAAATATTCAATCACTATGCTCTAAAGTTAGGGGGCGCTGAACCATCATTCCACACTTTAACATGGTGAGCGGCGGTGAAGTGAGGCTACAGTACGAGGAAGCACCAGCATCTTTCAAATCCGTGGTGTGGAGACATTTCGGTTTTGCCGTTGAGTATAATGCAGAGGAAGAAAAAACGGTGAAATTGCACTTTACATTCTGAATGAAGGATACTGTACTGGAGTACTGTTAAGTTTAATTAAGATGGTTTATTTATGTTTACTGAAGTACAAGTATGTTTATTTGAAATGGTCAATGTATGAGGTATGTATTGAACCGTGAGCTAACTGTATTGTTGCACCCCTAATAGATAGATTAAATACATATGGAACACTCATATTAAAATGTCTGGCCAGACTTTAGATATAGATATTCATACAGATAACGTGTGTTTTGTTTAATATTGTTGTTCAGTTGCATTGTTCATTCATTTTATGCATAAAACAATTACTAGCCAATGGCGGCATAATAATGGGGCATAATAGGTCACCTTTAAGAATTCAAAAACACCTAAATATAATATCAAAGTTTGACATGTTACCATGGCAACACTACTTTTACAACCTTTTACAATTTTGCATTAGCTTAGTTTCTACATTGTTCAGACTAAGATCATACAGTAGACTATTTTTAAGCTTGTATGTGACACACTTCATGTTGCCAGTTGGTGGCACTATGACTAGGACTCATACTGTAATAGCCACATCACTGTGATAAAGACCAAATGACCAAACATTCAGAATCAGAAGGAGCTTTATTGCCAAGTATATTTGCTCACACAAGGTGCTCTGTAACACCGGCCAGAGGGGCTTTTTTAGCTTTTTTTCTCACTGTATGATTTTGTAGGTTGGGTAGGGGAGACCCAATAATTTTCTCAGTGTTCTGACTGTCATTGTACACTGATTTGCCAGCTGAACGAGACGGTTATAATGAACACAGGACAGATTCTATGATGGCTATAACTGTTGCAGGTTGAACTTCTTCAGCAGTCAAAGGAAGTACAACCTGGGACTTTTTTCACAATGAAGTCAACGTGATTGCCCTATTTTAGGTTCTGGGAGATGTTGGTGCCCAGGAACCTGAATGATTCCACTAGTGCCACAGTGCTACTACTGTCAGGCTCTGTATATTATCAGGTTGCAAAGGAGGTAATACAGTCACCAAGCAAAGGTTATCTCAGTAAATGACTACTGTTATTGCTCTGTCCTATAAGATGCGTGGTTAGGAGGGTTTGGAGTCATCTAGGGGTCGGAGCCCAATCTACAAGGTGTATAACTTCATCTAAATCAGGGATGGACAACTTTAATACTGATGAGGGCCAGCATTTTTTCAGTAATTTAACAACCCATTACGAATTATTCTTCAACAATTTTTTATTTGCAGAAAAGGTGAGATGGGATTAGATGACATTTTTACCAAATGTTTTCACCATTCTGATAGCTCAGATGTCAATATTTGGTGGTTTAAATACTCATGTGAGATCTTGCTTAAAACGATTGCCCATAGTCAGAAAAAAGCCGCTTTTAGAATTGTCATGTCCATATTCGTCTTACATGTGCACATGTACTGCAGAAATATGACAGTAATACCACATGGTACCACAGGAATATTACAGCACAAAATTCTGTAGGTAAATACTGTAGAAATATGTCACTCGCAGATCCAGCCATTTTCTCTACAACAGACCTTACAGCACCACTCACTCATTCCCAGTCACGCTCATTGTTAATCAGCCACACCTGTAACCATAATCAAACCATAGTCTATTTAAACACGCGTCTGCCTGAACGCTTTATTTAGAAATCACCTGCTGTGTGTTTGTGACAACCACATAGCAGTGCAAAATTTTTACAGTAATATTACACCTTGTAAAAAATATAATCCTGTGGCAATAACTGCAGATATTTGACAGGACACAGAGTTCCACAAAAATATTACAGCAATATTATATACTGTACTACAAAATAATGTGGTAAATACTACAGAACTATGTCAGTAGTACCACACAGTACTGCAAGAATATTACAGGAGTATTACTGTAAAACAAAATCCTGTGATAAATACCCACAGAAATATGGCAGTAATATCAGCCAGACCGCTCACTCTGCACATTGCTGAAACTTCTCCAGACAAAGCGTTTCGCCCATTATGCCAGTTATAAGCATTTGGCGATCCACTCCGGGCATCTCTGAATGGATGCTAAACACTACATAGTATGTCATACTCATACTCTAGTTTCAACGCAGACCTCCCCAGTTAAGCGGTGTGTTCCCATCAACTGTATCAGAGCAAAGTCCACAAGTATTGTGGTTAAAGATTCACAAGGTCCACACCATACGTGCATCAGAGATTGTTACCCCCCAAGCGAGAGAGGGAGCCCAAAGAGGATTGTGGTCTCTGTCTGATTCCAGACCTGAGACCCATCAATCGTGCGCTTGACAGGCGTGCTTTCCATGACTACTCTGAAACACTTTCTTGTGAAGATTCAGCCCAGAGTCTGGTTTATTCAGTGGGTCTGGAAGATGCTTATTTTCACATCCAAATAGCCCCATATCGGAGGTATATTGCCTTTGGTGGCACAGCATGCCAGTTTACAGTGCTCCCGTTCGAGCTAGATATAGCCCACACACGTTCACAAAGTGTGTGGATGCAACACTACCACCTTTAAGAGCGAGCTAAATGTGTATCCTGAATTGGATACAAAGCCAGCAAAGTCCTTCTCCACCCCCTTCTGATTCGCACCGGCCGCTACTGTTATATTCGTTGTGCTTTACTATAGTGTCGGCACATTCTTACTCGCCTATTGTACTGGCTGTTGTTTATCTGTGGTTGCCACTGTTTTATAATGCTTATTGTTACTTATCTGCTGCCCTATGTTGTTAGTGCAGTGAGACAGCTTTCTTAGCCAGTTAAGACAAAATACAGGACATTGTTTATTGTGGAAGATGACCTGAGGACAACCGGAAGTATCAGCATTCCCCCTAAGACATGCTTTTGTACAATAGTTGTTATTAAATTGTTCTTGAATTGCATGTTCTTTCATTAATTCTTCTAGATGACACAAAATCAGTGACTGGAACGTACTGTTTAATAAAACATAATAATATAATGGGTTTATTGCAAATTCTGATTAATGTTTAGTATTATTCACTTTTGTTTCACTTTTTCATAAAGCATCAATATAATTAATATAACAAAATATATAATTAGAATAATTTAATTGTAATAATTAAATTACATATTCAAATATTTTTTAAAATAATCATTTTATTTGCAGACGGCATGAAGGGATGCACCCTACACAAGGGGGACTTAAGCAGATAACATTTGTTTTACCCAATTGTTTCAATACATTTGCCAACCAATTATATTAATACATGGTAGGCAGTACTCGACTGTCAAAAAACACATAAAGCATTACGTTCAGGTGTGTATTTACAAAGATGTATATATTGTATGTGTGTTGGTGTGTGTGTATATACTTCCATTCATATGGACAGTGCCAATAATTATTAGAAATATATTATAGGCTAAAAACCAAATTAGTAAACAAGTTTCTTCAGTCCTAAACCTGGTGACAGTAGAACATTAGTGGAAATGTTAAAAGGATTAGTTCACCCTAAAATTAAAATTGCCCATTCATTTACCCAAAAACTTTAAACTACAAAATTATATTCCTACAGCCATCACAGCATTAATCCATAATAGGTGTTGCTGAATGTTTTCCAATAGGTGTAAGCAACCGATTATAATTTTTCAATTATTTTGTTAAATATATTGGCCTAATATCATAAAAAACATAACATGCTTCATGACATCACAACATTTATGCACAAAACTCACAAACTACAAGATGTTATTGGTGTGTCAGGAGAATTTCTGAAAAAGTCATATGCATCAGTCATAGCACTATGGGGAGTAAATGATGAAAGAATTTAATTTGGGTGAACTATTCCTTTGGGGTGGTTTATGGCAAAAACCAGGGGGAGAGGGTTTGAACAGAAGATCAGCTGGATGAGAACAGCCAGCTTCTGTAAAAGGGATTATAAGGAACAAGTGAAAAAATGTGAGATAAAATTGTCTCTCTTACCATTTGTTATGCTAGGAGATAGATGGTCTCGTTCATGATGTCTAAACCTGGAAGCCTCTTGTTCCCAGCCCCCCTGCTGACCTGTTGCTGGTCTATGACCCTCCAACATGTTCACAATGTCTATCCGGTCAATGCTCTTCAAAGCTATGTACAGGCTGTTCACTATAATGGTGAAAGATACACATATGGTGGAGAAATGGAGAGGGGAAAGACAGGGTGGTTGGACAAATAGAATGAGGACAGAGACACACCACTGACAAAACCAAAGGATTTCAAGACACTATTATGAAAGACATCCAAAGAAACAAAGACCAGCCATTCAAATTTTTTACGTTCTTGTAAAATTAAAACACTTGCCCATTGATAAAGCAAGCCGTTACAGGTATTTTAACTAATTCTAGACAAAACAAATGTATTTCGCTTTCAAGGGAACTCGCGCTGCTCAGCATTGCAATGCTATGGGAACGCCTCTGCGTGAATGCATCTGAAGCACGTATGTCAAATCCACTGAATGGCAATCCGCAACGTCACAGGCGGGGTGACATCAGGACCAGGAAGTATAAAGGACCCCGGAACAATATCACTTTAGCTTCTATGCCTTCAGCTGCGCATTGTGTGTGTCTGTTTGTTTGGCAGTCTTTTGAACAAAATATGCAAACTTTTAGGTCATGTGTTCCTCCCTGTCCGCGATTCATTACGGGCAGGGATACACACAATCTTTGTGTTTTGTGTTTGGGAGTGGAGCATGCACAGTCAGCGATCGAAAACTGCGAGGCCTTACTGCTTCGCACGCTCTGCTCCCGGCGGGCGTGCTTTGAGGAGTATGGCCCGCCATAGCTCTATTCCTGCCGAGGCAGGGCGGCACAATCCGTCGTGGGGATCGCGAATGGATCTTACCGACAGGCTGGGGACGGGCGGCTCCCTATCCTCGCCTCACTCGGTAATGTCCGCTCTCACTCCTGGCCAGGAAGCACGCGGTGCATCTACTTTCGCCCACAGTGGGAGCCCACAGCTCCAGCTATCCTCCTCTGAGGAGGTGGATGTGCTGAGTGTGGAAACAGGGGAAAGCGAAGAACCCACCTCGCTTCCCCCCATGTACGAGGAGCTGGTGGAGGTGGTAACGCGGGCAGTCGCTCAGATGAGGCTCAACTGGCCCACCGAGGTGCAAAACGCTCGTCCGCCAAGTTGGTTAGACGAGCCCTTTCTAGCACCAAAGGCGCCACCTCCACGCCGGGGCCTGCCATTCGTTGCCCACCAAGCCATACAGAACTACATCTGTGCTGGTGGGCAAAGATTACACCGCAGTGGGTCAGGCTGGAGCATGCCTTCATACCATCTCCATGCTCCAGAGGGGGAACCCCTTCCGTACAATACGGGTCACCCACAAGTGTCTGAGGGTGACGGTCTGGAAGAAGCCTGGGTTTCTCTCCCAGGGCCCAGTGTTGGGGTCAACATGTCGTCTCCCATGTGTCTCTCGACTGAGGTTGTAGAGACCATTCTAAGCTCCAGAGCTCCCTCCACAAGGAAGCTGTATGCATTGAAGTGGGAAGTGTTTACTTCTTGGTGCTCAGGTCGAAGGCAAGATCCAGTTAACTCTCCTGTTAGCACAGAGTTCCTGCAAGACCGCTTTTCTTCGGGGCTGATGCCCTCGACTCTTAAGGTTTATGTGGCAGCCATTTCTACCTACCATATTCCTGTTAATGGCCAGTCTCTGGGTCGAGATCCACTGGTTATATGCTTCCTCCGTGGCACACTGAGGCTAAGGCCGGCATTGCGTGCCAGGGTCCCAGCTTGAGACCTGGCAGTGGTACTAGAGGGGTTGTCCGTTCGAACCCATTGAGGCCGTATTGGCCACGTTTCTCACCATCAAGACAGTGTTCTTGCTGGTGATTTCCTCTTTAAAGAGAGTTGGGGACCTCCAAGCTCTCTCAGTATCTCCTTCATGTCTGGAGTTTGCACCAGGCATGGTTAAGGCTTTTCTCTACCCAAGGCAGGGTTATGTGCCTAAAGTACCCACCAATATGCCGAGGCCCATTACGTTGCAGGCCTTCTGTCCTCCTCCCTTCACTAACTTGGACCAGGAAAAGTCAACTTTGGTGTGTCCAGTGCGGCCTAGCCGCTTACATTTGTTCGATTTTATGACTTGGACCTGGCTCCCATGTGCTTGTGCCCTAGTCGTGCTCTTCTGACTCACACTAGCCAGGGACTTGCTCTTATGGCGGTGTTGGAACCTCGTTCCCAAAGCGTCGCAATGCTGACGCAGCACGAGTTCCCTTGAAAGGGAACGTCTAGGTTACGTATGTAACCCTGGTTCCCTGAAAGGGAACGAGACGCTGCGTCTGCCTGCCATACTCCCGGCATCCCTGGGCGCAGCTTCGGCCTAAGAAGCTCAAGTGATATCATTCCGGGGGCCTTTATACTTCCTGGTCCTGACGTCACCCCACCTGTGATGTTGTGGATTGCCATTCAGTGGATTTGACATACGTGCTTCAGACGCATTCGCGCAGAGGCGTTCCCATAGCGTCGCAACACTGACGCAGCGTCTCGTTCCCTTTCAGCGTTTTGCAACGTTTTGTTGCTAGAAAAAAAAGTTAATTAAAAAGCTTTAGTAGAAAACAGTTGTACTTATCATTTGCACAACCAGACATAACAGTATTTCGGTGTTTCCGCAGAAAAGCAGAATATTTGGTTTGCCTGAACCTTGCAGATGCAACAATGACAATATTTTCTTCTGGACAACGCTTGGAATAGACTTTAGCATGTTAATAGTTATGGCAAGTAAAATGTGAATCATTAGACATGTGGAGCTAGTAAACAGTGAAGGGTGTTTAAAAGCCCTGAAAGTGTATTGCTAAAACAGCAAACACAATGTAAGACTATTTAAATGTTAGCAGTAAACGAAGCATGAAACTTATGCTGCAAATGACATAGAAGGGCCAAACAGCTTGTACCATGTAGATTACTTTTTTTTACAATGAATACAACATATTTTATATATATATATATATGTATAATGTTCCTTTTAAAAGTAGCATTCCTAACACTGTTATTAATCTGAATAAACTAAGTGAAGCTATTCCACCTGTGAAATGATAAAAACTAAATTGTGTAGCACTTTTAAACTTTTTGCTCTATATCATATATTTTGCATAATATATCAATCAAAGTGCTATACACAATTTGTTTTTTTATCATTTCATGCACTTTAAAACAGGTTGGGTTATTTTAACTCAGCGATGGGTCAAAAATTGACCACCCCGACAGTTGGCTTGTTTTGACCTATGGTTGAGTGAATATAAACTTTTTTTTGGTTAATTTAACCCAACAGTTGGGTTTGTCCATTTTTGACCCAACGCCAAGTTAAAATAACCCAACCTTTTTTTAGCGTGTGGGTTGGAAAAAATCAAAGGTCAATATCAATATTAGAAATGCTGCTAACTTCCCAAACATTACAACACAGCAAAAAAGAAAATGGGAATTTCATTATAATAACCATTGTTTTGCCAAAACAAAACCCTTGTTATGTTAAATAAATAACAAAATACCTGTTTTGCCTAGTAAAGATCTAGACATGACCAAAGAAAATTGTTTTCATCAAACCATTGTCTTTAAACATGGAAATTATTTTACAAACTTCAAATGATTTCACACATGTTCAAAATTAACATTTTGACACTCACTTTTGGCTCTATTCCCTTCTCGGGTGGCCCACAGGTTGAGCAGTGTTGAGCTCTGCTCTAAAAGAGAGTTGGGATTCTCCACACGGATCCTATTTATTTCATCAACATTAAACTGCAGTTCACGTCCCAGCTCTGCAAAAAACATAAATATTATGCATCATAATACACAGAAGAAGATATTTTGCAAAACATAGGTTACTGGCACCCATCCACCCATTGGAAGTCAATGGGTGCCGGTAACCACGTTTTGCTAAATATTATCTTTTGTGTTTCACAAAAGAAAGAATCATATACAAGGGTGAAAAAAAGTATGACATCATTTTTACTTTTGGGTCATCCAGTTTCTATAGTCGTAATTTAAAGGGATAGTTCCCCTTTAAATTACAACTATAAAAACTGGCTGACTGTCACAGTCACCCGCCAGAGTGCCCTTATACTCCACAAGATGGCACTCTCCTCATCACCTGGACTATCATTATACACTAGAATACCCATAAACCATTGCCCGGACTAATTGGGGCTTGATCTCCCTCGCCTGTGTCTACTTAAGCTTCTCTCTACGTAAGCCTGGTTTGTTCATTAATTCATTGTGCAGTGTTACACTGCATTTCTGAGCGTTTCCTGGTTGGATTATTTTGTGTTATTACTTGGATTGTATCTCATTTTGTGAACCTCTGTTGCCTGCCCTGATCATTGCCTGTTATCATGTATATGCCTATTTGCTGACCCTTGCCTGTATTGTTTCGGATTATTAAAGCTGCATTTAGATCTTCTACCCTCAAGTTTTGGCAGTTCGTAACAATGACTAGCAACTTCCCATTACTAAATTCAGACAAAACTTTTGTTAATCATTATACTGAAAAGCACACACATAACATTTTACATTTATGCATTTTTATGGTTTTATCCAAAGCGACTTACAGTACAATATACTGTTCGTTTTTTTTTGTACTGTAGTGCAATCCCATGACCTCTGAACACCAATTTTTGATGGATATTTTATAAAGCTTTTGTTGTCAGCTACAAATCTGGAATCTATTTAATAGTAGTCATTTTAAAGTCATGTTGCCAACTTTTTTTCATCTAAAAAAATATATCAACACTACAACACATGCTGTGAATGTCAAATGCAAAATGTTGATTAATGTATTCATGACATCAAGACTGGATTATTTTAATGCTTGCTGGCTGGATGTCCTGCAGGCTTAATACAAAAACTCCAATTAGTCCAAAATGCAGCACCTAGAGTTCTTAAAAAAGAGTATGACCATATTAGCCTGGTTCTGTCATCACTGCACTGGTTACCCATTAATCATTGTATAAACTTATTTAGTTATTTAGTCATTTTAGTCCATTTTTGTTATGTTGTTGTACCATCGTAACTAAATTAATTTATTTGCTTGTTTATAAATTTTAGTAAATCATAAATAAGGAGAATTGATTATTTCACTTTAATACAATTTGGTATATATAGGATTAACTTTTGATGATTCATACATTCCCTTGTGGTGCCAACTTATCAAGCACAAATCCCTGATATCTGCTGCTGACGTCACCACCAAAATGGGTGATTACACTGAAGTTTTTAAGGTAAAACACACCAAACTGACTGTTTAAGTTAGAAACATTAATAAATTGCTCAATTTTTATTTGTATTTTACAAAATAATATTGTACATACAACTCAGAGAACATAATTGAAATAAAGTAAAACAATTTAAGATT
This sequence comes from Beaufortia kweichowensis, assembly GCA_019155185.1. Taxonomy (NCBI): domain Eukaryota; kingdom Metazoa; phylum Chordata; class Actinopteri; order Cypriniformes; family Gastromyzontidae; genus Beaufortia; species Beaufortia kweichowensis. The sequence goes on along the minus strand of CM032795.1, from coordinate 5,903,402 downwards.
TCCTCTTTATGATCCTCTTTACAGGCCAGTCAGCAGCACACTAAAACCACATTAAATATAGTTAAAGATAGTTCACCCAAAAATAAATATTATTTTATTATTTACTCTTGTCATGTCAATGTCAAACCAGTATGACTTTCTTGCTTCAGCAGAACACAGAAGATATTTTGCAAAATGCTGGTTACTGGCACCCATTCACTTTCATAGTATGGACACAAGGTATACTGTAAGTCAATGGGTGCTGGTAACCAGCGAGTCACATACAGGGTTTTAATGACATAAGGATTTAAAAATTATGACATATTTTTTATTTTTGGGTAAACTACCCCTTTAAGGTAAACCATGGAAACTGAAACATAATAATGGCCAGTTAAAACCAACACACTCACCAGCCCAGCTTAGCCCTAGCTGTTCAGCTATTAAAGCCATCTTTAGCTCCATCTTCTCCATGGTGCTCAGCGATACTGCAGAAACCAGACCGTCATTAGCTCATAAGTTCAAAAACCGGATGAAGCGGCTCACATTATATTTAAAGCAAAGTCAGGCAATGGTTGTGAGATTTGGGGATTAACATGCAAAAGACAGTCAGTTTGAGAGTAATCTTACCCACAGCTGGCTCATTTAGAGCACTGTATCTTTCTCTTAGAGCCAAAGGAGTCAAAGTTCTCATTCGGTCATCACTTCCTATGATCTGCTACAAAAAACAAATGCATTATTGAAGAACATAACTGTAAATAAGTACAGTGTATTGTTAACATCTGTGCATTACCTTGATGCATGGGGGCATGGTAACACTAAGGTTGCACAAAACATATTGATTGTCTTCATATTTGGTTGATTTGCGTAAGAAAGACAAAAGGCCATATGGCTCTTTACTGCTGTCTTTCACCTAAAAGAGAACAAGACAGATACACTTGTAGAGTCCATTTTAAATGAGGGAAAATGTCCAAGATAACGAAAATATGTTCAAAGAATGTTTTGCTAACGTTCTCAGTAAGTTACGAAAACACTATTTCTGATGACTTATTTCTACTAACAATGTAAAAAAATGGTTTCTAATCACTATACCTGTAAGAATTAAAAAAGAGAGAAGTTCTCAGTACAGTCTTCAGTACTGTAACTGTATGTAGATTTACTGTAACTACGTGTATCACTACACCTAACCTTGACAGACACAGGTAATCTGTTGTCCTTGAAGGCTTGGAAGCTGAAACAGCGTGACTGCTGGGCAGCTTTTCTGACAGGAACTAGGTTCCCTGAACACTCCAAGTACAGCGGCATACCCTCCATAACCTACAGAACACATGTCAACCAAGGAGTTACAGTACATGTTTTGTAGCATATAATTTACAAGTACACTCTTAAAAATAAAGGTGCTTCATGATGCCATAGAAGAACCAAATGGTTCCATACAGAAGTTTTAACATCCAAAGAACCTTTGTTTCACAAAAGATTCTTTAAGGAACCAAAAATGGTTCTTCTATGGCATCGCTGTAAAAAACCTTCTGAAGCACCTTTTTTAAGAGTGTAGCTTAAAGTGTTAAAGAGATCGTTCCACTAAAAATATTTGTTCATCCTGATGTCATTTAAAACCTGTGTATTACTGTTTCTTCTGTGGAAATAATAATGTCCATACAATAAAAGTAAACAGGGGCTCACACACCAGATAAAAAGCATGATGTTGCAGAAGTTGCACCACATTTTAAAAAACCAAGCACATACTTTTAAGCACATACATATTCAGCACTGGATGGTGGCGCACCTCTAAACTCTAAATGCTGCTCACATCCACTCACATGATTTAACATTAAATTACACGTTATTCTCTAAAATATTCTGTAATATTCAAACTGACTTTAACCTAAGCTGCAATATGCATTTATCTGTTTGGGAATAACAGAAAAAAAAGAGCACATTAATACAAAAAATCCTTCATAGGATTATACTGTAGAATATAACGTCTATGCATTGATTAATGTTATACAGAGTCTATTGATTAATGTTTAAAGGCCACCTTTTGTTTAATAAAAATAACATAACTGAAAACTAAATCTTGTATCAGGAGTAGATCTGGAACTCATGCTCATGCATACAGAATGTGGGCGTCTATTGTGCAATGTCTGTGAGTTGCCCTAGACACAATATGGCATGTCACTGTGCTTCTTGTCCGGTGTGTGGCCGCCATAAAATATGTTGTTATATAAGATATTGCAAGTGCGGTAAATGAAATTAAACATATGACCTCAATGTCTTTGCTACGGGCCACTTCAGTGAAGTTTTCATGCTGCTCCAGCGTTTTGTCCATTTTGTCATCAGTCATGCAGTAACATCGGAGTCGACCCTCTCGAGCTTCATTCATCTTGGCAAAAACAACAAACTTGGCCATGTATGGCACCGCTGACAGCTCGCGGTAAAGAAGGTTGGCAAAGGACACAGCTTCTGCAGTCCGAGGGCAGTCTGCCAACCAGAAGCTATGGAGTGGGAAAGCAAAATTGAATAGGATTTGTAAACTAACAAAGTGCAAATAATGTTTCTGGTTACTATTGTAACCTTGGTAAAAAAATCCATCCTTCCTGAAGCCTTATCGATAAATTCAATTTCTTGCTGAACTTCTTCTAAATGAGCTTGATTGCACGGGGTTAGAGTCTCCACCTGTCATGAAAGCGCATTCACTGCATGACTGAGATCGCCAGGGACATATGTGGCACACAGAGATTCAAGCGTCTGCTCAAATGTGTCTATACTGTATATGTAATTATTTTTTTAAATTGACAACTTAAGGTGTCACATGTAAATGTAGAAATTCATGTAAATCTTTAGTGTAGATTCTTCTTTATTTGTTTATTCATTTTAGTTAAAAAGTACAAAATGAACCCATAAGCGTTTTTATTAAATTGCTTAAAAGTGCTAGTCTGGATGAAGAGAGTTTTTGAATGAAAACTTTGTTTTTAAATGTATCCAGATTTGTGTACACGCACAAAATGCAGAGAGGATAATCAATCTCAGGGTAAAGTCCACAGCTTGCAAAGCCTCAATTTTCTCTTTTTCTTCTACAATGAAGGTTTTTTATGCCGCGCTAATGGCATATTATATAGGAACGGGGCCTATTCGCCATCATTTGCCAGTGTGATTAGAAATGGCACTGGCATTAATCAATACGGCTTCAGAAAGATTCCGAAAAAAGGGATTCCCCAACAGTGTTGGTCGAGTTAACCATACTCAAAACAGAGCAAAATTTTCAGTTAATGACACATTAACAGAATATGCTATTGTATACTTATTGTCTTACCGTGCAGACACGTTGGTGGTGAAACTGGCACAGTCACTGGAATATATAAGTTTGGTGGTCCCAGTTATGTCTTCCCATTGAGCAGGAGCTGTGCCACCTACGAAATATAAAGGAGGTTAAAAGCTGTGAAAATGAATTAAATTCTTTTGAAAAGCATATTACATGTTATGTAGGTTTTGATTTTTTGGGGGTAAGTTACAATAATTTTAAAATGATAAAAACTATTTGTAACCTTAAGCATAAATCAATTATACATGAATTTAACCATTTTTTAAATTTTCCTATAATTTTAGGTCTGAACACCAGAATTTTAGAGCACCAGTGGCCCAAAACAAAAATAAAAGTACATTTAATGCAAAAAAAATGACATCTTATCAATGCAAATATCAAAGTGGGCTACATCTAAACATGCTGTGCAATAGTGCTTCGGAAGACGGATCTGTTTGAAGGCTACAGCATTCATGACATGGGTTCCCCTCTCTCTCATCTTAAATAATTTCCTGTCATCTCTTCACTGTCCTATCTAATGAAGATATAAGGGTCTAGATGGAGAAGTAGGATGGGCCTGGGACACCCAATCAAAATGTTGACCACCCAGACCCCTCACCATGTAACCACAAAATTGAAAATGCAATATTTAGTTCAGCTCGATACATTTTAATTTTTTTAATTGTCTTAGTCTTATTTACATTCCTACATTAGCTAACTAGAAATGTCATATTATTGAATTACTGTATAGTACTGCAGTGGAAAAATAAACAATGAACTCTATTAGTTATTAGGCTACTGCACACTAAAGTACTATTAAGAAAGAAAACATGTACACATTTCTTGTTCTGAAAGTACAAGAATAAAACACTTAGGACACAATCACCTTATTCATTTGCTATTACAAGGTTAAAGAAAATAGTTAAGTTGTTACAAATCCAGTGCAGTCAAAACAAAAACAATGACACACTTGAAAATATTTCGACTTTCTGCCACTTAATAACATCTCACAACCTTGGCTTGAATATTCTGTAGAGCTTGATGCATGCTTTATTTTCCATGTCAAGTGTTTGGTGCTTTCTCAAAAAAACTACATGTTAATTTTAACAGGTTTTAAAAACTGGAAAGCAGCCTTACTGAGGTTTTCTAAAACATTCTTGTTGTTATAGGCTTATTTACAAGCCTCGACCAGATAAACAAAATACTGCTGCCAACAGTACGGTGTTGGGGGAGATTGTAGCATCTTTGCTCAGCCCCCAAAGAAAATGTAGGCTTGTAAAGGCCAAAGAAATTACAACTTCAAATTCCTTGTGTTTTACTTTTTGTAATTTCCTTCTGCTTAAATGTTTTTCTTGTATTTACATAAATTGACATGCTTTGTGTATTAAAAACATTTAATCATACCAATGACACTGCAGAGCAGGCGGAGACTGGTGGTGTCACCCTCACCAGCGTCCCTCGGACTCTCCCTCCACGATGGAGGAAGAGGAATCCTTAGGCCAATTGGGCGATGAAACTTGCGACGACGTGGTTCTACTGTCACCACAGGACCAAATGTAGCTTGATTTCCCAGAAGCTTGGCCACCAGTTCGTCAGGAATGGGTTGGGCCTAAGTGCCAGGAATGAAGGTGGGGAACCATAGCAATGAAGTACAAAGCAACGAAACAGATGAAAAATGGGGAGAGTAAACATAAAAGAGAACAAAATAAGAGTCAGTTATATAGAACAAGATTTAGTAGCATGGGCAATGTTGTATATATTGATGAATAAAAGAAATGAGTGAGATACTAGTATGGACATTAAAAGGTTTTATGACAGAAATCAGAGATGAAGAAAAATAAAGACTCGAGCAAATTTGATTCAAAACAGTGAGTGGCAGCACTGTTTAACTTGTTATCAATGGTATTTATTAATGATTCCATGTGAGTCACCTGCAGTAACAACAGATCTTCAAGTATGTAAACTCATAATTATTTTTTATTTGCAAAGCATATAGATTTTTAATTGATATGTCAGGTGCATCAAGTGTTGCTAAGTTACAGCTTAGTTCTCACCTATTAGCAAAACTGTACTATGACAATGGTCTCATGTTTTCCTGTATTTTTGCACAGTTACCTTATCACTCGCCTAAACCTGTGAACTATTACAACAAAATATTTCAAACAAAATTGCAAAACAACTTCCTGCAAATCTTTTTTTACGCACTTGTTACAAACTAAATTCATACTGTATCTGAAAAAGAAAAGTATACAATATATAAAAGTAAAACACAAAAAAGCAACAAAAAAAAAAGATTAGAAAGATTAAAACAAAAAGCTAAAAGTTTTTACCCTGAAGTACAGAAGTTCTAAAATATTTTTATTTCCAAAAAGCTACAATTTTCTACAAAGTCTACATTATAAAAGTTTCATTAAGTGCGTTGCATATTTAATAATGCACAAATAACACTTTTCATTTGTTTGAGAAAGTAAAATAATTTTTTTGTTTTAAAAATGCTTAAGCGAATAGATTACCCAAAAAGAAACATTCTGTTATCATTTACTCTCCCTCATGCCATCTCATGTGTCAATGACTTTCTTAATAAAATATCTCATAAATGTCTTTATACCTCAAACTTTTATAACTTTAAACATTTTCCTCTAATGGTGATATAAATGTCCATAGGAAAGTCTCTTGCATGACATAAGCAAATCATAAAGCTCATGTGAAAATGAATGAACACAGATGTGCAGAAAACAGCACACAAATAAAATGCATCCCAAAACAAAAGTCTACAAAAACATTTCCCTTCCATATGATGCTCCTCTTCTTGCAGTAAACAACCACAATATTACTTTATATTACTTATATTACTTTCTTTGGTATTACTTTACTTTTACATTACAGTACATCACTTAAGGAGGCATTAATTTATTATTTATTTATTATTAAAGTAATCCATGTGTATTAATCACATGGATTACTTTTATGATGCATGTCTATGCCTTTTGCAGCTTCAAAAAATTGGAGACTTATTGATTGAACCTTCAACAAAACCTTCTTAGCGAAAAATTTAACAAAAATATAATTTATTTAGTTCATGTTATGATGCTATGCTACTTTTCTATTAATGAACTGTAGAACTTCAGTAAACAGTTACAAATGCATTTTAGCCCATAAAATAATTTTTATCAGATGAGGACATTTCTGATATGAGCATCAAAAGCACAATAGGAATTTAATATGGATTTTTAAAGTTAAACTTTAATATCTATATTAGCAAAACCGCTGATACATGTTGTTCTGTTTTGATGATCAAAGTAGAAAGTAAAAATATATTCTAAAAGTTCAAAGCTGATTAAAAAATGACATTCATGCACATTCTACAGGAACAAACTCAATTCATTTGGGAAGTTAGTCTCATGACTAACTAAAAAAACATCACAAAAATTTAAAGCATGCTGTCTGTATTTGAATAATATGTAGAATATAATCCTTCTCCATTTTCCATCACATCTTCCTCATCCTCCCATCTCACCTGCAGACCAAGACGAACCCGCTTAGTGACAGCAGTTTCAGGGAAACTCGCCTGGACCATAGGCACCAGTTTGCTGGTAAGATAACCTCCTTCTGGGCCAATAAGATCATTATCCTGCTGAATACGGGAAACCACAGCAAAGTAAAGAGGGAAGTCAGTGGAGATAATGCGCCTTATCCTCTTCTTTCCAAGTTCCTCTTGGCTCTCAAGGTCTTAGGTGCAAAATAAAGAAGGACAGGATAAAGAAATTAGTAAATAACACTTACATTTTTAATAATATATACAAAGTTTATATACAGTTTATATTAAATAACAAAATAATTAGTATGTGTGAAATTCAAAATTTGTCAAAAACACCTCCCAGTTATATTTTACCACAAAATCAAAAGCTTAGTGAACATTAAATTAGAAAGCATTCCAGGCATTTTAAGCATTATAAAAAAATCTCTAAAGCTGTCATAAGTTTGCTACATTGGGAATGGAATTTGTTGGCTAAGATGGAAGACCCCAGTAGTAGGCCTGGAAAACAGAGGACTTCAAAGTTTGATGTCCAAAGTTTTCTCAAATTCACCAACCATCTTTGGTTGGTGAATTACTTTCATCATAAATTCTTTCAAATTAATGTACTTACTGGCACAGTGGATATCTGTGATTCTCTTAGTAACTGTGGCAAAGAGCTTTTCAAAGTTCAAGCTGTGTGCATGAATAGTCAAAATTTTGATCTGCAGTAATTATTCCAAAAGCAAAAATAGTATTCTTTTTTTACAGTCTTAAAATTGTTTCTGCCTTTTGTTCACACAGGGCACGTTCTGAGACGCATCCCAGCAATGTTACTAGGTCCCCATCCAGCAGTCGACCCTGGGATTAATCTTTGGACGTGTTTGCGTACACACAAAAGGCACTCTACTGATAACTGATTGTCTGAAAGACTGATTTAACTTGCCATAGTGGAATTATTGTTTACCAATGTAGCTGTCACTCAGGCAGTAGTAGTTTACTTGTCGACTTCTCTTTGTCCTAAAGTCATCTCCAAAAATGAAATAGTTGCTGCAAACTGCCCAGTCCTGCTTTGTTCTCACCTTCATTCCTTGTCTGTTTCCAACATTTCACACTTCTGCCAGAACTATTACTTTCACTTTCACAACAACTTTTAATTTAACTAACAAAAAAAAATTTGTGTTTACCTTCATCCATGCCATTAAGGATAGTTTCCAGGACCTCGTCACCATAACGATTCCGGTGTTCCTTCCAGACTGATCCATTTTCACTTCTTAAAACCACAAGCTCCCGATCTCCCCGGCCAAGTGCAGCAAAATGAGGAATCTCCACAATCACCGGCCTTTAGGAAACAAATACACAAATGTGTTACTTTATTTATTTTTTGGTTTAAAGAATATGCAAAATATAGAAATTAGGTCCTTACCCTAAGAACTGCATGCTAGCTGGCCCAAGAGAGATAATACGACTGGCAAGACCCTCACCCTCCACCAGAGGAGGTGGAATAGCGAGTTTTTGAGGCTTTACCAATCGGCAGGTGATGCGTGTTGGAGCAGCACAGGTGCGTGGAGGTATGATGACACGTAAGCCATTATGTCTGCTCCCTCTCATGGAGCCACCGCGGGCATCTACCATGAAACTTACCAGAAAACTGCAAAATACATGCAACACATAAACTAGTTTAGTGGGCACAAAATTCCATATCATTTTAATAAAACATTTCTTTAAGGTGGAGAAAACTAACCCAGTGTGGATGGGGCTGGCAACTGGACTGATGTTGTCTGATGTTTCTGTGGCAGGACTACTAGGGATCAGTGAATCCTCATCATACTCCTTGGGCAAAGGAAGTGGGGTGTTCTGCAGGTGTATATAAACACATATACAATAGAAACATTATATACAATATAATGTAAATCTGTTACAATATAAATCTGTTATATTTAGAAACTATATCTATATGATTCATTCAATGGTGTAACCCAATTTATGCTGATATAGCGAATGAATTAATCTTTATTGTCATTGTATGCACAGTGGCACAAGACAACAAAATGTGGTTATCAGCTCTTTATTATGCCCAAATAACAAAAAAAGTGTCTAATAGCCATATCAAATAATAATAAATAATAATAAAAATTAACAGTATAAATAATATAAACAGTATAAACTGTAGTGCAGCAACAGTATAGTGTTATAAAATGAGGCAGGGCCTAATAACAGCATTAGTATAGCATGTCAGTTAATGGCAAACAGTGTTCACTTGTTCACAATATAATAATTGTGAACAGTACAAGCAGTATATTTGTAGCAGTATACAGTATGAAGATTAATGCAGCAGCGGTGTATTGCTATGAAGTATTATAGTGCAAATAGTAGTATCTAGGGACAACAATCGATTTGCACCCACAGTTCATGAATTGTAAATAATGTTTGCTGCGTTTATGATAGACTGTATGTAAGCAGTACACGCTGGCAGATAGTGTGGACAGTTATATATTTAAGGTCAATTAATTTAGAGTGGCCACATCTCTGGGGAAAAACGGTTCTTAAATCTGGTTTTGCAAGAGTAGATGACTTTGTAACACCTCACAGATGCTTGTTGCCTTTCTGAGACACTGTGTGCTGTATTTGTCTTTGCTGGGAACCTTCTCCACCCTCTCTCCACTGATGAAGCAATTCCCATATTGGGATCTTCTAAAGTCCATGATGAGCTCCTTGGTCTTCTTCAGAGACGTTCCCACTGTAGGTTGATTCAGCATTGTCTGTGATCAGCCCCACAACAGTGCAACCTTTACTTTGTGTCCTTATTCAGAAACACAGTTGTGAGTGAAGAGGGATCACAGCATGGGACTGAGCAACACTCGGGTGATGGTGGAGGATGTGTAGTGACCCATTCTCTCTACCTTGGGGGAGCTCTGTCAGGAAATCTTGTATCCAGTTGCAAAGTAGTGGAATGCCTGGTAGATAACTGGTGGAGTTTTGTGGTCAGTTTGTGAAAGATGACACTATAAAATGCAGAGCTATAGTCCAGGAAAGCATCCTTACATACCTGTTTTGTCTCTTCAGGAGACTAAAAGCAGTATGCAGAGCCAGGGGGATGGTGGTATGGAGTCTTTGATGTGCCAAATGTGCAAGTTTCTCAAAACACTTTATCACCATTGGAGTGAAGGCTGCTGGATCTGCTCTAATAAGGTTTTTTATCTCTCTGTTTACTCACTGTTTCTGATTAGCTTACCTCTTTTTGTCCTCTCTACTTATATTTCCTTAATGTGGAAGAGTACTGTGGCTGTGTATTCCTCTATGTCTGGCACTGTTTCATGGGTTGCTGCTTCTGCAAAAAGCTCCCTTTTCGTGAGTTCGAAGCAGTGCTGGAGTAGTGCGTTTTGCATTTCTGGCAAAATCTTAACAGTTTAGATGGTCGGTCTTGCAAATAAGGGATCTGTATGCTTGTTACAGAAAAAGTAAGAGTGATCAGACTCATCACACTTGTTCTGCCCCTCCAAGCTGGGTGGAGTGGTGGGTCCTCTGGCAGGCTCACTCTGTGACGAAGATGAGATATCTGTTATAGCATTATTCAGGCTATAGCTTCCTCTACCAGATCTATGCCATAAACTGGCATCTTTTCTCATCATGGTGTTCCTCCTGTGGGGAGGATACACAGAGATGCAAGGTCAGGACGGCATTACATACCAAGCCTAAGATCTACTGTGCCGTTTTTGTGTTCTGGCACACTCAATTAGAGGAGTCGCTTCCTCCTGGGCACTGGCACATGGTGCCTCTCTGGCAGACATCTGTAGAGCTGGGTTGGGATATGCCCAATACCTTCGCAAGATTTTATTATGTTCAGATGGTGCCAGTGTCGCTCGTGTCTTGCATGGTACCAACAGGTAAGAAAGGTGTAAGGGTGGTGCATGCTACCTAACAGTGTCCCCAACTTTTTTGGTGTAACCAGACGTTGGATCAGGTTTCACTGTAAAAAAAAACAATGGCGTCAGAGCCTGTTTGGACAGTGCTCCAGACATGTGGTACGGCTGCGCTTCGGGAGACCAGAGTTTGAGTCCCGGCTCAGCGTCCTTTCCCGGTCCCGCTGCCCTCTCTCTCCTCCCTATCACTTCCTGTCTCACTACACTTTCTGTCCAAAATAATGGTGAAAAATGTCCCCAAAAATACTTTGAAAAAAATAACCAATGGTATGAATCCATATGTGCAAACCTTGTTACTGTTACAGGCTCCCAGGGAAGACGAACAGGCAAGAAGTATTTTAACACTCTTTACTTGGTAGATAATTCAAAAACAAACAAACATCCTTAGGAACCATAAACATCCGTGGAACAGGAACTAGAATAAGGCATCAAAAGGCATAGCACAACTGGGAACCAAAGATTAACATAACGTAGATCTGACAATGAAACAGAACAAACACATGGTGTATAAAGAGTCCAGAATGATTAACAACAGATGCAGGTTAAATCAAAGCTGGTGACTGGTGATTGGGATCAGGTAAGGTGAGTGCAAGGCATTATGGGAGATGAAGTCCAGAAGGGAGGTGCAGGGTGACACTGTGACAGTACCCCCCCTCCCGGAAGGTGCGTCCTCGCGCCGTAGAAGGACCAACAGAGGAGGGAGGGCGGGGGTCTTGGAGGTGGAAAAGAAGGTGGGGCAAGCCAGGGACAACAGACCATGGTGGAGACGAAGGAGGGAGGAGACATGGTGGAGGGAGTGAGGAAACCAGGGAGCCAACCAACAGAGCCGTAACCGGAGACCCAGGAGCCCAAGGCAGAGACGGAGAGCCGACGGCTCCGGCGACAGAGGCGAAGACGGGGATCCGGAAGAGCGCGGAGAAACCGGAGCGACAGAGGATGAAGGTGGAGCCGGAGGGAGGGAGGAGCCTGATGGAGCGAGAGGGACAAACCACCGAGCCGAAGGTGGAGAAGGGGAGTCCCGAGGCGACGGATGGTCGACGACCGACCCAGGCGGAGCCAGAGGGATGAGGGAGCCCGGTGGAGCCAGTGCGATGACGGGCCACGGTGGAGATGAGGGAGCTAGGAGCCAAGGCGGAGCTGAAGGGTTGGAGGGCCGAGGTGGAGTCTGGGCCTCGGAGGCTGGAGGCAGAGACAAGGGAGCCACATTCCATGGAGGCGCTGGGACCTGGAAGGCCCGAGGTGAGCCCGAATGCCCAGATGGCGAAGCCTGGAGGCGAGCTAAGGGACTTAAAGGGACCAGGGAAGATGGGGGAGAAGGCCAGGCTGGAAACAGAGGAGGCGGGAGATGGAGGCTGGGTGGGAACTCGGAGGCGGAGTCAGAAAACTCAGGGGCGGAGTCTGGAAACTTGGGGGTGGCCATCTTGGCCGGGACGGGGGACTCAGGAGTGGCCAACTTGGCCGCGGCAGCGGTGACCATCTTGAGCACGGCAGGGTAGGTAGAAGCGGCCATCATGACCTGGCGGAGGCTGGGACGGCACCCACAACTCGCCAGCACCCAGTCAGCATATTCAAGAAAACTCCCTCTTGGCCCACGTCCAGACAGCTTAGCCCTTACATCATCATTTAGGCCAATGTAAAACATGAGAAGCCGGCAGCTGTCTGAGAGGTTCACTAGCTGGCTCAGGACTGCAAAGTACAGGGTGTGGGCCTCGAGGGATCTATCCTTCTGCCCCTGGCAGAGGAGAACGTGTACAGGGATGGTCATCGTGCATCTATTCCTTCCTTTGTAGGTCAGGTCTTCTGTTACAGGCTCCAAGGGAAGACAAACAGGCAAGAAGTATTTTAACACTCTTTACTTGGTAGATAATTTAAAAACAAACAAACATCCTTAGGAACCATAAACATCCATGGAACAGGAACTAGAATAAGGATTCAAAAGGCATAGCACAACTGGGAACCAAAGATTAACATAACGTAGATCTGACAATGAAACAGAACAAACACACGGTATATAAAGAGTCCAGAATGATTAACAACAGGTGCAGGTAAAATCAAAGCTGGTGACTGGTGATCGGGATCAGGTGTGGTGAGTGCAAGGCATTATGGGAGATGAAGTCCAGAAGGGAGGTGCAGGGTGACACTGTGACAGTTACGTTATACCCAAAAAGACTCAAGACTGTAATTGGCCACATGTGCTTTAACTAAGAACTTAGTAAACGGTCTTAATACTTATTTAAATGTGATATTTCATTTTTGTTGTTTTTATAAATTTAAGGAATTTCTAAAATTCTGTTTTCACATTGTCATTATGGGGTACTAAACGCGGATTATTGAGAAAATTAATTTAAATGATAATATCAGTGAAGACTTGTGGGGACATGCAAGGAATAAGTTACATCATCTAATGAAACATTATTATTCATAGAATTGATTTATAAAATTATTTTATGATTGCAAAAAAAAATCACGTTTACCAGTTCCATTTCATGTTCTTTCAGCATGACTGTTTCAGGGGACACACATGGAATCCTCGGAATAGCAGGAGAATGATTCCTAAAGGAAGAAAGACAAGAAAATGATTTTGTGACAAAGTAATTGTAATTGGAACAGAATATTTTTATTTCAATTATAAATCCTGCAGTAAACATATCAATTTGTTTGTATCCATTTCTCTCTCATGGATATATATTAATCATCTTTAACATCATCACACCCCCACTGCCTCATACTCTAGAACTTTCTTGGGGGAGAGAAAATCCTCATCATGGTCCTTTCTGTCTTCCATCTTCATATACCTGGCCCCCTCATTCCCCAGCAGCTCTTCACCTGATGTAGAATAGAACATCAGAAAAAAGGAGAAATAAAATTAAGGCTAATAAACTAAATAAACTATAAACTAATTAAGGCTAATCATAGGATGTGTTTAGCTGTATTTCTTCAAATTTGATATAGTTGTAATCACTTCAGTCATGTTTTTATTTTCAAACCCCATGCTTTTAAAAAATTGTACAGAATTTTTTTTTAGCAACTTACAAACAAAATACACCATAACACAAGGTATAAAGACAACACAATAACGAGACCAGTCCATGAGTGGACCAGGACCGTAAAGTAGGGGCAATGAGACTTATGGCATACAGGGCAATAGGACTTGAGTGCCCACGGTCAGGGCATTCAAGGCATACATTGTAAGTATAGTTTAATAAATTCAAAAGTATAAAGCAGAATCCATGGAGGAATCGTAATAACGTGAATAACGTAATTAAAAGTTATAGAGGGTCTGACCCCCACATGCGCTATGTAGGGGGTGAGAGCTCACAGGGATGTAGAAGAAACAGAAAGGGAAAGAGTGAACAAAAAGTTGGTTGGCTCAGATGGTAACGCCCTGGGAGGCTAAAACTAATCAATGGTTGTTGAGTGGGATATGGTTTTTTGACCCACTCCCCATTTAATTTGAATGTGTATGGCCATATGACACATGTGCAAAAACTAAATCAGATTATTGTATAAAGAGTATCATGCATATTATGGTAATGCACTATACATCATCAGAATTGAAGAAAGATGAGGTCGGGATGTGGGGTGAGTAGCACTTTCGCTATAGATCTTAGCTAAAGGATGTCAGTTAAAGTGTTAGAGAGATCTATCTGCTAGCTTCCCTGAGATGGCAATCTTCAGGGTTAAGTGTTTTTGACACCCACACTACAGAGGGTTCCCAACTCCATTGGTGATGGGCTGCCAAGTCAAGTCAATATATTGCGTTAAGCCGACTCCCTTAAAAACAGCATCTAGCTTTGAGCTGATGCAGCCAATCTTAATGTACTGTAGGTGGCTCAATGGTGTGTACCGAGTTTCTTTGTTCTGAGAACGAAATCAATGGCTCTGGGAATCAGGTCAATTGTGTTAGAAAAAAATAAGATAAAAAAATTTAAGTAAAATGCACCTAGAAATCAATTTAAGGAGGGAAATATTACAACACAGTTACTTCATAATCATATTGTTCTGAGGTAATCATTCTGGTAGGTTAATGAAATGTAATTTGTGTACCTATAGCTCAATTGGTAAAGACTTGTGTTAGAAGTGCAAAGGGCATAGGTTTGATTCCTAGGGAACATACATAATACAACACTACATAAACTGTATACCAAGTCGCATAAAAGGTCAATTGCAAATATAGAGTAATTAGGTCTCCTAAACCTTTAAACAAAAACATAAATAATAAAGGCTTACTTGTTTATTAATATTTAATTTCTCTAAAATGTGTTAGGTTGCACAGTAGAAGCCCTAGTCTAGAAAATGCACTGTATGACTGTTTAATGAGAAAAGGAAGGTATATAATTTATTTTATATTCTGCTAACAATAACATCTCTCGAAGACTGATTCTTGCTCAAATGGGGCCTCTGCTAATCCCTCTAAGGGACACAGTAAGTTCCAATAAAAAGTTATTTTCAAAGTTCTTTTTTTTGGACAAAGAACTTGTGTCCAACAGATAGCTTCAGTGACAACTCAGAAAGAGAGAATAAAAAATATCTAACATTAGCTGTCAAATAAAAAAAATAAAAAAAGTATTGTACCTAAAATGCCCACTTTTTAAAAATTCTCAATTTCTTTTTGGTCAGTCATTCAATGCTGTGTCGATTATGACACCGGGGGTTTGCTCTTGGGAGTCCAATCACCATCAATAGAAATTGCATGCCAAGCCCCATCCCCAAAAATGTGGGTATAAATGGTTTCCACCATTAATTCAGTATTGTTCTTTGGATCCAAACGTGACTTCTCACCTTTTTGGAGGAAAATAAGATCTTTCTACGAACTGCTGGTGCAGTGGTGTATCAGTGGACTACTTGCCTTTTTTTTGTGCTAAAACTTCCCTGAACACTTCGGCAGCTTAGACACAGGTCCCTAAAGGCTTTAAAGGCCCTGAGACAGGTGACCCAGATATGAGGCTCCTTCTATCATTCCAGGACAAGGCAGTAGTTTCCAACATCGCCGGCACTATTATGGGTTCTGGTACCCACCTTGTCAGCAAAATTTTCTCATTCTCTGGGTCATTCTTTTCTCAGTTTGTTGGGCAGAGAATGGGGGAAGCCCTTACCCATCATTCAGCCTCTACTCCTTTGCCCAGCCTTGAGTTCTTGAGCCCAGCCTTAAGGCATGGTGAAGCTTATCATCCAGCCAATTCCGCTAACGTGGTTCCTGGGTGCATTGTTGTTGCTCCCCAGCAAGTCTTCTTAGGACAATCTGTCTCAGCAATGCCACTAAATTTGCCAGGCATCCACCAATGATCAGGGGCGTCCTGTATGTCTCAGCTCAGGGCAGAGACACTCCCATACTTTGGGCAGAGGTGCCACAATAATCCTTGCCTCCTTTGTGTTCGAGGTATCTCCACTGGAGGGGTCACACTGTCTTAGACTCATTAGTGGAAATAGAGCTGTGGTCTGGGTGACACTGCAGACACTGCACTGCAGATGTCCTGCTTGCATCAACACCTTTTCCCTCCCTGGGGTGAAAATGTGTGCCATTTCTGCAAGCTATTAGCACCTGCAATTGCAAACTTGGCGGAGAAATACGGCATCATGCCTGGTACTGGTATTCATTCCACTTTTCTGGTTAGCCCCTGTGTCTGAGCTCAGTGTTCCACATGTGTGTTCCACATTTTCCTCTTTGTCCTTTTGTAAAAAGATTGGAGGTGAATGCTCCAAAGACTGCTAAGAGCAAACCCCTAGAGTCATCATTGACACAACTTCTCTTTCCCTCCTCAATAACACTCGTAATGCCTATTTTTTTCATGTTATGGATTTCATGTTATATTTAAAACATTCAAATACATAACACAAACTCACACACACTAATTAGAAAAAGGATTATTTAATCAATAAGAATCTGGCAGTTTTACCTTCATCTTCAGAAACATCTAAGATCTCATCAATTGTCTCTGGGAAACTCATGCGATGTTTTTCTGTGGTGTTCTTAAAAAAAAGCATTAATTAGTGAACATAAGTCTTTAATTATATTTATTTCATAAATACCATAAATCTCAGTTTTCTAATTCAAAATACATTCTAAAAATGGTTGGGTTACAAACAATTCAATTGGCAACCCAGTGCTAGGTAAATACTGGACAGAAAAACGGGCGGTTACAAATGTTACAAAATAACCCAGCATTTTAGACTGTATTTATCATTTGGACCTGTAAGCATGGTAACTCACCATAGTAACTGTTTCTTCTGTGACCAGTTTGAGAACATCAATAACTGAGATGTATCCGAGACGCTTTGCAATAGCAAGAGCAGAAATGCCATTCTGTAAAAGAAAAATATATATTTGTGTTTGTTACAATATTAATCTATTTATATCAAGGACAGTGAGCCTTAAAAAGTCTTGTTCTCTTACCGATGTGGTTTCATTAGGTTGTGCACCATGTTTTAGAAGGAGTGTCACAATATCTGTATGGCCCTGCTGAGCAGCTTGATGTAGTGATGTATAGCCCATCTAAAAGTTCCAAAAAGAGATGATGTAATAAGTGAAAAATTTACATCCTTTTTCATTTAAGCAACAAATTGTTGTCTAATCTTTTACTTAAGTGTTTAGCTTTTTTCCTTAATAAAACATACCAGTAAACTTAAAAGTGTCTCCTCTGGAATTTCAGAGATTACAACAATGCCTTACTGTTCTCACATATGACAAGATACCAACGTTTGACAATAAAAAAATCAATTCCCCTTTTAAAGGAAAATAAACGCTGCATCAGGAAGCAGATGCTATAGGGAAGCTTTTCCGGTTTGCTCTCATCTGAATATGTGAGATATCACGCCACTTATGGCCAAGTTTAAGGTCTTGTACATGAGAATGACGTAGCGATACAAGCCACAGAGGCCCCAAAAGGGCATCTGCAATCTATGTCACTAGCTTTTTATCTTCAGGAAACACAGTTTGGTTATGCTGTAAATTAGCCAGGCTGCCTTAGTGCCCTTTTTTGCAAGTGCAAGGTGAAAAAAAATGAATGTTGATTTATGCTGATAATCTGTATTTGGGTAAATTTGAGTTTATTTTAAAATCTTCGGTAATACTGACATTTTATTGCAGACTTGGCAAAGCTGAGATCAGTTTGTGACATTGTTGGGATGTCCTCTAAAACTCTAATGGACATAATTGTGAGAGAAAAGAGTATTGTAGTAGTGGACAATTGTGAGATTTCTGGGTCTAAAATGCAGGAGACTTTAAAGTTTTTGTATGCTCTCATAGATGTTAGGACATATAATTACAGAGAAATTAAGGTAATTTTTCAAGACATCAGTTCCCTTTGAAGTTTATTCAACATTCTGCAAGCACATCAGTAAAAACGGGGCCCCACCACTATATAATACTTCACTAAAACCAGCGCCTAAAACTTTTCCATAGTCTGGAAGCCGCGGCCTTGCACGGGCACTATTTAATAAGGCTTCAGTTTCCCAGGTAAAAAAGGTTTCCGTCATAGTGCCAGTTGCTCTTAATCTTACTGTACCAGTCTTTTGTTGCTGCATCATGACATACATTTAAATAACCAAAATAATTTACCCTGGTTTTGCTGTTTACATTGGCCTGTTGTTGTAAGAGAAACTTGACCATCTTGATATTGCCATAATGACAAGCCACATGAAGTGGAGTGTAACCAATCTAAAGAAAAAACAACAAATAATTAATGATAGTCATTTAAATTGTTTCTGAATTGTTTAAGGATTTGAGTTTTTACCCGAGTGGCAGCATAGACAGATGCCCCATGCTTCACCAGTAAGTCAGCAATGCCAACATGCCCCTCCTGAGCCGCGAGATGAAGCGGAGTCAGACCACTCTAAAGAGGAATTAAAATGTTAGTTTAGACAGAGAGTAACATAGTATGTGTTGGGGGAATTTATTGTGCTATAGTAAATTTAGCATTTTATGCTTTCTGTTGTTATATAATTGCATTCCTTAGACTACAGGAGGACTGATATATAGTACCCCTAAAAGCTGCGGTAGCACAATCTGAAAAGGTAGGACAAATCAATAGAACACTGATCGGTAGTGCAGCATTTAAAATAGAAAGACAAAAAAATAAAGAAAGGAAGGTAAAGCATGGTAAACTTGCCTTGTTGCCTAGATTAACATTTGCCTGTTTAGAGATAAGCAGTAACACCATGTCTGGTTGACCCTCCTGAGAGGCAAGGTGTAGAGGTGTGACTCCTTGTATTGACTCTGCATTGGCAGAAGCTCCATGCTGCAGAAGACTGCTGGCAACCTCCACCTGGTTCTGCTTAGAGGCAATATGAAGTGGTGTATAACCATTCTGATGAGACAAGAGAATAGGTTACTAGGTTGCATGTAGTGGTTTCACAATGTTTGCAACACCAATATTATATAATATATAATAAATATATGAGTATATTGTGCATTTACTAATGTTAACAAATGCAACCTCTCTTTAGTGTCATATGTTTTAGTTTGAAATTGTGTTTGTGTTTGCAACTTGACATTGCATCTGGTATAGGGAACATCTTCAGTGTTACTGGTATCTAAATCTTATGTCTAATCCCACCACTCCTATTGGCCCACAACAATGACACTGTTATGATCCCTGTCTGTGTCTCCCTGTTCCCTGTCGTGCCCCTGCTCCTCTGTTTCTGGACTTTTTGCCATACTCACTACATTTCCCATAATCTATTGCGGACTCATTATAATAAATTATAATTTGAAGCATATAATATAAAAACCATTATTTTATATTCTAATAACATTTTGCAATATTACTATTTTTTTCTGTATTTCTGATCAAATAAATTTAAACTATATTAATATAAAAACCACTATTTTATATTGTAATAACATTTTGCAATATTACTGTTTTTTTCAGTATTTTTGATCAAATAAATGCAGCCTTGATGAGTGTATGAGACTTCTTTAAAAAACAATACAATCCATTTGACAAAGATACTGATTTGTTATTAATATTATTTGCAGTGTAGCATCTTTTTTAGAGGGTTAATTGTTATTTTTAGCGTGACACCAAAACACAATTCCGGAGATCTCTGTCATACCCGAGCTGCACAATGTGGTGATCCTCCTTTGCTGAGCAAAAGATTGACTACATCTAGGTTGTTATGATGGACAGCTACATGCAGTGGGGTTAGTCCGACCTGTTGAAGAAAAATATATCACATTAATGCTTAACAAAAAAAATATATGCAGTGTAGATAAACAGGCATAAAATAATTAGCAGTAAATTGATGTAGTCCAGAACTTTTAAATACTGGTGAAGTGTTGGTTCAGTAAATGTGCAAAAACACAGTGCTCCAACACAACAGGGTCAAACACATTAAGCTACAGTACCTGTCCACTGCTGTTCATTAACAGATTTTTGATTGAAGTTAGGATTTTATATTCAGTGTGACATTATGAAGCTGACCGAAACAATGAAATGTGTTACTGTGTCAGATTTTGTGCATATTACCAAATAAACAGACTATGATAGACAAATAAATGAATTTTCAGAAACATTATATAAAGCCACAAATGCACAAAAAGTAAAATATAGTAAAATAAAGTAAATAAACAAATAAATAAAATAAGATTAGCAAATAAAAATATTCACAAATATATTTAATGCCATTCATTTTGGCATTGCTTTCTATGCATTTGTGAATTGCTACACGTGCACAGAAATCCACAAATAGATGGACTCCATCCATCTCCTTACTTAAGCCAATTGGATAACTTTTGCATCAAGTTGACAAATGATATATGCTATCTTATTTCATAACTCCTATGTGAATGATTTGCAATCACAGTCCTTTTGATTTCTCAGTGTATATTCTTATAATTCTGTGTTTGCAGGTGTATACAAGGTGTGTGGGGTTTCATGACAATAAAATGCTATCTATAAGGCATTAAGTTTCTTTCCAGTTAATGACTGTACCAAATAACTTCTCAGCAGAGAAACTTTGTTATTCCCATATTCATTGTGGAGATGTCAGAGAAACATCTTATCAACCCTTAATCATAAATGTAAGAAGTCATACCTTGCCTGCAGCGTTTGGGTTTGCCCCTCTCTCTAAAAGTAATGCTTCTGCATCCACCTTTCCATATTTGGCTGCCACATGAAGGGGAGTGAAGCCTTTCTGCAAGACACCAGTAAAGACACCGGTTTCATGAAAAAAAGCTTTTAAACATTATTTAGAGAACTTTGAAGTACTAGCTTTGTGATCTAGGCAAGAGACATCAATCTGTACCTTTGTCATTTTGGTTAGCTGAGCATTCATATCAAGTAAGATACTGGCAGTTTGTGTGTGTCCCTCACGGACAGCAATGTGCAGTGGGGTGTGCCCAGCTGTTGTGCTGGAGTTGGCATTGGCCTTGTGCTCCAACAGTAACTTTACCACCTCGTTGTGACCCATGCGGGCAGCACAGTGTAGCGGTGTCTGGTCATCCTACGGAATTAAAGGTAACATTTTTGTGGGCACATTTTTAAGCACATTTGTGTTTATTTTTTTTGGTTTGCAAATGAATTTCTATAGGGTGGAGAAAGCTTTTTTACTGGGATGCGAGGGATTTGTTTTAGTACATTAGGCCATCATTAACCTTATCCATATTATAACTGGTCTAACAGCCATATAATTTGCTGAGAAATTTTGTACTAATCAACTTACATGCAATTATTCTACTTTTGACTTGATACCTTGGCTTTGGCATCCACTGGGGCTGCATTCTGTAAAAGGAACTCAGCAACTTCACAGTGACCAGCTCGAGATGCCATGTGAAGAGGTGTTTCCACTTTCTACAAAAAGAGATGAACGTATTGTTAGCCTCCTTATAAACAAGCATTCTATCTATATCTCCTTTAGATTTCAGTGAAAACTTTACAACCTGCACAGCAATGAAGCAGTGTGGCTAAGCTACATGTTGTCTCATTCCCATTTCATAGGTTCACTAAACGTTGTGTCAATAGCTGACGATATGGGAACTGTATACCATTACGGCATATGGCCAAATATCTGCCAACTTTTCCGCTTATAAGCAATAGTATCAGCCAAGAGGCTGGATAACATGATATAGGAAGTAGCCATGCTGAAAGTTAAATATTCATCCATCAATCAATCCATTCTACTTTCACTTACACAGGACCAGGTCCAAAGGCAAAATGCTGAATAGGGAAATTGGAAATGTACAACTTAAGACAGCTTCTTAGCATCAACTATCGCCCCTAAAGAACAGCTGCAGTGCTTTACAATCATTAACAGACAGAGCTAACAAGAGGAAGAGCTACAGTAAATAATCTAAACCTAGAACATGTATATAAGACCCAATACCAAGTAACTTACTAAAAAAGGTGTTACCTGCAGCAAAAAAACTTTTTTAATGTTTTAATATTAACTTCTGTCTATTTCTAGGTTATGTGCCAAGACCCTTCAAACTCACAGTTATTAAGGCTCTTATTAAGAAACCGCAACTAGATCATAGTGAATAAGTAAATTACATCCCCATATCAATGCTTTCATTTTTGTTTAAATATTAGAATAATAGAAAAAGTTGTGTCTGCTCAATTATGATCCTTCCTGCAGAAGAATGATATCTATGCAAAAAATTCCAGTCAGGATTCAGGCATGATCAGAAACTGCCAAACATTAACATTTGGTGTAGATTGCAAATTAAGGCATGGAAAGCTGGATCAATAGTGCTACCTACAGCTGTGCCCCACATGCTGTATGTTTTATGTATGTGTATGAAATTCAGTAAGCTCATATATCATCCCAACACCCCTAACTCTGTCTGTTATTTTAAATTTCCTTTTGCAATTTCCAGACACCATTCCAGACTCCTCCTAAAGTTCAACCTCACTTTTTGTGTGATGTCCTAAACACATTTCTATTCCAATATTCACTTACTGTCATAGCGCCACCAGCAGGCAGCAGGAAATGGGGCACATATAAATGACTTTGACATAGTCACCATCGTTTACCTGCTTAAATGCATATTGCACGTTCACTGTTTTCCTAAAGGCACCGCATGAACTTGATGGCAGTGGTAAAGGCCACAATCCTAAAAAAAACTACCCAGCAAATTAAAATGTTCCGATGAGGTTGCTAGTTTAGTCATTCTTTGGTCAGTGTGACATTACAATACTGTAAAAACAAAGTTCTAGAAATGTTGTGGCCACGTCCTCAAATAACTTTGAGGACTTCAAATATTAATTAATCCCACATAGAACATTGTAGCAATGTGCTACACTGCTCTTCAGGTCACCTTATGTCATTATATTATGTACTTTTGGTAATTCAAAATAATTCTGGTCACCTTATAGGTTTTTTTTGTGATAAGAGCTGGCTGGCTGTATATTTTCCATTACTTAATAAATGTCTTATTGTAAAGCATTACCAAAACATTACAACTTTATTCTTATAATGGTAAAAGTTTACTTAAAAAGTTACTTACAATAAAGTTGCTTACCACATTTGAGGCGTGTGGTGAAGCTCCTTTTTGCATGAGAAACTTCACTATATTCAGATGACCCATAAAGGAGGAGACATGCAGCGGGGTCAACCCTGACTATTAGACAAAATGCAAACATACACAAGACAGAAATGCTGTAATATGATGCACAGAGCATTAAACAAAGATTAAAATTTGGGCCCTGCTTTACTGTTGCTCACCTCTGTTACAGCTTCCAGCGATGCAGAATGCTTTAGGAGTAGGTCCATTACACGCACATGGTTTTTCTTACAAGCAATATGGAGAGGTGTAAAACCATTCTAAAGATAATATAAATTTAACAGATTATGAATAAATGCACCCAGCACATACATTAATGTAGCTATATTTTAAAAATAGAACTTCTAAAGTGTAAAAGATTACTTCATGTGAGTGTACGTGTGTAATCCAAGGAACACGATAAAGATAAACTAAAATAAACTTTTACTTAGAAGAACTCTGCAACATTGATCACTGGAAAACATGACACACACAACCAAACACTATACTAAAGAAAAGAACTGACAAGGTAATAAACTAAACAGAGTGTACATGTATACAGATGAACACAAGGAACTAAACAAGACTAATCAGTGGCAACAAATGAGGAACTAAAAAGCGACTGAGGAAAAAAGGGGATAATACTGAATGAAATTAAACTATGAACAAGTAAAACTGAACCAAACAAAACATGTGATATTAAGTATGTATATGTGCCTACATTTCTAGGTTTTAAAATATGTGTGTAAACTAACCAGAGCACGGGTGTTAGGTTTAGCTCCTTTATCCAGGAGCACCTTCGCTACACGATGATGTCCACAGTGTGCTGCCACATGCAGTGGTGTGAGGTGGTCTAGGGTGATGTCATCAATTTCCGCATTGTACTGTAATAGCTGTTTGATACAGTCCAAATGATCGCCCTGGGCTGCCATGTGTATGGGAGACAGGCCATTCTGTGCAAAATGTTATGACAATGAGCAATTTTATCTAATTTTTGATATGTTAATCTTTTTCTGATTATTAATTGTGGGTATAACACTTTAATATTAGCATGTTTTACAAAATAAAGTAAAACAACTTTAGCAGATGTGCAGCCACATGACATCACTGATTTCTCACACTGCTCTGATGTGATCAAGGTCCACTTCGCACTGCATGCCATGGCCATCCTGGCCATGCAAGAGTGCTGCATGAGGGTGGTGCTGACCCAGGGAAAGACGATGATCACGCTCGTGATCGAGGAGGGTCACCTGCAGCTAAACCTGGCAGAGATGCGCGATGCAGAGAAAGCATGCTTTCTGGGCGCTCCCATTTCCCAAAAAGGTCTGTTTAACAACACAGAGGATTTCTCCCAAAAGTTCTTGGCAGTGAAGAAGCAGACCCAGGCTATTAGGCACATCCAGCCTTGACACGCCTCGGCAGTCCCAAGCCACTGAAGCCCCATTAGCCGTCTGCTCCATCTGCTGTGGTAGACCACCTGCAACACTTACTGCATCTGAGACCTTAGACTGGCTCCCTCGTAAAAGAAGTTCTGAAGGAGGGCCCCACAGACTAGCCATCAGGTGTCTGCCAAAAAAATCACAACGGCTTTGAAGTGACCCTGAGACAGGCTACTCAGAGGTGAGGCCCTTTCCAATTTGTTGTTCAGTAGTTCCCCTGACACCACAAGTGCTGGTGCCCTCTCTGCCGAATCCCAAACCAAACGGGTAGTTTCCTAATCCTCTGGGTCATTCTCTAGATTTGTTGCTGGCCAGGGGACAGAGGGACCCCTCTTCATTCCCATCATATCCAGCTTTCCCAGGCTGCCACAGGCGTGTGGATTATTCCCTGGTGGGACATTACACTTACCAACCCGGGCTGTATTCTGCCTCTCAGCTGTAATGCTGCGTTCACACCAAACGCGAATGAAGCGTTAAGAGCGAGTGATTTACATGTTAAGTCAATGCAAAGACGCGAATAGACATCCGGCGGCGCGAATTGAGCGTTTTGGGCGTTTGACGTTGAAAAATCTGAACTTTGGCGAATTCCGCGCCCGCGTTAACCAATCAGGAACTTGCTCTAGTAGTGACGTGATTATGAGTGGGACACGGGACAACAGGTCATCAAACTGGGACCGGCTCAGTCGAAGTACCGCTGGCGGCTGTCATCAGGGCGCAGCTCCTGGAGGAGTTGGTGAAACTCACCAAGCTGGGTGTGCCTCTGAAGTATCTGATGGACCCAGACACGGCGCCGAACGAATCTACGCTGTTTTTCAGCCTTCCATAGCACATAAAGCGCAGCTACTCTCTCAACAAAATCCAAGTCAGCCATTTTGCAACGGGAGACTCGAATTTCACGCGCGAATGAAGCGAATTTCACGCGCGAATGAAGCGAGTAAACTCAAAATGTTCACGCGTCCAACTACGCGCGAATAGCGCCGATTTATTCGCTTCATTCGCGTTTGGTGTGAACGCAGCATAAGGCATCCACCTTGGGTATGGGTGGTTTGCAGCACCCGGGGAGCAATTGGCAGGAACCAGGGTGTAACCCCTAAAGTACCCACTAGAAGGCTCCTAGAATATATGGCATCCTCAGCAGCAGCAGTGTCACTTGGCCTATTTCAGTGCTGCATATGAGGCCACTCCAGTACTGCCTGGAGGTGGATCTTGAGGTGGATATGGCGCTGTGGCACGCACCAGATTACGGTTATTCTTGAATGTTGTTCCCGTGGACAGACCTATCCTTTCCATGAGCTGGGGTGCCCCTTGATCAGGTCTTTCAACATGTCACGGTACATTAATCAAACACAGAATAGGGTGTTGTTTGCAGCGAGCAAACAGTGTTGGGGGCAATGGACAGGGCACCACCTGCCTTGGCATAAAAATTGCCTGGATTTACTTTCAGAATATTTTGCCCTGAGGAGGCTGCGGCTGTTGATCCAGGGCAAACATGTGTTAGTCTAGACAGACAATACAGTGGTGGTGGTAAGTACACGTGGATCTGTTTGCTAGCAAACAGAACTTCCATTGTCCCATCTGGTACTCCCTGACTGAGGCTCTCCTCTGCACCGATGCAATGGCATATAGCTGGTCTCTTAGCCTACACAAGTATGTGCTCCCTCCAGTGAGCCCCATTTTGCCTCATTCCCATTCTTTTTGTGGCGCCATATTGGCCCAACTAGATCTGGTTATTACTGATACTGCTCACGGCAGCTCACCCTGGCCGATTCCTCTGAGGAAGGACCATATTACCAGACCTCTGGAAGCTGGAACACGGAACAGGGAGGATCTAACCGGTCTATCCCCTGCTGTGATAGAAACAATAACTGTATGCTCTGAAGTGCTGTCTCTTAGTGAATTGGTGTTCTTCTTGAACAGAAGATCCACAGAGATACGTAATTGGCCTTTTTTCCAAGAGCAACTGAGCAAACACCCCCCAAGTATTGCAGATTATAATGCCTGCTAGAGTGAAAGTCGCTTGGACAGCACAACCTCATCATTAGGACCTCTCTGTAGTTTTGGCAATTCTCCAGAGAATCCCATTCTTACCCCTAGAGCAGGCACATCAACTCTCACATTGTCCTGAAACACAGCCTGGCTACATGGTTAAAAGTTCTACCACTCCATTCAGGGACCAGGTAGTGAACTTGCAAGCACTACCTTTAGACAAGGGAGACCCAACCTTAGTACTTTTGTGTCCAGTAAGAGCATTTCTGAGGTAATAATGTGCGTTATATCTGATGGCTGTCAGCATCTCATGCCACAATGCTGAACCATCCACTTATTATCTGGTTCCTTCTTTCGGCTTCTCAGCACAATCCTACATAAATTGGGCACGGATGATACCTTGTATACCCGTATTTCTGAGGGCGGAGTCCTGGCATGCAAATTCCAATCTCCAATTTTCATTGGCCTTTACGAAAAACGTTTGGAGCTGATTGGACTCCATTAACACACCATATACAGCATATATAGGCCCCTATTGAATATATAACCATTTTTATAACCATTTTTGTTATTTTTTAAAACACAGTGTCCTATAGTAGAACCCTACCTTGGTCTTGGCCTGTATTGGGGCTCCTTGATCCAGAAGGATCTCAATTATTCTTACATGGCCATTTCTGGCAGCACAGTGAAGAGGAGTCAATTCATCCTGTGGCAAAAAGGTATGAACAACATGGGTGTATATTTTTATTTATACTATGTAATTAAAGTAAAGATATACATTATGCTATGACATACTTTAGTCTTAGCATCAATCTTTGCTCCACGGTCCAGCAGAAGTCTAACCATTATAACATTTCCTCTTCTGGATGCAATATGTAGAGGTGTTATCCCATTCTGAAAGAATGGCACTGTAGTTTACATACTGCTGTAAAACAAATAGAGGAACAATGTTGATAAATAGGAAGTGTTGAAAGGACAGACCTTGGGTGTGAAGTTCACATCAGCTCCACGGTTTAGAAGTAGCTGGGCAACGTTCAGGTTCTCATAGTGGGATGCGATGTGAAGTGGTGTGAAACCTGTCTGTAGAAGATCATTGAACGTGAGTTAGTAACTGGCCATTTTGCCTTAAATGTACACCTGTACATCTAAATGAGAATTACACTAAAAACTGCACTGGGACTGCTAGGGTACAATAAACGACAAGAGGCTATGCATTACAGTGATCATACAAGGATACAGAGAAATCCTTTAAACAATTTGAAAAATCATTATAAGGCATAGGCTTGTGTGGTTTATTCGTTTTATGTAAGGAAAACAGAAAAGTTTAACATGAGTTAGAACCAAGTTTAATATGAGTTAATAAGCACAAAACTTGCCCATACACAAACCTTGCTTAAGACATCAGGATTTGGGTCATTTTGTAAAAGTACGGCAGCGGTTCTGGTGTCATCATTTCGAGCAGCTATATGCAGTGCAGGAAGGCGGACCTTGCCCTTAGTACCATGGTTGATGAGCAGGGCCACCACATTCTCATGGCCCTGCTGAAGAGCCACAGCAAGAGGGGTAAAGCCATCCTGATAGTAAAAGATAAAATATATTTAGGTGACATGATTTCAGACCATGTAAATAGCTCTTATCACAGTTTATACATTAAATTGATTTTTTTTGCACAGCTAGACATGTCAAACAGAACTGGAAAAACAACAACTGTATTTCTAAAAAGTTTTTGCATTATCTTGATTCATTGTTGAGAAATGTCGTTCTAGAATTTTTGTAATTTCTGGCTAGTGCTTTGGGCTGGGGAAACCTCTTTCAATTGAAATACTAAAGCTAGACTGAAAAATACCAGTGCAGTTGCACTGACCAATGATGTTTAATTACGCTGGGGAGGGGTATCACTGCTATATAATGTGCATTGCCTCATCAAAAATCAATTTTGCTGCAGACACTGCTACAAAAGTTGACAATGCTCAAGACACAAGGATCAGTTTTAGGCCCTGTCTTTTTTTATGCTATCTCTAGTAAAGCGTTTTTCTACTAGGCTCCTAAATTTTGTAATTACCTTCCCATCCTAGTTTGGGAATTAGACACACTTGATCAGTCTAAAGAAACTCATCTCTTTAAAGAAGTGTTTACCCAATTGATTGCTCAAATATGTTAATGCCACAATATTTAGCTTAATCAGAACCAGACACTCATATTTATCTTAATTTTTACATTTACAAATCTAAACTAAAGACTCATCTCTTTAGCCATGCATTCACCTAATTCAGCACCTATCACACTTGGGCCATAATAGTTAGCTTTTTTAGTTAGATTTTACCTCTATGATTTTACTGTATGGCTTTAACATTACATGTGAAAGGCCTCTACGCTAATATAAGTCTGTTTTATCTCTCCCTCTTCCTCTCTCTCTCTGCCCCGTCCCTCTCTTTTCTCTGAGGGACTCTGAGCAATACAGATTAAGTTCCAGTTTTGCATGATACTGCTCATAACAGTCCCGTCTGATCCCCATCCTGGTGCTTCACAATGGATGACTGCCCAATGACAACCGTGCTTCCTTTGTGCACCCACAGCTCTCTTAAATAAATGTACTACTATATATAATTAATTATTCACTTATTCACCTCTCTTAATTAGTAATTATTCTGTGTCATGTAACTGTAATGTGAGTTATAGATGCAATCAATGGCACTTTGTGTCCTCTATTACGGATCGCATATGTGCCACAGATTGTAGCTGTAACATGTCATGTCAGGGTTTTTTCTTTTGAATCCCTGGCCAATGACTGTTGTTTTCAATACCTTGTAAGACTGCTTTGATACAATGAACTTTGTGAAAATGCACTATACAAATAAAATTGAATTATATGTGAGCAGCCTGTAGATCTATATTAGTTTGTTCATTCTTCATGTCTCATCCTTGGGTTCCTAAGGGAAGCTTGAGTCTGACAGACCCAGCTACAGTTTAGCCTCATTCCAGCTCTGGTTCTGCAATAAAATAACACTACAGCCATTTGAATAATGCCTTTCTCATTTATTTTGCCTAACTGCTTGGTTGCCTGCCTTCTATATAATCTCACATCTTAGCTTTTACAAATAGTATGTTTCCTCTAGTTATGAATAACAGCAGTGTTATGTCATTGCACCAGAGGAGAACTGGCCCTCCCAGCTGAGTCTGTCTTTTCCAAAGTTTTTTCTTTACTCACTTACAAACAATTAAAGTGTTGGTTTACAAACACATAAGGCACACATAGCTAATAAACATGCGGTTCTCATGACTCTTTTAAGCAGCAGCAGTAGTTAAGTCTTGCCGATATGTCTGCATAAGGGGTCATTCATTATCAAGCTCTTCAAAGCAGCAGCAGCAGAAGTACACAATAATTGGGCTTCTAGGAGCAGCAGCAGTACTTTGGTGGTAGATCTGCTTTATCAGAAGAGTTTAAGTTGTGTCTTGAAGTTTTGTGTTTAGTTTAGTCATGAAACTCTAAAGGTGCAGGCTAATAGTTGCTAGCCTTGCAATCTGCCAGCTGATTAGCTTGCATATCAGTCTGTGACAAAACGTATTGACATTACAGGTAATTCATAGCCAATGACTATACATGATTGTTCTACCTATATATTTAAACTGTATCATTTGTGGGATATGGAATTTTGCACCCGATATTGCAACAGCATCACGTGCACTGCAGCAAGTGTGTTTTAGCAACAGCAAGTATTCAACAGCAGTGTAAGCAGATCTACTGTAGCTCTGGCATAATCAAATACATTGACATATCATGACCTTTTCAACATGCTACAATATTTACTATAATATATACTACAAAGACTTTTCATGACTGCCATATTAATTAATTTAATTGTTACATAAAATATTGTGGAAATTGATGACCAGTCTAAGTGAAGACTGGAAAGGAGAGCTATAGCAAAGCAACTAATCTACAACCTTTGACAACACTACACTACAAACGTGAAAAGATTTCAGCACTTTTGGTACTTGAGCCTATAAATACAGCAGAATTATAAAATGTATTTAAAAATGTAACATAAAACTTGCACTTTAAGTTAAATGCTGTAAAACATCAAGCATTACCTCAGTTGGAATCATCTGATTGGCCCCATTCTCCAGAAGAAACTTCACAACTTCTAGGTGATTCTCTTGTGCAGCCATGTAAAGTGGAGTAAAGCCCTTCTGTTACCCAAAATAACACGGGCACACAAAAACACAGATAATAAAAAGGAAATAGATTTTTGGACAGCAATACTGCATGCAATCAAAAACGACTAGGCTATATTAAGTTGAACTGTGAACTGTGAACACAAAGTTTTATTTTTCTGTTGATTGCTAACCTGGGACTGAGCATTGACATTGGCTCCATAGTTTACCAGCTCTGTGACCACCTGTTCCTGGCCGGCTAATGCAGCAATGTGAAGTGCGGTATTCCCTTTCTATAATAAATATAATCAATTAATTACAATCACAGAATTTTATAAAAACATTGTTTTAAATAGCAAGTATTATGTGAAAAAAAAGCCTCACTAGACACAATTACTACAACCAGACATGCCTACAGAACAATGATTAAGTAAGGATAAACATATGAGGGATCAGTAAATTATTAAAAAATAATGCATACCCAAGGTGTCATGACACAAAGTGGAGTGGCCATTACACATTTTTCTGGACATTTTGTTTCTAATAATTCAACGAGACTGGAGTCAATTATTCTGCTTATACCACACCACAAGGCATTTTTGAGATGTTTTTTTTAAGACATTTGTCAGGTTATCAGCCTTAAAATGCTTTTGTGGCTAGAACTAATTTCTTATGCATGCAAGGCGACCAAGTTTTTAGTTTTTTTGCACATGACCCCATACATAACTAGTTTGGTGTCAATATCTTATTCATATCATCTTATTATAGCTATTAAAAGTAAAAGTGGTCACACCCAATTTGAACTTTTGGGCATATTGTTTTGCTGTTGAGTTTAAAATTTGACTATTTGTTTTTTAATTATTGATTTTCAGTGAACACAAAATCTTTCTGATTGGTCAAAAACCTAGGACGAGTCGCAAAAGTTTTTTTTTTACATAAACATTTCAATTGATATCAGTAGTTATTAAGGAAAAGTCCTTCGATCTAACTAAAGATCTAACAAATGGTATAAGAATTGTGTCTCTTGGTATAGCACCAAATAGTGGTCAAGTTTTTTTTTTGCATATGACCTTAGTGTACATAAGTGTGCCAAGTTTGATGTCAATATCTCATTCCTATAATAAGTTATAGTCATTTAAGTAAAAGTTGCCACACCCCCTACTAAAGTTTCAGCATGGTGTTTGACGACAGGCTGTAAAGTTTAGTCTCCCTCTCGAAAAAGAGTAGATGCTCAATGATCTCTTTGTCTAAGAGAGATTTAAGCTCTTGGGTGAATGCTAATTTCTAGTCCTTAGATATTATATGATATGCGGCAGACCATTGAAGTTAGAAGAGTAGAAGATATACTGTATATTTCTGTAACCTCTCTTTCTAGTTTCAAAACCCACTGTGATACATTTGGTAGAAGTTTCCATGCTGCTAAATAGTCTGAGAGAGGTATCATTCTCTCAACTTGCACAGTGTTCTGAAGTGGCATGCCAGCAAGAGACATTGGGGCAGGAACAAGAGATGATGTGATTTCTGGTCCTTTCTCGTCCTTAAAATACCATAGGGGGCAGGCTTAGCAGTAGCACCCACTGAGGGCACAGAGGGAGGTCTAGCATGATATGTTGTTGCATACACAGACTCCACCAATGGCTAGCCCACAGAATGATGCAGTCACTCTGCAACTGAATTTCTTCCTCTCAATCCAAGAGATCACGATCCACAGATGAAGCCTCCTCCTAGATGGCTGGGCCTGAGTGTGCTGTCCAGCTTCTCTAGCGTTTTGCACAAAGCATGAGCAACAACATTATCTTTTGCTCCTAAATGGGAGCAGAAAATGCCTGTCTAATGCTGCCGGAGCCTAAATCCAGTGAGGGATGAACTCTGTAAAAGCCTATGACTTCTTTTTGGCTCCTCTATGAACAATGTTTGATGACAGGGTTTACTGCATCGCTGACCAAGCCTTTTGCTGCAACTGGGGTGTCTAAGATAAAGCCTTTATCTTTGTCCTTAATTCTTGTTAGGTTGAGCCTCAAAGGCCTGAAGACAAGAAGCTAGTGATGTCTAATGTTTGGGCTTTAAATGGTCTCTGTGGCACGCATTACTTTGTCACATGACTTTGGACTTTACTATAAATAGGCATTATTTCACATGTGTTCAGACCTGGGTGTGCCTGAGGCACTTCCTTATAGCATCAATGGCTCAACACTGAGTTGACCAATTGAGAACCATTGCGACACTTGTGAAACAAAACTTAATGGGGCGGTTTCGTGGACAGGGTTTAGATTAATCCAGACCTTAGTTAAATCAGGACAATTAAGTAGTGTTTACAAACAATCCTTACAAAAAACATTACTAGTGTGAATCTTAAGACAAGGCAATGGCACAAGATATGTCAGAGCAAGTTGTTTTTAGTTAAGAAACTAAAAGTTAAAGTTTTTAAGTTAAAATGCATTTAAGTCAGGGACTAGTCTTAAGCCCCGTCTGGGAAACCGGCCCAATATTCTTAGCTCTGATTACTCAATGCAAAGTACAATTACCAAAACTGATGAGACCAGTTCTAATGGGATGTGTTTTGTTTTAACAAAAATGGTTCCTTAATATGTATACAGGTGTCAGTTTAGTATAGGATGTGGTTGTCACTCTTGTCATTATGCTGCCATGAATGAAACATTTAGTACTTGAAAAAATTGCAACTCGGTTTTATATTTCATTATTTAATGCAGTAAAATCAATAGATTTTTAGTGTGGCTTCAGTGTTCAAACACATTTGCGTGTACAAATACATTGTATATCTACTGTATCACTTACCTTTGTGGTCGTCTCAAGTACAATACCATGGTGCAAAAGTTCCAGCACCATTTTAACATGGCCTTCTTTTGAGGCCAGATGCAGCCCGTTGAGACCATTCTGTGGAGGAAGAGAAATTGCAGATTACACCCCAAAGAGTACCAAAAAAGAGCCCTAAATGGTGATTCCCGAAATAAAAATGGTTCATTGATCACTGTCTCATCAAACACATAGAATCCTTTCAAAAGACATCAGGCAGTCAGTCATGATGATGATAATGATGGTGAAGTTTTAGATGGCAGGCCGGTGGTCTCTGCGCTGGGAAGAATACAAGCCATGTGGGATAGGTCTAACCTCACACAGCCTTCCTTCAACTTTACAGGACATGTGAGGTTGGACCTTTCTCACATTGCTGATATTATCCCCTCTGACTTTAGAGACCACTCACCCCATCTCATTGTGAATGAGCAGGAGGAAAGGAGAAAGAATGGGTCAATGAAGACATTTTTAAAGAATATTATATGAATATATTATACATATATGCATTCCACTGTTTCTGTATGTTTCTTATTTTTTTTACACGTAAACTGGATAATCTAAAATCAAAAGTTTTAAAATCATAAGCAGTCAATCACCAATAAGTCAACTACAGTTGAAGTCAGTCAAATCAATTTGTCTACCCAAATGCTTGGCCAGATCAGTAACTAAACTTACTGACTATGAATTTGCCATTTCTTTGCCAGAAGATTGGCTTCAAATAAAAACTGTATATATATTCCCAATAAAGTGGCCTTTAAGTGTATATTTTACAAATAAGTCATTATCTAGTGGTATGGGGGGAAAAAACAGTTTTTTAAGCTTTCATTGTAAAGTCAGAGTATTTGTTTTTTCTTCAATAACTATGACCTGACCAAATTAGCCACAATAGCGCTTTTGTGTTATGTCTCTGGGGTATAAGCATCCAAGTTTGTTGACTCTATGTTTATGTTTTGCTTTGTGTAAATTGTTTTGGGAGCGTATGGCCGTTGTTGTTGTTAGCCATGTGCTCCACACTAAATGTGGCAATAGTACCCATCCATGACGTTCAGCATAGCTTCCTGTCCCACCCACTGTCTTAACCATTTCAGGAGCTGTGGACTGTTTGATTTTGCAATATCACTTAAATCCGGATACTGCTTACCGGAAAACCCTTTGAATGGGAAAAACTTAGTGGGAGCCTAATTAAAGACTTTCTGGTTGGAGAAGAGGCAAGGTGTTTGATTGTTCCACCTTTAATAAGATGGTAAGCTCAGCCTTTCTCTGTCAGGAAGTCCATCAGTGATATTGCCTTCAGCAGCCCTGCATAAAAAATAGGAAACTTTTGGGGGCTGGGCTCAACAACATACTCTAAGATGAGTTTGCCACCCATAACCTTCTCCAGCATTCAAGAACCTATTCCACTTTCACCTTGAGTATATCGTTCTGTCAACAATTTGAACAGTTTGGCTCATTGGGCAGTTTTTTTTGGCCAATATATAATCACCTTCCTATAGGCTGCAGTCCAAGAACATCAAGTCAGATACCCTCCCCCTTCTCCTTGAGGTAAGCCTACTGGAAAGGGAGTCAAACTAGTGTGGTGGCAGCCCTGTCTTGACATTGAAAGGCGGCCTTGTAGGAGGTTGAAATGTCAAGGGCATGTGTGAGAGGTTGTTAATGTCTGCACCCAGAGGTTCTCCAGTGGCATCATTCATTCCAGGGTAGTCTGTCATATGGGAGTTTCTGGCAGATCTGTGTCAGATACCTTTTCTTCAGTTTGCGTTTGCATTTGTCACCATTGTTATTGTTATTGAGGACCCAGCTGTTTGCCCTCATGTTATATTGATTAAACAGAAATGGAGATTCAGCCACAAAAAAATCTTGACTTCTAATAGCAGTCTGCTGTATATAAGCAGCCTTATTTTTTGTTTTGTTTTTTCTGTGCAAAGTGCATATTGACATGATTGGCTGAATGGAAGCTGTTGTACCTGATTGGCAGTGTTTATGTCAATCCCATTCTTGATGTGGTCTAGAGCCTTATCCAGATTACCTGAGCGAGCTGCACGTAAAAAACTTGTGGCTGCATCGGCCTAGGAAAGGAAGAAAACAATATAGAAAGACAGAATTCTTTACAAATTCAACATTTTCGTGAAATTCACTGCAACCTAAATGGTTTCAAATGTAACTTCCTATTCATTATAAAAAAAAACAGAAAACAAACACTGTCAATAAATAAATAATAAGCAGTTAAAAAATTTTGGTTTAATCTGTAGAGCAAGAAGAGGAAAACTAAACAATAAGTTAGATTAGATTTAATACTTTACAAATCCTGAACTGAGACTGTAAACTTTCTATCATTTACAAGAAGTTATTTTTTGCATGACTAATAAAAAAGCTTAATGTTAAACTTGACGTTAACATTAAGTTATTTTTTTTGTCTATAAAGCTACATGCATGTGTACAATTCATGTTATACCAGTAATTGTTTTAAAAATATTGGCAAACATACAGTAACAACAGGCTCTTTTTTAATAACATTGCTACTGTAAAAGCATTTTTAAAGTGTCCTAAAGTGTCCCACATTACTGTAAGTGTGTATGTTTGCAAAAGATAAAGCAGTGGAAGCAATGTAGACCACACCTAGTACCCTCTGTAGAGCACAAGTAAACACACTAGCGTTCATTTTTTGCCTAAATTAACATATTTTCAGTAAAATTTTGCTTTATGATTTAATTCCAGGAAGTAAAACTCTAAGAACAATGTTAAAAAAATGTTTTATTATGAAAGTGTAATATTATTAACAAGTATAATTGTATGATAGGATATGATAATTGACAGTGAGATTAATTATATTAAGCATAAAGTAGCTAATACATTCTACTAAAATTATGTAATAAAAAAAGATAAACATGTTACCATACAGAGACCAAGTACAATAGTTTTTATGAAGGTCTAGCATCCTTTTTGATCTATTATCCATCCAATTGTCTAAATAAAGTCAGAATAAAGAATTTTAAATGAGAACGTTCTAGTTCAAAATGTAGAGGATTTTCAACTTTTTCTACATAATATCCTCTATGTGCTATGAAAATGTAAAAACATACTAGACTATAAAATATGCTTTATGGTTATACAATGTATATTATTATACAATGTAGGATACAATCCTACAGAAACTATTTTCAGTTATTGTATATCTTGAAAAAACATATTCTTTATATTTCATACATTTTCCCATTTCTGTTTTTTTTTTTCCTTTTTTCTAAACAGTTTTAAACAGACTGTACTAAAATATATTTTCTGTAAAGTTGCAACAATTCAAAACTGTGAAAAGCACTATAGAAATAAACCAGAACTGAATTTGTTTGCAGATGGCACTTGGTGTGATATTTGTTACCTAATGCAACAAAAGTCATACATTGTTCATGAGACCTAATGAAAGCTGAAAGCCAGTTTTACTTGTTATAGTCCTCTACCGAGGTGCCCTGTTTTCTGATCAACAGAAAACAGCACTTTATAAAAAGGAAGGTACAAATAAATGTATGCCACAGGCTCAACTGCAACATATAATCTACTTAAATAACTGTAAAGTGTTTACAATGTACAGTTATCTATTACCATTGTAAAGTTTTCACTCCCATACTCCAATCCTGTCTATCCTACCTAATTTTAAGAACTAGATGTATATGGTACATATTATTTACCTTAGCATTTTTTACATTAAAAGACTTTTTCTACAGGATCTACATTGTTACTTTACAGTTACAAATGTAAAATACTTATTTAACTTTTTACTGTGCACTTTCATCTCTTTTAGCTTTGTAAATTATTCAAAATGTTTTAGTAGCAATTTGACTTTATATATTCATTTGTGGTTTATCATGCTTCAATAAACAGAGACAACTATTTTAAAAGACAGCTGGAAAATATGACCAAACTTCACAAAACTGGAAACATTATATGCAACATCCAAAACAAATAAACAGTAAGGTAAGCAGATCAAAAATGACATTTTTTAGGCTTATTGTACTTACTCCACAAAAGCTGGTCTTGGTTGGCATTCTATTACACACCTCTCTCTCTTTCACACCGTTCTCCCTTTATGTCTCTGCCTTGCTGCTTTCCAGTGTAACGCTATCTGTGTATGAGGTTTGGGCACTGCCCCTTTCCCCAGCGCACTCACACACTGAGTGTATGGGTGGGACTTGGGTCTAAGAGGCCACTAGGTTTATCTCCAGAGAAATGCAGTGCATATCACACACCACACACACACACACACACACACACACACACACACACACACTATTACCTACAACTAGATAATGGAATAAGCCTTTCCACATTTTTCCATTCTGTATAGGGATCTCAGTATGACCAGACCTACTTGACAGCAAACAGCGTTTCTGAAAAGACAGTTTGTGAGATTTTCAGTCTGCAGAGGGACAATTACAAAGACGCTTGGACGGGTGGGGAGTACTTCAGGAGTACCAAGCCTAGCTACAATGGCCCAGACACAGATGGGGAGGGTATGGTCAGTGTATGTGTGCGTATAAAGGGGCCCAGTTTCTTTTAATAAAAGATCTGTCACTCACAGGCTGAAAAGGCCCCTCTTCCTTCTTTTACAAAAAAATCTATGCTGGGAAAAGCACATCCCTGCCAACAGTATGCACCCAAATAAATGTGTTTAAGTGCAGAGCATAATTAATGCAATTAGTGTTGAGGACGCAAATATTCTTGTGGGTAACACTTTACAAAAAGATACATAATAATCAGCGTGCTACATACATAATTTATACTTATTCAACATAAATAATGATTGGTGAAGGCATGAACAAATAAAAGACAACCAAAAGATACTCCTAGATTCATGCATGAGTAATGGACACCTTAGGTACATGCACAGAAAATACATGTTTGATAGTTATAGCCTTGAAAAAAATCCAATGTGCACAATTTAATACAATATAACTTGTATATATAATGGATATTTGTGTATGTGCTTCATTTTTTTGTTATTGGTGCTGTACAGTTTGTAAACAAAACTAAACAAAGCTAACCTGAACATACAGTGTGAAACAAAAAGAATCATATTTTGCCTGTTTTTGGTTTCGTTTTTCAACTAAGACTTATATTTTGATATTCTATCATGGATTGTGATTGTCTTTGATTCTGTTTCTAATTGCATATTTATGCCCCATTTGGTAGTACAAAGAGAAGTAAAATAGTGTGTGCACATCAAAAAAATTCCAAAAATAAGAAGTGCACCTAAAAAACATAAATGATGCACTCGTTCAACTGAAATAAAAATAAGTGTGAAACGGGTGATACATTATGCACCCAATGGTTGCAGTTTTGCTGACTTAGTGGAAGAGAGTAGGGTCTGTCAGGAACTGAGCCAGGTGTGAGGCCCTGAACAGTCACACACTTCGCACAGCCCTTGTGAGTATTCTAAACATTGCTAAAACTCTAAATTTTAAATTGCATCAAAGTACAAATTAAGACCGTTCTGCATTAGTAACTATCAAATATCAAATATTTCTATGTTTTGTCCCTTTGCGATCATTTTCTTAATGTATTCCATCAAAGTATCACTTCTTATATTTTACCTTATCAAAGAAATTTTAATTCTCTTAAAAAGGTTAAAAATTGTATTCAGTTTTCACCCTTAAAATTCTCAAAACCAGTATTCTTTGGCATGATGATATTGTTACCAATAATAAAGAATAATTTATTTCATTTCATATATGCATCCGATTTTCTGTCAATACTTGACATAACATCAGTGACAAATTCCCATGGATAGCTAATTTTGTAAAAATGCCATCAAGGTCACCTCAAAACTAGCACGACACACTGAAATCTATACATTATCTATACATTTTTTAACTTTTAATAAGTGAAGGGACACTTATCAGGTGTGTGCTTAAATAGACCATCTTCCTTGTTGACCTTTGATCTTGAAAGGGCTTCCTCACATATTTTTATTTTTTCAAAATTATAGTTTGTGTCACCAACAACATCAATGACACAAAATGAAAGGACAGATATTCTTTTAAAATGTTTTAAATTAATAAATAAATATTGATTTGGATTTGAATGCATTTATTAAGCGCTGTGCTTGCGTTTATTTGTTAAAATTAAAAGGAAATGTTTATACATGATACAAAGGCGTTAAAGCAAAAGGGGAAATGTTTTTTCAAGTACAAATGAAATTCAAATTATTTTCAAAACAATTAATGAAATAATAAGGCTTTAAATAACCATAATAATTATAAAAGGCACTTAGCTGCATATTAATATCTGACTAGGGTGTGTTTTTTATTTAAAAGCTTTCTTTCATGCCCTAAAAGTAGGGATAGGTTTGTTACCATATTTTGAAAATTACCAATTTTCTCACATTGTCTTGCAAAGAAATATCACCACAATAGCTAAGAATTAAGCACCTGAAACAAGATTTTCAAATCCGTACAGAGAAGAAATGATCAAGGAAAATGTCATTTTATATGTTATTTCAAAATAAATGTGTGTTAGCAGTGTGTTTACACAAACACCCTATTGTGAATAAAATCTGTCCACTTTTCCCCTTATAATCTTATAGGACAGACATTTTCTAAACAAACTGACATAACGTCTTTGAGACTGTCCACTGTCTTCAGAGTTATGTTGTCATTTTTATTTAAAGCCTTCTCTATATAATTCATAACCGCACATTAATTATAAACAATGCAATAAGGTGATTGTCTTATTACGATTTGAGACAAATATTATGTAATTTAATCTTAAACATGAGTTTTGCTTTGTGCCACTGGATTTTGAGTCCCCAGAGTTGTATATGAGCACCGCTGGTGTTCAATATACAAATTGTTCGGTTTTAATATGCAACGCTTCTGTCCAGTGTCCGTTTACTCAGAAAGCAATGTGTTTGGTTTTTATGAGA
This sequence comes from Beaufortia kweichowensis, assembly GCA_019155185.1. NCBI lineage: Eukaryota > Metazoa > Chordata > Actinopteri > Cypriniformes > Gastromyzontidae > Beaufortia > Beaufortia kweichowensis. The sequence continues at coordinate 5,862,900 of CM032795.1, read as the reverse complement.
CATGACACAGTTCTTCTCATCCGCTTTATGTGACTTCCTTTAGAAGTTCTCCAGTTTTGTTGCTACTGGAAGCACAAACCCACACAGCTCCATGCCCTTTGCTGGAAAAGGGGGCTTAGACCAGAAGTTCATTTGCATTTCAAAAGATTTAGAGCACGATATAATAAATTATCTATTATAAAAAAAATATTTTGTGAATTTTTAATTGAAACTTCACAGAAACATTCTTTGGACCCCTAAGATGTATATTACATCTTGTAAAACGGGGCATAATTGGTCTCCTTTAAGTATTTTTAGTTAATGTGTTTTTTCTCATTTTAACTTTGAATGATTATGATTGACTTTTTGTCAGGACAAACCTTGTTTTTTTTGTTATTTTCTTTATTATTTAGATGTTGTGACAAAGAGCAACCAGGACACAACATCCAACTGTTTGCGCACAGTATGCCCAGTATTCCTACAGTATGCCCACCCTTTCTATACACTTTTTTCAGGGTTCCCACTTTATTCCCAGCCTTTGCCCATACTTCTCCCAGTGTGCTCCTAGTGTGCCCACATCAGCTTACAATGTGGGCATACTGCAGGTCCTCCACTAGCCCCAATGAGGGCTCATCCTGATTTGTAACTATCTTTACTTTTCAGAGACATTTTTGCATTTACTTTAAAACATCATACAGGTATTAGGTTGGACATAAAAACTCATGTTTTTAAACTCAGTGTCAAGAAAGATACTGAGAAAGACAGTCCAATATTGTTCTGTCCCTGGATGTAGAGAAACGATACCTCCTGCTGCACTTTTTAATTATGTTTGAATGCAATTGAATTGAACAAAGTAAACAACCTGTTTTTTTTATTCTTAATGCTCAACATGTCAGTTTTTCTAAATATCATCTGCGGTTACCTATGTATCCTTGGTTTCCTGAGAAAGGGAACGAAACATTGTGTCTGGTATGATGTTATGGGGAACTCATTCAGTGTGACCAGTGTCTATTTTATTCAATTCTATATGACGAGAAATGCATACAAACTACCAACTACACCGTTTCGAGGGGAGCGGCTGCCACATGAGCCATGTTAAGGCACAATCACAATTGGCAGAAAGCAGTAACACCTTACTCACATACTGTTGGTGAAGAAAACAACTCCCTTGGGCCACTGTCTAAATGCAAGACCCAGCAAAAAACACAGTATACACTTAGCAAACAGAAAGTGTTCAACATGAGACACAGGTATACCGTGCTAGTGTCAGCATGTTGTCAATCTGCGCCACCAAGCCAGCTGCATAAAGGCTTGGCTGCATCAGCTTACAAGCCAGATGCTGCCTTTAAATAAGTTGGATTACTGCAAGATATAGCCTTGTCAGCTTACACCAAGAGAGCAAGGGATTCTTTGTAGTGAGACTGCCACATACACTTAACCCTGAGTACTGGCGGCCAAGAAGAGCTAGCAGATAGATGGATCCACCTCTTTAACTGCCGACCTCTGACTGGAGAACTCTAGGTGGAGCTGACGATCTTCTACAGTGAAAGTGCTACTCAGCACACATCCTTGCCCTTGCCCAAACGCAAGGCCTTACACAAAAATAGTTTACACTAGCCAAGTCAAGGAGACAGGTTTAATGGTCTACTGCCACTTAAACCCAACCAAAAAGACAGCAATCAAACAGGAGCCAGCTGATCGCTAGTCACTACTGTTCAATCAGCCCGTGGGAGCCAGGCTAAAATAATTGCTGGCTACAACCATACAAAATATATAACTCTGCCAGTGGGTGGAAGTTGCAACCCAACCCCAACTGGGTGCAGGAAAGGAAATTTGAATCTGGATCTCCTGTGTTAAGCAACCACGAGCTGACCATTATACCTTAGAAGACAACACGCTCAAGGTGCTCACAGGGATGGATGTTTTTAGACCAGAACACATGGACTCTCCTTGATCAATGCAGACCTGGGACGCCTGGTATTAGACATGTCTGAGGTCAGGCTTTAATTAGGTCTTCCAATCCAGTGTCAACACACCACCACTCTAATTAGGAGCTTATTAAGCTTTCACCTAGCCGTCTGGTCCAAGTCTCTCAACAGATCAGCCTGATTCGCCTGCAATTCGACCATCGTATGCGGCACAGCACCAGCCTGACCCACTGCTGCAATAGCCCTGCAATTCAGATGCGATAAACCCTCACAATGCGCACACTTAGCTTCCTCGAGAACCCAGTGCACTACTTACCCAGGAAAGTCACACACAGGTTGTGTCTTCAGGTGTCAAAAAAAAAAAAATGGTGTCAGAGGCACACACTTCCTGAAGTTCTTTGAATTTGGCTCTCCATGACGCTTCAACACATGTGACAGACAAATGGTTGAAGACAAAAAAGTTGATGACATGCTCTACAGGTTCCTTGGTATACTCTCATGTGCACCTGTCATGGACCAATAGGATTGATGTGATTAGAAATGAAATTCACACACCGGTCACACCAAAGGTGCTCCCCATAGCATCATACCAGACACAGTGTCAAGTTCCTTTGAAAGGAAACTAGTGTTGAAAGTTTCATAGTTTTCATAGTGTTATTAGCAGTTCATAGTGTTCATAGTTTTCAGTCACGTGATTGGCATGAAGACCTGGAGAGCAAAACATTGGCAGCAAACACAAAGATATGCAAAAAACTGCAAGCCCACCATAGTATTTTATTCACTAAAAAAGTTAAGTTTGTATATTTTCCACTTGTTTTTATATATTTATCTTGTGGAGAATCCCTCCTCTTACACTGCCACCAAGATGTAAGCATACAAAAGTAAAGAAAGTTTTGTATTTTTTATCTGGATGGGTCAGTAATGGGATCCCACATAGAAATCTGATATACTGGAATATATTTAAAAAACACACACGAGTTATAAATCAGATTTCTGTGTGAAATGTGACAGTTCTGCTAGCTAGAATAACTAATCAGAGCCATTGGTTAATATAAAAATAAAATGACTGAATAAAATTGAATAAGATAACAATTTAAAGACTCTGTGTTTATTTGAGCTTTGATGCAAAGATGTATGTACCTTGATGGTTGCTATTCTTTACCCTTCCAAGTGATGGATGCGCATCTAATAGCACAAATCCAAAGCCCCCTCCTTTCTGGGTTTTCTGTCTCAGATGGGATTCTGTAGAAGCACAATTCAGGCTTGTCTTTTTTTCAGTTAGTGCATTCGATCAAACAGCAGTGACATTTTGGCAAAAAAAGTTGGTAAAATAGCTGGCAAGCAATGGTAGAAAGCCTTCTTTTGCTCAGGTGGGTGTTTTAATAAGAGTGTCACATCACATGAAAACTATGAATACATACAGATATGTGGTTAAGTGCGCCAATCAGAGCAGTGGGCATTTATTTTCATTTCTGGATGAGATAATGGCTCTTAAAACACAGAATGAAAATGAGGATGGAATAATATTTTTACACATTATTTTAATAGTTAAAACTTTTGGTGAATAGAACTTTGCCAACATCATAAGCTAACCACCAGAAACACAATATAAATATTAGAAAAAGTCATGACCTCTTATTTTAACTTATCTTTTGAAGCCAATGCATATCATTTTTGGGGTATTTATTACTGAGAGCTTGTGCCCTCATCATTATTGTTTTACCAACAATTTCCAACTAATTAATATCATGTTCAGCTATGGGGATACAAATGTTTTTTTTTTTTCATTTAATTTGGATGAATATATACATAAAAAATTGGGACTTACCTGAATCACAGCTAGTCAAAGTATTGTATAGAGAAGCACTAACGTTACAATAAAAATCACATCTACAACACACGCTGAAATGAGAACTCACATATTTACAAACACACCACAAACACGGGCATGACAGCCTGATCTCACGGGAATTCGTACGTATTTTACGAGTTGGCTAAATCGTACGAATTCGTACAAAGTAACTCGTGCAAAATCATACGATTATTACGAATAAAGCAACAATAAAGGCCCTCCTCCAACCCCGCCCCTGTCCCTAACGTCACTGGGGAGAAGACAAATCGTACTAAAACGTACAAATGAGATCATACGAATTCGTACAAATTAGCAAACTAGTAAAATACGTATGAATTCCCGTGAGATTGCGTTGGGCATGAAACAACAAACTGAACCTAACTCACCACTCAGATTCAGCTCTGACTGCACTACATGGAAAAATGTGAATAATCTGTAGACAACAACACACATCTGTGCATGCATTGGTGTCTGAATACTCATGTATTCATATGATATAGTTGTAACACATTAAAGAATGTGACTGGTTTTCCACATGATGCAACAGTAAAATTGTTTTATTTTACTGTTAGTGTTATTGTATACTACCCTTATGCAGTTAATGTTACTTTTGTGATATTATTTTTGCCCATGGACACATATGTTACATGAGTTCACGGACAAACGCAGAAAAAGAACCCACATATCACAAAAATGGACATCAAATCTTAACAGCAACAAACAACCTTATAAAAATGACCAAGTGGAACAAATAGAATAACCTAAATAAACGTATAAATACAAAATCAAAACACTTGTCCAGCTTTGACCACAACCACATCTACCACATCTAAAAATTAAGCAAACACCACAAACAGTTATACAAAACTCTCAAATAAAACCACAGCTTTGTTTAACTAAATGGTATAACTTTGTGGTGCAAAAAATGAAAATGCACAATAAAAAGTGCAGATGAAAATAGAACCACACCAAAAACACCAACAACAATGACAGATAACGTCCATATACAATATGTATATGTATGTAAATGGGGATAAAAATTTAGAGATATGTTGCAAATATTTACTGTTTCATCAAAGTGCCACACTCCCTGGCCATCCGGCAGCTCAGAGATCACACTACTGTCCTGATCGATTAGCCAGCGTTGAACGACGTGGGCCTAAAAAGACACACGACATAAACACAAGAAGCCATTAAATCGTAACACCTTTAGGTAAAAACACAAAAAAGAGAAAAATACAGAGAGAGTGACAGAGAGAGAAAAAGAGAGAGAGACAGAGAGAAGACAGAGAGAGAGAGGGAGATTTGGAATAGATGTCCCATCTATTTCTTAATACTTCCAAAACACTTCCAACACTCCTAAATTACTCAGATTATAGATAAAGAAATAAGATAGACACACAAGCAGACACACATAAAGGCAGACACACATGAACAATATAGCCTAAAATGACAATTATAAACAATTATCAGGGTCAAAGGGGATTCAGATAAATTTCATATATTATATAATATAATATATTGTTTAATTCTTTTGGTTATGAACTCCCTGTCAAACTGATCAACTGTCACTGCTTGAAAAGAGTCAAATGCAGGATGCTATGTGCCCTAGTGTAAAATTATTGGCGACTGTTACTCTTCTTTTTGTAGTTATAATCCCTGGACCATTTTATTTGAAATATATCATCTGTGTAAAGTGTTTTTCTTCTATTTACATAGCCAGTAGTATGTGGAAACAAGATTTTTTTTCAACACACACACAGAACAGAAATCTAGCAAAAAATTACAAAACTGTTTGCTTGGGTGTTGATTCACATTTTCAACAGAAATCATATGCTGCACCTTTAAGGGCTGGGGAGCGGTTTTGAATATCTCCCTAGTCAGCAGTTACTGCGAAGGCCCTCATCTGTCATGACCCATATACTGCCTCGAGATGACGGCTGCGTTTCTAGCCCTGAAACACTTGCTCCTGCATTTCCAGGGCCATTGTGTGTTAGTTTGTAGAGACTATGCTATGGTGGTAACCTGCATCCATCCCCAGGGCAGTCTGCTTTCACGCCCTCTCTCTTCAAACCCTGCATCTGCTTCCCCTTTACACCTCCTGCTCTGTTTTGGCCAAACAAGACTTTGTCTGTACACATTTCTGCAGACAGCTCCAGAGTCTGGTTCTCAGATCTGGTGTCTCCCCTTTGTGGAGCAACCTCCTAAATGAAGTGCAAGAGTCAATCTTTCAACCCCACCCCCGAATTTTTTTATTTTTGAGGGGTGCCACGGCTATTACTCAGTGAGGCCTGTGCGTCTTCCTTCAGACAGCAGAATTGAGCCTGAGCCTGACTCTGAACATAACTATAAACTGCCGCTATTTTACATAAGCTTAGATGCTGGCACCCGCACCAGAGATAGCAAGTACAGCACAACATCAGGATGCACTTGAGAACAGGTTACATAACTAAAGACGCTTTCCATCTTTTCACTTTTATATGGTAGGGGGTGCTGTTGCGCAGTGTACAGAAGATTAAATATGCACATGTAGTCCAACATTAGCATCAAATATTAACAGTATATAATTAAAAACTGCCCAATGATACCAAATAAAATGTGGAACCTACAAAGAGGTATATTACTGTGCAAGCTTTGGGGGTAATGATGGATCATCGTTCTTAATCTGATCTGGACAAAGTCATAGATAAAAACACATTTTTATAAACTTATTAGAATTATAAAAAATAAAAAGTGAATAAAAAGTTTTGACAAAAATGTTATTTTTTGTTTAAAAGCATATGCTTTCTTTTGATATAATGAATGCAAAAATATTCATACAACATAATATTGTGAAATATTATGTGAAATAAAAATGCTGGCACTGGCTAGCAACTAAACCCTAATGGGAGAAAGTTCACTAGACAAACCCTGACCCCTTGGCCTGAGATACAGTATCATATTTTGTTCAACAAATGTAATGACTTTAAGATGAGAATACTTTACTTTTATAAGCAATAGCAGGCAGCGAGTTGTTTTGAAATTCTTTCAAAATTTCACAATCTTACCTGTAAATAAATTACAGGTTCTATTTCCAGGGAACGTGTACGATAAATGTAAACCTTAAAATGAACATTGTCACTTTAAGGCATCTGTTACATGCATAAAAAAAAAAAATAATGAGTAAAAAGTTTGAGCACTCTATATGACATTGAAATCAATAAATGTATGTACTTAAAAGTTAACTAAACTAAAATGAGACTATGAAGCAATTTTGCATCCATAAACCATGGCGGAAAATTATTTAGGAAATAATTAAAATATGTTTGCATTTGTGGTTGTTTAACATACTGAAACATGTAACATGCACCAATATTTTGGGATAAATGATGATAGACAAGTAAAATACATGGTGAAGTTTTTTGCACAGTGGGAGCAAAAATCAATAATTCTCCTTCACACAGCACAGAAATCATTTGCTTAAGGACCATGAAAAGAAGTATAAAAGCACAAACTGACAAGCACACAACTAAGACAAAAAGATAACTCAATACATGAATATGAACGTGTGTTTATTTTACACAGAGTGTACGAGAATATACTTCAATGCAGATTTTCAAAGCAAAATGTTACTTCAAAGGGCACAAATAAGCCTTATGTTCATTACTTGCAAAACACCTGCTCTGCTGGACAATATACAACTCCTCCTCCTGCCAAATGCTAGTGTGACGTTTCCTAGTCTTCAAGCTAAAAGACTTGGAGGAAAAACTTTGAATAATATCAATCCACAGTTGAACATGGGATGATACAGGAAATAATACTCTCTACACTTAGCCTTCATTTTCCAGGTAAGGGTAATGATGTGCATTAAGTGTCCAATATTTTGATTGCACTACTCTTTATACTACAGAACACACATTTGTAACCTAAGCTATGAGTGAACTTGAGTGATTCCCTTAAAGGGACTTTTAAAAATGATGAACTTTAAGCTGCTTTAATTATCTGTATTGTATAATGTGCTATAGATCATTTTGCTGAATGTAAACAACACTGGTCCAGAAGCACTTCCTGATTTATTTATTTTACTCTACACAAATGTCAGAACAACATACAACCAACAGAACATTAACAATGGATTTGTTTACGTCCTGCAATATATTCTATATAAATAAAAGTGACTTTACTGTTTCTTATACATCGTGGGGGCCGAATGTCCCCATAAAAACATTAATATCCAAGCATTGACAATAACATTTTACTATTTTATCAACTTTTACATTTCACTTAATCACATGATGGAAGACACACCAAGGCTGTGTGTGCACCGGATCATTTTAACGCAGCTGAAAACATCTGTCAGCGTTTTTTCAGCAGATGCACCTTGGATGCTATGACACCAAATATCCACTAAAGTAATGTCTTACTAGTAATTGATTTCGCTGATAGTTCTTAATCAACGAATATTAATACTGTGGTAGTACGGTAATATAATTTAGTACAGAAACAAATACCTGTGGACAAAAATATCCTCTCCAGCACTGTTTTCACTCGTTGTATATGGTTGTTTAAGTAGGATGTGCCGATTGGTTGGTGTGGTGTTCCCCAAACATTTCTCGGCGCCAGGACAAAAAAACGCTGTGCGAAAAAAATGGCAAGCCTCAGCGCTATGTTAGGACGAAAAAACGTGAGCTGCTGCCGTTTTTAAAAGCCATTGCAAACAAATGATAAATCAACAACCACTGAATAAAAGGCTCCAGTGGACACATTGTTTTTCCTGATCACTTTTAATAGCATCTTGCAGAGCTGCTATAAGGTAACCATAAATGTGAAGCAAGTGAACAAAATATGCATGTGGCTGAAACAAAATGTTTTTGTAAACCAAATGATTGGGTTACAGGTTGGGTCATTTTTACTGACAGCTGAAACAGTGTACCCTTCCCCCCACCCTAGCACCCCAGCCCAACTCCTGTCAAACATCACCCCAACATTGTCGCATCAGCCCAACTCATGTCTCACATCAAGCCAGTGCTATAGTTTTCTGACGCATTAGCCCAACTCCTGTCTTTTATCAACCAAACACTGTAGTTACCTGACTCATCAACCCAACTCTTGTCCCACATCAACTCAACACTGCAGTTACCTGATACAAGTAATGCCTTAGGATGGGGACAAATTGTTACATATATTTGAAACAAACTTATATCAATGTTTTTTTACTAAAATATATTGCTTTACATGAGAAAATGCTAACATATGCAAAATATGACAGTTCACATAACAGTAACCGTTATTAAAAGTAACACAAGATTCATCAGTTTGGTTCTCTAGTTTGTATATCCTTCTGAATCATGATTAGGTTGGTCACAGTTTTTTCTGTTTATTGAACAAATTAAAAGTTTTCCGTTTTCAAAATTTGACATTTTCATCAGAAATACGTGAATTATTGAGTCATTATTACTATTTGTTATTATTACATTGCTTACAAGTCAATACACCTCACAAGCATTGCATCAAACTTACATAAACATAACATGTAAATGAAATGTTGCATGTTTTTCTCATGCATCCTTTTTGTTTTTCTTCTAAATATAACCAGTAGGGCTAGCATGGCTGAATACTGAGGGGTGGCTAAAATTCTTTCTCTTTCCTTTCAGTGCCATTATTTTGAGATGATTTTGTACCGCTTTGTTAAACTTATGTTAATGTACTGTTATAGCAGAGAGAGAGAGAGAGAGAGAGAGAGAGAGAGAGAGAGAGAGAGAGAGAGAGAGAGAGAGAGAGAGAGAGAGAGAGAGAGAGAGAGAGAGAGAGAGAGAGAGAGAGAGAGAGAGAGAGAGAGAGAGAGAGAGAGAGAGAGAGAGAGAGAGAGAGAGAGAGAGAGAGAGAGAGAGAGAGAGAGAGAGAGAGAGAGAGAGAGAGAGAGAGAGAGAGAGAGAGAGAGAGAGAGAGAGAGAGAGAGAGAGAGAGAGAGAGAGTATTATGTATCCCACTGCAGATCCCAGTACAGTACTCATGATCTGCTGTAATTCGAAACTCTGCAGCTTCCTCCATACAGAGGATTAAAAAGAAAGTGGTACCTATGTCCTGTAACATCACAGCTACAGTGTTTAAGATTCGGAATAATGTTTCATCTTTTCTATATACACATGATTAAGACACCGGGAAAGAAAGAAATGTGTATTGAACTATGATATATAGCCTACATAATAGATGCATCATCTACTGGTACCATTACAGATAAACATATTTCAATTTAAGACTTTTTTATTTAAATACTGTGTTATATTTGTATTGTTTTGTAAAAGAAAATGTTAATGAACTAATTTGAAAAATATATAATTCAAAGCATGATAAAAAATTTTTTTTTGCCTACATTATAGAGTAAATGTGCATTGCATATTGGCATGAAAATAATGTTTTGTAATAAATATATATTTAATTTTAAATACAGTTTTTTATTTAATTAAAATAATTTCAGTAAATGTTTACTTTTAAAATATACAAATATATTTGAATATAAACTTTAACAATTTAATTTGTAATGTAATTAATAAAAAAATACTCATGTGTTTTACTTTTCAATCTCTGACAGAAAACAATTATGATAACGTACTTCCCTTTGGAATTACCTCATCTATGCATGTACGTCTTAACACCAGCGAATGAATAGCTGTGGGTAATTTTGCTATCAAAGCATCTTGCCTTTAATGCTGCTGTTGCCCTGCCTTTCTTCATGTTACATGCTCCTGCTGTCAATTTATCTTTCTTCCCTACCTTGCGCTTTTTGTCCCGTGAGCGGCTCCTTTTCTTTGCCCTTTCCTCCTCTTTCTCTTTTTTCTCTTGTTCGGCGAGAGCCTCTAAATCTTTATTTTTTCGCAGATGTTTGGCGGCTTGTGCCATAGTGCTTTAAACAGCCTCCGAGTGTCTTGATGAGACGAGGTGGCTGTGTAGCTCCGGATATCGATACTGGAGGGAATATTATGTTTGGAACCACGTCCGGACTCCTGCAGCACTAAAGTTCTGTCTCCGTCTCTCCCTGCTGCAGCACTATAGGCAAGCAGACCTCAGAACCCTTTATTGGGAGGGATACTGCTGCAGCACTGCGTACTCTCTCTCTCACTCTCTCTCTCTCTCTCTCTCTCTCTCTGCATTCGCTTTTGCCCGTTCTGTGTCGATCTGTTACTGACGCAATTTCACTGCTACATTAATTCGCGCATTACAAAGATTACACATAATTTGTTACAATTACAATTAAACAATTGTTATTTTTTTTTACATTGCCACTGTTGTTCTTATCCAGCTCCCTATACTAATGAAACTGCCTTGAACAAATACTGTATGTGCAGGTTACAAGCTGAATACCACAGCTTCTTGTTTTTTCTAAGATAAACAGCCTATGCAATGTCTATTCTGCCTGCACCTGTTTCCTCTCCTTAAAGGAGGTCTACATTTCTCCAGTCCTAGTATTGCTGATTCTGGTAAAAAAAACTTTATTGACCCTCACCCCCTTCCAAATGTTAGCTCATATGTGTGAATTTAGGGAAACTGTGTTAAAACATACAACAAATAACTATTGGGGAAAATATGGTAAAATATAATTAATTAAAGCTGCTAGCAGAATTGATCAGTTGGGGAGGGGTGCTTTTCTGCTTAGTTGCCAGAAGGTGTGTATTTATAACTGAACATTAGCAGTGTTCTGCTAAAGTGCGTGCTAGGGCCAGTCGCGTTTCCATGGTCACTTCTGGGGCTTGACTGTGCTCGGTGGGGCATCATCAAGGCCAACGGCCAGGGTTTTTTGGCCTGCTGAATACCTTGGTCGGGCCAGCTGGGGCTTGAGGAGTGGTTAAATGTGGAGATTAGCTGAATCTGCAGCAAGATGTGCATTTCGCTTTTTAAAGTTATTTTAAATTATTTATAATACCTGTAGAATAAACTCAAAATAGAGAACTGCCAGCACTACTGTGACCTTTTATGTAAGTATTTATACTCTTATACTCTATATAAGGAATGCTCTGCTTCTATCATTGAGGCTTTTCGACAGTTATAAATATTGATAATACAAGCAGTATTTAAAGATTTGTGGAGTCAGTAGAAAAAATTCATCCCTAATGAGCACATCTTTAGTGATCATCTGATAGTCACGGTTTTTTTAGCAAATGTGGTACTACTTAACTATACAAGACCATTTATAGACAGCTATGCTTATTTATGGGCAGATTATTTAATTGGCTATCTAAAGGGAACATTTTGTTTTCTAATATCCAGCTATTTATTTTCTTCTGATATGCTGATATTTCTACTGTATCTGAATACCAAACATATCTTATAATGTGTACTTTTTATTTTTGCATCCTCAAAGAACCAATAATATATCAAATATATTAGTTTTTCTGAACAAAAATGTCAAGTGTCAAAAAAACTTTATTGAATGAATCACACAGTTGGCAAACCTTTAAACACTGTTCATGTGGTTAGACACAATTTGCAAATCTGAATCACCCATTTTGCGAACTGTAAACACATTCTTATTCACAAAACACATTTAGCAGTTTGAGTCACCAAGGATGGTACACACGCAGAGCCGGCACCAGACCATAACTAACAGCGGGGTACGCAGCTTCCAACGAGAGGGCACACAATCAGCAACAATAACTTGCAAAAACGAGGCATAAAAACAACCAATACAGTGCAAGCGCACACTCATACAACTGGTACAGTCAGCTCATTTCCAGTAAAGTGAACAAGAAAATAACAAAATAAATCAATATTACCACAATCCCGTCGCAATAAAAACACAACAGATTGACAATTATATGCCGTAGTAATAATGTTCTATTAGCCAAGAGTCACAACAAGCGTATGTAAATTAAATAAACGCATAACTTACCTTTTAAAAAAGCTGAAGGTGGCGCTTATGAACATTACACCTCCACAAAACGGTGTCCTTCCATTCGGTCATGCATTTCCGAGTAAGATCCCTCTCGAAGGCCAGCTGTACTAACTGGGCCTTTCGTTTGTGAAGAATTGTCTGTGGTCGCTAAAAACATTGCGCAGAGAGGAGAAAGAATTCTCACATGTAGCTGTAGAAGCACCAAAAGTCAGAGCAAGTCAGTACACCAAGTATTGTTTGTAGAGCTTTGTGGTATTTTTAATGCTTAATTTATTTCATTATTCTTGATATATATTAAATGAATTAAAAACTGTGTAGGGAGCACAACAACCTCATTGGGAGGGCACGGCCCACGAGTGCCCTCCCTTAACACCACCCTGCACACACGCACACCCCAGAAGTTAACACACCACCACTCAAATTTAATAATTTAAGCAGGTTCTCAGTGGCCTTCATAGTCAGGACATTCCAAGAAAAAAAAAAGTCAATTTACTATCATTTTTCATTCTTGAACAGAATTCAGTAGAATGTCTCCACCAAAACTCTAGACAGTGGACCAGGAAAAAAATCTTCCTTGAAGTTGCATTTGGGGAAACACGTTATGGAAAAAGAACATGGTAGACACTTGAGGCAGGCCTGTTATAAATGATAACATGAACAGGTAAGTAACATCCACAAGTATACAATTCCACAGAATAGGCACGTAAAATCAACATAAACATCATCAAGAGCTGACCCAAAGCAAAGACAACACAAGGCTTATAAAAAGTCCAGGTGATTGTGAACAGGTGTGGTGATAATCAAGATGGCTGACGGAGGTGCAAGGGATGATGGGAAATGGAGTTCAGTCAATAGTCCGGCGAGAGTGAGCGGGTGCAACTTGTGAAACCCTGTCAATACAGTAATGCAGTACATAAACCTCTAACAAAATGATTTTTGGTAGAACTGAAAGAGGGTGAAAGGAGAGGTATATTCTCACAACAACAGGAGACACTCATTGTCAATATGGTCATTCAGAATAATGAAATTCGTTTGTTTGAAATACAATGAGTTGTTGTAGACAACATGAATTTTAAAGGAATCAACAGTGCAAGTCTTTCCACAATTGACTGTGTCCTGATAAGTCTCAAACAAGTCTATAGGGTACCATTTGAGAGAAATTCAGAAAGGAATAAAAAAACTAATTTTACTCAATTTTTCCTGTATATAGACAATGTTTGAATTGGACTCCATGGGAAGGCCTCTCTAACACATCTTTTCGGATGAAGCTGAATTCAGTCACACGAAAAGGAGAAGGAGAGGTCGCAATATTTTTGGTCAACGTGCCATTGTAGAGGTGCCTGGGCAGCAGGGTGGCAACGTGACCATATGTGCTGCCATCAGCAACTATGGGGTTCTCTTCTGCCATGTGACTTTAGGGCCATACAACACTGCCCATCTTATAACATTTCTGGATGCTCTACAGGATGCTTTGCTTAGACATAAACAGTGAGGTCATGAGCAGGCAAGAGCATCCTTTGTATGTTGTAATTTGGGACAATGTGAATTTTCACTGTGGTCCAAGTTTGTGAATGAGTTACAAATAACCCAAGTTTCATAAATGTGTGCCCCCCAGCATACTCTCCCTTAATCCTATTGAAGAATTTTTCTCAACATGACGGTGGAAGGTGTATGACAGAAACCCAGGAAAATCTACTCCATGCAATGGATGCAACATAGAACAATATAGAAGTGGAATCTATTCAACGTTGAATTCAGCATGCTAAAGGATTATTTCCCCATTGTTTAGCAAGGGAGAGGATTGCCTGTGACATAGAAGTCCTGTGGCCTGACCATGCCCACAGGCATGATGCGGAGCCAGAATGAATGATTCCTTACTATAATCAAATGACTTTTTTTCTTTGTGTTTAAGTTTTAATAAGTGCAGTAATGTGCAAGTACTCTACAATAAGTATTTTTTCCCCTGCTCTGCCCAGAGTGTAGTGTTTTGCATTTATTTATAAAATTTGTAATGATAGCTGTATAGGGTTTTTGCATTGGCTGGCTTTGTGTGCTATCTGACAATAATGTTTGGTTTGGGGTAAAGATAATACAGTTTTAATATAGTTAGATAATATAGTCAATTGTTAATTGTTTGATTTAGCAAGTTATGTCAAAGATTTTCTATGTAGCTTGAATTCTGAGGTTTGTATTTACTGTTTTGAGAAAGTGAGGTTACATTTCAAGAAATGTGTTTTAGCAATTCAGAAAACCTATAAGACAACCCAAAACAGGGAGACAAACAACCATGAACACTGGACCAGTACCTCCAACATAAAACAACAACTGACAACACAGGTGCTAGCATGGGAAGCGGGGGTGCTGGTAGATTAACATGGAATGCTGGCTTGTTGGTCGCAATGTTGGTATTCATAATTATATAATGACAAAAACTATTTTAAAAGTATTTTAAAAAACCTTTTAATAAAGAAAAAAGCATGTGGCAGGTTAATTGTGTGTTTACTGGTAGATAAAACCAGAATAAAAATCCTGCCTTGCTATGCACATGGGCCTACAGGACACCCCAGCTATTTGACATGACTATGATATGATATGACATGATATTTTGACATGACTTTCTTTTTGTTTGTTAATGTTCATAACAATAAGAAACAAGAAAAACATGTCCAATTGCATTGCTTTTGAAGTAAATGTACAGATGAAACCATTAAGAATGTGTGTCACGGGGAAAGGATCCTGAGATTCTGTATATTCTGAACTTTATTTTTTTTATTAAAAAAACAGAATTTCTTACAGAATATAAGGACTTACAGAAAACACAGGACTCAACCAGAATATAGGGATATTTATTGACAGGTGGATATTGGAGAGAAGATGATGGAAGCAAACAAAACATAATGAACATAAGTCTTACCTTTTTTGGACCATGGAGACATAGATGACGTGACACACATACTGTAAGATGCGTGTGTATAATCTTTTATTTTATTTCCTTTACATTTTCCATATTGGCAGAGTGAGGTTTTTGATTATGTTTGTAATCATCTGCAATGAAAATGCAGCTCCTTGTTGTTTGATTAAAGGACTCTTATTTTGACATGGAGAAAACAGCAGAAGAGCCATACTGAGGATTCTGTGAAGCACAGTGTTTCCGATCTCTTTATTCTCTTCTGAATTAACAGGTATGACTGTGAAACTAACAACAACAACAAAAAACACTTAAAGCTTGCACATACGCTCTATATATTGTTATTAAATGTGCATATTGTCAGATTGGTAAAAATAAGTCAAATACGTCAACATTTTTTAATTTTCTGCTGATCTGTGAACACTCTGGATGTGATGAACAATGGAGGCTCCAGTTACTGTTAAATCATGGTAAAAATCTAGTATTAATTTGTGTTGAATGTTATATATGTGTTTGATGTTCAAACAAAAGTTAATTAATGTTTTAATTTTAATGCACTCATCTAGTCACATAGTAGTCAGATTTAATAATCTGAACAAGGTAACACTGATTTATTTTAATATCACTACTGATGAAAGTGTGGATATGCCTATACAGACAATCTTAGGTGCATAATTTGGCTCTTAGTCATCATGTATGGCACTCCCCTGTAAACAATATAACCTAAACATGCTCTTATGGATGACGATCAGAATGTTAAATTTATTGATCTCTAAATTGGAGAAGCAATGACAAGTGAAAGAATATGTGCATGTTTATTATTTTGGTAATTTTTACAATACCTTACAATAAGGTGCTATTAGTTAACAATTAGTTAATGCATTAGCTAAAATGAACAATTAACAATTCTAATACAGCATTTATTAATGTTAGTTCATGTTAATTTTAGCATTTACTGACACATTATTAAAATCAAATGTTGTCACTGTTAACATTTGTTAATGCACCATGAACTAACATCAATAACTGTATTGACATGAACTAACATTAACAGGAATTAATAAATGATGAAAAACTAAATTGTTCATTGTTAGCTAATGTTAGCTACTGCATTTACTACTGTTAACAAATAGCACCTATTTATAAAGTGTTACCATTGTTTTTAAAGAAAACAAATGACATGATACATGATTATTAAGAATGAAAACTATTGTTTGAATACCATTTCAAAAGAACACATAAGGGTTTATTGACGAGAGGCCGTTTAATTATTAGAAAGATAATGCACACCCGAGGTGGTATTGCGGCCACAACGCAGAACGTTCGCTTCGCTTTTTCGCATTGCAGTCAGTGTGAAAGGGGCATAAGAGAGTCGCTTCAAGTTCCTTGTATGCATCCCATCATGCTCTACTCCAAAGGATTACAATACTTTGTATTCTGCATTCATTCATATGGATTTTCTATTAAGCATGATCAACATAGCAGATTTATCACATTTAAGGAGGCAAATTATGTTTTTGTTAGCCGCCATTGCGGAGGTCATTGCGGCATGGAAAAAACTTTAGATGCCATCAGCTCCAGATTCTACTGGCATGGCAAGGAAGAGGACATCCACAAATGGGTGAGTTTTGTTCCAACTTACTTATTATTTGAAAGACCAGAGGGTTGTACTTTGTGTGTGTATATATATATATTATCTTGTAGATAGTTGTCCTGAGTGACAGGCCAGAAGGTCTACATTAAAGGAGAAGAAGACCTACTGTACATACCAACAAGTGTGTGAGGTAAGTATTCCAAATGATAGAAAGGGATTGAAAGAAATTGGATGAAATGTATGGTTTCATTCTGTACGCCATATTTTTCACTAGATCGCAGAGCCTCTGGAGATAGTACAAATGAATTTAGTAGCGAAGTTTACTCCAACCAAGAGGAGGAATCGATACATTTTTGGCATTGTGGATTATTTCACAAAGTGGACAGAGGCATACGCACTAAAAGTGCAGACGTTTCTGAGTGCATTTTAGATTTTTTTCTACAAATTTGGTGCTCTAAAAAGGATTCTGACTGACCAAGGCAGACAAAGAAGAATTTGTTTATGAAGGTAACAGCTTTGTCACCTAAGTTGTTTGGGTGGTTTTATATAAGGGAAATTCTTATTTTGCATTAGATTAATTTTGACAAAGGTTAAAACTAAATAAATTTTTGGTTGGACATTTGCCATATCACCCAAAATGGCATTGTGGAGAAAATAAATGGTACAAATCAAAAGTGTGATGCTCATAACTGGATTGTTTACAGCTGCATTACCTAAAGCTGTAACACACACCTGAAGGCAACTTTATCTGGACTTCGGACCAAAAAGTCCTCACAACACAGTCCTCACCATTTTACCCGATGTGTGGTTAGGAGCCAAGATACCCTTCAGAAGTTCCTGAAAACTATGAGGTGGGTAAAGAATTCAGCTACACCTTGTGATGCGTCATAAAGGTGTAAGTGCAAAAACTAATTTCATCTAACTGTATATTTACAGTATGTTCTGTGTAGTGGTGCATACGATCTGGGCTGGGAAAAAACGATCTGGGCTGGGATTTTGTGAAACAAGATAGGGCCCTACAAAATCTTTTCTAGAAGGAGAAAAGAAGGAGCTGGGAAGGAGCTAAAAACTGAGGTACACTCTTAAAGATAAAGGTGCTTCATGATGCCATAAAAGAAACGAATGGTTCCATAACCAAAAATGGTTCTTCTATGGCATCACTGTGAAGAACCTTCTAAAGCACCTTTTTTTAAGAGTGTAGTTAAAACTAAACATAAATATATTATGTTTTTAATATTGAATACATAATTAATATGTATTTAATATTATGTTTTTAAAATATGAGTATTAATATTGTAATGTTTTGTTAGATAATAAATGCCTACCTTACTTGCTTATTATGGCAATATGCAACAAACTCTAAAAAAGGCTATGTAATAGACTCATACCAGAGAGCCGCCATGTGGCAAGGAAGTAAAAAAGAACTGAGAAAGGTAAGTGTATATCCTGCTTCACCAACCATGTAGAAATGTCTATATCTTGACATACACCTGCGTTCTTACACCTGGATCCACTGAATTATGATTTCCTACTTTTGTGTGAAAAGAACCACTGCACGCTCATTGTAAGAGGCTCAGAATATCCTAACACCCATTTGGGGACAGGTCAGTAGATATAATAAAATTCAGTGCTGTAACTAAATAAGTACAGGCAAGGTGATTTTTGCTTGTCATTTGATTCGTGAATTGAATTAGAATGATTTACATGTGTAATTTATAGCACCTTCATGAGGCAGAGGGGTGTGAGTGTTTCTCTGTGGACCTCTGCCATGATAGAGCATCCATTTCAAGTGGATGGCTTCAGATCTTATTGGGCATTGGTGTGCAAAGTAAGCTTAACTGCATGTTCAGGAGTTTTTGCCTGCGTTATATCATTTAAATGAGAAATAATCTGCTTTTCTCTAAACACCTGAAAGTGTGCTTTTTAATGATCCCACAACCTTTGAAACAAATGCTTAGGGCATAATTAGCATAAATATTGTGTCCATTAATTCAGCAATTGCTTTCTTACACAGATGACTTGTCACAGCTCTGTATAGGGCTCGGTGCATACTCCACACATGATCAGTGGGTAAGAATAACAAAAAATGGGTGTATCCACATGTGCATAAATTCATAGAAAACACTTCCTCAATTGTTTTCTTCATCACATTCAATGTAACACACTGTTGGCCATATACCAAGATTTCATTTGTCCTGCTTGTGTGTGGACATTTGTTTGACCACCATTGTAGTTTTTTTTTTAGTGACAATAAAATTTTCTTATGACTGTACTGTTTGTTGTGAAATGCATGTTCTGTAAAGCTGCTTTGCAACAATGCAGAAGTTTATGCAGTGTCTTTGTAGCATGTTTCAATAAAATAAAAACAAAAAAATAATATATTAATTTTAATTTATTGTGTTTTTGTAATGTAAAGCTAGAGATGGAACATTTGACAAAGAGGCTCCGAAGCCTGTTTTACTCTGTATGTCACAATGTAAAACTCTTCGGTGCAGCTTCACTCATTATAAGGAGACATTTTCAGATTCTCAGAATGAAGACATGCTGCTTAAGGCAGATCTGTGAGTCATTTGAAAGTTTGTGGCTGCTGTAACTGCAGCTGGCCACTAGATGTCACTGGTAGGGTCAGTCTTTGAATCTTTTATGTAGTCAGGAAAAAGCTTTACAGGGCTTCATCTGCCATTCTCTACGTTACGCACCAGTACACCAAAAAAGTAAACCCACAGTGCTTTACGATAAAGGTGATTCTGAAAGAATTTGTCAAGCAATGTTTGCAAATGTCTGAATATTTATTTGTATTTAAACACTTTATTGCAATGGTATTGTCTGATTAGTTTGCACATGGTTAAAATTCTATTTTTAACCACAAGAGACTTTAAGAAAGTTTTACTTGCATTTGGTAGGTATTTGTGGTATCCAATTTGTAGTATAAAACATATCACATTTCTGAAAATTACAACCACAAAATCATTAATTTTATCGTGAAAGCCTAGTGGGACAGATATATGGACAGGCACCTCCTCCACAATAAATAAAAGAGGAATGTGTGAGTTACAGACTTCACACAACTCGAGGATTCAGAAATTTATTGAACTGGTACTGCAAATCACAGTCATTCATTGCGAGCAATAAACTGAAAGTAATTTCACTTGAACAATCCCATTCAGCTATGACTTCCTTCTCAATGAAGAGCATTATATTATACAATAAGAATGATGCATTTAGCATGAGACATATTTCTAGCTGGCAAACTATGTGAACATTTATTACAGTTGTAGGAATGAAGTGCTGAGTATAGACTAATTTTGTCTTTATAATCTTTAAAAGATCCAATTATGCATTACAAAATCAAAAAACATTTTAAGGAATAGTAGGAGAGTTCAATTTGATCCATTGGAACGCTGCTCTTCCTTTGTAGTTTTTTGTTGTTGTTCTGTAGATGATTATTATACTGGTTTTCATCTGCTTCCTGTGATCACCGTATGGCTATTAGACCGACATCTATCAGTTTTTGAATTTTCTGAGCGATGACAGGATTCTTTAGATGGCTAGACAGACAGAAAATAAATTGGGTTTATATAACAATAATAGCAATTATGTGGACCACATTTTATGCAATATGCTAAAGATTATTTATAAAGTATGTAAATGTAAAAAAAAATGTCATACTCGCTGAGGGCCTGTGGGTCTTTCTGCATCTGCTCCAAGATCATGCGCATGGCAGGGTCACTCATTATCTGCTGCACTTCTGGGTCAGCCATGGCCCTCCGTTTCACGTCCTCGGGACTGTCGTTGCGCATTGCTTGGCTCACCATACAACGCTGCAGACCCTCTGTGGCCTCCTGCAGAGTGGAAAAGGGAAAACATTGTTTCAGAAAAGCACACTGGTCTAGGCAGTCATCTTCCTGACCAGCAAAATCTACCAGAGATACAAAATTTTCAAAAAACGGGTAATAACTGCACACCTTCGAGTTGGAGTCAAGCTCAAGTGCTTTCTGATACACATCCATTGCTTTGGAGAAGTCCTTCATTGCCTCCAGTGCTGCTCCCTTGCGTGTATAACCCTTTACTAAACAAAATAAGAATGGTTAGGTATAAAAGTCTGGATGACACTGACTTTAACAAAATGTATAACACTTACTGAAGTTAGGGTCCAGTTTGATACACTCCTCACAATCCTGAGAAACACAGAGGTGATTTAATAGTTTAGGATTAGTGCCATCACAGTCTCTAAATAATGATTTTATTAACCAGAATAATAGTTTTTAGCTGCAGTTGCCTCTGCACATGCTAGTCTTGACCACCGAGTGGCAGTATAACAACAGACTTGGACAGGAACTGTACACTGGTTTGAGTCAAAGAGGTGTGTTAAAACTAAATCTTGCCTCTCTAATGCACCATTTGTCACTTTTTAACCAAAGCAGGTAAAAGTAATTCACAATCAATTTTTCCCACAATAACAGATATTTCTGAAGTTCAATTCATTTGGTGTTATACTTTGACAGCTCCCTTATATTTCTGAGGAGCATATAAAATATATAATTACTGTTCTTTACATCTCCTTTATAAAATGTCTAACGAAAAATGTTGACGGAACAGCAAAGCATTCAACTTATTTAAATGCATTCCTAATTAAGTGAAAATCAAGTGTATGTATGTGCGACTACATATCATGATGACCTACTAAGAAAGTAAATACCATAGAATATTTCGATGACACATGCCATTCCCAAAAATAAAGATATAAAAAAAGGAAAATTAAAGAATGTGCAATAATACCATAACATTTACATTGTCCACAGCCCAAGATTTGCACTAATGATCTCATGGTAATTCCACTGTTTGTAACCTAAGATTTAAATATTGAAGCTTGACCATAAATACCAACCCTGTGGAGCCCCGGATGGACAGTTTTAGTGGAAACAGGACAGTGAAGGTGTGCATTTCATTTTGTAGTGATTTGGGCATCTGTGGTTTTGTTTTTAGACACTTTCTGGGTTAGGACCTGGATATTGTTTTTTAGACTTACACAAAAAAACAAAACAATAAAGTAACTCTGTGATTGTACCTTGAGGGCCAGCTGGAATTCCAGTAGTTTTGTGTAGCAGGCAGCTCTATTGCTGAAGAGTTTGGCATCATACGGGTTTCTCTTGATGGCCTCGGAATAATGCTTCATGGCCACCGGATAATCACCTGCACAAGATGCATCAGATTAATCATTATTTACACCATTTCAAAGTATTTCTTTTATCGCTAAACTTATTCACACCCTTATACACATACGCACCCTTCTGAAAGGCATCATTTCCCTTGTTTTTCTCTTCCAGAGCCAAATCATGATTGATGTAGGCCTCTTTCTCCTGTTCTTTTAAGACCTTCTCTGCCTGCAAGAAAGCAATACAAAACACAGAAATTTCTAAAATGTCCTGCCACCAGTGCACACAAGCAATCAACAGAAGGGTAGGCCCTTAAAACGTCTTTTAAGTAAAATTAAAGTAATGGGAATTTAAATGTCACAATGCAAAAAATATGAATCAGACTTTAATTTCTTCATACATTTTTTTTTCCATTTGTGCTGAAATATTCTTTGTGAGATCTACCTACCCAAGTCAATTGAAATAAATAATACACTACCAGTCAAAAACATAAGCTCAACAAATTTTACCTAAAACTTGTACCTTAAATAACGTAGGATATATAAAAATATACGAATGAAAATGTTATAAATAATAATAACAACATCAATATTACCTCCCTAAAATGTCCTAAAATTAATGTTCCGTTTTACCAAATAAGTAAACAAGATCGCATCTAAAATTATTCAATTATGATTTCATGATTAAATGTGGGACAATTCTGTATTTCACAGGATGAGTGGTAACTGTTACTTGATGAATCAGCCACCAAACCTTTCCCTCCTTCTTCCAAATTATGAGTAAGTGGCCCTAGACTTTTCACTGACAGTGTATATATGAATGAATGTTTCAAATGTATGTTTAAAACACCATAAATGTAACTGACCTGTTGGCATTTCTTAAGAACATCAGGCGTGCGGTGCTCTGTTAGACTCTTATTGAAGAACTGGACAGCCTCCTTGTACTTCTCCTGCTTAAAATAGGAGTTACCAATCCTGGCATATGCCCTGCAGCCAGAGAGAATCATCCAAGTATTTAACAGTTCACTTACAAACTTAAAACACAAATTAACATTTGCAAATTAACTCTGTGAGGTACAACTGGTCATTTTAAAGTTGCTGCGGTTAATACACACACACACACACACACACACTCACTTAGCGATCTGTCTGTAGTCTTCTCTGTTCTCTCGGCCCACCTCAATGGCCTTCTCACAAAGTTTTCTGCACTGATCAAACTCCCCCATTTCAAAATACACAGCTGAAAAGAGAGTTTAAGTTAAAGGATAAGGGTTTCATTTCGTACTTGATGGCACAATCCAAAAGATGCAGGAAAATCTATACTGATTGACATATTAAGTATGAATGTGTGTATAAATATACAGATATTGTCTGACCGCAAATCAAACAGATATATGGCGATGCAAATTATAAATGTGACAGGTGTGCTACAGGTGGTGATTAGGGTTGGGCTGACAGACGATGCCATCGTCCATCGCTGATGGCTGACAGACATCTTGATGTTAAGCTGGCATTGTGTTTCCCTCCCCGCAAAAACTCGACAAGCAAGCGAGTGTTGAACAAGTATAAACCTGGCTTTACGAGGAACAGGAATGCACTCTCATGAGGATACTTTTCCGTGCATGGATGCTATTCTGCACGCTCACAGTGCATAAATGCGATCCCGCAAGATTGCTTTTCTAGTTGTGGAACAGTTCTGCGCACTTGCATCACACATGCGCACGAGTTTTGGGTGGCCACTTTTTAAAATTGCATTACTCATTTTTTCAGTCAAACAGTTATTTTGTCATTTTCCACATTTCCTTGCATTATGAGCAAGATAAAACTTATACAGCAGAATTTCAGATCTTACGCTGTCATACACTGGCATACCACTCAACAAACTACGTTTGTCTTAATATCTTATGATTATATGATTGACGCAACTGTCCCGGCTCTTTCTGTTGCACTCTGTTTACATCCTGTAAAGATGACGTAAAAGTTTGGTCTGCAAAAACAGAACCAGAATATTTTAATTAAGAAATTATTCAATAATGAAAATGACCAGACTGGTGGGAGTTCAAAGGAGGGGCACACGCAAACAAACCTCTGCACCACAGCTTTAATGTATGTTTAATTCTTACCTGCTTGGTTTGACAGATAGGTCATGTTGGTAGGATCATTCTTCACAGCCTCTTTATAATGTTTCAAAGCAGTGGCAAAATCTCTCTTCTTGTATGCTGCGTTTCCCAGTTCCTTGTCCTTCAAGGCCTGGAGAAACAGAGACAAGATTATGGAATCAGGATTTTTTTTTGTAATCCATAATGCGGACAAATTCACGCATGCTTAAAAAACAAATCAGTCAAAAACACAAATAACAATATTTATCATGCTTGAAGAGTGAGTAAAGTAAGTAAAACAAGAGGTTCATTCATTACATTTTAAGATACAAAAATAGATAACGGTCTAAGACACAAAAATAAAATAGCCTTGATTAAATATAAGATCTACTTATTAAAGAACAAAAGGCAGTCAAAACTAACCTCCTACTTCATCTCTTTTTGAATTTGAATTATTTGGCAACCAGTATGAATGAGTAGCTTTGGAAATGCTACTGTGGATAAAGAGTGTTTTTGACCGCTTTAAAATGAAAAGTAAGTTTTTTTAAATGTATCCTGATTCCTGTCCAGTTCTGCTCATTTTTCCTCAAAGCTTTCCTCAAAGCTGGTGGGAAGTAAGTGCACGCACTTTTACGTTTAAGCAAAACTGCAGGTTGATCAACTATACTGTGTTTATTTCTGCTGTGTGACTGGCTTTTAGATTTACCCACATACATTAAAAATGTCAAAAAAATCTCCATCAGTATCAACATTTTTTTCATCTGGAGCTTTGAAATGGCTTTATCGCCCAGCAGTAAGTATTTCACTCCAAACACAGTCAATGGCCAGATGGCCTTTAGTACCATTCTCTTGTTTTCAGGAAGATCTTCCTCCCTGGGAGGTGGAGGAGCTGTCTCCTTGGGTTTAGGTGGAGGGGGAGGAGTTGGTTCCTCCTCTTCATCCATGCCAGACAGATCCAGACCCAGCAGTACTGAGAGAGTGGTCATGACCCTGGGGTCTTGAAGTTTCCTATAACAATAAACAAAATAAAATAAGTTACAAAAAGTGTTATAATAAAATTAATTATTTTTGCATTACATGCAGAGCAAGCAAATTATATATCATCATATAAACATTTCTACTACATTTATCATCAATTGTGGCACAGAAATTCTCAGGAACGTACTATATTTCTTAAAACATGCTGTATAAAAGCAGATAATATAATGTAATGTTTTTTTAAATAAAAATATATCATTGCTCTAGGTCTATATAATTGAAAGGCAACAGAATCGAACACACTGGCAGTCCAAAAGCACATACATGCAACGTAAACATGGCTTTAGCACATGAACTGATGGACCAGCAAAAAGAATTCTATAGAACTTTGCTTGTCACTGGCCCACAGGTGGGCCCAAATTTTTTAACAGCTAATATCCTATTCTAAACATAAAATAACATTTACAACCGATATTTAACTATTTCTACATTTGAGCACTGTGTTTAGAAAAAAATGATGGTGAAAAAGAGAAATTATATAAGGTCATTGCCCGATAGGTACACCCGTTTGTTATTACATATTTATAACACTAATATCCTATTCTAAATCTGATCTAAAAAACTATTCTATAAATCTCGCCAAACTACATATCATTGGAAAGCTCTTAGTGTAAAGTTTTCATATTGCAAAACCATTTGTGAAAAATAATGTAGTGAGAGTAATTTATTAAACTTCACTAACCCCACAGATGGGCCCATTTGTTATGCATGTAATATAAAGGGCTGATCTACTATATTTCACAAGTCATAAAACAAATTTGTTGCATTAATTAATGGAGCAATACGGAAACAAACACTGCAAACAATTACTGAATAAAGTTTTTCTCTGAAATTACAAGTACTTGCAGCCAGTCCTTGAATCTTTGTACAACTCCGTGTTATACATACATTTATATAAAACAATTTGTTATAAAAACTTAGATTTTTCTACTTCAACACAAATGCTTAATTGAATTAATGAAATTAATGAAAACAAAACAACAATAAAACAAAGACAAACTAACTTTCATTAGAAAAATAAATTAAATATAGTTCTTTTGTGTTATTTGCTTCGGTCTTCATTAATTATGCCGTGCACTCCTGTTGTATAAAGCAGACACTATACTATAACGCTAGTCTTAACCAGACGCGACGCGATATGATCGCAGTAATAAGCAATTTTACTGTCCTCACCTAACAGGATAAAAGGGCGTGGTGCAATTATCAATCATAAAACATGACCAATCAGAAGAGTTTTTCTGTCCTCACAGCAGCTGAAGCGCATGTACAAGCACATACAGATGTGCATCCTGTATTCTCATGACTTTCGTGATGCCGCACCGGACACTACGCTAATTTCTGAACCTAAATTTCTATTATCAGTCTCCCCTTATCCATGTTTGATGATTAATATTCATGACATGCAGAACTTTCAGCGAATGAGATCGATGTGTGATCGATGTGCGATGGTGGAGCTGTCAGCTGCGACGTCACAGAAATAGAAACCGTTGCTAAAATAGAAACCACTGTCGTGCGTCGCATATCGCTGTCATGGCTGGTTAGGACAAAAACTTTGATGAACATGGAAAAGATACCCTTTATCCATCTGGTTAGGACACGGTGTTACTGAACTAACTTCGACTTCATTCAGCACTGTGCAGACTGACCTATATCTTTAAATAAGCCCTGTGTCTTGTATTTATTTTTGACCAACGTATTGTATGCTGTATCAAAGCCTTAAAAACAAAGACAATCATAGCGCCAGAAATGGACACCTACGTGCCGAGCTCCGAAGGCTTGTTCCTGATCTGTTCCAGCAGCTCCTTGTAGCTGGGGTCAGAAAGCAGCGCCCGGGTTCGAGAGTCACCCTCCAGCTTCTCATACAAGTTGGGAATAGAAAATGGGTTCATTATCTTCCTCTCTGCAAAAGAACATGACAAGAAAAATTTACATTTCTCACCATGTTAACCATTATAAATGTAGTGCCCTTCTGATAAAACGTAATATTTGTATTTTTGGAGCACAAAAATTCAAATTCCATGTTAACGAAAAATTGTGCGCCACAAAAACACACGTTGACCCAATGTGATTTGAGAGAGGAAAGCGGGGAGGTAACTTTTGCTGGCAGCACTAAAAACTCTGACAAGCGTGTTGAAAGGACAATACATATGTAGTTGTGGATGACTGATTTCCCCACTAATACATTTACATGTGTAAAATTGTAAAAAATTGGTACAGCCTTATGACTAAAAAAAGTGAACTGCTTGCCATCCAATGAGGTTGGCTTGAAAGTAGTATTGTATATTAATAATATATGCCATTTTAAACGTTTAATGAATTGTTACATTGTATATGTTTTTTAGATGATTAGATATGTTTTTAATAATATAATAAATCATTAAATTAAAGGCCCTACCATAAATGTCATATTTCTTCTAAATTCTCCCACACCTTGCACTTCTTATCAGTGGTAATATTATGTGTTATTCATGTCACAGACATAATTAATAAATACAACAATAAATGTTGTATTTATATTTCACCATTAATGGGAACATGCAAATTAATCAACAGCAATCGCAGACCTAATTCTCCTTGATTGTTTGAAAATTAACAGCTCGTTGCTTTTACTCTTCAACAGAAGTCAAAATCACAAAGGAAATTTGGCTCCTATCATCACCCTTTCAGAAATATCTTTTAGAAATGTGAAAATTCTGGGAAAAAATAAAAAGACCATAACAGAAAACACTGTAAATGTCAGGCCTAACATTTTCCTTGGACATACTGATAAAGGTGCACAATAATTGCAGTTATTTGAAACAAAGTTATCAAACAATTATTCAATAATCACTGCAGTCCTACTTCAGACAGCTTAAAATGTGCAGCAAGTATATTAGTTAAAAAAATGAATTATTTTGTGAAGCTGTTCTTTTGAAGCTCATGAAGATGCCACTGTAAGAATAAAAAACAGAACCTGGTTTCTTTTTTGTTTTTATCAAAAGTCATATTGTGTTTAAAAGACACAGCGATAATAATGACGAATAATGAAGAATGGGGTTTACTTAGTGGAAATGGGTTTGTAACAGTTTTTTTTACAGCCAACAGAAAAGAAATGTTTACCTGCTAACCGTGCTTCCATATTCTGAAGTCCCTCCTTAAGCTGTTGGTTTGACGGCTCCTGGCGTAACCCTTCCTGATAGGTTGATTTGGCATCCTCAAGACGCCCAAGAAACTCTAAAGCAGCAGCTTTTCTTGAGTATCCCTTAAAATGCAAATAGAAATTAAAAAATATAGCTGCAAGCAGCAATCAATGGGTTTCATGTGCTTTAAGACCTTCAAATGCACTCATAAAAAAAAATTGTATTACTTGTATAAGTTGTTCAGAATTAGGATGCTTTGGTACCGAAATTGGTAGAGACCCTTAAGATTTTACTGGTATTGGTACAAATTCTGGTACCATGACAACACTACTTTCAATACATATTTAAACTAGTTCACCTTCCCCCAGTCCGGCTTGATTTTAATGGTTTGGCAAGCATCTTGCAGGGCATTGTCGTAATCCCCCTTCTTGGCATAGGCAGCAGAACGGTTGCTGAAGAGGACATGATTGGAAGGGTCTAATGTCAGAGCCTCTGTGTAACACTTAACCGCTTCCTCAACATTTCCTGCACTTAGCGCCTTGTTTCCTTGGTCTTTCAGCTGCGATACCTAAGAAACACATGAGGAAAGGTGAGGCAAAAGTTCAGTTAATGTAAAATGGGAATAGAATACATTACGTCAGCAAGAAAACAGTAGTAATAGCAAGCGGAAAAAAAAAAATTGATCAATTTCAGGATTTGGATTGCTGGGTAATTTAACTTGAAGTGAAGTCTCTTTCTACACATTTTCACAATGCAAATTTGGAGCATTTGAATGGTTATTTAAAGAATTATTTTTCCCTGCTTATTAAATAGTGAGTGAGTTAGATTTATTTTCATTACAACAGAGAACATATTAAATCATGGAGGACCAAAGAACTCAAAATGAAACAACTGTAAGTAATTAGTTTAATATACCAGTTTAATTTGCAAAACTGTAATAAATAAATAATTAAAACAATACTTAAATTGTTTAAATTAAATTAAAATGTATTTTGTATTATTCATGAAAATACAACATTAACTGTTTAAAATATTTACAAGATACACTTATACAAACTAAAGAGTTTTTATAATAAAGAGTATTTTTTCCATTTTGCTATTTTCCACTTTTTCCATGCGTTATTTTCCATCTCAGGTTTACAGTTGTGACCTTGTTAATCTGTTTTTTTATTTCTTGTAGAAGATGGTTTGTAACTTTATTTAGTATAATTTAGTAGCCAAATTGGTTGGCGAGTGAAAAAGTTCATATTAAACCCGTTTGATTGTGCTGATGTAAAACGGAAACACCCAGAAAACGGTGGGAGAAGGACCCCCACTGCGTCTTCAGCAGAAGTGCAGCATCTGTTGTCAAGACCTGACTAAATGTCACTGACAGCTGATGCCCTAAAAAATAACTTCCGGTCACAAAAAAATTATACACTCCAAATCTGTTTAAAACGATTTTTTTTACATCAATTACCTTATCTAACTGGGATTTAATAAATATTTAAAATTAGTTGTTTTTCTAGATTATCTATAGGATCCAGTAAGAAAAATATAGTTTTGTTTTGTAAAACTCTTTTTCCAAATTACGACATCCGGTTAGTTATTAGTTTACACATTCTCTTCAATGTTTTTTTCTGATTCTTGTATCTATACAACAATTTGCTAGATCAGGAAAGGCGAGTCTCAGCCTGATCACCTGAATGAATGATGTTGCGCCATTTACACACAGAGAAGTCTCTAGATGGACCACGAGCTCATGCTAAATTGCTAACTGATGCTGTGGATGTACTACACAAATAAAACTGTATTATGTCCAGAAATAAATATAAATACTATCAATTGTCAGTCAGCCAGAGATCACCCTTGCAAGAAAATACTAGCAGAGATCGCAAGTTACAGCACGACGAATGTCACATGCAGCTGCTAACGTGCTATTAGCCAGCTAGCCCTTGTATGTACTGTTGCGGCTTAAAATATGCTATGCTGTGTGTCTTCAATATTAGCAATAATACAAAACATGGCAAAACATTGAGCATATAACTGAAAAGGTCAGTTATTGCACACAACATGACATTTCTTCTACTCAACAGTTAATACTTACTTTCTCCATGGCGTGCGCACGAGATTCCAGAAACTACTAGGACACTGCTAAGACACTAGCGTCGCTCCGCCTCTCTTCTTATTATGAATGTATCTGAAAGAGCTGGGTTGCCAAGTAACACAGTTTATACCCATCAAAAGTTTTACACTTGCGTGTGTATTTATTATGCATGATATTTATGACTAATTAATTTGTAAATCTATGTTACTACTGTAATTTATACGTTAAACGGAAAATACTAAAATTTACTAAAATTTTCCGTTTTATACTAAAACGGAATCTGAACACAGGAACATAACATTAAACGTTGGCTATTTAGAAACATGAAAATATTAGACTAATATTTAGCAACATTAAAGGATTACTGTTACTAACGATTTAGAAAACATTAAAACATTAGTATTACTAATGATTTTGAAACATTAAAATAATAATAGTATTTATAAGAGAGCAGTTTTATCCCACTTGCCATCCAGTAATTTACTGGATACAAATATTTATTTTTTTATTGTGTTTTATGAGCTTATCTGTAATGATTACAAACCTTGGATAAGATAACAAAAAGATTAAAATATTTATTCATGCATCCATACTGCACCTTTCTTGAAAGCAGTATTTGCAAAATGTGCTCCTGCTTTATGTAAATTTGATTCATCCTACAAGGCTTGTGTTAGCCATGTCACTCTGAGGCAATCTTTTGAAAACCTCAGTTTTTGGTAGGGATTTGCTGCTTCTTGTATATTGCATCAATTTAGCAAATTTAGAACATGAGAGCCCAGAGAGCTCAAAGGTAATAAGAAGCTTTTCTGAGGGAGCTGTATGGCACTGAACTTTCAGAAAGGAAATGACATTTATTCTACTCAGCAGTTAATACCTACTTCTACCATGGCATGCGCATGAGATTCCAGAAACTACTAGACACTAGCGTTGCTCCGCCTCTCTTATTATAAATGTAGCTGAGGCAACTGGGTTGCCAAGTACAACAGTTTAAACCCATCAAAAATGTTCTTTGCATAATTCATTTATTATGCATGATATTTATGGCAAAATCTTTCTAAAATCTATAAGATTTCTAAATCTTAATTCACCACAGAAAATGTATATACGTATACTACTGTGGACCGGGGACAACTCTTTTTTTTCTGCAACTTTAATATGCTCTTAACAGGCACAGTTTGACGTTTTGTGTCATTCTTGAAGAAAGTTCTGTAGTGACTATAGGCTCGGGTGTAGTCGAGATGTGCACAAAAATTGGTATGATCATTCATTGTCTTTTAGACTCAAGTGGTTGTGTTTGTCTCCGCACAACAGCAACTGCTGCAACAAAAAAGCCTTTGGGTAAAAATAGAATTACATTGAAAAAGATATAATTTTGAGAGCATGTTCATCTTAACGCTGTTAATCATACCAATCTGAAACAAAATTGTGGTTAAATAAGTCTGAAAAGTTCTTTGTCACTTTTGTGTCCAGATACTTAAAACTCCGTAAAGAGGATTTGAAAGGCAGAGATGCTAATGGGTAATCTGCATCTGACTAAGAGCAGACTTAAAGAGCAATCTGATCTAGCCTATATACATATAAATTAAGATACAGTGTGTTGTTCAGTGCACCACCTGGATATTGTGTGAAGTACAATACATTTATTTAAACTGTATGAAATGTGCTTACAGGATTCCGCATGACGATTCGCAGCACAAAAAATCTAAATTCTGCATTCCTAATGACCACATCTGTATGTGAAGGGAGAGTGATGACATACTACAATTAAAGCGTAGTCTGACAGGATCAGTTAATGGAAATCAATATACCTGCATGAGATGCTGAGAACATATGGGACCTGCTTCTTGGAGATTTACATAAATCAGAAAAAAGCTCTCAGTGCATGAAAGTGGCTGGCCAAATTGGTACTAGATATACAGTTACACACAAACAATGGTCAGGATCACAATGGAATTCCCAGCTAATGATCATGGTTCGAATTTGAGCTTTATTGGAGTTATTTAGTTTTCTTGTGTGAAAAAAGCAGCTTGGTCATTTACATGTCCTCTGGTCAGGTACGTTTTTTAATTACACTGGGGTGAGGAAATTAGGACATGTTATCTTTTTAGGCAGGGCTTCAGATTCCTAGTGGCACCCCAATGCAAAGGTGATTACCATAAACTGTGTAAAAATACATCTAAATAACCAGTGAAACACATTTTAAAATAATTTAACATGCCTACATGCAAAAACTCATATATTTTATATTTTAATCTTATAAAATGCAAATGTTCATAGAAATATAGAACAATTTACAATGTACAGTGTAAGAATGCAGTATTTTTTTTTTCTTTTTAACTAACGCATGGTGAATTTCTGCTAAAATGCAGTATCATTATGGGAATGTGTGGTGCTTGTAATAATGCAGCAATCAGCCTGTAAAACAGCTTTATTATTTCGTTTACTAATCACATACCTGTATATTTTGTGTTCTTTTTCTCTTCCTCTTTTTTCCATGATGATGAATCGCCTTTTTCTGGTGAGCACAGACCAATTTCCAACCCTCCCAGCATCCATAGCTTGTGTGACCAGAAAAGCAGCTGATTTCTCAGATAGTTTGTTTAATGAAAATAATTATATTATGGTAGCCCAGGGGATATCTGGTATTAACATGGGTACTTGGAGACAAAAATATTAACTTAATTATTGTTTCTTAATCGTTGTACACACACATATAGCTGTACAAGTAGCATATGCTGGCTGGTTGGTTTGGTATTTGTCCCGCCCTCCTGCAAATGTAATTGGGCAGCTGAGTAAAAAATGACATTGACAAGTGCAGTTTTTTACCCAAAGCAAAAAAAAAACAATCAAAAACAATCATATAAAAACAATCATAAAAAAACAATCATATAAAAACGCTCAGAACCTAGAGCGTGCCGTTGTGCTCACTTGTTTAGGTATACTGTTCCTTTAAAGGTTTGGATCATTAACATGTATTGACATATTGACCTCTATAACACACAAATAATACAAAATGTAAATCAAACACACACATAGACAGCTATAATACCTCAGTCCTGAAGGCAGTTTCAGTACATTTGCCTTTAATCACATAGAAAAGAAAGATACTTTGTACAAAATAGTTTGACTCTGAAATTCATTACACAGTCTGACAGAGGAAAAGAAAGAGACATATTTTCAAAAGCTGCAATCCACAAAAAAAAAATACAAAATCATTTGGTGGAGATAAAACAAATAAACACAATCAACAAACAGTCAGTCACCTTTTACCTTCTACTTTTAAAATCACTGAACAAAAAACAAAATGTGATTTATATGGAGTTTCAGGTTATAAAAGCAGCATTTGTTTAATTTATTTCAGCATTTGTTTCAAAATTAAACCATTATTTTATTTTTACCATGATTTTTAGAAGGCAATTACCTTTTAATCACAGTATTACTACAAATATCATGATTAAACTATAGTTATTGTGGCAAAACCATTGTTAATTTGTGGATACCATGGTTTACTGCAAAAACATAAACCATTGGTAATTTATGTAAAACACGATGACATAATATCCTGCAACAAGTAATTAATAATGTCCCATATTACGGTACATTTTCGGGTAAGTACACTGTAAGTATAATGAAGTATGTAAAATGAACTGATTTTTCATTCAAGTTTTGCTCCAACTTTTTGTTCTCAATTCGTGTTGCATGCACTTATTAGTAAATACAACATACACTTCCACTCCTCCATTTTATTAACATTGATGGTTGTTGTGCATACAAAATACTCTGAGAGGGAAAAAGTAGATTTTGTTTATTTATGTCGTTTATTTAATAATTTATTAATTATTACATTTAATTTTTGATTTACTGTGTTTACTAAGTGCCTGCATATACTGTTTTCTTGATATATGAATATAATCATTCAGTAACAGTATATTTTACCTAATAGCATGGTATCACCAAAGCAAATTTTGTAAGGAAGTACAGCAGAAATGTTCTATATTGTAAAACTGGCCGAATTGGACATTAAAGGTTTGATCTAAAATGTTTTCCAGTGTTGCACAGAACTGTGTGAGTATTGTTAAGCATGGTATCTTTAAATTGATTTACATCCTTTAAACAGCATAATGCGGCCATATTTAACAATTCCCAGATGCTTTGGTTATGACAGCGAGAAAGGCCATAAATATTAAAGACCAACCAAGGAGTAATGACAAACATTGTTGATATTGTTGTACAATAACTCACTAGTTCTCGCTCACTAGACCCCAAAATTGCCCCTTTGGATCTTTATAGAATCACAGCTGACAATCCAGATAAAAGCTTGTATTATATTTTATTGTCAAAATGTGTCTGTGTTAATATTTATGGGCCTATATGTCTCTAAAGATATATAGCAAATGTTCAAGCGATAATAGAGAGTTTTATCACCTCATTTTACTATCTACAATGTTCTCATTCTTGTAATTCAACATATTCTAGATTTTGTATTGTATATTGAATCTTTTTGGTTTATTTTTTTTATTTGCAAGCAATTGGGTTTTCAGCAGTGTGGTCACTATAAAGATGTTTAGGGTATTGAGGTGTCTCAATAGTGACAAGCACAGCTCTTGCAAAAGCAGCAGTATATGACGTCTTGGGAGTGAGAAAGTTGTGTGAGAGGATACAAGTATTTTTTTAGTGTACAGAATGAGAATGCAAGGTTTGAAAACAGAAAGTGTGCGTGTTTTTGTATATGTCTGTATATAACAGAATGTGTGCGTGTGCAAAGAGACATCTGCTTTATAGAGTGCAGGTGAAACAACTGCTGTAATCCTCCTTACACATGCTGCAATTTTCAGTAAAACAGTGACAGCAGATCACAGAGGTTTTTCGAGATTAAAGGGGAAACCGAAATCAGAAAAATAAAATACATTTTCACTGCAAGTTTAGAAAATATGATCTATAGATTAAGGTTGAATGCAAGGCACCATTTACACTTGCAGAGTGGTCAAAAATATGTAATCCCAATGTTTTTTTAACAGCTATATGGATCTGTATAACAAAAATCTTAAAATAAAA
Organism: Beaufortia kweichowensis; assembly: GCA_019155185.1. Lineage (NCBI taxonomy): Eukaryota > Metazoa > Chordata > Actinopteri > Cypriniformes > Gastromyzontidae > Beaufortia > Beaufortia kweichowensis. Next base: position 5,827,218 of record CM032795.1, on the reverse strand, counting down.
ATGGCAGTTTATTCAGTAAGCTGTTTTTGAGGTGCAGCAAATTAGACCTGAGATGAATGTGATTATAAGGAATAGTTCACTCAAAACTAATATTTTTTTACTCAGCATTATTTCTTCATGTGGCTTTCAATAGCTTATGAAACAAGTATGATTCAATGGTATTACTGCAGCATCATTGATGTGAACCCCATGCACCATTTTTTCAGGTTGAATGAGAGCAAGAATGAATGAAACTTGGGAGGTATGATGGAGGGCAAGATTTGTGTTTTTATTAAAAATAGCTAAATGTTGGTTTGCTCTTGACACAAACATGCATGCATCCATCCTCTGAACGCTCCTATCCTCTGCAATGTCACAGGAGTGCTGGAGCCTATCCCAGCATTTTGGGCAGGGCAGGGTACACACTGGATATATGGCCAGTCCATTACAGGACACACAATCACACACACACCTAAAGGCAGTCCACATGTCTTTGGATTGTTGGGGAAACAGGGGAACCTGGTGAAAATGCATGCTGATAACTAGACCATGCAAACGCCACACCAACCAGGAACCTTCTTGCCATAAGGCTGTTGCTACCCACCGACTCACAATGCTGCCCTGAAAAGCTTTTAAAGTTTAAATATTTGTATAATGCTTGGTATAGTCTTTCAAATCACATGGACTGCTGTAATTGTGCTTTTGCTGACCCATTTAGACCTTGACAGGTCTTGATGACTGTATGCGTTCTATGAACAGAAAATTGCAGTGTGAACATTCTTCAACATATCTCCTTTTGTGTAATATGAAAAGAAGTTGTATGCCTATGGAATGAAATAAATCATAGCACATTTTTTTTATTTTATGCTCTTCCTCTGAACTTGTTGCACTTGGGTTACAAAAAATGTAAAAACAATCAACCAGAAAAAGCAGAAAAGAGCAATGCTATCAGATTTGAGGTGCAGCGGGTAGTGCACATGGGAAATTTGGGACATGAGGAAAAGATTAAATTCCACAAAACTAAAACAGTAGTTATAGATGTTTTACGCACAGCTTCACTATAGACGGCATGTTTTATGTCTAATCTCTCGCTGTTTCAAAGTCTGCTATCATTTATTTTCTCCTTTTGTCAAGTGCATTGCCAACCAGTACATTACAAAAAGGCTACACAAAAGTGTTAGCTATTTTAAACTCTCCACAACCCTCTTATATGTATAAATACCATATAAAAAAGACCAGAACAGTAATGGCATAGTGACAAAGAGATCTTACACATACAGCACACAATGTTTTCTTATCTTTGTACCTTAGTACCACAGTGTACTGTAAATTGTATAATAAGTGCTCTTTAATTTTATACTGCAGTCGCCTCAAATAAATGGGTTGAAAAACAATGACAAGCTTAACATCCATAAAGGAAGAATCTAATAAAGGAAGAATCTTGAAAAACATTCTGATGCACTCTTCATCTCCCACAGTGATGGTCCACAGTGTTGCGGTTATAATTTCCAGTTTTCCTATACCAACCACCTTCTACTTTATAGGACTTGTAGCATTACAACTATTGAGGCCACATCATTACAGTGCCATTTGGAGACGTAAATAAGTGAAAATATAGTTTTGTGCTAAGAAAAATATGTCAAACACAATTAATCTCAGCAAAATATTTGATTAGCCTGCAAAATATTATAAGCAGTTGGAATGGGTATGTTCTCGTTTACACAAATTAAGGATCAGATAATTTAGCCTTACCACCGTAAAAGCTTTTATCAAAACCAGTTGTTTTAAAAAGGTTTGGCTATTTTGTGAGGAAAGGGTCTTTCCCTCATATTAGTGTTATACCATTAGTAAAAGAGAAAACCTATAATTGTCTGTAGGGTTGTATGAGTTATCTAAAAAATGTATGAGCAAAAAAGTAAGCAACTAGGTAACAGGAGTCATGACAGTGTCCAAAATTCAGTGTGTGTTTTTATCTATTTCACACAAGACACAAGGTGTGTATCAAGTTGGAAAGAGTTCAAACCCTTTTTATACATCTTCATTTCAGTCTAAAAACAAACATCATAAACATCAGACATCAAAATGCTTGTTGGATGTCTTCATAGTAACATCGGGAAGCTTTCAGTTGCATTCTGGATGTCTATGCTTGGTCCAGCAGAAATTAGCAGTCATTATGTCTTGTGCAGCTCATGTCACGAAAATTGCCCAAATGATGTCCTTGCAAAACCATTTGCATTTTCTTAAGAAAAGAGGCTATCTGAGTTGACATGGGACTTGATAACATGTATAGCCAAAACAGTAATGTTCAAATCCTCTTCAACCTATAGACAGATATGGAAATATATGCCATATTGGTTATCTCCTATGAGAAACATACAGTTCTTCCTGGATTTGTTATGAGCTCTATGAAGAGTCTGTGAGCTGAATGAGTTGTGTGCTGCCCTTGAATATCCCTAAGTGTGCCAGCCAGAGATAAAACACGAATCGTTACACCAGGTGGTCAAACAGGTGCCACCTATTCATTTAACATGACCGCCTAATACGGTCATTGTCTAAATCATTGTCTCCTAGCACCACATTGATAATGCTATATCTGGGACAATTATGAATGTCATGAATAGCAGGCTACATTGTAATACAGACCAAAAGGCACAAAGGGATTCTGTGGAGCCCATGCTGATTAAAAACTGTGTATCTATGTAGTACATAATTTTAATCATATGCTGGTAAATCAGGGCTATCATGTGTAGGAGTAATCTATATCTGGAATGCCCCTTTCTCTATAGCCACGGTTGGTACCATAACCAGAATTGCTCATGGTATTGGGTGGCTTGTATAGACCTGTGCCATTGGAAGGAAATATAGTATGTATGATGTAATCCTCCTGTACAGGTTTGGGTTGAAGAGGCTGTCTTGTTGCTATAGGTGTCATCTGAAATCCAGGGCCTCTGATCTCTAAGATAGTATTATCTTTCTTGGTGCCTGACTCAATGTAGTCATCAAGGTGTTTGCTTTTGCGAGAACTACTTTGGCTGTAGTGGTCTCTTGAGGTGAAGCGCCCTGCACGGTGCCCATACCAGCAGAAAATAGCAATGATTAGAGCTAGGGAAACTATTGCTGTAGCACCTCCAATAATTCCAGCAAGTGGAAGAGATGTTAATTGAACAGTGCTTTGATCCTCACTTTGATCATCATTAGAGTGGTTGGGATCAGATGTTTCAGTTCTGGCACAAACTGGAACCTCATTTGAGTCTGTGTCACCCCCAGGCAAACTACTTCTGCTTCCACTGTTAGACACTAGAGGCACCATGCAGATGATGTAGCTGGAAGCAGGCTGCAAGGAGGTGAGAAGATACTCCCTACGATCACCCCTAACCAAGGTCTCAGTGATAGACCCCATGGTGGAACTGGTTCCCAGGCGAAGCCAGCTTAATCGAAAGGAAGATGATGTCTGTGCCACACTCCAAGTAACCCGGATGCTGTCATGGGACAACGGTTTCACATTTAGGGCTAGGTTTTTTCCCACACCACTGCTGCTTAATGTGTAGTCCAAACCTGTTTCTGGGAGAGCCAGGCCTGGGCGTTTGGACCTAAGTGTGAATAGAGACCCTTGAGGGGGGGAAAGAGTGGTAGAAATGGCTCCTACACCTCCACCACTCACTCTGTTACCACCAAACCCTGCACCTATGCCACCTCCTCCAGCAGCAGCCAACTCACATTCATCCATCTGATTTGTTAGGTCTCTTAGTGCCATGTCTCTGACTCGCTCGGGTGTCTGACAGATGAAGCCTCTCACTGTAATTGTATTCCCCTTTGCCTTCAGCCAGTCATGCAGCCAGCGCAAGTTGCACCCACAATGCCAAGGGTTGCCTCGCACAAGCAGCTGCCCCAGACCCTCCAAGTCCCGAAACAATCCTCTGGGAAGAGTGGTCAGATTGTTTCCAGAAATATCTAGGCGCTGCAGTCTGTGCATACCATCAAGCGAGCCCCGAGGCATGTGTATAATAGCGTTGTCCTGAAGTGATAGTCTCTGCAGGTGGGCACTAGGCAGGTTAAGTGGAGGTGTTTGAAGAGAGTTACGCACTAGGGAAAGTTCTGTTAAGTTTGATAAGCGTGAGAATGTATCATCTGCTATGCGTTGATTAGCTAAAAGATTACCATCTAAGACCAGGCGGCGTAAAGATGACAACCCGCGAAAGGCATGAGTGGGAATAGTGGAGATTCGGTTGTCATCTAATCTAAGCTCCTCAAGTGATGCAGGAAGACCAGATGGAATGCTGGAAAGGTGGTTTCTGGAAAGAAAGAGTAGACGAAGTCGAGGGTTGTCTGCAAAAGCCTGGTCCTCGATACTCACTGTAGAAACAGAGTTGTCGTCAAGATGCAACTTTTCAAGAAGTGGAAGTCTGGCAAGTGCCGCTCGTGGTAACACTCTAATGTTGTTGTCCTGGAGGTGAAGCTCTTTTAATGAAGGTGGCAAATGCATTGGAAAGTCATCCAATTCATTATCATATAGGTATATAACACGGACTGTAGTGAAATGCTCTAATGATTTGGGAAGCCCTGCGTTATCAATGTGATTATTCTGAAGATAAAGTACAGTCGCAGATGATGGAAGCGGTGGTATTGCGCTCAATCCACGGTCATTGCAATAAATGAAGTCTTCATCACAACGACACACAGAAGGGCACACTATGTCACCCTCACCATACAACCCCTGCGAAGAAGCTGTAGCCATCTCCAACAGCTCAGCCAACAGTGTCAGGCATAACAGCAGGAAAAACAGCAAGTCTCGAAGCTCCCCTATAGTTTCAGATGCCATCATGAAACTAGCAAGGTCTCCTCACCTCCACTTTCCTTTTATAGCACATTCAATAAAGCCAATGATTCTTGACAAAAAAGGACCCCAACCTCCGACAGTTCTTGTGTTTTGTTTTACCCTGGAGACAGACAAGAGAAACAGAATGTTAATGCCTAGGTTTTTTTTCTCATATTCCTATTAAAGTCAGTGAAAAAGTAATGTTATATACATGAAAAGAACTATTAAACCACATCCAGTTGTTTAATCATTCTTAGTATCTAAGTCATATATTGTTCTATTACAGTCCAGCTGCTTGTCTCACACATGAACTCAACAAGGTAAATAATGTTAGAATGCTTTTAGAGAAAAATAATTGAGTGACATGTACCTTGTAAATATATGTGGCTATATACTGATTGGTCAAAAAAGTACATGATTGTATTTTAAAGCAAATACCTAGGAGTCCTTGACTGGATCATTATTGCAGTAATAAATGGTTTAGTTGGCAAATATTATTTTTAACCCCAACCCCTGCAATGTGTAACTCATTGATTAATGTGTATGTAATGTGTAATCTCATTAATTAAACATACAGAATGTGTATCCTGTGGTCTTGGACCAACAATCCCTGATAGCACAGGTATGTTTCAGGATGACAACAGCAAGATTTAATTTATTCAGCATAAATTATGAATTTTGGTTCAAGGAGTATAAGGTTGTACAAGCAAAGTCATAAGACCAGTACATGTAAGACTGTGCATTTAAACACACAAGAACTAAAAACAGGTTAACATATTTAAAAATGACATTCTCAAAAAAAAGATACAAACTCTCAAACTAATACCCTTTAAGTAACTAGTGTTATTTATAGAAAATACGAAAGTATATGTGTGTGGGAAAACTGTACAATTTATAAAAAGATTTATAATTGAATCCCTGGTTATGGACATTATAATAAGTATGTAAAAGCTGTCTATATTGACAGTTTTGAAACTGTATATTTACCTTCTACATATTAATTTAGATTTCTTATACACACATGTGGATCTAATGTTTCTGTAATGTCAGTGGACATTTGTTTTCAACTGATTGTGGTATGTCTGAGACATCTGGTAAAAACAGGTATTTGGGTCACTTTATACAGTACAGAGATGAAGGGATAAATAGAAAGAGGGAGAGAGCTAAAATGCAGAGGAAGTGTGAGGGATTAGTGAGCATATTTGAATGTGACTGCATGGATTAAGCAGGTGCTTTATGGAGTGCCAAATTTTACTACAGATTTTCTAATGAAACCTAGTCTCTCTACCATCATAACAATATGCACATGTGAGTGGAAAATATGACTTTATGTTTAATTACAATATACTGAACAACTTAAACAAACCCAATAAACAAAAAACTTTTAACCTGTTAACTGTCACTGTTCCTCAGGAGGAACACCTATGTTATTTCCCTATTCACTTTCATATTTCATAGTTGAATTTTAATCTAATCATGACAAACTATAAATTGAGTTATAAGACTCAAGATGAAATATTTGACAAATGTTCATAACAATAAAAATAATAAAATAATAAAAAATAAATAATAAATAAAAAATGTTAAAGTTACTGTTACTGTAATTTATAAAAACACCTAAAATGTTCAGATTAAAAATTCAGATTAGTTTTCATGTGTTTACTTAATTTCTGCAGTAACATCTGTGTCTGCAGTCAAGTTAATATTATTTAAGATTTCAATATGAACATTTCTTATCAAATTTACCTATTTTCATCAACTTTACCTGTACAATCTACATATCTGTACAATTTACATTGATTTTGACAGCTCCATACTCTTAATGTATCATTGTTTGTACGTTTATTTCTCCAAAGCAATTTTAGATGAATCATCTGAGACTGAAGTTAATTCTTAAATCAAAACAACTGAGAACTCAAATCTCCTTAGCTATGAAAGAGAAACCTCTAAGCAATAAAATTTGATTTGGGAAACCAACTGCTGTTTTCCAGTCAGATCAATCTTACTACTAAACAGTTTGGGTCATTTACATGTACTCATTTAGCAGATGCTTTTATCTAAAGAGACTTACAAATTAGAGAGCATTTAACATTTTTCAGTGAGCTAACAATAAGTGTGGCCCACAAAGCCACCCTTGGCACAAAACATATATATTGACTTTTTTAGTGTTTATCATTGCAGCATGCCAGCATTCTTAGCACATGAGTAATACTGTAGGTCTGTAGGCGGTTTTATATTAACATATGGTATCTATAAACAGCCATAATATCTATTTTTTACCCTTTTTATTACTGACATTGTACAAGGCTGCAGTTTGATTCATCTGTGTTTTTCACTTCCCCAAACTCCCCATATACTGTGCCTTGATCTTTAACTGTTTGCAAAAGACAAATGTTCCATAAATCAAAAGTGCTGTTCTCATAGCGAAAATGTCAACATGTAAACATTTACATATTTTATTATTTCATAATTTATCATTATTTTATTTTAGAGATAATTTCACAGAATTCCCATTGATAAAAGGCACCATTAGAAACAGACAGCAATGAAAGTTGTTTCTTTTACATATATACTCATTCTGTTCTTTTCTGGTGGACTGAGCTACTCACAACCTGGTGGTACATCACAACCTACAAGCACCAATTGAAAACACACCTGTTCCACAACTACCTGACTAACCCATAACTGTTATTGTTTTCATAGTAACTCTGTTTATTAAATAAATTTGTTCATATTACTCTCGCTTCATCTGAGTGCTACATGTAAACATTGCTTTGTAAACTGCACTTATTGTTGGCTCATTGACAAAATACTAAATACTTGCTCATTTGTAAGTTGCTTTGGATAAAAACATCCGCTAAATTAATAAATGTAAATGTGTATTTGAATCTATATCTATATTGTTGAAGTGTCCTTGAAATGTTCTCATGCCTTTTGTCCTCCGAGGTATTTGGGTATTTATAAATTATGCTGTGTTAGATGTATAGAGTCAAGCTTTCCTTTTTTCATTTTTTTTCATTTCACGTGTCATTTTTTATAATATGGATAATACATGCCGCATTCGACTGCTCCAGACAAATTAATGTTTGCATTTTGGAACGGTCCACTGACGTCACTCCCTAATGGCCACAATTGCAAAGATTTAAACAGAAGAAAAAATAAGATAACCTTTACATGTCAGAATATGTTAGTTTTTATAGATATTAGCTCAATATTACAGGTTTTTAGAAACTACCTTTAATGTTGTGATAGTGTTTTGTCCCATATCCTATAGTTTATTGTAGTACACTTCAGCACAAATTTCATACCCCCAATTTTATTTAAAATAATTCAGGGAAATGTAAATCATATATCATTAACATGTCTAAGAAATTTGGAGGTAAATGATTATACAGGTATTGTGTTGTCCAAATATTCTTTATATTCTAATATTTTTACAAAATATTTCATTTTGAAGCAATAAAGAATTCAACTTCCAATAGCCATTATTAAATCAAGAACTCTTGTGGGGCATAAAAAACATAAAAATAACATAATGATCTGTTAAAGGGGCACTGTTATTGAATGATTAGGGACTATATTTGAAATGTTATATAAGAACAGCCAAAAATTCCCAATTTGGCATTTCCACCTGGCTTAAAGAATGAATAAAGCCTAGAATCTGGGTTTTTCCTATGCCAACCATCCTTTAACCCCAATGCATTGCACAAATCATAGGTCACGTTATAATGATGATTTGAATACTTTGAAGAGAAACGATCTTGCAAATTATCAAATACCATACTGAGGTCTTCCCCACTATAATATTATCACATTGTTTTTGTTTCATTAATCAAAATTATAAAAAGTCTTTGTTCTGTTATTTTACTACAACCATATATATTTACCAGTATTGTTACATTTTATTCCAGATTCATTACACAAATCAAGCAATGACCAAATGCATCTATGTTATAAGATATTACTTCCCCTGACTAATATTCAATAGCACAGTGACAGCAAGTGTGAAGTACCATGACTAAAATTTATTTTGTTACCCCATTGAGTGGAACAAATCTGCACATTACACTTTAAAAAGCCCTTCAAGGGTGTTGTACGGTGGCCGAGAGAGCTCAACGCGCTGCAAATAAAGAAAACACATGCAAATAGAAAAAACATCTTCATTAGTTTGACAACACATGCGCTGCAAAGTCCACAACACTTGCAAATAGAAAAACGCGCTGCAAAAGTCCACAACACTTGCAAATAGAAAAGCTAGCTGCAAAGTCCACAACACTTGCAAATAGAAAAGCTGGCTGCAAAGTCCACAACACTTGCAAATAGAAAAACGGCTGCAAAAGTCCACAACACTTGCAAATAGAAAAGCGGCTGCAAAGTCCACAACACTTGCAAATAGAAAAGCGCTGCAAATAGCACCGACCACAACGGAAATGTTTCAAGGGGACCCAAATAAGTGACGAACCCTACTGGGACCTGCTTATTGTTTAATTTTCTACTCGCCAGTGTTGTTAATGACTTGAAAGGTGAGTTTTCTTTTGTTTATTTAAACATCCTGATCGTATAATTGCCTTTTTATATTAGTAGCCTAAATAATCTGACATGGTACACAACAGTAGAAAATTAAACAATAAGCAGGTCCCAGTAGGGTTCGGTCACTTATTTGGGTCCCCTTGAAACATTTCCGTTGTGGTCGGTTGCTATTTGCAGCGTTTTCTATTTGCAAGTGTTGTGGACTTTTGCAGCGTTTTTCTATTTGCAAAGTGTTGTGGACTTTGCAGCGTGTTTTTCTATTTGCAAGTGTTGTGGACTTTGCAGCGCCGTTTTCTATTTGCAAGTGTTGTGGACTTTTGCAGCGCATGTGTTGTCAAACTAATGAAGATGTTTTCTTTATTTGCTGGTGTTTTTTCTATTTGCATGTGTTTTCTTAATTTGCAGCGCGTTGAGCTCTCTCGGCCACCGTAGTGTTGTCTGTAGGAATTTATTTTAAAAAGTATATTTCTTCCAATAAATTGATACCCTTTTCTTTTTGAATTCATTTAAGTTTTACATAAGTAAAAAGTGTGAATGTTTTTGTAACTTATTACCTATCAAGATTTTACTCACCTTCACAATAAATTGCTTCTACAAAACTCTATTTAAGTGTTTATATCCGACCCGCCCACATGCTGCAGCAGAACAACGAGATCGTTGCTCATTGTCACCTGTACCGGACCAGTTTCGGATTTGTGGAGTTTTTGAGGGCTTTATACAACGTGCAACCGATGTAAGTAACTTTTTACATTGCATAAAGTTAGGTTTTAGCCGAATGAGCACGCATTTATTGCACTATAAAATGTAAAAGCGTTGCCCGGTTTCAAACAGTAACGTTAAGTTTGTCTGTTTTGCATGCGCCGCATGAGGCCTTACCGAAGGTCTTGACATTAACATTAAAAGTTACGTTAACTGCTAGGTTTGTAGTTACTGTTGATGATTGAAAAAGATGAGGACATAATATATTCCTGGCGTCTCTCTCTCTGCAACGTGGTATCATGAAAATTCGTAAATATGTATACGTGTGTGTTGCTCTCTCCTCGCATTCTGTTTTGAATGAGGGTAAAAAAGTTGTTAGACTTAAAGTAGAAAGATAGGACTGGCAGCAGGCTGAGTGTTCAGCAAACCAGCTGTTTATGGACCTAGTCCGCTTTAACATTGTTTTATCAGTTTTTTTAAACACTTTAACTTAATCTGTTGATATATTTGTCTGAAATATTTTGAAACCATTTGTTCAAGTAAAAATCATTTTTCATAAATAAACTCTTCTTTCATTTGTGTTGCTTCTTTAGAAGACCATCAGATCTACTGGGAGGAGCAGTTCATGGAGTAGAATATGGCACAGATTGTACTTAAAACGTGTTCTTGTATTAGTTTATTATGTTTTAATACATATGAAAAGGTACTGTACTATGCACTAAAATCAGTCCTTTTATGTAAATCGCTCAGGTCAAGAGTCACTGTATTTTAATGTCAGTGTTAAGAGTACACAGATTGCACTTTGAAGGTGTTCTATGCTGCACTTAAAGATGAGGTCAGATGTTTCTGTCATTTTTAATGTTAAAATGTTTACATTACCATTATTGTGTTACATTAACATTAAAATTGATTACAGAAAATGAGTTCACCCAATTATTTGTATATGGCAGCTGTTATAGAGTAATAAACGTTGGAAACGAATACCTCGCTTTCCTTATTTATTAAAGTTATGGCAATGCTAACTAATTATTTCAAGTGGATTGAAGAAATAATTTGTCTAAATTAATGAGAGTAAATGAATTAATTAAACTCAAAAAATTTAATTTTTTATTTTAAATGTACTTATTTTAACTAAGTATGATTTGGTCAATATGCTGCTCTTTGTCACAATGGTTAAACTCAAATGATAAATTTGCTTTATCTTGTAGACTCTATTTCATTTTTTAGCATACAGTAAAATACATAATACTGTTCTTTACCAACTCAAAATACCAAGAAGTTCACTAAACTTACAAAAAGTAAGTTGGAAAATGTTGCCTTAATTTTTTGAGTTGAATCTAAGTAACAAGTAGTTTAGTCTACAAGTAGTTAACAAGTAGTTATCTAAGTAGTTTTTACAGTGTAGACTCAGTGTTATGTGTTTCTTTAAGGAAAATTAAATTTGTCTTTTAGCCCCTTAAGGAACAAAAACTGCCTTATGTTTGACCTTACCTTCAAGACCTCTCACATAAAAATATATATCATAAAGTGTGATTTAAATCGAACACGATCAAAATATGATTGACTGTTAACTGTTATACTTGGTATCATTTACATTGACACACATCACAACACATCAGTTATTGTTAATCTACCTTTAGTAATGCAATGATATAAGCTGATATAATGATATAAGTTTGTGGCTAAATAGCATCTCTTGCTGCTTTATCTTAATTTATTAGATCTTCTACAAAGTAAACGCACAGCACTTGACAAATCGGGGAGATTTTACTTACTTTGCATGCATGCTCTCTGTGAATGCACTTGGTGAGTTTTTTTTATCTTTTCCTGGCAGTCAGTGTACCGAGTCCACAAAATTTTCTATTCTCTTTGTCAAGTCTGGATCAGGGAGAGATTTATTACTTCTTGTCTGACTGTCACTTTAATTTTCTTTTAGACCATTGATATGATTTTGTATCTTTCTACATCCTTAAGTGTATTTTTTAGTTTACCATTCTCCTTGGTTATTGTCTTTGCAACCAAAGCCATAAGAGCAACATTATGCCAAGCTTTCCAATTTCTTATCCTGACTGGCTTAATTTAAGAGTATTTAGCTATATACTATTAACTATATGTTAATACATGCTCTCGCTATTATAGCAGACCATAAGCTATTACAGATTTGGCTGCCGTCTGTGTCTTGACCAAATGCATTATTGTATCATTAGCTCCTGCACAAAACGTTTAGGGTTGATTTTATGTTTGACATTTGCAGTCTGTTGTTTTCTCTATAGAACTACAGATAAGGCTTACATAATGATGTTGCTCTTAAAATTGTGTATTTCTGTCTGATTGAGTCAGTAAGGTATGAGCTTATTCAACAGGAGAACTGCATTTGTATTCAATTCATCATTCTTTGTAAGATATCTCCCACTCTTTTTCTCTGAACGTGTCCTGCATGTGAAGTGATGCAGCCGACTGTGTCACAATTTATCTTGCTACTTTCATGCAACCTCTTCTATTTCTTCACGAACACTAATTTCACTGTTTTTTTATTCTATCATTCCTAAAATATTTCTCCTTTTTTGCTGGCAAGGTTTGCATTTAAACAAAACATTTAAATATCTTAATACTTTTACTTTACTTGATGCATATCTGAATGTCAATTCCTTTTATAGCTCCTGTAAACAACAAGCCTGACTTCCTTTAACTCTTTAATTCCAAATCATTCCTTTAGCTTACACAATTCTCTGATATATGTAAATCCAAATGCACAAAAACATGCATGACTGCATTCAATATGCCCTATACATGTCCCTGAGAACACAAATGTCCCTTGCATCATGCTAAAATAACATGGATCATTATGGTACATACTGACATATAGACATATCAAATTATAGGGATGCAATAATACAGTTAACGGTTCAATACAATAATCGGTTTTAAACTACGGTTTTCGGTTTGGTTTTGATGGCTCAGCCATCAGAGTGTTTTTGCATAGTGACTGGATATTTACACGTGAAAAGGCATTTATATCTATCGCTGCACATAGACTCACAAGCACACACACAAACACAGAGCCAACTTAGAGAGAAATAAAACACATGGAAATGATTTAAACGCAAAACAGAAAAAACGCAATTCACAAGCGTGTACTGTACTGTGAATGTTGTACCTAACGGTTCAATTTTATATTGAGAATTGTGGCTTCCCTAATATCAAATATGAAAATGCAATTTATGTTATTTGTTTAAATGAAAACAAGTTCTATGAAATTTAAATGTGTATTATATAATTGCAAATTATATTAAAAAATAAGCGCTAACGAAACTGTTGGACGCACCCTGCAACAGTGTTGGTATTGCATTGGAACCGTGATTAGGCTATATCAAAACGGTAAAACATTCCATAATGTTTATATATGGTTATAATATGGTTATTTTACTGCAAAACATTTGTAAACTGTTGAAGTGGTTATTGTTACACAATTTGATGTCATTTGTAAATAGTATACAGTGTTATAGATTACAAGTACAATATATTTATTATTATTTTATCTTCATCCAAATATGATTATGAATACTACATTATTCTGTAGTATTAACTAACACTATAGTAATTAATTTCATCAAGCAATTTTACATTTCACTACAGTTTACTATAGTATAGACTACTACTACTATTTTTTCATCTGGGACTCGGGAAATTTGTTGAAACCCTTACAAACTCTTAATAAATGTTGATTATTTAAAGAGACTTTACTTTATTGTGTATTCTTACACAGAATGTTTTACTAAGTTACTAACTGTCGTTGGGGCCTTACTTCTCAAAAGTCTGAATTAGACAAATGCAAAATTTGTTTCAATCAGTTAAAAGGAAACCAAACTCATACTGTTTTGTTAGGGTAGATACAGAACAAGTCTTGATACTCTTTAACCTGATCACTTTCACTGCACATATTAAGCATATGAAACTTAAATTTTAGATATTTTAATTATTTTTGTATTGTTTTATATTTTTTTTAAATTGACATTTAAACATTTATTCTCCAGTCTTAAACCTTTGCATCAATATATAGTTTGTCATGATTAGATTAGAATTCAACTACGAAATATTAAAGTGATTAGTGAAATAACCTAAGCATTTCACCTATGGAACGGTGACAGTTAACAGGTTAAGCTGACAGCTTCGACACATAACAGCTCCTCTTCTTACTAAACTTACCAATCACATCAGAGTTTCAAATAATATGTTATTTAAATCCGTCAAAAACACAATAGGCTGAAAACTTAAATGTGCCTCCTTTGACATAAATAACCATTACAATCAAAATAATTGATATGCCATTTCTACAACCAATACGTTTTTCAAGCCTGCCATTGGTGAGTAAAATATTTGGACAGAATGGGACATTCATACTTTTAAATATTGTTGTACTGTCATAGGCAGTGGTCACTGTGTGATTTCATGTATAAACTTCCTACCTTGACAAGTCTTCATGATGGGAAGTCTTCATATATTATCCACATACAAGTCTTGTTTTGTTATAGCTAATGATGAATTTCAGTTTACACTTTAGCCTTCTGAGATAATTACTCCACCAGTGTGTGTGAGACTCATCAAACTGTGAGCACACTTCTTCCCATAAAGTTGTGTTCAGTGAGATGCAGTAGAGAGCAGTCTTAATCCAGCAGAAGGACAGTCCATGCAGGATGTTTTTGAAAGTTGTGTGTTGGGGTCATTCCAGTCAGTAAAGCAATGGTATGTGACAGAAAGGGCATTTTATCATGAAAAATGTCATTCTAAATGAATATTAAAATGATCCTCAGATTGACAAACTACAAAATATCTTGTTCTTCCAACTAATAAACTCCAACTAATCACTGCGGTTGCAGGCCAATATTTCAAATCCTCTTTCATGCCTTGCAAAATCACATGTGTTCTCCTTGCTGCTATAAAAAATTGATCACTTATCAAAGGGCCTATTAGTTGTAGCTTTGAATAAAATAATCCTGAGATGTCCCCACAAATTGAACTGAATCCCCTTCTGGTTTTCCAGGCCAGTCAGGAAAAACTGCATTTGTCATGTTTCTTTTAGTCCAGATGAAGGTTCTGTAGAGAAAGCAAACATGTATATTCAACAATCAAATACAGTGTAAAAGTGTATTGTTGTTAATAGTTGACAGTTAAAATAACTAGCACAGAGAAATCAGACTTGACTTTGAGGTTTAGTACATAAGCTTTTAAGAGTGAATGAAATGGAAGAAACTAGAGTAATGACACAAAGGGTTGCTGGAGTATGCCAGTTGTCTTTTTGTGTATTTCTACATTCATATTACACATACTAATTTCATTGGCCTTTTGAAATTCAGATCAGAAAAAAACCCGTAGTGTCATCATCAACACAACGTCTTGTTCTCTCCATCAAATGTAACTGAGACGTTTTGTGTGACTCATATTCGGACTGTTCAGTTTTAGTTTGATTCAGTAATGTTCCATTTGCAAATTAATCACTTCTTTGAGTTTTTTTTCAATGAATCGTAAAACAACAAAATAGGTTGTCTATGCAACGGGACAAAAACCTGATTGCTCTTGTAAAAATGGTTTATTGGATTTATAGTGCAGTTTAATGGAATAAAAAGTTTCTTTCAAGCAAAAGTGTCTGTGCATATTCTGAGATGAAATCCTGCAGCTGCATTTGTCTTATTAGGGAGTGGAAGCATAACACATGCTGTGCACCAACACACAACAGTAGCTTTAAACCACTGTATATTGCATCGCATTTGTTTCTGATATCTGAGCATTTGAATCCCCACGAGAACATAAGTAAACAACTGGAACAAGTGCATCCCTCATTCATTTTGTGTGATGCTTTATCAATTCAAATCAGGAGATTAAAAATAAAATGTAATTCCCCAAGGTCAAAGATTATTTTTAAAAGATCTCACAAGCTGCCAAGGAACAGCTGCCTGGCCTAAAATGATCCATGGACCATAAACCTATCCTGCAACTCATACAACAATATAGATCATTTGTCACTTTTCTAAAAATGACCCATAGGAATTTACAAAATTAGTGTCCCTAGCATCAGCTACCGATGCCAACGGAATTTTCGCATCAATGTTTTGTGGGATTTAATCTAAAAAGTTCACACATTATGTATTTTTACTGCAACATCACATGCAACACGTTTTTTTTCAACGTGTTTTTTATGACAGCTAGAGGGCACTTATCTTAAGAATGTGACTATTAGTTGTAATTAGCTGCTTGCAAAAATGAACTATGGGGTCGTTTTGTAGAAAAGGACATTCTTTGGACCGTAGTTTTCCTCTAAGTTTTGTCCCACACACAGTTCTTTCACAGCAGTTGTAGTGCTAATGCATTATACATGTGCAGAACAGGTTGATGACCATAATGACAGGTGAAAAAGTGAAGAATAATTGTGTTATTGTCAGCAAGCATGATCAATTGTGAGTGCAGTCTGTATGATGTTTTTAAAGGCTTTTTAAAGCAGCAGGGTATGCAGGTAATAGACAGCAAAGCATCTGAATAAAGTAAGGAAGAAAAAGTATAGCATATGGACAAGTTGTTGGTACAAAAAAAGAATGAATGGTTGTTGCTGGTAACTGCTGCAGCATTTCAAGAAGCAAAGCAGACTTTTAAGTAATCGGCCAATCAGAACTTCTACTAGCCTACTCTCCGACTTATATATTACATATATAATATAAAAATATCTGCCCTTTCAAATAGGGCTGCACGATATTGGAAAAAACTGACATTGCGATGTTTTTGTTTTCTACGATATATACTGCGATGTGTAGAAATGCAGGAGGACACTTCATTATCACACTAGGATAATAACATGAGTGAAAAAATAAGTCATTTAACATTTTATTCAACAATTACAAACCTCTTTTTGAAAACAGTAGCAAACATCTTGTCACAAAATTGGAAAGTTTTGGTTATGGTAAACACCAACCCCTGAGTGGCTTATAAAATAAGTATTTGTTATAAAACAAATAAATTATAGTCATACTTAACTTATAATAAATAAATAATAAATAATAATAAACATTTTACTTATGTTGAATACTATTTATCAAGAGAAGTATTTTGCTCCGCAGACTTTTCTTTGCAACAGTGCTAAAATAAAACAAGTGTTGGCCAGTATACCAAATAAAGATTAAATGTAGTTTATTTAACAAAGTTCGGGAGGAGCATGGTCATGTAATCCAACCAATCAGCGCAGAGAGGTCTCTCTATATAGCTGTCCCTCTTCGCTGTCCCGTGACAGTTTTTTGCAGCATCACTCCTCGACCCCATCGCCTCTCTCGCGACTGGTATCTATCCCAGTTAAAAAAGGGGGGAGGAATCTGGGTTCGTGCTAAAATTCCGAGCTCGGAGCCCTCCCCTCGGACAGCACGCCAAATATGCTTTGTTTTATATCTGATTTTATGTTAATGCAAATGAAGCAAAAAAATCTGGTTTCTTTCTTATAATTGTTGCATATAGTAAATATTAATATTCAAACATACCATTTTGACTTTGACTCTGACTTAAGCTACTGTATGCTTCAATTTGCTCACTCGAGATCAAAGGTTTTTTCCCAAGAATACACGTCTGTCAACCAGTGCAGGCTTGAGACTCGAACGCTGGCATGTTATTATGTTGCCACTTGCACTGAAAAGCCTCTCTGATGGGGAACTTTTAGCAGGGATAGAAAGGTATCTGTGGGCAAGCTTGGCGAGATGTGGAAAGCTTACTCTTTCTGTAGCCAAAATATTCCATATTACTGACGTTGCGTTTCTTTTTGCGACCAAATCTTCCATTTCTGTGCTTTTCTCCTGTTCCGCGCTCATTTTGTTGTGCGAACCCAGCGCCTGCCGCCTGTCACCTGCCGCCTGCGTGTCACAAAACGTGACGTCTCAAACTTGTGCTTTGTAAAAAAATTTAAAGAACGAATTATCAGAAAAATTAAACCAGAATGAATGGGTTACTGCAAATATAGAATTGTACGTGTTTTTCATTTTGATATTAAACAAAAATATGTAAAATATGTTTTGCCCTATCGCACCTCCTGCGATGTGACTATCGCGGGTGTGCACATCGCGATGACGATGCTGAAACGATGTATCGTGCAGCACTAATTTCAAATGTACTAAAAATGCATTTCAGGTACACAAATAAAATCAAAATAAAACACCACCTCAAACAAAACAAACCTGTGGTCTCATAAAAAATGCAAATAGACAGGATAGGCCAATGTCTGCTAAAAATGGTCAGATATGCTACTTCATTGCTGGGAGTTTTTTTTCTTTTCACATTACGGTTAGTTACCCCACATTATTTTCTTGGCTCTGTACAAGTTTCCTGCTTCTGCACTATATCAGCTTTAACTTCACCCGAATTCACTGTTAAAAATAAACAAAACTGAAATATTTTTCATTAGATTTTCTCTCATTTATATATCAGCATCTAACCCCCAACTGTGACATTACAATTATTTTAATTAACCTTTTCTTAGTGTTAAATGTAATAATATTGCAACACATCACACTAAGATAGGCTGCATTTAAATTAACATTTATTTAAAAAAAGCTATTCTGGCTGTCATACACACATACAGTTATATACAGTGCAATTACAGCCAATAAATCCCCAGGACTTGAAGTGTTAAACACATTTAGATTTAAGAAAATGTAGTTTGTATTTCCATCATTAATTATTTATCTCATTGATTCACCTGCAATTATTCAGATGGGCTGCCTCCGACTAAAGATTTTTCTAGTCAACTAGTAGTTCTTCATTTAAGCAATTAAGCAAGCCTTTAATATTAAGCAAGCCTATAATGCTGTTTCAGCCATAGATAAAATAGTTTCATTTTCAAAATACTTAAATTTCATTCAGTTTATTTATTAAGATAATCTACACAACATTACTTGAAGTTCACTAGAAAACTGGGTGAATTTGTGAAACATAACCTGCCAAATTTCCTAGTGATTATTATAGTTATTATTATAGTTGAATTTGGCAGAGTTGGCATGTGTTCATTTCAAACCCTGTATACTATCCTCTAATTGCTTAAAGAAACCATGATTAAAGGTTTTAGGCTGTAATAATATTCACATATCAAACACAGCCTATCATCTATTACACTAATTGCAGAAGGCCATACATAAAGAAACTGAATGCCTGGTTTGCTGAGAAATTGTATTATTAACTATTCCTTTTTCTTTTCCCTTTTCTTCACTTAAAAGGATTTATAATGCTCAAAGGTTTGGGTTTAAACAACATGAAACAACTAACATGAGCCATTTGCATAAAACAATGATTAAAACACACAATAAGTCATGACTAAATAACAGTATACGGTATTACTGACAATATTACGCAAAACCTCATTTCAGGGTCCAGCCTCTTGGCAGTTCAAAAGCACACACAAGAGACACTTTACTGGAATGAATCAGCATGAGATGTCAAATGCAAATGCAATAAATATGGCAACGAATAAGACATGATTACACAGGGCAGTTGTGAGGCATGAAACAATATCAAAATAATTATCTGGAAATAAGGGGTGGGGTCATGATACGAGACATGGCACATAGAAACAAACTCTAGACATAAAACACAGGGCTGTCATGATCCTGTTTCAACAAACTAGAAAAGACATTTACAAGGAGGACAAGATTGTGTGACATATTACCATACACATCAGGGAAAGATAATTAGCTTAAACATTTTAAAAAGAAACACATGCTACAGTTTTAAGGCCATCCTAAAAGTTGACTTAACAGCACCTGACAGACAGACAGTGATTTATAAGCAGCATTTAAAGCACAGCTGGGTACAATAACGTAAAGTGCATTTCTGGGAAAAATAAACATTTGTAAAATTGTTTGTCGAAAGTGCTCTTAAGCACTAAGATCCATCATTATCAAGAAACACAGCCTAGGTCTGTCTACAACATGAAGGTTAACAGAATTCATATTTACAGTAAACTATATTAATAAAAATGATAAAAATATCTTTATCCAGCATTAAAAGAACAACAAAACACTTGCAGATTCAGATAAACATCTAATGTTAAACAATTCCTCTACTGGGTTAAAAAAACTGAATGTGAAATGTTGTTATACTGCAATTTCAACCATGTAGTACTAATGGATTATTTCCAGTTTATTTACTCACAATTACGATTTCTTATTTAATTTTTACACTTGCACTTACACTTGTTCATTTGGGAAACTGGCAGCATCATAAAAGGCATTCTGTTGTTGTGGTTTGGCAACATGAGTATACAAGAAGCAAAGAAGATAGAAGTGAGAACTGTTAAGAGGATCACTGGGATACACAATACACAATACAATATTCAGTGCATTCTGAAAGCATTCAAACCACCTTACTTTTATAAATTTTGTTATGTTGCAACCTACTTAGTTTCTACAACAGTTTAAATTAATTTATTTTCTCAATAAACTACACTCTGTACTAGGGATGTCCTGATCCAATCACGTGATCGGAAATCGGGCCCGATCACGTGGTTTCAGACTCGATCGGAATCGGACGTTACCTCCCGATCATGACTCGTATATATATGTATATATATATATATATATATGTATATTCTCATTATTTTTTTAATAGGAAAGGAAGCCAGAGCCAGGATTCGTACTCGCGTCGCCGAAGCGCAGTTGCGCTGTATATGTCTGGAGCGCTGTCCACTATATTTTCATTATTTTAACACATCTATAGTTATGCGGTGGCACAGAGTTAGACCTCTTGACTCCACACAGAAACAGCAACACGTGCGCAGTAAGAGTTAGGGGTGCAGTTCCTAAAAGCACATTACTGGCTTTGCAAACACTGGCACTTTTATTTTTTTATTTGTTTACATGCCTGCTGGGTATTTTAAGTTGAGGTGCTATTTGTTTTTATATTAGACTTTTTTATATTTACTGTTGCACTAAAGTCCAAAAGTGAAGAATTTATGTTATTTATTACTTGATTGTTCAAGCTACCTCACAGAAGTGCTCTGTTTGATACTAGAGTTGTTGAATGTTAATATAAGGTGAATTAAATAAAAAATAAGGAACATCCTGGATCTGTTTCTTCGCTCTTCTTTATTCTTTTTTATGTATTATAGAAGTATCGGATCGGGACTCGGTATCGGCAGATACTCAGAATCAAATGACTCGGACTCGAGGGCAAAAAAACCTGATTGGGACATCCCTACTCTGTACCCCAAGATGACAAAGTGAAAAAACTGATTCTAAGAAGAACTAAAATGTCACATTGGCATAAGTATTCAGATCCTTTGCAAAA
This sequence comes from Beaufortia kweichowensis, assembly GCA_019155185.1. NCBI lineage: Eukaryota > Metazoa > Chordata > Actinopteri > Cypriniformes > Gastromyzontidae > Beaufortia > Beaufortia kweichowensis. Next base: position 5,805,887 of record CM032795.1, on the reverse strand, counting down.
CAGCACTTGAAATATAGCACAGTGCCTCCCATTTCTCTTGATCGTTGCTGAGATGTTTCTACAACTGGAGCCCAGCTAAACTGATTGGACATTAACGGCACACGCCTCTCTATAATAGCCTGACAGCTGACAATGCAGAGCAAAAACCAAGCCATGATGTCAAAGGAACTGTCTGCAGAGCTCAGAGACAGGATTGTTGCGAAGCACAGGTTTGGGGAAGGTTACACAAAATTTCTGATGCACTGAAGGTTCTCATCAGTTTGGCACTATCAGGACTCTTCCAAGAGCTGGTAGCCCAGCCAAACTGAGCAAATGGGGGAGAAGGGCCTTATGAAGAGAGGTGATAAAGAACCCGATGGTCACTTTGACTGAGCTCCAGAGATCCTGTGTGGAGATAGGACAAAGTTCCAGATGGACAACCATCACTGCAAACCTCCATGAATCTGAGCTTTATGGCAGAGTGGCTAGACGGAAACCTCTCCTCAGTGCAAAACACATGAAAGCTTGGAGTTTGCAAAAAGCACCTAAAAATGAATGCATATGAGTATAATTGTATAGAGGTATGAGTATAATTGGATTGTTTATGTTGTACTTGCAAATCTGTATTTATTTATCATTATCTTCCACAAATGGTAAATATGAGAATCAAAATGAATTAATAGATTTTTTGTTGTAGAGCAACTTGATGACCAAGATGTCAATTGATGAGGAGCATTGACCTATCTCAGAAAACAGCACCAGCAGACACTGATTAACCATCTGTTTTACAGAAGGATCAAGGTAGAGAAATATGGAAACTACAAAAACAACAACAACGATCAACCGTAAATCATTTAATACATTAGCTGTAGGCAGCAGTAACCAGCAGTAGTTTTTGGAAATTAAAAATGTCTAAACCAGAAGACAGTGTTGATTTGGATTATAACTTATTGACTTTAGTTACAATGAGGATTTCCGTTCAATTTTGTATAGGTTCATCAATTCCTCCCAAAAAAACACATTATCACATTATCAGTACAAACACATTACTGACAATTACTCACAGTGGACCATATGGTAAAAGTAGACGTTTCAATCAGTGTGCTGTCCACACCGGATGCCGTACATTAGGGCTGCACAGTATATCGAAATTATTTAAATATCGCAATATGCATATCGCAGTGGTTTACAATAAATGAGTGATTTATTTTGAATACTTTAAAAAGTAATGTATGGTCAAAGTTTTAGGCCGAAACACAGAATATAGTATCTGGCACATGGATGTTAGTTTGGATATGCGTGCATGTGCATAATAGTGTGCTGTGCACATGCTCTGATGCAAGACAGTCAACAAGCTGCAAAGCTTTCATAGTTAGTTGATGCTTTCTTTTCTGTGAAAAATGAAACCTATGTTGGATATATAATTAAAAAATATATATTTTAATATCATTTAAATGGGCTTTAGAAAAAGAAATATTGTATCGCATATCGAATATCGCATTATTTAGCATGCTATCGCATATTTATTTTTTTCAATATTGTGCAGCCCTACCGTACATGCAGCAGTTTTCGCGTCCGGTATTATAACAAGTTCTACTGTTTTTAGTCGTGTCGCACTGCACACGTTAAAAACAGCCTTTTGCACACAGCCAGGTGTTGTGACATTTATGTTTTTGTATGGAAAGCATCAGATCGTTAGAGCAAAACCACACAGCAATAATTGAAGCCATGCCTTCTTGCTTTACCTATGCATTTGGGTGACATTATGCAAATATTCCCACACAGTGACATAGATATGTGAGGCAGTGGTTGATCATAAACTTAAAAAAAGGGTAGATTTTAAGGGGAATACGAAAAATGCTTTAGGAGGAAATGCATTCAGGTTCTATGCAATACAATTTATATGCATTTAAAGCTAAACAAGACCATTCCTGTGCATTTATGGATAAGAAAAGCACATTTAAAGGGCATAAAAGTGCTGAGGCTTAAAAGATACTGTATGCCCTATGTAGTGCAGTGTGAATGGGGCAGACTTTATTGATCCAATCATATGGACTATATTAGCTAAAGGTGTTGCAATAATCAAACAAACAGTTTAAAGGGAGGATGCAAAGGGAAATCAAAAATTGTGTCTATTTAAAGTGGGGTTTGTTTTAACAGGGTGGGCCTAATCCTGTTTCCCTGGTTACCGGCGGTACACTCTTGATTTGTATGTAAGAGCGTGTGTGCTTTGAGCTAGCAGCTGTGCCATTTCACAGTTTTCTACTAAATTGACTTTTACAATCGAGGCACACAATATGCTAACGTTTTACCCACTGCTGATGTAATGGAATAGACTTCATTTGTCATGGTACAGAGGTGGAGTATTTGTGTGAATTCACCTGAATGCCCTACAGTGCTCAGCTGCATGGTACTGTCCCACAGATGCAATACAAATAACATTTGTGAATTTCTAATGTGTTTAATGCAACGGTGCATGACTGAAAGCAGATTTACAACTGTATTTTATGACATCTTTGCTACATACTGTATATTAAATGTGTTTGCATGCGTGTTGTGTATGATATCGATCTCGTTCAATTTTGTAGCATTATGTATATGTGTATAATGTGACGTTTCATTTGTTGTTTCATGAATAATGACATTCTAAATGTAATAAATAGCTATACTGCATAATAACCAATGTAAGCATAAAAATCATGTTAAGCAATTTTGTGTATTAAATGTGCTATATCTATTTGTTGTATACATAATACTGTAATCTAACATAATACCTTTTTTAAATGTATTTACTGTGCTGGTTTGGCCTACAGTCAGTGATGTATTGCATTGTATGTGTTTTGAAAGCGTATTGCAGTTCATGATGTCCTGCCTTATTAACTGAGCTTTATTTGTGGTGCTTTAATTCAGTACATATTTTATTGGATCCCCCACATTATGTGCTTCTGAAATATATGTAAGCCATGACGCATACCTCTGTTTCATGAAATATTAAGTATTTATATTTAAATACTCATATTTAAGTAACAATTACAACAATGTCAATACCGTCAAAATGTAAACAAAGTCTCATCATGACACGCTCCAGCTGTTTGCAAAGCTCATCTTCCTAATGTTTTTGTTTAAATTCACTAAATAATTTTGTACTTTAATCTTCTTTGCTCACACATTGATTTGCATGAAGTTATGCACTGTGCATATTGTATTCATTTTACATGCTTATGTACTTTGTTCAGTTCAATAGGAGCCTTGTAGTTTTGTCACACTGCACCACTCTTTTCTATGAACCATGAAACCCCTCCCCACCGCAACCACTATAATTTTATGTGTTGTATGTATCTAAGATACTAAGAATGTGATTCTGTGCATCAGTGTAAGATAGACGTCTTTTGGCAAGACCACTGTATCCTACTGCTAGCCAGCTGTCCCCATATGAGTGAGAGAGGGTGGATGGAGACAAAGACACACACCCTGACGCTGTGTCTCTCTTCTGTAACTCAACTTTACTGTTACTGTTGCTCTCTTTATGCTTTTCTCATTTTAATCTTTCCTCTGATGGCATAAGGAACACGGCTTCTTTCAACAGACTGGCAGAAACAGAAGAAGAGGGAGGGGTGTTCGCTTGAGCAAAGCTAGAACAACAGAATAATAACTAAACTATATAAAGAGAGAGCGATAAAGAGGGAGAAAATATATGTGCCAAAAGTGATATTTGTCATTGTATACAAAATATGGAGTGACTGAACTGCCCTTACAGACAATCAGGATATTTCACATTCTAAGCTTTTATTAGAGATTGTTAGAGATTAGTAGAGATGCACAAATAAAGATCAATATACTTTTAATACTGAGCAAATTTAGGATGAGGGGAACAAACTTCTAAGCACTGAACTTTGGCATGTAACTTGCCCCACAAAGTTTTTACTGTGTACGTGAATTACACCTAAAATTACAAAGCTTGTCAAAGAGAAATGTGCTATTATTTTCAAGCAATTCAACTTATATTCACCTGGCACTGACATATATCTAGAGACTCATGTTGGGTCATTAACTAGAGGCAAATAACCATAGCAACCACAGAGCAATTTGCCAAAAAAACACATTTTAACTCACATGAATAACACCAGTATGCTATTGAAAGGGAAAAGCAAGCCCTCATATTATCCATTGCCCTGTGTAGTAACACCTAGACATGAGACACATGGCATTTCTATTATTCTATCAAGAATACAGCATTATTTCAACCACCCGCAGAAAATAATCGACACAGTATTCAATTCAGTAGCTAATGTGCGTTATGGAATACTGCCATTACCTTTTCACCAGCTCATATTCTTGAAACATAAATTCATGGACCATCATATGTCTAAAATCATTTTCAGTAGGAAGAAATAATAGAGACTCAGTACATGGGGAGGACATAAATGATGCACATAGTCATGCACATCTACTCTGACAGTCAGAAAGTCTGAGAGTGAGCATGTTTACAGCCAGGATGGTCCCATGGCTCTGCGAGAGCTGAAAACATGATCTATTCCCCTGAGAACATCATGTGGAAAGAAGAACATGGCTCATAGCAATATAAAAAACTAATGCAGGGTTTTTATTGTTTTATACAGAATTTCTTTAAAAAATTGTTTCAACTGCCAGCCACTATTAAGTTGAACGTTATTTATCTTAAAATACAATTTGACTTTTGTCTTAATGTTCATGCTTGAAAATACATACAGTAAGTTTATGATAAATATGTGGTATTATTCCTCGAGTTAGAACATGGAGCTACAATATATTTAGAGTATAATCTGAAATGATCAAAGTACTGATCCCTATCATTCTTCAGAGTAGAACTGAGCTAAAGGGTAGTTAAATCAATCAACCGCGCATTACATTAAATTGTTAAGTGGAGCCACGTAATAGAATTTGGTTTCCATATCAGGGTTTAAGACATTCCATTGTTCTCAAATCTTATTTGTGCTATTACATCTTACAACTTGCAAGTCCAAAACCAGTTTTGATCTGTTCCTTTCACAGATATATATGACTATAGAAGACTTGGAATATAGCAAATTAATTGTATATGCTATTAGTTGTACTTTAGTTGTACTAGTTGATAGCTTTTATATAACTTTTGCTATGATTACGCCTGCCACGTAACTACTCCAGAGTTTTTCAATTCGCGAAAACAGACTTTTTGGAACTCTGAGGTTGAATTTCAGGCTTAATTTTATTAAGTCTGACCTAAATGTAGATGTACGAAAATAAAGCCGTAGCTGCCCACATTCACTGCTGGATCACTGAGTATCTTTTCCTGACTTGTTAGGAGTCATCATATCATTACGACAATTACCAACCGCAATGATCTTGTAAACAATAACATAAAGATGAAACTGCAGCCTTTTTTCAGAGCCATTGTGCATGAATGGTCATGTGACATGCGTTTTCTGATCAGGTACTGTCATGTGGACAGATTTTCTTTAACGTTGTGGAAACACCAGTATGAACAAGGATGTGATGTTAACAAGTGTAAAACGTAGCCTCAGTTTTAGGGTAATAAACCAATATTTATAACCAATAATTGAAATGTTGTTCAATAACATACCGAAGCATCAGCTTTAGCTATGTTTTTGCACTGGATGACCAGAGCATTACATATAGGCCAAATCGTCATTTTCACAACCACCACCGAAATGCCAAAAGCTCACAACCAATGGATTAGTCATTTAACACAACATCCATTTTATCCTGACTGCGCCTTAAGATGATATCTATTTTTCCTATTTATTGTAAGGTATGTTGCCATTGGACGGCGACCAGTGTTTTGTTCATTTATGGTGAATGTTGTATAATACGATGACAGCATCGTTCAGAATTCAATGACGCTTCAGCATCCGCTACCTGCTGCCGTGACCGCTCTGACTCTAGCTCATTGAGCACTAGGTGCCGCAAGCTGCATTAATGAAAATCCAAATTAAACTGCTGTGGACCACGCAACAAGATGCACGTTAAATCATAAAACAGATTACACTTGCAAATGACAGACACGCTGTCTGATACAACACAGCGTTTGTTATGAGATATACCTGCACACGCACAATATGAATTTTTGTTTAACTTTTGTTCCTACGACAATTAAACGACTACAAAACGCGTCCCTGCGTTTTAAAACGGTATGACTGAACCCACTGGCGTGGAACAGAACGCAGAGACATCGAAGCGCGTTTATAAAAGTGAAATGGTTTTTAACTTGACAATCCGCCTTTTCCAACGACCAAATACATTCCTCTGACGCATCTGTGCAAAGAGCAATAATCAAAATAACGCTGATTGAAGGCAAGGATGCGCCCCATGGAACGGTCCCGATATGTGGAGGTCGTCGAGCTAAGCGAATTTAATCGTGGGTTATATTTCTGCAACAAACACAGAGATGGTAAAAAGTCGAAGCTTTGCCTGGTGAGCTTGCTCAGCTTAATTCTTACTGCGCTAAACGCGTCTGTTTTCGATTCACATTCATTCACAAAGCGACGCGATCGCATGTGATGGGCAGCAGCGGTTGAAAGCTGCTTATACGCGATACAATAAATGACTAAATAAATAATGACATCTTACCTTTTTTGCGTGTCTGTCCATCCATCTCTGCTTACGAGAAGCATTAAAAGGCGTTTTATTATTTTCCCAGAACTGCAAGTTCCACTTGATTTCATCAAACCAGGAGAAAGAAACAGCAATTTTACCCCACTGTCAGACAGTCATCGTTAAAATCATGTACCTCTCTCTCTCCCTCCTTTCCACCGACCATCTGATATCTTATATCGTTTTCTCCTTTGTTACCAAATCTACTCTCTCGTACGTAGCAATAAAACACTACAGTAAATTAATGTACTTATCGCGGCCAAGAAAACTGATAACTTTATCGCCCTTAAATGCCTCTTCCCCGAGTCCTCCGTTCTCTTCTCAAAGCATCGCTTATCCTTGTTAGGCTGAATGCATAATTCACGATCGGTTCAGAGCGTTCGTGATGTCTGATTCATGAACGAATCGTTCTTTTGAATCGGTTCGTGTGAATGATTCCTTAGGACAAAACAACAAAGCCGTTGACTTGAGGATGGAAATTAGTTTTTTTAACCCTAACCCATAACAACTTATTTTTTCAAAAGAAGATTAATTGTTTTGTACTCAATTAGAGTCATAATGTCAAACAATAACACAAATTTAAGCTAAATCCGAATCCGACAAAATAATTACTGTTTAAATTACTGCTTAGAACTAAATGTAAAATATTTTTTTATTAAACTTAATCTACTTAAATTATTAAACATAATCTTCTAGTGAGGACTTGTGGGAACAGTATGTAATTGTTTACCAATAAGTGTTGACTCAAATGAATCGAATCTTTCAAATAAAAAGTCCGATTCTTTGTTTAAATGAATCGGATTTTCCAGCATCACACAGCATTCTGTATTGTCTTATTCGCGTCAGTTTGATTTGTCTGCCATAAAAGGCTGGATATTTCAATGCCTGTGCATCGTACTGGTTATAGTAAAACCTAATTATAATACATTATTTAGGGGTTAAAATTAGGGATATTTCGTTCGAACTTGGAATGCGAGTCTTCCCCAGATAGCTTTCTTTGTTTTATTTACGTGCCTTAGTAAGGAGATATCATCACAATGTGATTATTAGGGTGAACCACTATATTGGATAAGAAAAAGTGCTTATGCTGTAATTTACTGCATTGTAAATAAACAAAGTGCAGTTAGCCAAATATTACAATGATTTATGAATAAAAACAGTTTTATAATTAAATTTATATTAATAATATTCTAGAGAGGTTTTGTAAATTTTACCCTTTCTCTTTTTGTCCTTGCTAATTTAATTATGCACATATACTGTACATATAAGGGAATTCTATGCAATGGTATCCATTTAGAGAACATAGGCCTACAACTTTTAATCATTCATACATAATTGATTAATTACCCATGGTTATTCACAATTATCTCAGTTCTGCAATAGTCCATGAATGCATCTGCAACCTTTGATTGACTTTAATTTTATTCAGGGAATTGTTGATTTAGCTCAAGGGGAATATCTATTATTATTTGTGATTAACTACACATATTTTGTATTGTATGATCAGCAATGATGATAACAAAAGCCTTCTAATGAACACTCATGAGATCTCATATAAACGCTAAGAGATGTGACCTTCCTGGTTATTCTTTGCTTTATACAGTAATTTAGAGCACAAAACAAGATCAGGCACTTGATTTGTAAGATATAGAAATATTCATAGTGAATACAAACAGGGTTTATAAGGCTAAATCTAACTTGACCAAAAAACACATTAAGCACATATATACGTGAGGAAAGCATTGAAAACAGAGAAAAGGGGGAGTAGTGAATGCCAGGATTGCATCAGCTGAGCTTTTCTGAATGAGCCATTAGTGTCAGACTAGGCTTGATGCATCTATTAAAACCGATACTTGCATCTAGATTTTGTGCAGAACAAGAGTCTGTGTGCACTTGGAGAGAGTAAGAGTTCTGAGGTGTTCATTATATTATCACTGACAAATGTCTTTAAACCATGCAACATTATTTGCACATAACAGTACATTACATTATTTGCACATTGCATTACTCTTGTTGATGAGAGGTGTTCTTCTTCTTTTCTATGTGATCAGACATGGTATAAGTCTCTTGTTTTGGGCAACGTATACAGTAGTATCCACCCAAAACACATGCAGCAACAAATCAATACATAGCAACTGCATAACATTCTGAAAACACATGTAACATATTAGCAAGTACATTTTTTTTACCTTTTTTAACACCCTGGAACAGTGGTGTCAACTACTTGTATTTTTTACTTTCTGGATATTTTTACTATATTTTAAATGCAGAAATTACCCCAAAAAAGACTATTAAAGTGTCCCCATTAATAAAGGCTGTTATGGCTGACAGTGATATACTGTTAGTTTATAAGACAGGCCATGTTGTGTTATTCACAGAAAGTGCTTGTCCTTTGAGACCATGCGGTCCATCTGCAGTGTTCTCCAGGCAGGTGAACATAATCCCAAAGCACATTAATGATTTGTGACCCTGCCTGTGAAAACCCAGTTAAAGTCTTTTTTCTACATAATATCGTCCTACATACTGTAAAGAGCATTCTGTGAAAATATAACCTTAATATTTTTAATATTTTGATATGATTGAAATAAGGCCATGTCAAACAATGAAATCAAACGTTGATGCCTGCTATCTGATAATTATTGGAAGATTTTTGCCTGTATTTCACAGACAGAGTCACACTTCTTGTCTGTGTTTAATGAGGTGTAATATGTCATGTACAAGCCCTTAGAGGGAAAAACTTACTCAATCTCTCATTTATTGATTCTTCTGGAGTGAGGTCAGTTTTCTTTTCCCTGCACATGTTACTTTACAGGTAGTACTAAACTTAAAATTTAGGCTTTAACCTGTTAACTATCAACATTCACTTTAATATTTAATAGCTGAGATTTAATGTAATCGTGACAAACTATAAATTGATGGAAAAGTATAAGACTAATTTTTCAGACAAATGCTCATAACAATTAACATAAACAAAAAAATGTATAAAAGAAACATGTTTTTGGTAAATACACCCTTTAGCAATACCATTTTTCACTTACAAAACTTTCAAATGTTTCATAATTCTTGGACAAAATCTCAGCAATGAATTACATGTTTGTGTACATTACATGCTTTTAAGTCCCTTTTAGGGCAAATTAATTCATTCTGTGGTCATCACCGAATGCGATTGGACAGTTATATTATTCCATTCAACTGAATAGGGAAATCTTGAAAATAAAACATATTTCAAATTACCAATAAAAATCAGAGATGAACTGCATTATAAAGGCTGGTTTTTACACAAGAACAATATGAATACTAATTATTTTATTGTCAAGTGTGGCATTTGTATATTTTGACCTGCCCACAAATACTTTTGCTAGTTCCTGTGGTTACATCATGTTGAGGATATGCTGTGTTCTGGACTATGAAAGCAAATTTCTGTTGTTTTCAGTGATTAAATATATATTTTTTCTACGATTCTGCACCAGATTGTACACCATCAATCGTCTCTGAATTACAACCTTAAAGTATCATTAATAAGGTATTTGTATATTTTTTATAGAGTGTTTAAAATACCTAGTTTTGTGTGTTGTGGTGGAATTTATCACACTAATCATCTATAATGGTACAATTGACTTTAACAATGGAAGGGAGTCATTTTTATTTAAAAATCAGATGGCACTCTGAATGAAAGTTGTGTGCATACAGTGCAAAGTAGAACTGGTTTACTTACCATTAGTTTTGGCAAACAAACATGACTAAAACTGTTCAGTCTGATAGTTTACTATGTTGGATATTATAAATGATGACAAACTAAATGTGTTAAACAAAATAAATAGTGTATACTTAATTAATTTCATTATAACTATATGCGATTATTTATGATTTTTTAATCTATTGACAGCCCATGCATAAAATTAAACATACTGTCTATCAGTTTACAGAATCCCATTCCTACTTTTTACATGAATTGCTACATGTTCTGAAACAGTATTAACAGTCTGTGCACATAAACACTGTTTGCCTCTTGGTGGTGGACAGATTGGATCCCTCCCGCCTTAGGTCTAGACATGTTACACACACACAAACATTTTGTTCAACTGTCTAACACTGTTTGCTTTTGCATTATTTTTAAACCATCTCTAATTTCAATCACTTATTTTCCACTAGGCATGTATAGATGGATGGAAAGAAAGAGTGCTGCCACAAGAGAAAGATAAAGCTATCTTTCCCTCTCCATAATTAACTGGGTTTTGGTAACAAGCCTTTGGGCTTTGTCGTTGCCATGGTGACCTCCTGTCCATACGTTTTACAGTCTACTGACAGTATGTGTACTTGGACTCTCCATTTCTCTACATTCTCTTATTTCTTCCTTTCTCACACACACAGATACACACACACACTTAAACTCTATTTGAGCATCTATTGCTTCCAGAGACATTAATTGTTTATTAGACAACTTGTCCTGCCTCTGAAATGACTTTTATATTGGACAATGTCACTTCATAGGCCAGAATAATATTAACCAATAGCTAAATAGCTGTTTAGGACACTGGTGTGGGTAACACAGGCTTAATAAAAGCTGGCATTTAACACTGTTAGATGCCAGTTAATACACAAAAGTCCTGACTTTAATCATATCTTTCAACCCTTCCAGTCATGAATTATGACAAAGTTGGGATTTTTTTGTTGTGTTGTTATTGCTATATAACCAGAGATTTTTAGATTTAACTACTTGCCACTAGAAGACTAAGGAATTGTAAGACTAATTGTACATTCTAAGGAATGTAAAGGATCGTGCCCTTGGAGTGGTTGATGTACTATGCCACCAAAACCAATGCAGAAAGTGGCTTTCTGATTAGCTGTCCACCTCTATGCGTAAAAGGGTAAATGGCGTAAAAGGGTAAAAAAAACCTTTTATGTTGATGTTCTGCTTTGTAGTACTAGATTCTGGTCTTCATTGTTTTCGTTGATTTGGTGTGTATATACAGTATACAGTATATACAGAGCTCAATTTCCATTGAATACAATAAACATCTTTTTGTTTTCTAAGTCCACATTGTTTTCTCGCTTCATGTTAACTTGCTGCTGTATGGCTTCAGATGACATTAAATAGAGAGAAGGAGTCAAATGGCTCAAATAACCTTTTATGTTATTTTTTGTCATTTTAACCAGTAATTGTGTAGAAAGAGATATTTAAAATGTCCTCAGCTTAAGTAAAACTTTATTTATTCATTTTTGGGGATACAATAAAAAAGAGGACATTATTAATTCAATGGTGTTTTCTAAGCACTAATCTGAAGATTGTGTCTCAATATCTATAGTGGGGACTGTCTTGGGTACAATGTATTATAGCTTTACGGTAACATATTTAATTGTTTGTCTGCATGATCCGTTATATCCTCTGCATCTGCAATAGCCTGCAGACCCAGACTCATTCACTTCTTGTAATGTCTTTAATACTCATCCCAGTCTATGTGATCTAATTACAGTCTGGGTTGCCTATATTAACATCATTTACGGCAGACGTAAGGAGAAGAGGAGAGGGAGGAGATAAGTAGAAAAGAGGGAACACAAGAGTGGCCAATAGCGGCAGTGGTTGCAACAGTGGTACTGAAACTAGTTTATTGTATAGATATTTGCATCGTGGGTTCTTTTACAGTGAGACTGCAGTGTGTTACATTTGATAATTCACTATTAAACCTAATAATTAAACCTAAAAAAAAATGATGTGCCACTTGACTAAAATTTAACTGGTCTGCACAAAGCCAGCTCTGGACCCCACTGAATACCAGTTTCTGACCACCCTGTGTTATAACATAACATTATATCATATGTATTTTTATATCTACCCTCAAATCTTCAGATTTTTTTTACAGACAAGCCTTGATTCCTCATACATACGCATACTTCTTACAGCCAGATGCTTTTATCCCATTCAAAACAGGCTCACACTACACAACTCGGAAGTCTATTACACACATCCATGAACTCACATACAGACCTCACTGAGGACAGCGAAAAACGACATTGATTCTGCAATACAGTGAGATTAAATGGAGAGCACACGTATAATTGTGTTTACTGATTCTAACAATATCTCCTAAAGAGAACCAGTACTATCATGCCGTGAAAAATATTTTTTAAACCAGTATTTTGTCTTAAGGAAAAAAAACCTAATCATTATTCTAAAATTTGGTTATGTTTAAAGCAAGAAAAACATAGATGTGATACCACAATAACAAGTTATACTATTATAAGTCAAACATTAAAAATAAAAAATGAACTTACCATCATATTTCTGAGATAAGGTTTTGTCAGACCAAGTTGTGCTATCCACATTTTTTATAACTGTTTGTCCAACATTGTGTCTATCACGGTTTATTACTGCGTAACATATCACTGTGTAACGTTCTGTAATTCTAATATAATTATAAAGCTACTGCATGCATTTAGTAGTGTTCTGGTTAGTTAATTCAAGCTAAAGTACAGGTGTCTAAGGAATGTAGATACACACAAAGTACAACTAAGCACAATCTTGATACACTTTATTTTGTGTAGCTACTGCATCACTTTAGCTGCATGGGTACTCTGAGTTTATTAAAACTAAACTTTTGGTACAGGTCGATGAGCTATGTATATAAACACAGTTGGGAGTGGTAGGCCCTTTATCTGTTCAAGTCTTCTCTAAACAGGCAGCTTATCTTGAGGTTTACCAAGGTGAAAAGAAATATATAGCAATAAAGCACACAGACACATACATAAAAATGAGACAAAGCACTATAAAAGAAAATATGAAACCTTGCTGCTACTGTATGTCTGGAAGTGGTTGGATTCTGTTTTGAACAGTCAACTGAATGTAGCTAAGCATTTCGACACATCTGGCTTATATGCTATGACAGTTCAGAATGCCTATGATGAGAAACGCTATGTTTGACATGTCTGAATAACTTTTATGTATAGGAAAATAATGCATGGGATGTGCTTAATGTTAAAGCTATAAGGGGCAATAAGCAACAACAAAAAAATTCTGTCAAAATGATTGTCTGCTTGGTCAGTAAAGAGATGTTACCAGACTACAGCAAGACGCAGCAGAGTTTGAGACTCTACATTTCCTGGAGGACCGCAGAAAAGACCTATCCTTACTGGATATCCACTGATCAAGCTACTCTTTGTGAGAGTCGACACAACTTTACCATCATCTGCACCAGCTGGGTGTCTTTTTTCTTTGCAAGCATTGATTACCACCCTTTGTGCTAAAAACAACAACTGTTCTGGAAGGATTGTAGCGTAAGAAAGTATATATAAAAAACAGTATGTTGTTTTATTAGTTATTTAAGAGGAGAAAACAGTTCTCTTTCTCTTATGTTGGTACCTAACCAACTGTCACTTAATATGTTGTAACTTACTTTATTGGCAATGTACTTTGCACTTCCTAAAATTATTGCTTTAAATTTGTTTTTGTCAAAAATACAAATTACTTGTATCTTAATTAAATTCATTTCTCAAACCAGTATTTTTTTAAATACATTTAATTACCAAATATTTGTTTTGTAATTTGTAACTAATTACATTTTGATGTAATTGTGCCCAACTCTGCAGCTGCCCCACCAGAGGGCGCTCCTCACACCTCCTGGACTATCATCCTTCACTACACTTCCCATAATCCTTTGTGTGGATGCATCATCACTAATTTTTACTAATGTTACATCACTAATGTTATTACTGTCCTATGTAAACCCTGCTATCTTGTTGTTCTTCGGGCGGGGTTTTTAATGTGGTGGTGGGGAAAAAAACACCACCATTTTGGATTCTGATAAAATCACGAATGTAAATGGTAATAATATCTTACCTCCCAGTGAGAAACAATTATTATCCGAATAGGCTGCATTTCTGGTTTTTGGATTGGCAATTGTGCCTTTTGGTTTATTTGTCTGGATTTCCCTTTAATAAAGTCTTAGTACATTTGGACCCTTAACATCTTTACCAAGACTGGATGACTGTAGTAGAATTGTATAGACGTTACAATCTTAATTTCTGTAGGCATGCCATTTTAGACAACAACAAGATTGATATTAATGAGTTTGGGCTCTGTCTGGGGACTAGCTAACTAATGAACAGATGTGCTAAGATTGTTTGACTGCTAGCATTTAACATAAGGGTCCCTATTGTTTTGACTAATCACTGTACTGCTGTGCAGTAACAAAATGTTGTGAAGTCCCACTGCCATAAGTCACTCATTTTAATATTTAGATAGGACTATGTTTAGCTTAATTATTGCAAGCATTTGGCATTGCTTTAACAACTTTGGTTTGTGTGGCGTGCACGGCCCCCTGCCCTTTTTGTGTAAAATGCCCCTCTCTTCTCATAGTGCCCCTCTCTTCTCATAGTAAATTATTATTATTTTTATCATTATTATTATTGTTATATTTATTATTATTGATGTCATTAGTATACTTAACAATATTCTTTTATACCATTTGTCACTCACATAAATAATAAACACAAAATAAAATATTTTGATTTTGGCGGACGTATGCGGGGCGGAGTTTTCCTTTGCAGCGCTATTCAGCAGTGTCTTATGCCGAGTTCACACTGCACGATTTTAGGCCCGATTTTCACTCGCCGACAGGTTTTGCGAAATCGCCGACAAATGCCCAAAATCAGAGGAAAATCGGTGCTCGTTCACGCGAATGACAATCACACAGTGTGAATTATCAAAGACGTGATCTGAGAGAATCGCCGACGTGTCGCCGATGCCGTGAAATATTTGGCATGCTAAATATCTGGACCCGACGGCGATTCAAAATCCTGCTGTGTGAAATGAGTTCTGACTGAAAAATACATCGGCGATGACCTACAGCCAATGAGAAAGCAAGATACAGGGCAGCGGGAAGTTCGGGGAGGAGTTATAGACCACAATATCAGCAAGCATGGCGTTGGTTCCAAGGAAGGCTCCTTCTCGGTCTGTTTGGACCCAAGAAATGGAAGAAAGTTTAGTCGAACTTTGGCAGGATCTTGCGTTATTTCCTTATCAC
The DNA here is from genome assembly GCA_019155185.1 of Beaufortia kweichowensis. Classification (NCBI taxonomy): domain Eukaryota; kingdom Metazoa; phylum Chordata; class Actinopteri; order Cypriniformes; family Gastromyzontidae; genus Beaufortia; species Beaufortia kweichowensis. The sequence goes on along the minus strand of CM032795.1, from coordinate 5,790,258 downwards.
TTCTCGCGTACGTTTGGACTTCTTGTGTACATAGTTTGCGCCAGACAGAGTTGTCGGCGATTCTTCATATTGTAAAGTCATGCAGTGTGAAAACAACGGTGATCCGACAACTTTGAAAATCATGCAGTGTGAACTCGGCATTAGTGGTGGCCCGCGAGTCTTCAAAAAACGAGCAGCAGACAGGTAATGCGGAAAATGGACATTTATCCTATTATAATGCTGTTGTAAATTTGGCGAATGCGGTAGCATATGCCAGTTGTGTTTAATTATACTGTAAGCATCACTTGATTGCTGCCAGCCTGCCACATTTCTGACAGTAACGTTTCATGTGTTTTATCCAAGACCAATAAAAGGCGCTAGAATAGTTTAGCATGTTCTCATGTATAATTCCAAATCCAACTCTAACATGCAGAACATTCATATATTTAATTTAAGGGGGTCATATGATGCGATTTCTTGTTTTCCTTTCTCTTTAGTGTGTTATGTAGCTGTTTGTGCATTTATAAGATCTGCAGAGTTACAAAGCTCAAAGTCTCCAACCCAAAGAGATATTTTTGTTAAATGTTAAGGCTCATCCACACCTTCCTAAAATGGCTCATTCAAACACGCCCTGTTTCCAAACCGCCCAAACCAAAAGTATATGCAAAGAAAGAAGGCATACCATTTATTCTCGCTGTAGTATTGTTGCTGCTGGGGCCCCCATGTTGTGAAGACGCTGTTTTTCAAATATGGTAAGGGTCGTAACATTTTTGTTACATGCCCGCAGAATTCAGGTCAATTACAGTGCACTGGATCGCTGGCCAATCAGAGAACACCGCGCTTAAAAATCGACGTGTTTCAGAAAGGCGGGGCAGAAAGGAGCAACAATAATCTCCGATGTGTGTCTAAAATATATTTATTTAATGATAGCTAGCACTAGCAGCACTTTAATCCATGTAATACAATCATAACGTTTACAATATCAACAAAACTAAACATGAATTCAACATGATTAACTTCTTGATTCTAAGTGTTTTGATTAAAAAATAAAATTTGTTAGGAATATTATCATCATTTGAGATGCTAATTATCATCATCTGCTCTCCATCTGCTCGCAAAACTGCTTTAAATACAGGTAATTTCATAAATATTTAAGTTTGTAAAATCTGTACAAAAAACACATTTGGTTATTATTTATTGAAGTAATATTGTTGTTCTTGTCCTTTTTGGTCCTTCCGCTCCTGCCCCACAAGAGGTCTGTGCACGCCACTGCTCTATACAATATCTACTTTTGTGTTAGTTTCTTGTGTTAGTTTTGTGTTAAGTCTATGTTATAGCTAAAAACAAACTTGACAGGTGCAGCTTTATAACAGCAACCTAGAGTCGCTGAGAGGCATCTACATGTACAGTACGATAAATATGTTAATATTCTTTTTTTTTTCTTTTTTTCGCGTGTATATTATCAGTGCCAGTGTTAAGCTATTAATCTTTTTATATTGTGGGTACCCTTTGAGCATGTAGATTTTGTAGGTTAAAAGTTAAATGAACAAAGTTTTTATATTTAGGTAAAGGACAAAAACTGGTTTACAGGTTTACAGTGTGTGCATATGATCCAACAAACAACACACGTGTAATGCAATGTATGTACACATATGATTAACAAAAAACTCTCAATAAAAGTCATTTACAATCACTTCTCTGACAAATGCATTGAGACGTGCCTATAGTCTCTCTCTCTTTCTCTGTTTGTCTGTGGGAGTGTGCCGTAATTAGGTAGTCAGACTGTGTTTACAAATGCAAAAGCACTCTAATTTATTCCAACAGCTAGCAGTAATTTCCCACTTTAATTTATAGCTCCCCTACACCACGAGGAGAGCGAGGGCAGGAATGAGAAATGGAGACAGTACTATGTTATGTACTAAGAGCTGTAAAAACAGCCACAGCTAGCATCCTCCTTAACTCCTGCTTTTTCCTTTCCTGGATGTCAGCCATTGATCTTCTGTGCTCTTCCTTACACTGAAAATTGGTTGAAATCTGACCTTTTCAGACTGTGGAAATGATCTTTTGAATAAAACCAAGCAACAGTTCAGCACTAAGTATACAGAATTACACTGAAAGCAAGATAATACGAAAGCATACTTCTTTTGATATTGGTGGTGATAAGGTAAGCATCACTATTGCTGATGTTTATTTGTTTATTATAGTTTTTTATATAACATTATAGTGAATGTTTAATCAGTGATCTGGAGTGGTATTTTGAAGGACACGGTGAAATATTTTTCTTTGACTTGTTTTTTTGTCTGCTGGCAGCTAAGAGATGAATGGGAATTCAGCTTAGTCAAGATCTGCCAACTTAGACAGAAAGAGACTTCTGGTTTATATTTAAAGCGATAAATCACAGGGGGTATTAGACATTTAAGATTATAGAGTGACTTTAAGTAAGGTAAAGAAAAACCTGTGTTATCTAAATTGAAAAAGTTTTGTATGCAGAATGAATCTGGTAGTTAGTAAACAGACTATAGGGTGGTTTGTAGATGTGTTGTCATTTATAAAGCCTAGCTGCTCCATTTTCTCTTAAAATATGTGGCTCAGGCCATATTTGGAAATCCTCACAGTGTTTGGTCTGCATTGATGGCTGCATAAGTACTTCAGGAATTCAGTCACAGATTACAGATGCTATCTCTGTCCTATGAAGTGTGCAGAATAACTAAATGTAAATCAATATTTTTTATTAACTTAAGTTAATCATTCATGTGGAAAGCCACAAAAACCATGACACACGCTGATTGACTACAACGTTTTTCTGAGGGTTAGTCACACAGAACAAAGCCTGTCAGGTTTGCATATTTTATTTTTATTAGCAGAGCAGACATTTTAGTAAGTTATGCCACATCTTTATACAGTTTGACATTGAGCTACATTAAGTCACCAAAGACTTGTGCCTTTACTGAGAAACTTCAGTCTTAATAAAAAGAATCTTGGAGAGTCCCACCATGCACCACTCACATTTTTTTAAGCCAATATAAAAGTGCAGGGGTTGGTCAAAATAATATGACATCCATTGTTATTAAACACAACAAAGGCTGAAGAAGTTGTGCAAGAAGTTCTTTTTAGCAAGTCGGGTTTTCGAGATTTTGATACGAGTTGGTTTTCAGATTTTGAAAGGAGACAAATTGTGGTTGTGCATTTAGGAGGAGCATGGGTTACCTAACCAGCTCTAGACTGTTTGAGGTTTCAAAGAGCAGTAGTGTCCACAATTATGAAAAGAGTAAAAAGCAGGTTTTCTTCTTAATAGTGTTTGAAGCATCTAGATGGTGTTTCTGGAAGACAAAATTCCTCTGAATGCTATTCGAAGGTTGTATGAATCTATTGCGAGAAAATGCAAACTGTTGTCTTACTACATATTTCACTGGTGTTCACATTATTTTGTGCAACCGATGTGGTTTAATTGTTATTTCTTTTTAAATAGCAGTTCAAATCTAATGAACAGATCTGCAAGCTACAACTCAAAACAGCCTACCTACATCTGTTACAAGGCCAGGAAAAACTTGGAGAGGCATGAGATTTGGGTATGGTCCCTTGGCCAACCTGCACAATTCCCAATGCCTCAAAGACTGTTTTTAATTCACTGCAAATGAGATGCAGAACAGCTTAACCTCTATATACAGAGAGACTTGCCAAGCAAGCAGAGAGACAGTCAGCAAACATGAACAGCAAGAGAGATTTGTTATGCTGCCCTCAAAAAATAATGAAATAAAAAATTGTATAGTCAAAAGGAAAGAGAAAGGGTTTCTAATATAGCCTTAGCTCATTGTATTATAATTGCTAGGGCGCGATAAAAATCCAAAATGTAACATTTTTGAGAACACGTTTATATGTTTAATGTATCACTCCATTTTCTCTTTATAGTGTGCTAACATAAATTTCCTAACTGGTCTACAACTACACATTTATTCAGCTTTGCCTATTGACTGAATGAAAATTGTTGATGGCTGATACTGATATCTTCCTCTCAGCATGTTTTGAAGCAGAAATATTGCCTCTTTTTACACAGGATAAATTGAAATGAACATTATAATGCAGTCTTTGTCAACTGTCATGCCTCTAAGCTCAAACCCAAATGCAAGAGCATCCTTGGCTATCTAATAAAGAAAATAAAAGGCCAACTGATCTTTCCTTTTTTTATTGTGACCCATGCCCTCATTTTTCAGCTTTGTCCCCAGTACATTTAGTCTTTTCCCCAGAGGTTGGGGATGAGTAGAGAGCATGGGTGCTTCTCAATACACAAACTGATGCTTCTCCGTTTGCTCAGTTCTCCGTCCTCCAGCCTGTGACCCGGAATTGATTGATTGAGCTCAGTCATCTTGAAGGACATCTCAGTTGTCTAATTTCACTGTGATGAGGCAAGAAACGAGGATTAAGGAGGCTTCCTAAAGAGTTATAAGCAAAGATTCATATGTGTATCTTTTGCGGAAGTGTTTTGACAAAAAAACATGCACGCATTAATTCTCCCCTTCATTTCCTCACACATCATATTCAAGCAGTATGTATCATTAAGTTACTTTATAGGCTAATTCTATTAAATATTAATGCATAATTTAAATTTGACATGCTGTAGGCTACATTATATAGCATTTTTAAATGTATTTGACTTTTTATTTTGCAATTTTATTTTTGCCTTTTTTAATGTAGTAGGGTTATAAACCTTTGGATCTATGTATTTAGTATGTATTTAACTTTGTTTTTAATGTTTTCATAGTTTTAAAGTTAGCCAAAAGGCAGGAATTAGAGGTTAGCATATGCTGACAAATGTTAATTCTAAAAGCTGTTACTTTGATTTAAATTAGTGAAGGTAAATGACCTGGGGAAATGACTGGCTTTGTGAAGAAAGAATCACATTAATCAACCAGCTGACAACATTATATTGTTATTTTATTTCACACAAAGGTATTTATAAAAATATAAAAGACATAGTTTTTATAGTATACTATATAGTATAATAGAGAGAGGGCTCAGAAAAGAATAGGAAAAGGGCGAAAAATATTTGAAAACCGTTGCAAAACAGATTGAAACTCACATTGCTTGCATCAGCACATGTTTTTAAGGACTAGGCCACAGCTTCAGCCTATTTATTCTTTTTTGTCTTTTTGTCCACCTCATCTTGTTTGCAGTCTGATTTTTTTGTTCTGCATGTCTTCCTCTCCCTCTCTTCAACAGCAAAGAGTTGATGTATGGGTCGAGTGACAGGTAAAACAAACACAAGCCCAATCAATTCTGTAAACAGGCAGTAAATAAGCATGGATGTCTCCAGCATTGGAAACAGAGATGGGAGAGGGAGGGAGAGATATCCCATTTACCTGTCAGTGCAGTCCATAAAATGGACGGTGTGGTGTGGTTTAATTACTGTGAAGGGTTTACAATGAACTGACACCACGTATGATTCCATGGGGACGTGTGGTTCATGGTCAAAAACACTCGAAATAATCACAAGTTTGTTTTGATAACTTTTATCTGTGGAATTAAGTTACATAAGCATATGTCCCCACCATGTTGCTCAACTTGAATCTTTAGCAAGACCATGCTGGCTGGTCTTTTGCTGATGTGCAGCATGTAACCAGCTTGATCTGCACCAAACCAGAACTATCCAGAAAATTACTTTAAAAATTCGGTCAGTTTATGGATACAAGATGATACATGTTATGGACTATACTGCCTCCGTTCATTTGTTCTTTCCCTCAAAGCAAGTTTATCAATTCTACACCCCATAAGGCACTTATGACATTGTGCAGTTTGTTTTTTGTGAGATGATGGGTTAAGCAACATAAATCAACAATAGGGTGAGAAAAGCGCAAAAAACAACATCTGTTGATAAGAAACATTTGCTAGCGAAGGGAAATAAAACCTAATTATTTAGGAAAAAGTTGAACCTCACATTGCTATTTGGAACTGAACTGAAGTATATTAAAGACTGCCATCTTTAGTCACATTTCAACATAATTCTTTCTTATCATTTTATTGCAATAATCTGATCAAATGATTAAGTCATATGTTGATTATTCATTCTTTATTAGTACATTTTTTAAACTATGGAATAACACTAATGTAATTATGCTGTGACTAAAACTATGTTTATATTTTTATGGAATTACCATTTGTTCTTTTTTTAAAGAAGATTTGCATAAATGTTCTTCTTAAGGTATTAACAAAAAAGATATTACCACTTTAGAGAGGTTGGTATACGCAGTGGCCAGATATATCTAAAATCAATTAAACCTGACATCAACTATACCCTGACTTTTGTTTCTTAAAATTGCACTAAAAACACATTTTTGATGTTGTTTCAGCTACTGCACATGCTCACAATGATATGTTCATAACTGTTATTTTTTCCACATAATTCTGGCTCTAAACACATGACTATAAATGTTTGAATTTTAGTGTAGATACAAAGCTGATACAAACCACTGAATACTCCATTATGCTTTTCTGCTAAAAAAACAGCCTTGATCAGCATTAATTTCCATGCTGATTAGTGCTGGTTTGGTAACAGTCTCGCTGACTTGCATGAACTTGCTATTCACCAGCATTTTGCTGGTGCTACCTGTCAGCCAGCATCCCATAAGAAAAATCACAGATGAGATCTCTTTAATATTTTAACATTTCTCCAAGACATTAATGAGATTAAATAAAAAGCTAATTAAACTTTTATTTAAGTCTGCTCAATGTATTTTTACAATTGTCTGTTTTTTTTCTATTTTTATTTCTCCAGGAAGCAATTTCAAAAGAAACATTTGAGACTACATTGACATTTACTTTTACATTTAGGCATTTAGCATTTAATCCAAATTGACCTACAAAAGTAAGAAAACAGTGAAGTGAAGATGATCATAGCAAAACAACTATAATAGACAATGTCTTATAATTTGCTAAAGTTACCATGTTTCACAAAGCTAGACAGTGTTTTTTTATAAATTAGAGTATTAAACATGTTCCTGTCAAGTATTCAAGGAAAACACTGTTTCAAACAAAAAGAAACAAAAATTGTTTCTTGAAAACTAAGTGATCTGGCCACATGGCCAAATCAGGACAGTGATTTCAGCGGTCCTGCCTAGAAATTACAAGGGCTTAGACAATACGTTCTGCAGACATGCTCAGTAAGACCAGGCCTGATATTATATAGTGCAGATTGACATGACCATGATATCTTTGCAATGTGTTCAGTGAAGAACAGCTGGTCAGCAATGAATACACCTTTGGTTTTTTTTGCTGTTCTGGATGTTGAAATAATTGTGGTGCCAAGTTAAATAGTAAGACTCTGCTCAGTCCCAAGGGCGCTGTGTAGCTGGAGAGTAAGAGTGGTCCAAGCACCAATCCCTGAGGGACCGCAGTGATTATGTGAGAAGCTTTGGACAGGATCTATCCGAGAGGTAGGATTTGAACCAGGAGTGGAGCACCTATGATTCTTAGTGATGAGAGGGTTCTGGTGGGTTACTGTACTGATGGCTGCAAATAAATCTAGTACTATAAGAACAGAAGATTTCGATTCTGACTTTGCTATAGCTGCAGAGTGTGTGATTGACAGCAGTGCCATCTCTCTAGAGTCGTTGCTTTTGAAGCCTGACTGCTTGTTGTCCAATAGGTTATTTCTGGGTAAGAAATAAAGATACCTGGTTAAAAAAACACAGCTCACTCAAGTGTTTTTACAATACAAGAGAGCAAAGAGACAGGTATGTAGCTGTTAATAACAGGCACATGACTGCTTAAATGTAGTTGAGAAAGTATCAGTGAGGAGTTAGGAGTAATTATATATGTGAGTGATGGTGTGAGTATGCTTAAAACTAAGTAACACAGCTAAGAACTCAAATCAACTTAGCTATAAAGGAGCAACCTCTGAGTAATAACATCTAGAAAGGTTTTTCTTTCGCCGGCTGGTAAGAAGCCTTGTAAATCACCATCAAAAACTCAACATAAGCTCAAGACTAGCTTGTCTTTTCAGCAGGGCCAGAGATCATCAGCAAACAGAAACAAAGATGGAGAGATAATTTGGATTCCTTGCATAGGCCGACTGTAACTGAGCTTTAATCAGAAACTTAAACTACAAAAGCGGGTATATTTCATCTCCTCCCCATGGCCTCCAGAGACCTGTGAAATTACCAATCACACAAACCTTCTTTAGGAATCCCAATCAGGAGACTCATTTTCCACTCCGCTGGCTCATGCTTCTGTCCTCCTCTCACACTGCTGATCACAGAGCTGAGGTGGAGTGCAAAGAAGGAGTTGCCATAGATACATATGGTTGTAGATGCTGGATGTGTCAGTTTGAATAAATTTACTTTGTGTATATGTGTGAGCAGGGGTGTGGAACAATCTGCAAATGATGAGACCTTATTGGATGAATATTAATTAGGTGACTTAACAGTCTAGTATTCCTTGCTAAAGGAAGAAAAATGATAAGTAGAATAGTAGTAGTAGTAAAGTATTGTTTGTGTTGGTTTAGTATACTGCAGAAGTAGCCGACTAGGGCAAAATTAAAAATTTGGGCTGTCTTGATCATTTGCTGAATTGTTTCATTATTTTGACAAATGAAATAATGTTCACAAAAAGTAATGGCCACCAAAATTTGAGCTTAAGGACGTGTGTACACTGTTGTTCTCTTTTATTGTACATGTTTTATTGAACTAACTAATGCAACATGCACTTGTAAGTATCTAAAAAATGTGTGGTTTATTCAAACACTGTTGTTTTGTTACTTCTTATTAAGGTTTTACAATTAATCTTAGTAACAAAATGATAGCAAACACACAAAAAAACATAGCAGACACCAAACAAGACTTCTGTATAGGATGGGCAATGTTTTATGCTATTAATTTTTTGAATGTGCAATCCCTGGGATGGAACCCATGACATTGGCATTGCTAGTGCCATGCTCTTACCAACTAAGCTACAGGAAAACATACAGATTTTCTGTAATAACTTACAGATTTAGGAGTAATGCTGCGGTCACACTAGACTTTTTCATTCCTTTGAGTTTTATTTATATGCATACAAATGCAACAGACTGAAATGCAAGCTCCTGATGTGTTGATGATGTGGGATGATGTGTTTCACTTATTTTAATTAGATTAGATAAGTGATAAATAAAAAAACACAACATGAATTTACTGATTATTGATGTGCATGTTCTATTTTCATAAAATAAACTTTTCGGGATAACGAAATGTTCCATGAACCAAAATTGTTATCTTGGATGCATGTTCCCCGGGATCAAATCCATAATCTCTGCACTGTAATCCTAGAATGTCACATAGATTATAGATTCCCACAATGCATTTATCTGAAAGTTTTTTGGCATCGCCTGCTGCTACTTTAGTAAGTATGACCTATACTGTTGTATGGGTTGGAGGATATGTTCGATCATGATGATCCATCCCTAAACCTATCTTCCAGTGGATAGGTGCAAATCATCTGAATTGGTTAAATACCCACTGGGGAAATGTTCTGCATGATTCTGTGGCCTCAAATTACAAAGATATGACAGTTCAAGGTCACTGTTGGCTTTCGATTTTAAACGCTTAGGGTTCCACATAGTCGAAATCTTTAAAATGATGATTTGGTTAAAAGTTTAACATTAGATTAATATCACCTTGGTATCTGGGCGTGAGGCAGGCTATTTGCTGTCTAGTTACATAATAAAATCAGTCGAGTTTTGTGACTGAACTTTAGACCTTTCTGATTGCTCTGTCTATCTATTTATGATTCTTTTTGGTAGTGCTATTAAAAATGGATTTAATAAGAGATTCTGTCTGTCTTCTGTATTCTGTATCTGTATTCTGCACTGCTTACATGTGTATAGAAGCATTCAGCTCAGTTTGCTGCAATGCCAAACACTAAAGAGCTATTGCAGACTTTGACTGAGCCAGGCTAAATAATAGGTCTCCATTAACTCACTCACTTTGACATTCTCTCTTTGGCTTCTCTTATACTCTCTTACACTCTATTACACACTCTTACATTCCTTCTATTGCTTTCTAATTCCATGATGGGCACTCACACACTACTGCACTACTGTTTGAGAGACAGTTGTTATTGGAACACGCTGTAGGCCGATTCCTGTTTGTTCGATAACCGTGTGTCTCTAAACCTCATAGTCTACCACCGCTGACTGCTGATAATAACTGCAACCTGACAAACACATTTTCTTCATATTATTATTTTATTATTTAAATACATTTACATTTACTACATATATAAACCATGAAGAAGATGATGAAGGCTTAAAACAATCCACCTTCATGAGAAACTAAAACTAAAATTATGAGCAGAGTCATCATTTAAATTCACTAGACCAGGGACAAAAGTATAAGGATGGGCCTTAGATGTTATACAATCAGCAGTTCACTGGGCTTCTCCCAACACATCGCTCATGACAATGTTCCCAGATGACAATAGCAATAGCTTAGTAAGGCTTGCCTAAATATTAGAAATTAATTTCTGAATTACACATTTAAAAAAGCACATACAATTCTATGATTAAACCTAATTTCTCATTTGTACACCTATGGATAGCAAATAAAGGTTCAAGAAGAGCAGGTTAGGTTACTCTAAAAAGCTGCAAGACGGTGTCACTTTAAATCCTTTATAATGTTTCACCCCTTAAAGTACTTCTTCTCTTCTTCTGACGCTCTTTTAATTTTCACCTCTTCGTTCTCTTTTATTTAACCTTGTCATATAGTTGCCCTTTCCCATCTTTTCCTTTTCACCAGTGTGGGGGGCTGCTACCGTATTATCAGCTCATTTCAAATTACCTTCATTTTTTAATAAACTGCACACTGCCCTGCAAATCAGATAAAGGGGCGGTGCTCATAATGATGGTAGAATGAGTCAAAGAGAAAAAAGCTAGAGAGGGAAGCTGTGAATGAGAGATAACTCATTATTTCCTAAATGAGACATAAAGTATTCCATTATACTGTCTTTCTCTTTCTTTCTTCTCCCAGAAATGTCACCCGTTCTCCTCTACTTCTATGACATGTTAAGCACATAATGTGGTCTCTATATTCAAGGGTCTCATGAGATCATATGTCTTTGTCATTAAATGGTTTCCTCCAGAAAGAATGAGTCTGCTTATAATCTCCACTTTATGCTACAACATAATTTGCTTGTGTTTGAGAATAAAGCCACACTTCTGATGGCAAAGCGAGAGTAACCATTTCTAAGTGAGTCAATGAACACATGCTACTTGTGCTACAGTATGTTCACATGAATTAATATATAATTAACAGAATGCTGAAATTTGTTGATTGATAATTATTGATTATTCGAAGGATTAGATTTCACTCTTGCTTGGTGTAGGCTATATTTAAAAATAAGTCATTTTTAAGTCATTTTTTGTCTCCTAATATTTGTAAGTCGCTTTGGATAAAAGCATCAGCTAAATGCCTAAATGTAAAATTAAATTGCATTTTGATAAATAAAAAAAAACAAGTCCATTTATTTATATAGTTTTAGTTAAATTTTAAGTCATTTTTTGTCTCCTAATATTTGTAAGTCGCTTTGGATAAAAGCATCAGCTAAATGCCTAAATGTAAAATTAAATTGCATTTTGATAAATAAAAAAAAAACAAGTCCATTTATTTATATAGTTTTAGTTCAATTTTAAAGAAATAGTTCACATACAGTTAACTTTGTTTACGCACCCTTATGTCACTATTCAAACTATAAGACTTTATTTGACTTTCTATATCTACAGTATATGATGATCTCTCATTTGTAAAACATAAACTGTTTATGTGACTGTTTTCCATACAACTGAAGCACAATTACTACATACTGGGGACTTAAATATTGATCTGTTCCTTACACAAAGATATTTAAAATAACTTATATATAGCTTTTTCGTGTTTGGGTGCTTGACTCATCTTCATCGTAAAGAAAAATTCTCAAGGAAAAAATTGGCATTTGTTTTCCAAAAAAAAAAAGAAAGTGTGTTACAAAGAAGAAATGAATATGGGTTTGGATCAATATGAGAGTAGGGAAATGACTAAACTTTCATTTTTGCATTAATTTTATTAAATTCAATTTGATTCAATTCAGTTCAGTTAAAGAAATGTCCATGCTGCTTTTTACAATTTAACATGGTTGCAAACAGCTTTACAGTATAAACATATTAGTACAGGCAGTAGAGAGATAAATAAAAATGTATTTACAGTGTACAAGCAGTTTAATTGTTTTTTTGTAAAAAAAAAATTCCATCAGATGCATTTTGGCAAAAACTAACTCTGAAAATAATTGCCAGTAGATTAGTAAGTTATGCCTTATATTCATATTGTTATTAAGCAAGTATGTATAAAATGATATATTACATACTGTAGGCTATATCGTTGCATATTAATGATACAGACTGCAAGGATACTGTAATTGCAAGATTGTAATACGTTTCTAAAAAAAAAAGATTATTGAAAGGATGACAACTACTTCCAATTTAGACCATTTCAAGAAATGACAGTATGTGAATTACATGCCTATAATTTAAATGTCCAATCATGCAATAAAATAGAGAGAAATGGAAAACAATAGGAGAAATAGATGAATGAGATGGTGTGATAATTAGAATCTGGGCTGAAAGATCTGAAAGGTAGAGATGAGACGAAATAGCTTGACAGGGTCAGATCGCTGAAATGAACCAGAAATGAAAGGCTGAGTGAGATTGAATGAGAAACAGAGATGTGAGATGAGAGGAACGAGGAATGGAGCCAGTAAAAGAGAGGTTAATGGAATTGAAGAATAGTGGGGGATGGGGGTTTAAGATGGCACACTAACTGAAAATGGCCTTTTTTCAGCCATCACTGAATCAATGAACCCAATGCTCAAACTGAAAGCCTATCATAGAAGAGTGTATACATTTGTGCTGGGCGAGGAGCTGAAAGGCTTAAGACATCAATAAAAGTAAGTTCCTCAGTTTCCTTTTCCCCTCTTAAGACATCTGATATAAGAAACATTGCCATAGCATTTGTGTTTATGGCTTGCTGCCCAACCAGAATGCTCTAAATGGTCAACATGAAATCAAAACAACGTCATAATTTTTTTGTCCCGCCTCAGTTGACAATGTTTCTTACATCTAAGCTGCAAAAATGACTCTTTATGATGTCACACAATTTTTTACTGTCCAGATTACTATCCGCATTTATGCATAAATGATGCTTTTTGGGTGATCTTCAGATGGACCCCTAACAAAAATCTGCATCCATAATTTAGTTGCTGTAATAAAGCTCTTTTGTTATGTTTAAATAAAACATTTTGAGCTGCAAATTCATTGGTTATGGGGTTTAGTTTTGCTCACCGCTCTTAAAGCCTTTTATTGCTTCCAAGAACGTAACAACCCAAAGTGTGAATAAAATGAATATAAAACAATTCTGCAAAAAGAAATATGATAAATGGTCTTTTCTACTCTCTGTACTAATATGTATGTAGCATCTAAAAAGTATCTAAAGCTGATTTGCAACAACACTATGATTATATTATACGATATATATATATATATACTGTACATACATACATATAAATATGTCTCAGTTGTTTCTATGGACCACCATACATAAGTTATCTGTCATATTGGAATGGCCCATGAACACTTGGATGCCCTGGTTACCACCCACAACACATTAACATTGTGGCTTTATCTATTTATGTATTCCTCAAAAGTCCCTATTTCCCAAAAGTGAAGATAAATAAATTCAAGATGCTTTTGTTCAGATGCTTTTTGTTCACTTAAGTGATTTTATGACTATATGACTGTCAGATAAGCTGTACAGTACAGCACGGCAATGAGAGCAAAAAACAGTAATGTGTGTGTGCTTGTGTACATTGTAGCAGAGATGGATATCTCAGATCCATTCCCAGATGTTGACTATTGCAATATTAAAGTATCTTGTGTAAATGTCACTGAGCGCGGTAAGAGAGAGCGAGAAGAGGAAGAGAGTGGGAGTGAATTAGTGAGAGGAATACTGAGGCAGGTGAGATGAGAATGTTGGGAATAGAATACAAATGTACTGACTGCTGACTGCATGCATGCTGTGCAGTATTTACAGGATAATGCATATTTAAAAACATCATATTTTTAGATTCAAAGTATGAAAAAATATGCAGGAACCAACAACAAATGTATCAAACATTTGTATGCTAAATTGTTGTCACACAATCACATTTAATTAAAATGCAATAAGAACATAATTTTGCAAATATTTACTATAATTTTGTAAAGGAATAATTTTTTTTGTTTTTAAGTTTTGGATTTAATGTCTTCAATTTTGACAGTCCAATAAAACAATGAGAAAGCAATGTTTGTGTTGTTATGTTATGTAAAACAGGTAGGTTTTAACCATTATAAACTGACCAGATGGTGATGATTTTCTCTATGATAGATGGTTGAAGGTGATGTCAACAAAATGAAAAATTGTTGAGGCTGATACATTTTTATGAAAGTATATGTGTAATAACTTACACTAGTTATCCTAGTTATACTAGTTAACATGCACTAATACACTCGAACACCGGGAATATAGAATAACAAAGTTAATTGGATCTATGTTTAAGGTTAATATTTCAAGTATGGTAATAGGCCATATGTACATTGTACAACCTTCCAGAATGCAGGAGTCTCATCTTTAACCTTTAACCCCAAAAGAGCCCACATCACACCCCTCCTGAAACTAGGAAAAGGGGTGTACACGGGAAGACATTTCTGCAAACGGAAGTGTGCCTTGCGTGCCTGAGCATGGCAGCTGGTTTATGCAGTATTTAATAAGCCTTCCTGCTAGGTATATTGACATTGACACAGTCACTTTCAAATGCACAGGTGTTTTTTGATCTTGGACATGGCTGAAATACAATATTTATTATGATGATGACCACACACATCTATATATGGGCACATAAATGCATGTGTACTTGTTTCTCTGTTTACCAGACAGGTTGAAGCTTGATATGATATAAATGATGTATAAAACATAGGTACACTCTTTTCTCAGTATCACACACATTTTTATTTGATTTAAATAAAAATACATTATACACTACCCCAGCTTAAATATTTAGCTACAACCATGTTTAGATTTAGATGGTACAGTATGTAGTTAAACATGGTTTAGCAGGTCATTTGCTTATTAGCTTTTCCAAGATCATCTAGATGATCAATTTACTTATCAGTACGCCAAGGTTGACCTTGAAGACCTTGAAACAAATGACCTACTATGTTCCACATAATTTGTTTCACAATACAAGCTCAAAAACTCTTTAAAAGTCCCACAAAATAGGGAATTATAGTTTTGTAAAGCTTTCAACACTTTAATTGAAATCAAAAATGAATATAGTAATGCAAATAAAGTGCCACCAAAATTCTCGAGTGGTTTGATCTTTGTAAAGAAGACATGTGCTGGTACAGACTTCTCTTTTCTTACTTTTGTTCATGGTAAATAAATATGATCTCACCTCTTATGTGGCAAAAAACAACCCAGCAACAACCAGAACCCCATAGCACCTATAAAACACTGCACTAAACACTACTCAGAGCCCCATAGCAATCGCAATGCCCTGACAATTATACACAACATCTTACCATTGTGCCAGCAGTTGTGCACAACCAAAACAATACTCACATTTAAGATGTAAAGACTAAAACCCATGTTTTCAAGTGGTATTCATTTATGTTATCGCTGCTCTGTTTTACCTGGAAATGTCGAGCTGGAAGTATTAGACACCCCTATATCCCCACAGGGCTTAAGCTTTAGAAGTCACTTGTGCCTGGTGGGCAATAGTGCTGTTCTCATATTTGGCTTTTTAATAATGAAAAGCTTTTTTGAAAAGGCAAGATAAAACATTTATGCAGAAATCAGAAGATATGCCATGAAATCAAGCTCAAGGCTCTTACTAACACTAGTGAGGTCACTCACTCTCCAAGTGCTCAATAATTCAAAAGCTCAACTGAGAGAAGATACTAAGCCTAAAGTGTGAGACGTTAACCTACTACAGGTCAACAGAAGCATTGCCGTCGGCACTTTTATTCACTATTGACACTGATGTAAAGCCATTTTTGTGTTTATGTGTGTATACATGTTTAGCTAAAAATGTCTAACAAATATAGAGAATTATGTCAACCGACCTTCCAAATTGGTTCTTGATGAAAAAGAGCTTATAAATCACCCAAATTATGTTTTGCTTCACAAACAAGTTTCTTTGAGGGTTGGGTTTGTAGACAGAGTTAGTTTCACATAAAAACATTATTTAAAGATAACTGTTGTGTGTAGAAGACATCTTACTTTAACTCTCTTCTACACACCTACAACCCATCCAGATCCCTACGCTCAATGAACGAATCGTCGACTGGTGGTACCCTCACAGAAGGGCACTAAATCTCTCTCTCGTTCTTTCTCCTTCTCTGTCCCCAGCTTGTGGAATAATCTCCCTAACGCAATCCGATCTGCCACATCCCTCACCTCCTTTAAGAAACAACTAAAAACACACCTCTTCCACGAACAGCTGACATCATAATACAAAAAAAACCTTGTAACCTTAGTAAAGCACTTCTTAGTACTATTGTTGCCGCTTTTGATGTATCGCTTCATTGTCTCCTGATATTTGTAAGTCGCTTTGGATAAAAGCGTCAGCTAAATGCCTAAATGTAAATGTAAATGTAAGGTAAATCTCTCTCTCACTGTCTGAAACAATTAATGTGTGTTCGACACTAAGACCTTGGGTCACAGCCAGAAGGGAAATTATAATTGATGGAATCTGTTTGATTTACTGATCCATTCATATCCATTTGTGTCATGCTCAATATATCACAATTTCCTATGCAAATGATCCACTAGCACATCACTTTGATTAATGGCGCGTTGACAGTCGCATTAGGGCCCTTTTACCCACTGTGTGCAATGTACGGTCACGTGCTGAAAGGCAACAGGAGTCACACTGACATCTGGTGTGCTTTACTGGTTACTACAAGATCTAAATAAGGTGTTGCCCCTGTAGCATTACATCATGTTGCATCTAAAAGTGAGAATATTTTGTCATTACATTTTTTTTAAAAGACTAGCACGATCACTGCTAACATAATCTGTTCAATTCTACACAAAATTCTGTACAAATCATGACTTGAAGAATGCAAAGTATTGCCATACAAATGCTGCCAATTTTTTGTTAGTATGCACTGACTAATTCCATTCCATTTTTGCATTATAACATATTTTACACTCTTCATGTATTTATATATTTTTGTCACTTCATACTTATAACATGTATTGTGTTATATTGCATATACTACAACTCAACTATGAGGCACGGTACAAAAATTCCTTGTTAATTATATTTCATAAAATCTAATTATATCCCCCAGTGGGATCAAAGGCATAAAAGCAACGAAATGTGAGGAAAAACACAAATATTAAATAAGAGTATATTGTTATATTTTAAGCTTTGAATTCAATAATGTTGAATTATTTGAATTTTATGCATGTGTCATGTGTTCACTTCTTATAACAGTACATTTAATTTCAGATCCACAATTCAAATTTTATTTCCTTTTCTTAAAAACTTTTTGGCAAAGACAGAACAACATAAGTTTAAAAAAATGAAAACATGCAAATCAAAACCGTAACATAACATACACTGAAAGACCAAGTAATAAAAAAACAGGCTTACACAACCATAAACCGTAGACATAAAATCTATTAAACATTTCTCAATCGAAAATGTACATTTCTTTAACTACCATAAAAATAATATGATGCAGTGCACATGATCCGAGGCAAAGACAATAACTTGTTCCTACTGACAGATTCATTTGCTGCATTTAAAAAAGAAAAACAGACAAACACTAAATAAATATAGCAGGAAGCTGTAACACTGTGAAACAATCACTATCCAAAGAAATGAAGAGCAAGTACAAAGTAATAAATAATATTACTGTTTTTCTTAAAGCCAATAATACGTTGACATGACAAATCTTGTGCGATAGAATTAAGCAAAAAGATTTAAATGTATATTAACTTAAAATGATAGTGTAAATCAGTGTGTTCCTTGTCATCCCTTTATAGTTCTAAACTCAAAATAATTGTAATCATACTGCTAGCATAATAATGCTGATCACATCTGAAAGATACTTTGATTACCGCTGGTGAGCAAAATTACACCTCTGACATTATGCTAAATCAAAATCTGATTTTGTTCCAGTCTTTTCACAAACAGTTTCACTGTTTCCATAAATGAAAAGCTGATCGAAGCATTGCTTGTGCACAAACCTAAAACAACCTAAACATTATGAAGACTAGTGTATCTCATGTGCAAAACAGACAGATATTTTTAAACAGTCAAAATTATCCTCCATTAACAGATTAATTTGGCACAAAAAATTATGAATGCTTTATTATTTCAATAAAAACAGTGCCAAACAATTAATTTGACTGGTAAATTGTTTATAGCTGCCAGCTACATACTTCTTAAAAAGAAAGTGCTGTTTATTTAGAAATGCTAAAGATATTTTACTGTGACTTTACACCTGCTTGCATCTTAATAAAACCGTCAGGTCACACGCAGTCTGAATCTTAAGTGTTACTTGCAGCACATACAGCAAAAAGACTAAAATATCTGAATGCTTATACATCACACCTCTAAAAAAAAAAAAAAACTTACAGCAAGACAATAGACTACAGATGGTAAAAGAGATTTTCAAAAAAAAGATTTTTTTCTTTTACAGGACATTCTAAAATTGTATGTTTTTTTTTTTTTGTTCTTTGGAACACATAAGAAATTCAAATGGAAAATTCCAAAATAAAATTCATATTCAGTCTGTCTCTTGCAAAGCTATCACACTTGGAAAATTGCACACACATCATATAGACAGCATATTTTCCTGTCTTTTTTGGAGCTTGACATCCCCTAGTTGCTAAATACTTTAATCATATGGATCATAAGAGTCAATATCAATATTCTGCTTAACATGCTCTATGGAAGAAGCAAATCATACAGACTTGGAATGACAAAGGGCGAGTAAATTATAGAACTGTATTTCTTCTCTCACCGTAGCTCCTGTCACAGTGCAAGAGGGTAGCTCGATTACAGCATGGGCAGGTTGACAACCATGTGATTGTGAAAGCCCTTAAAAATCTGAGGGATTGATTGCTGTCTTGTGAAGCTCAGCCCTTATAGTCAGTAGCAGAGTTGAACAGGCAGTTAATGCTTGGCTCTCTCAGGTCAGTAGAGAAACAAGAGAGGCTATTAAAAACACACCATTTCAAGTACACATAAAAAGTCTGATAAAGGTGGCAAAAAACTCACTGGTTATGAGTTTACTCATAACTGCTGATTATAAAAGCCACCGTTTGATAATGTAAGCCATTCCTTTTACAATCAGTCAGTACATTGGTGACAGCATATAAATTAATCTGTACACACTTCACACTTGCAATGAAAACACAAGGCAGAGGACAAAGGTCAATCTTATAAAATCACATATTTAACCACAAAATCTAAATGTGATATCACATAAAAAATATATGTTTAGGGGAAACCAACGGTGATTTTTTTGCATTATTTACATGAGATTTTCTATTACTAATAGAGACTCTCTAAATTGAATAATAAGGGAATCATTGTGTCTGAACTGGATAGAATGGTATTACTTTATTACACCTAACAGTTTCTTAGTTCTCATGTAAATAATGTCACAATGCAATTTTACTTCATATATCAGCTTTTGCAAATGTTCAAAATACTATAGCCATGCATAAGAAAAATTTTGGAAGTAGTGACACCAATGCCAGGAGCCTGTACATGATTAACATAAAGCTTTTTATAGTGGATCAATAAAACATTAAAATACATTAAAACAGAAGTCCTCACTACTGCTTATATATGGCTTTGCTCTTTTGTGGCTTTCTTGTCCCACACTTTCCTGATCTCATTTTCAGGAGTTTCAAGCATCGCTGTATTAAAACATCTCTCCTAAATACAGGTGGATATCCACCACATAGAATTCAACCCTTTTTACATTTAATTAAAATCTTATATTATAGAGATTATATCCATGTTGACACAGAGCCATCATAATTAAAAACCATAAAGTCTTCACCTCCAGTGACATATTGTTGATCTCTCTTCAATATGTGAGACTTCTACAGCTAATATTGAATTTGTTGCGTTTATATTCCTAAAGGCTAAAATCTTTCTTAATCTATAGGCTTTGCAACACATTCTCTCACCATGCCAATGAAATGTCACAGTTTGGGGTCTTCGCTGGGAGTCGACGACTGGCAATTTTGCGTCTTGGAATGGGCAGCTGATGATGATGAGGAAGATGATGAAGAGGAGGATGAGCTGCGCCTGGTCTCCACGCCAGTACTGGTCATTTTCATTTTCCGCCGTTTGGCCAGTGGAGCGTTATCGACGCTTTTAAGGAAAAACCCTTCTCGCTTCCCCCGGTTAAATGCCTGGGAGTACGAAAAAAAATACTGAAATACTAAAAATAATGTAATCAATGACAGCAAAAAAAAAGTAATACTAGAGATTGTTAGTGAAACACATCCACAGTCAATGTGATAAACCACACCTATGTGAACTTGAGAGGAAATTATTAGGAACACTATATCCACTAAAAATGGTGTAGTTGCTAGAATGTACAAAACTTCATATGTAGTTAATGAAAACATATTGCAGGTAAATATTATACGGTATTATTTAAAAAATAGACTAGACCTTGTAGGTGGCATTGACGTAGGTACGGACAGTTGGGCCGCAAGACTCCAAAACATCAGGGGTGCAGAGAGGGGTAGACGACATGACTCCTCCTCCCTGAAGCCAGGCATTTTCTTTCAGAGCAGAAAGCTTCAGACGCCTCTCAGGGTCTACAGTTAACAAACCTGTAAAAAGAGAGAAGAAGACAGTGAGGGATTGGAGAGAGAGATAAATCTTGAGATAGGAAGCTAATTTGAGGGCTGCCAAATAAGAATCCTTCAGCCTGTAAAAAAAGTCTCCCCGGGGACCATCACCAGACCGCTGATCTTCATCCGTCTTCATTTAGATGATCAGATGACAGCTATAATAACAAGCACTTGTGCTGAAATTGGACTGAAATGTGTTTGAGTGCCTACGGGTCCCTGACGACTGAATCAGGAATTACTCATTAAAGGCTTTGAAGTGGTAAGTATTAAAGCATTAAAAAAGTATTACAAAGTATTGCAGAGCTACTTTTGGTCATAATCAATAGAGGCCCTGAGCATCGAATAGATATACGTCAATTACTGGTCTAGGACCAAATCCTTACAATAAATAAAGTCTGAGTACTTTGACATTACTGTAAAGGTATAAATCATAGTGTAAATGTATAAATAGCATCAGGCACATTTATTTCAACTGTAGGAGAAAACTGATTCATTTTAGCTAACGTATAGGTAAAAAAAATCTACATTTGGTCAATGTAATGGGTTGTGACGTGGTGTTGTACAAACTGTACTGGTTTTAAACCAATAAAAAAGTGTTGATAACGGCCATGACAATGTAGTCTTTCTAAACGGGTTGGCTTCATTTTTGCTAAATTTGTAAGTTTATGAGTTTTGCTCATTTTTGGGATCATCAATTATAAAATGTACAAAAAAACCCCACTGAGAAACTGAGAAAGAATGGGAAAGACTTTGGCTTTGCTTTGATCAGCAAAAAATAAATCAATAATAAATAAATAAATGTCATTACTGTATCTAATAGTTTTGTCAATTTTATAATATTTGAAGTAGTAAAGGCTTGTAGTGACACAACTGCAGAGCAATGTCAAGCTTGGATACGTCATGCCAGAAGGTTTTTTTCCATGGTGCATGAACATCTACTGTGATGCTCATGAAAATCTAAACGTTGAAGACAAGCTTGATGTTGATTAATAATATTGTGCATTTCAGAACTTCATGTACAATTATTAAAAATACTGTTTAATAAAACACATCCTGCTTTTTCTGGATAAATGTTTTTTCTTATGGCTGCGGTCAATTTGTATATATAATTGCAATATCCATTGTGAAGACTGTTTAAACAGTATTACAGGAGAGTTACATTCATTCATCATTAAGGGCGATTTTAACCATGTATCTTGCATTGTTTGCTACTAAATGAATTTTGGGAGTTTGGTACTAAGAGTTTTGAAAATGGACACTTTGTTTGTAACATCTTTAAAAAAGACTAAGTATTATAAAGACTATGTAGACACTCCAGTATAAACTGTAAATTCTTAACTGGTTCACATATTTATACTGTCAGATGACATACTTTAGTATAAGCCTTATCGCTTACACTAAACCCATTAGGATTTTATCCACATTTATTATAGGGTATCGCCACACATTTCACAGAAGACTAGAATTATGTAGCGTGTTCAAGTAAATACTCCAAATGACACCGGGGATGGGAGTGGCTCGCTGTAAGGTGGTCGGAGATGCAACCGCGCACACATCGCATTTTACTTTCACTTTTGATTTGGCACAATTCGGGGCCGTCAATTGCTTTTTTAAAACACACGCCGCTACAAAACAGTACAATGACATTCACTTATATTAAACAGAACTTTATTACAAAACGAATAATCACTACACACACCATGCACAAAAATAAATAAGAAACAAATATAAATCCAAAAAATTAAAATTTAAAGTTTAAAACTGCATTGGAGTGAAATCCAAAATATTGCCAAAATATTGCTGTTTTGCATTTCGCTTTGAAACCAAATCTTCCGCAATCATCTTGTCAGATACCTCGGCTATTTCTGTTATTTTCGTTATTGGGTCACGTCTTAAAAGCGCGTCTGGAGACATTCGCGTTCTGAGGTGCGCTTTTTTGAACAATCCCACGTTTTTAGACGCAAAGACGCGTTCTGCTGCTGAGCTTGTTAATTGTAGACTGGGCTCTAACTTAACTGTGTGACTTGAAGTGATTTATTACTATGAAAAAATTCAAAATGACATTGGGGACGGCGTCAGGTGATGTAATTGTAGGCGGGTATACACCGTGTATCACGACTATCGCAACAAGGCTACCAAGGACAATAAATGTTCATTAGCTAGGCCAGTTTTGATTCTTGAGTACCTCTCACTAGATCTTTGGCCTCTTCTGACACACCCCTCCAGGCTTCTCCATCCAAAGAGAAATCTCCCTCTTTGATCTTGTGCATGATGTCAGCTGCATGTGATGATGTCATTCCTTTTTTCTCACTCTGGAATGGAACTTGGCCAGAGAGCATTGTGTACTAAAAAAATAGAAGCACATGAAGAAAATATCAGTTTCAATTTCCAATTTCGACTAGAAAGTCGACTAATTTCGGTTTAGACTCTCACACAGTCAGGCTCACACTCAGACCTACCAAGATGACACCCAGGCTCCAGAGGTCACACGCTTGGTCATATCCGGAGCTGTGGAAGAGCTCGGGTGCGGCGTACTGCAAGGTGAAGCAGGGGGTCTGCAGGGGAGCACTGCCACTCCCCGCTGGAAACAACCTCGCAAAACCAAAATCAATCACCTTCAACACAGAGTCATCCGAGTCATCTGCAAACAGTACATTCTGCCAATAGAGGTGAAAGAGACAGAAACAAAAGAGAAGAACAAGTGATATCAGTGCTGCTATGCATCATCATGGGAAAACCATAGTAATAAGGAACCTTAAATGGTTTGACTACAGACAATATTATTAACATATAGATGTCACAGTAATACCGAAGTGCTGAATGGCTTTGAACGTGACTCCTCCAATCAGATTTCAGAGTTGAAACAGGACACAAGACTATAAGTTAAAAATCATTCAAAAGTCATCAATCAATCTGCTTTACATTCACAGATTTCTTCTTTTTTTGGAACTGTATACCACATGTAAGCATAAACTAATGTATGCCTCAAAGACGTTCAAAAAATGTCATTAATGAAAAAAATGTGTAGTCTTGAATTCACTTAGACAGTCCTTTTACTCCCTGCATGTAGATAGGGCATTAAGATTCCAGTGCACGGAGACAAAATCAGCACATGGACAGCTGAGCACAGGGCCAATGTTGAATGCATAATATCAGAGAAGTGAAATCAGGCAAGCTATGAGTGGTAATCACACAGCTGACAGGAGATTTAAATGGGAGAACAAGAGACTGACTGAGCCAAATAAGAGTTGACATGGCCCGTTTCTGGCACAACAGATGCGAGAATAATGCATTTGTCAGCACATGACAGGACGCTTTCACACAAATACACAAATATAAAGGCACTAAAGCTGCTCACTTAAGTATTTTATCAAACCATTCAGCTTTCCTTTGTATTACTGTAACCACGTTTTGACAAATGAATTGGTGGACCAGCATATTCAAAATATCAGGGCAGTTATTTTTGATATTATTTATTCGTTTGCCATTTAACTGTTCATACAAAAATCTGCATAAATTCGATGTCAGTCAATATTTTTAGGCAGGTCTTGCTCTGAAGCAAATTTATCCATCTCAACAAAATTTTCTTAGTGGTTGACCAATATAGCTTAAAGAGATGACCAATAAGGCCTATGCAGGTACTAATATTAATAAATTCAGAATATTTGCACCTTTAAATCAGAAGAGATGTTATTGTATTAATAATTATTTATGTATTAACATTTTGAGAATATCCATACAAGTTTATTTTGCACTAAAATGTGCCACAATCACACCTGACAATATGTGACGTCATTTTTTGTGATTTTTCTGTTTTTTACATAAAATCATCCTACATTATAAAAAGAATATTCTGTGCAAATTTAACAACCGACATCTTCAATATTGTCCGAGTAAGGTTATGTCAAAGACTGAAGTCATAGTGAAATGAATAGGTGAAATCAAATTTTGATGCTTGTCATCTCAGAATTAGATTTTTAAGACTAGCCTGGTTCACATATTGTTCATACAGAGGTGAAAAATGTTTGCAGGGAGACAAAAATACCATGAATGGGCTGTTTGCAGCATCTATTTTGATGCATGTGAACAATCTAACTGTGTGAAATGACGACAATAGACCTAAATGCAGACTGTGGCCATGTTAGTGGTCAGCCAACAGGCTAATATCCAAAACAGATTATATACAGAAAATGCACTATTCTTAATAGATTTTGTCCTATGTCCCTTTTAAAACTATCCATGTAATTCTCCTTACCTCTGGTTTGAGGTCTCTGTGAACGACTCCAGCCTCATGCATGAAGCTGACAGCAGACACCAGGTTTTTCATTAGCTGACTGGCCTCCCACTCCGCAAACATCTTCTTTTTCCTTAGCCGCTCCAACAGCTCTCCACCACGCAACAGCTCCAAGACCAGATACGTATGATACTAGCAGAGAAAGTATTTGTCGTAAAATAGAAAATAGAAGAAAAAATCTGGGAAATATCTGGGGTGCGATACCTGATCAGTATGGACCTCATGGAGTGTGACGATGTTAGGGTGAGATTCACACTGTCTCAGTGCTGCAATCTCTTTCTGAGTCATAGCCTCCATCCTACAACAGCATAAAGAATCATGTTGATGCCTTTCTATGGTGATTCCATGCACAACGGCTGAAAAACCACATGTCGGCAGAGCCATAACCATCATACACGTTGACAAATACCCCTCAATATTGAAATCGATTGAAACACAAACAACTGATACAGTAAGTCATTACAGAACAAATCAATACAATCCTAAAATAAACCATCTCAGATTCTTTCACTTAAACAGGCACACACTCTGGATAACAGTAAAGCACAATACATTTAAATTCGAAGAAACATGCCTGCAGCATTCTGAGTAATTCTGTGTGAGGATTTGCATGAAGCCATGTGAAAAAAGCATGCATGCGTAATGTCTTTGCAAAATATACTGAGACTTCTATTTTAAAATGTCTATGCTTTACTACTTCCAGCTGCTCATTTACAGACGAACATAAAATATGCACTCTTGCAACCATCTACAACATACAACAGTTTATACACGCAGAGCCCTTAAAAAGGAAGAGTTATGACATTTGTTATTGCTTGTGCATCACATGATGCACGCTGACCTTGAGGAGTTCCCAGCACTTGGAGGGCAATAAGAATACACTGAGCAAGACAAAAAGAACTGCCATTTAATTTACAGTATTAATATAACACACTGACCCGTGTATGTAGTATTTACTTATGTTACAAATGTATATAAATTTATATCAATATAAATTTGTCCATTGCTGGACAAAAAAATGGTCCATTGGAGTAAACAGAGCTGACACAAGTCAGTCATTCTCCGATTACACGGCTCTGATTACATGCCGCTGTGGAATGCTTGATTCTGATTGGCCAGTCAAAAAATTTTAAGGGAATGTTATTCTGTGATAAAAATCGATCAATACTAATAACCAAGGGTCAATAGGGTACTGTGAGTCAACTTGACCTTAAAATAATTTACTTACGATTAAATTAGAAAGAAGAATGCCTAATTAATAACATACAGTATATGAAATTATATTACAAATGATTAAACCAAATTGTGTGTTCATCTTGTTTGAACCTGCTGTCCTCACATTTATTTAACTAAATCAACCTTTTGACAATTTTGTTTCCAGGAAATTATATTTCAGGTTTTTAGTTTCAGTATAAAGTTCTATAAACTGAAATACCAGTAGATGTACATTAGTGTTATCTCCGTTGTAAAAAATTGTGCCTAATAAATGCAAACATTTATTATATTTACGTTTATTTACATTTTTACATTAATATTAATTATTTACATCTTATTTATATTTAGCACTACGCAGTGTAGTTTTTCCAGTTGGACACAAAAGAAATAATTTTACATTGAAATGCCATTATGTTAGCCTTTTATATTTCATTTATTCTTGCGTGTCACGTGTGACTAGCTGTCATATGCATGTTTTTTCATGAGACACGCAAGAACCTTGAATCACAAGAAACACAAAAGAATATGTTACTATGAATATAAAACATTTTAAATCAGCTCGATCAAACCTCTGCACAGTAGGATTTTGTCAAGTTGATTTGTTTACCATGAACAAAAATCTGAGAAACATTAAAGTTACAATGTATCTCTACCTTCGGCTGATGATCTTTACAGCATATTCCTGGCCACTCTGCCTGTGTCTGCACTTCCTGCATATGGAAAAACTGCCCACACCCAGTGGTGGACCCTGCAGGCACAGCTCATAGTGGTGAAAAAACTGAGAGTCCTGAGAAATATGAGGAAGGAGGCCATTTAACTTTCACAAAAATTGCTTAAATTTTCTTCTTTTGAAACCTTCAATTTTTTATTTTGAGGTTGTGTACCTTTAGCATAGCACTGCGCTGGACGGTAGCAGAACCAGGCCTGTCCACGTTCACCTGAGCTTCCAGAACATCCCCCATTACCACATTCTTATTAAACAAGATAGAAGGAGCAACAAAAGAGTAGCCCTGAAAAAAATAGGAAAAACAAAATGCTAAGGGTTTTTTTTGGTAGGTGACGTGGTTGCACTGCCAAAGTGGGATGTGTAAAGATTGCAAAATAGAACACTGTGGAACAAGATACACATGACAGAGTAGGTGTTACAATAACAAATGTGAGCAGTTGCTACTTGATCAGGGTGACCTGGTACTATGTTTCACTGCTGGGCCTTGTGCATGTGTTGATCTGATGAAAGTATAGGACTGTGGCAGGAAACTGATTGTACAGTAGGCAGGTATGCATCCCTGTGCAAGGATCACAGGGGCAGTATGTGTTTGTGTACCTGAAACAGACGGTCTGTACTAGGTGGTGTGCTGGCAGGGGAATAAACTGGATCCATTCCAGTAAACTCTTCTGCAAAGTTTCCCACATCCAACTCATTGCGTATGTCTGGTCGGAATGGACTCGCAACCTTTTTCTCTGCCAAGTCAGACCAATTTAACCCCTAAAACAAGTCAGAAGAACACAAATTTGTAAAAGCTTTATAAAATGATAAATAACAGAAACTGACAAATTAAAATGAATACATTTGCACTTGATTAAACTACTATACTGGATAGGTTGTAAGATTACAAAAAGGATAAAAATCTCATCAAAAGAATGACTAAAAAACCTTAAAGAAAGGATGACTCTTGATCTCTTCTGCTCCTCGGGGTCCAGAGCCCAGCCTCTTATGAGGGTCTTTAACCAGCAACTTCCGCAAGAGGTCCTGAGCCAGAGGTCCGATGACAGATGGGAAAGGAGGTTCACAGCGCAGAATACGTCTGAGTGAAAGAGCATGAGAACTCATTTAATTCTGGGAAATGATTTTAACTGATGTAATCACCAGTCTACTGCAATCATAGCAACAGCTGTTATAACTGGGAGTTTAAACAGATTGTGCGAGATGATTTGTGTGTGTGTCTCTGTGCATTAAAACAACTGAGGTTTGTCTGTGTACAGTCGAGACTCACTTGGACACCTCACTCTGGGTATTTCTCTCTCCCTCCAGAGTGAACGGAGACGCTCCTGTCAGTAGCTCAAACATCAGAATCCCCAAACTCCACCAATCTACCGCCTACATGCATACAGACAGAAAGATCAGACATTATTTGTTGCAGTATTCATAACCATGAGTTACAATGCTTTGCATCTCCTGAAGCCTGTGAACAACATGAACGGGGTCATAGTTCACACCTAAACAAATAGGAAATAGTAATCATATTTTGCATACAAAATATCACATATTTTTACGACTTAAAACGTTTGTATTGTGACTTTTTTAATTAAGCATTTAAGGGCTCCTATAAAATCAAATATTAAATACAAATAACAAATACATTATAAAATCTTAAATTATTATAAAATAAATCTAAAATTAGATTTAGAAATTAGATCTAAAATCTAAAAGACAGCTCAAGTCTTGGACTAGGCTCAAGTCTCAGCTGTAAAACCAGGCCATAAAGTGGCAAGTTACACACAGCCACAAAAGCACAAGGTTTGGCAAATATTCATGCACATTTGTAATGAAACTTACAATATGCTTTTATTCCAAATCAAACACTTATCTCAAAGGTCAAGGAATATTTATTTCTCATGATAATATTTCTTCAGTTATCATTAAAACAATGTCACAAGGGCAAAAACTGCTTTATTCCATTTATGTTAAATGTCATTTCTTATTTTGTGTTTAGGGTGAAATACACCCCTGAAACCCTTTTTTTGTGTAATTCACCCAATAATTTCTCTCCTCACCTTGCCATGACCAGCTTTACCTCTGATGATTTCTGGTGCCATGTACTCTATAGTGCCGCAGAACGAGTAGGTTCTCTCTTTCTACAAGTGAACAAAGAAGCAGAGCATTGTTAGAACTACACAGAGGAACAACACAAACTACAGCTCATAATAAAGGCCTGAACGTCAAAATCATTTTTATGCTTTTAAAAATATATATTTTTCTCACCTCCTCTTCCAGAAACTCCTTACTCAGCCCAAAGTCTGTCAGCACCAAATGACCATCACTATCCAATAAAATGTTCTCCAGTTTAATGTCCCGGTACACAATGCCAAGCTAAAACACAAAACAGAGTAAGATGCTTTAAAAAGCTTTACATTTTATTGCAAATAAAAATGTACATTGTATTAAAAGAGCAAATGAATAAATGTAATAATACAATAATGTATGTTATTGTATATTAAATATAAAATTTGACCTTAATCTTTGAGCTCATGTTTAATGAAACATTAGTATTAAAGTTTAATTTTTGAAGAAAACTAAATACTTTCCTTTTCTCATCTGCAAATTTAATGAATAAATTATATTTTTAAAATAAATTAAGAATTAAACTAAGAACTTAAATTACAAAATGTACAGTTTGCAGTGACATGTCTACAGCTTGCATAAATATTGGTCAATACTTTGACAAGATTTAAAAAGTCTTGATATGACCAGGGCTGGATATGGGGCAGACTTGGGGGGACAGGGTCCTGGGTGTAATTTTCAAGAGGCAATGGAGTTTGTGTTCAAAAAGTAGAGGATTTTCATCTTTCATCATTATAATAGGCCCATAGTGGGATTTTCTGTGTCTGTTGTTTAAAAAATATAAAATATGTCCTCAAACTACCCCAGTTATTCTTGGTCAATTTTAACACTACTGTAGATATAAGTGATATTTCAGAAATATTGTGATTGGCTGGTAAGTTTTGTGTGCCAAGCCAGACTTGGCAAGAACCTGAAGCTTAAGTTTGAAGAAGCCGTCAGACCAGCATGGCAAACAGATTGTGTGTAAAATTTGTTTGAAATATTCATATTCTTTAACAATTTTGAAACAGGATTACTAAACAGCAGAATTTTTTTTTTTTTTTTTAATTCATACATTTGTAAATACACAAACCAGTCACTTTATTAGGTACACCATTATAATTGCTTGCTGATGCAAATATACAACAAAATTGGACAACAGAACATAGGAAACATGTTGCCAGGTCTGATGAGACCATGACCATGTCCACCCTTTTCACAGTCGTCATTCCATGTCCATCCCTTTTCCCATCACAATGTAATTTTCTAATAGCCACTTCTAGCTGATTAACAGACCATGTCACAAAACTCAGAATATTTTAAGTGTTCACTGCACACCGACAATCACCGACAATTGTCACCAGATGACAATATAATAAAGCAGCTTCATGATATGGTGGAATAGAAGGTTTGCATCATGAATGTGCAACCAAAAATTTTGCATTAACTGTAAGATGCTATCAAGGCAAAATGGACCGCCATGTTTCAAGCACTTTGTTGAAACTACTGAATGCCACAAATAATTAATGCAGTACAATGATTGTATACACATTATAGAGGCTATGAGCCCATTGTTCTGTTCAGAAAACAGCTTCTGTTAAACAGCTGGACAACCACTAGCTGTCTCTGTTGTCTATCAAGCTTTGACCAAAGAATGTTACTCTAATAGAACTCAATTAAATATCAAGTCAAAGAATACATTTATAAAATAATATATTAATAAAATATATTAAATCATATTAAAAACAAAAAAATTACCTTGTGAAGGTGCTCCAGGGCCAGGACAATTTCTCCTACATAGATCCTCACCTCATCTTCTGAGAAATGATCTCTCTGATATAGATGAGTAAACATTTCCCCTCCACTTACATAGTCTGCCAAAACAAACAAAAATACTTATTAAAGTATGTAAAAAAACAAATAAATAAGGAGCAGGTGAACTAGAAGTAGAAAAAAGGGATATCTACATTCAATATTTACTCAATATCACTTAACAGACATTTCTATCTAAAGTGACTTACAAAATGGATATGGCATAAAACGCAATAACATAAAAAGTGCTAAAGTACTAAGTTTCAAATATTTAGGCATTTCAAACTGTTGGCAATACTGCCAAAAAACTAAATAGCTCCCATAATAATCAACAAAGCAGTCACGAGAAGTAATCGTCTATGGCAATTTGCAAACTCAAAGTAGGCTATATATTCTGCTTGTTTTTTTTCTGCATATATGAACTGAAGTATAAAAGAAACAGCAGAATTTCTACCCATTTACACTTCTTTCTACCATCATATAACCCAGCCCTTCACAAATATCCCACAGATATCAGCTTAAAATTGCCCATGTGTTCACTATGATCTATAATCTTACCCAGTATAAGGTGCAGTTTGGTTTGGGTCTGGAAGGCATAATGAAGGGTGACAAGAAAAGGTGACTGGCGAATATGCTCCAGAACCTGCCGCTCTGTCCGAGTGTGTTCAGCGGTCTTTGCCTTCTGAACGATAGCTGCTTTCTTCAGAACCTACAGAAGAAAATATCAATAACTGAATAAAAACTGATAAAGGAGAAAAATGTGTGAGGCTTTATATACTCAATTTCCAAAATCATGTTGCAATAACAAATAAGTTTCAATAAAAGTGTAGTTGTTTTTTATATGCATATTAAAAAATAATTTCATGAAAAACAAAGACAAACCTTCATAGCATAGAGTTTGCCTTTATCATGACCACTGATTTTTCTGACCAGGAATACTTTCCCATAAGCTGGTAAAGAAATGAAAAAGTAGTGATAGTTAATCACAAAGTGATATCGTCATGAACTGCGTAACAAAGCTGTGGACTAAAGGTGTGTACCAAATTTTTTTAATGTTTTGTTTACATAGTGGAAGACAGGACATGCTATCATGTGCTGCAAGAGCAATCTGTGAAAACGATTATGATTCAGTCTGATGGTGACTGAGGTCACGACAGACTAAACAGTTAACACCAATATAAAAATGTACAAATTGTACAATGAACAAATTGATTTTTATTGACGAGCATTGTGTTACGCATTTAACATCATTTGCCCTTGTCTGGGAAACTGCTTGTACTTTTGGGTAGTTTAAAGCAGTATTATAGACTATAGGCTACTACCCTTTAAAAACTCACACTAGATGACAGATTACAGTGCACAGTGTAAAGTTTGTCATTTGTGACACAATATAAGCTTTGAAGTATCTCTTAATGGACATTTTGCAAATACTTTGTTAACTGGTGTAGGTGTAGTACACTTTAAATGTGAAAATGTGTATTTTTAGAACCAAACAGCATTGCAATGTTTGTTTAAGCAGCCCAACCGGGCACAATGTCTTTTATTCGGTAAACAAACTGTGCTTAATATGAGCTCTCTCACCTCCAGTCCCAAGCACTTTGAGAAGTTCAAAGTTTTCCATGCCAACTTTCTCAGTGTATCCTGTGAGGTTAGCTGGGAAGAGATGAACAGGAAAATTAAACAACAATTGTCACTCCACACGCACACACACATATAATATTCTTATATTCAAATTATATAAGTTTGGAAAGTGAGGATGTAGCCACATACCATTAGTGATCTCGTGTTTAACGGTGCAAACTTTACGGCGGGTTTCTCGATCAGAGTCTTCGCCACTGCTACTACCACTACCACTACTATCCCCTGACATGATGGGATTTATTTATAGGGTTTTTGCTAACTAAAGTGACTATGACAGAATGCTCTTACAGTGTACAACCAATTACATGAAGTAATAAAAGGTAACAGAAACTCGGAAATTCGTATTGTTAAGCAAACCTTTACAAGCAGGTTATAACAATGAAGATGACATGTTTTTGTTATGTATCTCAGCTAACAAATCCCTTTGACATCATCCTCCTGTAGACACTTTTCTTCATGAATGACCTAAATATTAATCTCCTCCTTTGAAACAGTCGCGTGTATAGCAATATATTTTAATATATATTTTCTATATTTCCAAAATCCAATTCAAGCTGTTTTTAACACTTTAGGCGTTAATTGATTATAATGTCGGCCATAAATGTTTGTTATTTCCGTATTTCCAACTTCGACGCAACTGTTGTTATCTCATATACTACTACAATAAAAATCACAGAACTGTCAGATCCCGTCGAGCGGAAGTGGACACATATGCGCTAAGCTATTGACAGCTACAATGCCTGCAACACACTTTAAATAATTAAATATATTGATACATCAACAGAGATATACCCAGATAGCGTACGTGCTAACTATCAACCATGACAGATAGCATAAAATGTCCCTAGTAGCTGATTTACAAAGGCTCAATTGACTTGTTTTAGTGTTGTCCCTTCCTTCTTCTTTCCGGATATATTTATGTCGGATTCGCTTCTAAAATGTGCTATGGAAAAGAAATTATTGAAGGATAAACGCTGGAAAGAAACTGTAGCAAGGATCACTTCGGCTACGGAAGCCGATGTAGTGATGTCCGATTCGGGAGCGAATCGTTGTGGTGAACCTATTCATTTTGTTGATTCGATGATTGATTTACGTTTTAAATCAGTCAACTGTGAGGAAACGTTGGTTATGTTCGAAATTATATACTAGATTGCGGTTTACTTAAACAATGTGGACCTATTTATATTTGCAATTTATGTAAAAGTGTCTTTTATCGGTGAACCGAATGCATGAACCGGTTCCAATAAATCAACTCTTCGAAGGAACCGAATTACGCAAATGAATCGGACCTCCCAATGTTAATGCCGGTGTTGAAATCGTTTTGAAGTACAGCAGCTGTGGGGTTGGGTAGGTTGGTTCTCGACTGTGTAGGTGGTGAAAGACAAAAGCTGGTGCAATACAACTTGCCAAATCCCGTGCTAACAAACCTATCTCACTAATGACCGCAGGACTTCTATCTAACACACCCTGTTTTGTTTATGTATTTTATTTGTCATGCAAGGAATGTGCCTGGATTTTTGGAAGTCTAAGCATAAAGTACAAAACTGAAGTCAAGTGAAGTGACTATCAAAGTGAATCCAGACTACATCATTTTTATCCATTATATTTTGATCACACACAAAAGAGGAACGCTATCTACTGTCCCAGTGGCCTGCTTTTGACACTGGTTTAAAAAGGGACCTTTTTTGTAAATGTGAAATATTACCTAATATTAGAAAATATAAAAAAGTAATATAAAAAATAAAATAATTTAATTAAAACAAAATAAATCATAATTTTGGCCAATAGAAATTTAATTCATAAAGTATAAAAATAATAAAAAAATAGAAATAGATAGCACTATACCAGTAAAAATATTTTATTTAGTAGTCCAACATAAGATTTTACTGCACAACAAATAGAATAAGATTTTATAAACAATAAAATAATTAATATACAATATCATTTGGGTAATTGAACATCAAATAAAACATCACAACAGAAAAGCAATGTTTCATTAAGAATGAATTCTTGAATTTGGACATTTGTTTTCTCTTTGTGTTAACGTTCTCTATTAAGATTAATCGGATACAATGAGTACAAGTGCTTGTGCAGCAGTTTATGAATTAACAGATTAGAGCAGGCTGGAGAAGTGTCAGGATAGAGGACATACATGCTGCCAATAATTATTATCCTTCCTTATCTTGTACCTGCTTATGATATCCCTCTAAGTGTGTATGTAAATGTGTGCACAAATGATTGTACACTGTATGTTTATGCATCTGTACATCAAGAAGTTTGAAAGAAAAAGTCAATAAAGACAGATGCATGAAAGGGATACCGTATGCATATGCATGCATCTATTTCCACAAAATGGCACCACAAAACAAAGCTGTTGGAAAGAACAGATTTTATTAGGTCTTGACATCTGCATATTTCTGTTTTGAGAGTGCAATTTTGTGTTTTTTAGCCAAACATTGAGCATCGTCTACATCATCTCATCATTTAATCAATTTCATAATGAATAAAAAATTTTTTTTTAAGTTTGTAATACTTACACACAGTAATATACAATATTTGAACTATTATGCATAATAACCAGGTGTGACATTTGCAGCAAGTAAAAATTTTGTATGGTACAATACAACCCTAGCATTTTAATTCTTAAGTTACAGCTATGCAGAGGTGCGTTTGAACGACAGCTCTGGAGCTGTGGTTAGGAGCATAGTTTCTTGTTAATATAACATGTGGACATAGGTCATACTCTTAAGCCAAAGGTTTGGCAAGCAAGATGGTGTGCGTTCTATATCCATCATTCTAAACACATACAAATTCCGTTTTATATCTCTTAATTTGTCAACACAATTGAAGCACTTTTTTTGAAAAGTGCGCATGTGCTTAGCCTACGTGCTTTTCAGGACCCTGGGGAATCCCTAGGCGGAGTAAAGTAGGATAAAACTTGCGAATCAAAGAAACGACTTGAAAGCAGGCTCACAAAATACAATGTACGTTATTAAGATGAAAAATCTGACATTTATTCAATCGGAATTTATTAATTAGTAGACGTTATTACTCCACCAGCTATGTGACGTCATCAACTATGTTATTGAACCAACGTGATTAAAACAACGGATGTGCGATGAAGGTACCATGTTTGTGGGACAGTCGTGACTAGCTAGTTAGTTTATCCAAGGATGTATCGTACTGGTGGTTAAGCAGCGAGCCACGTTGTTTGGGAAACGCACCCCAGAGCAGGATTTTGAACTGATGAGGTTTTATACTGTGGTGGGACTACCATAGAAATATAAACCAAGTGACATACAAACTAATCTGTCGCTGTCATGGCTGGTTAGAACAACTAGCTTGTTGCTTAATTGTGTCACACCTTGTTAGGACAAAGATTTTTAGAAATTTTAATTGCCATTGTTTTGCTTTTTAATTGCAATTTGCATTCATTTACAATGATCCATATAGTATAGTATTATAAAAGAACACGTTTTTATTATGACTTGATTTTGTAATTACCCTAATTACAAAATCATGTCATAATAAAAACGTAATGTAATGGGACCTAAAAAGGCCAATTACTTACTCATATGCAACCAAATTGGATAGCATAATAATGACATTTCCTATTGTTTCAGAGACATTTACTCATTCCAGTCGAGACATTTACTTATCTCATCCTCAGTCTAGCAATAATATGTACACACCACAAAGAATAACTTTGGTGAGGGTGAGAGGTATGGTGCTGCAAAATAGAATGTGTTGACTTATCTATTTTTGAAATTCTTGAAATATACAATTTTTGATTATGTAAAATTATGTACACTTTTAATTTAAAATGCCAAAAACATTAATCAGTTGACAGTACTAAGGACCCATATTAGCTTTCACTTGGATGAATGTCAATGGTCAAATAAATCTGACTCTTTAACTGGTGGTGGTTTTTGCTCCAGTGGCCCCTGGTTCTGCTATAGGTTCAGGAGAGGTTCCCTGGTTCAGCAACATGAGTTTCATCACAGGATCCACATACTCCATGAAGGTCTCCTTCACTCCCTTTTCTAGCAAGTAGCCTTCAGTTTCAATCTCTATGTTCTCCTGTCCTGCTACAGCCTCCATAGAAGTCTGCAACAGGCGTACGCTAGCCAGTACTGTGCTCTGTGGAGGAAAGGTCATTGAGGTGGTAAGTAGAGGAGTATAATGACTATAATAACATATAAACAGTTAGTAGCATGACTTTGTACCTTTAAAGACCCAAATACAACTGACACAACTGGTTCAAATGCTTTTCATTTAGTCAATTTTGTAAGGTTTTATGAACTGTGATTATGTATTAATTTATAAATGTGTAGAATGTTACATTATACAAGAGATTCTAAAAATCTAAAATGGTAAAGGAAGTAAGCCAAAGCTTTGTTTCTTAGAATCAGTACATCACCTGAATCAGAAAGACAGACAGTACTACTCCACCAATTGTATTCATCAGCCCCGTGTAATAGTTGACCAGCGCTTCTCTGCAACCATGAATAAAGATGTTGAGTTCTTCATTCTGGTGCTCATAGTTGTAGTGGGCAGTGTTGTTGGTGATTCTGTACTGGATACATGGTCTGGGGGAACTAGGATTACAGCAACTGAAAGGCACACCGTCAACCAAGTAGCGACCATCTACGTTGCTCTTAATGCGACTGCAGAATCAAAGAAAAAAAAACGTAAGAAGGAAAGAAAACATAAAAGCTACACTGAATTATTATAAATGGTTATTTGTATGGGTCGGTTTTTAATTACTGCTCACAAAGTTATCGATTGAACTCGTAAATTTTCATCAGTTTGAAATAACCTGATGATGACTTCACTGTACTCAGATAAATTGTTGTACTTACAAAGATTTACCGACTTGTTATATTTTCTGCAATAAACACAGGAATCTCAAGATATACTTGTATTAGACCTGGTATTAATGTCCGTCCTGATTAATCTAGTTATAAGCCATAATCACAATTACATCTGCTATTACAAATACATTGCAAATGTGTCTCCTGTATGAACAATTATTTGTTGTTTTTATTGAGACGGATGTTAATACCAGGTGGTAACAGGCTAGAGACTTTTAATTGGCACTGCCATTGACTCACTCCTTAACTTCCTTTGAGCTGAAGTCTAAGTACCGGTTGCTGATCCACTGTACTTCAAACCAATCCTTATAGTCATTGTTACCACAGCACTGGAACTCCATTTGAAGGTGATCAATTGTCTGCTTTTGAAAGCAGCGGCCAGGGGTGTCAGTGTCCTTGTAAAAGCGAATGCCATTCTTTAAACCAATCTTCAGAGAGGACTCCAGGCTGCCCTTCATGACGTAACTCAGGATGACTGATATCAACATAAGGGTGGTGAAGAATATTGAGCATCCAAAAAAGGGCTTTAGGTAGGTTTTCCATCGTGGGAAACGTTCAGCATCCATTGCATCCTGGGAGATTCGACCAGCAAAGTAATTGATGCCCATTGAAGCCAGGCCCACGATCATCAAGGTGTTGGGCACACAGTGGATGTCTGTGTTGTCCATTACCTTAAGAAAAGGAGTATGTTGGTGTTAATCCATTTGAAGATTACTTTGCGCTCGCTTTTTCCAACCGACCATTTTGTTGACCCACTTCTTAAAATAAGTTATTCGGAAAACAAGTCTTTGATTAATTTAGGCTGAAAACATGCAGAAGTAAAATAACTTTAGATCAATAAATGGTACAAGTTAATCTTTAACCAGCAAGAAAAAGCTACTACCAGGATATACTAGTTTATCACCAGCTGAGACTAAAATCTCATAGCCTGTTCCAAAACTAGCTTATATTTATATAAGCCTACTTATTCTTGTTTTTTTTACACTTCATACTGCAAATAAAAACAAAACAAATTAAAAGTTGTTTACAGGGTTTTCGTTATTTATTACTACAGATAATAGTAAATAAAATAATTATTATTATTATTGTTGTTTTTTCCATATAACCGTGAACTAAAAATAACATGAAAATTTGGTCTTTGTTGATGATGTCATTTTTTTAATTAAATGAATCCCTAATTCAGCTGGAGAGTCAAAAAATATACCAGCATTTCCTTAGTAAGTTGATAATGATACATCTAGAGCTCAG
The DNA here is from genome assembly GCA_019155185.1 of Beaufortia kweichowensis. Classification (NCBI taxonomy): domain Eukaryota; kingdom Metazoa; phylum Chordata; class Actinopteri; order Cypriniformes; family Gastromyzontidae; genus Beaufortia; species Beaufortia kweichowensis. Next base: position 5,751,447 of record CM032795.1, on the reverse strand, counting down.
TTCCAACGGACAACTCCTTAAGCCTATTATGACCTACTTGGATAATATTTATATTCATACAGATTAATCCCTGGTAGATATTTCTGACATATTTATAAGAGCCGCTGTAATTTCTGAATTTGATTCTACACAAATGACTTGAGATAAAGGAAAATGATTTAGATACCTCTCTCCTTCTTCGAAGCTCAGTCTTTAGGAAGCATCCTAAAGTGAACGTAATCGCTCCACCAAGTGTTGCCAGCCATGAAAGCAGCCATAAACCCTGGGCCAGCTTGACCCTCTTCTGAAAAGTTAACTTCATCTTACCCACCACCATGGTGAAAAAATATTATGAAAGAGAGTTGAAAAAGGTGGAATCTAAGAGAGAAGAAGCGTTTTTTATATGTGGTCAGACTGTGAATTTTTTGAAAGATGTGTTAAAATTGAGGCAGTCTGTAAAGAAAATAAAACTGCCAGAGCTTCAAGTTGGCAATGGGAATAACCTTGTGTAGTCCGTTGCGTTTTTTTGTGTGAGTATGAGATCAAAACAATTTCATCCAAAGAAAGAAGACTCGGTTGTGTTTAAATTTTTCTTACTAAATCCGTTAGAAAAAATCAGTCCAGATTTTTAATGGTGAGATCCCCGTAGAGAGATAAAACAAGTCAGATGCCCACTCAGTGGTAAAAGTGGTGCCCTTGCACCTCCATGTTCAATGCTTGGGTGAGACACACTGGATTTGGCCAAACTTAGAGGTCTTGGTCGTCTTACCTGTAATCCTAATATATCCTATTACATTTGCCCTCTCCAATAGGAAACAAGGCCACTGTCTGCTCAGCAAAGCAAGCGGTGCATCCTTGCACTGCGTCATAGAAGTACAAAGTACAAATAAATGTAAAGAAGCAATTGGAAAGAAAATAAGTACTTGAAATGTGCATTTAATAATACCAACATATGAACCAGTGAAACAACTTTTTACATTTTTTTTACTTTACAAGCATTTACATAGTTTTACAAAACTGGCTAAATTTAGACATAGTTTAATGCATTCTAACCACCTTGCTGAACATAACAGAATCACAAAAGATTGCCTTTTGCAAAAAAACTTTTGAAATTGGTTTATAATATAAAAAAATTCAATTCTGTAGACACTAGAAACAAGCAACTAGGTACTACAAAACTAAACAAGGTACCAAGGTTTTTTTACGCCAAGGGGCTTACTTATCAAATTACTTTAAATTACGAAATTTGTCCAAAATAAAATCAAACCACAATAAAGAAACTGGACATGTGGGCCAGGTGTATTTGTCCAATTTAAAAAGAGCTACATTTATAATACCTTGCAGCTTCAGAAGTTTAAAAGATCTACAGTATGACAGATATTTGCATTCATAGTGTTTCTGAGTTTCCTGATCTTTTAGAGATCTTTGTCTCCTAATATTTGTAAGTCGCTTTGGATAAAAGCATCAGCTAAATGCCTAAATGTAAATGTAAAGAAGAGACTTTCTTCCAACAACATATTTTTGCACATCTTAATATTCTCTATTGGTGTAATCCAAGACAAAATTCCAGAATATGCTTTATATCAGCCCGGGACTATACAGCTTTTGATAGCTAAACAAGACCAGTTTTGTGCATTAAGTGACTCTTTTATTAAGGTTTTTATTTAAGGTTAAAAAATAATTGGAAAATGTTGGAAACCGTTGAATTACATTATACTTTTTAACGTGAATGCCATATTGCCTTAGAATTGGAGAAGACATGCCACTTTGTATATTTAAATTAATAGGAGACACTGGAACCCCCAATATGGCTTCTCTAGTAAAGGAAATAATTGAGCAGAGTGCCACTGCAATAGGACTGAAGATAAAGATGAGAAAAATGTAACAGTTTAAATTTCAGAGTCTGTTTCCAAGATTGAGGGAACTGACTTGACAGAGAATTTCACTTAAAAAAATCCCCACCCAGATATTTCTACATATTGCCTTAACTGTGCTCAGCCATGCTGGTGAAACATGGCATGACAACTCATGATTGGTCACTTGTCAGTTGCCAAGACAGTAAGGCAAGCTCACATTACAGGGCGACTGACTAAATCATTGTGGTACTCACATTATACAACAAGATTTTTTTGTCGTCTTGTTGTAGCAATGCACATATTACACAACACAATGCCAACATGGTGCACAAACTACAAGATCTTTGGTTAAAAGGCAGTCATGACCAACTCTTACAAGGAAATGAGACATTAATGTTTACTTAACCTTTATTTGTTTATTTAAATTAATAACAAAAGTAGATAAGCAAGTAAGGTAATACATTAGGATGTATTAATAAATGCATAAAACATTCAGCAACACCAGGAACTTTCTCAAAACTATATTATTTGATTTAGTTTTTGAATTTAATAAATTGTTCTATTATTTGTTTATAACTACAACATACCATTACATTTTACATAAGTTGACATCCTGTTGGTTATACACAATGAATACAGACATATATATAACATTTTATATTATTTATTTTTTAAAACACCCAAACAAATAAGTAAGCAAGAAAATACATAGCCAAGGCTTAAGACTAGTCCCTAAAATGCATGTTTGAGCTGTTAAAACTAAAAACAACTTGCAATTACATATCTTAACCTGATAACTGTCACTGCAGAAATTGAGTATACACATAAAAATAAAATATGGACTACATTTTTTTTATTTTTAGATATTTTTCTAAAAATCCCCTTTCCCCCCCTTTTTTTAAAGAAAATCATTTTAGGTATTTTTATAAATTACAGTAACATTAACATTTCATAACAAATTTGTCAAATATTTATTCTTAAGTCTAATACCTTTCCATCAATTTATAGTTTGTCATGATAAGATTAAAATTCAGCTATGAAAAAGTAAGTAAATAGGGAAATAACATAGGTGTTCCTCCTGAGGAACGGTGACAGTTAACAGGTTAAAATATAACTGTTCAATTGTTCTCTCTCAAGATACACAGCAGTGATGTTATTTTCAAAATAAATTATTTTAAAGCAACTTGTCCTAATTTACCTAAAGCCTACTCCTGGCTTTATCTAAGCCCTGTCTCTGATACTCTGCCTCAATATTTAAAGCTAAATAATGAATAAATAAGAATATGTATATATTGAGCAAACTGCTGTTATTTCTACACTAAATCGTGAAAATAAATATAGGAGCATTTTGGCTTTCTATACTAAATCTGACTATAATGTAGAAGAAGTAAATAAGATATTTTTATTAGACTTTGACTTTTTTAGTTCACATGATTCTGGCGGAAGAGAGTAGAGATTTCTACTTTCTATATATGTCAAGAAAATGTTTGCTGTTGGTCTGGAATAGACCAATGCAGATCTCTAAGCAGTGCTGGAAGAGATTCCAATTTTATATTTTAAAACTTACAAAGCAATCTTTAAGGTTGTTCGCTATGTGACTATACATTAGACGGCAGGCCAGATGCTAAACTGTAAAATAATCAACATTAGAACATAGAATAAAGTTAGCTAGAAAGAATACATTAGTGCTATTAGTATAGTATGCAATTGTTTATAATACCCATAAAATGTCTTTACTTTCTGTGACTTGTCTCTGTGACATCCCTAGACTCTATTAACAGCAATACTGTGTAGCCTATTTTGTATTACTATTATTTTTCACATAACAGCTTCATCCCCCCTACATTCACAGCCTCATACCCTCGTATCACAAGTGTGTACTCTCCCCAATAAAGTGGTTCAGCATTTTTTGAGCAGACTCCAGATCTTCCATACCACTAACATCTTCTCCAGAACTCTGGACGTTTGCATCTCTCCAATTACAAACAATCTTATCTTCATATGACACCTGACTGGTGCCAGCTTGTGAGTGGTGGAGGTCAAACATAGATTTATTGCTTCTCAGCTGACCATGATGATCTTCTTGATTCTGCTGCAGACCTATCGAATGGATCTCTTCTAGACTAGCAGAAAGGACGCGAATAGGGGAGCTCAGATTACGGGTATCTGTGATCTGGTAGCCCTCAGAAGCTATACCATCTGGGCTCTGCTTAAAGCGGGCTAGGCTGACGTCTGCGATAGGAATTGACAAGGTTTCTGGGTGGACAGTGAACTTCAGATGTGGAATCTGAAGGGGACGTGAAGGATTGTAAATTTTGTTCTCCTCACCACCAGATTCGCTCTCTGTGTCGCCGTTTCTCTTCTCATACTGATGGGACCCCTCCCAACAGCCTTGCCTCTGCTCCCACTGCACATAAGATACATTTCCATGAATTCCCTCTGAGCCTCTCAATACAACGTTTTGTGCTTCCTCCCCCATTTCTGACCAGTCAGATTCCTCCTCTTCTGGCAGAGTGCCTAAAGATTGATCATCTCCTGTCATTGAGACTTTGTCATAATGGTCACTATCCATGAATTGAGCTGGTGGGGGTGCAACTGGTAGTGGAGTTATTGAAACATCAGACTTCAAATGTTTCACCAGAGCATCCTGTAGCATTGACGTCACCTGTGATGGAGCAAAATCATTGAATTTTAGGATGTTGATGTAAAAACAGCTTTTTTGTCACAGTTAGGTGTTTTATGCTGATTCCAAATAAAAGACTTTATAAAATCAAACAAACAGCATGTTTTTATAGGTGCATATACTTTACCTTCTGAAAAGTAAATAGCAAACTAAAAAAATACTCACAGGACAAATATGACAACATTATCTAAACCTGAGCCAAACGTTATCATTCTTAGTATTATGACTGAGATAAATATATATTTTTTTCTTCTTAGAGTTCAAGAAGTAATAAATGCGAAAATCAGAAAGAAAACCCAACCCATGTTCACTTTTAACAAGAAAAGCATATTTTTTGTTGGTCTTTAGCTTGCTTGGGCTATATACTGTATGTTAAGTATCTCTCAGTTCTGCCAGACAGAAAAATTCTTACATTAATGGTCTCTATACTTTGGATGGTTGTCTTTGCAGCAGACAGTTGTTCTGTGAGCTCTGAGATTCGCTGGTTCAGTCTCTCACGGTCTTCATTCCTGCTTTGTGCCTAAATTAACAAATAAGATATTTTTTATATAATTTATATTATAGTTATATTTTTTATAATTTGAAACAAATTGATTTTATGTAGCTATGGAAATTAAGAGCTGTATACAAGCTTTGTCTTCATTAATGAGTAATTGTTTAATGAAACAAAATGTGCTGAATATGACATAAAAAATAAATTGGAAGAATTTTTAAGGGTGAAACTATAAAACAAGAATAAAAAGTTAGACTGTGTTAAAATAAACTTTACCACACAATGCAATTTTTTCTCCAAAAGATGGTTGGTTTGTTGAGTACAGGAATAGTTGTCCTGAAGTCTGATAAAAAGAAATACAGAAAACACATAATTTGAGGGTTTGTAGATCTACTGTAAGTTTAATTTGAGTTAAATGCTAAATAAAACTATATTATTATGTCAAATCACTTTTTTGCAAGTTACTGTTATCAGTTTGGAGAATCTTTTATTTTGTCAGAAGAAAAAAAAAATATATATATATATCTGTCAGAAACTGGAGCAAAATATTTTTTGATGAGTTAATACCATATAATTTAACTGCATTGATGAATTTCTTAATTTTAATATTTAGTATTTGCTGCCATTTATGAAACCTCTCAGCTGCAAGTTTAAAATGAATCTTTAACAAAAGTATAAATCATGCGTAAGTAATAAAGGTAATAGAGGCTGTGATTTATTGTGAATAATGTTAATTCACGATAAAAACATGATAAAGCACTTGATTAAAACTCGAGTTTTAATCTCCTTATTGCTTATATAAAACAGTTACCACACAATGCAAATGTTAAAGCCTAAAAATATGTATCAATGCAACTTTCATGAAGTCATAAAAGTCTTCCCTCCGCTAAAAAAACTAGTCACTAAGTGACTGTGATACATGTTTACGTTACTAAAGGTGTTAACAAAGGGTGCTGCGCAGTGATACACAGAACTGTTGGTTGAAGCGGTTATAACTGTGCTTTATCGTGAATAAAACACAGCTACTGAATTAAGGACTGGAACTATATTTTAATGTAGTTCAAAATTAGAACATAATGACTCTGGTGGTATGCTTTACCTAGTAAACTGGTCCATTAGACTGGTAAGTTCTATGCGAGTTCTTTGTAATTCTAAATCAAGGAGCTGGTGACCAGTTTTAAACTCAGCTCCCATACATTCCATTCGCATAGTGGTCTGAAGCAAGCTGTGGTGGAGAACCTCGTTCTGTTCCTGTAGCATCCTAGACAGGACCAACAGATCCACAAACAGGTCTCCATTACATTAGCCATGCATAGTCTTTAAACTATACCACATTATATGATATGGCTTAACTTGTTACTATAACTATATCTTATAGAAAATTGTTTAACTTCCAGAAAAATGTCACCAACATCTTGAGTGTTAAAAGGAAAGTGACACAAAATAACTTTGAAAAGTTAAGAATCACGCACAAACAATAAACAAACAAGACTCACATTAACCTTTCCAATTCCGAATCCTTTTCCTATATGCAAAGATAAAAGTATATACAAAAACATAAACTTAACATACATAAACATTGGTCTTTGTATACAATTATACCATTAAAAATGAATACAAACCTTGTTAATAATAGTAATGTTATTAATTATAATCCCCAATATTAACCAAACCTTGAGTCTCATTCTCTAACCATGCATGTGCACATACTGGTGACTATTTCACACTGAAATCATCAAGCAAGTATACAGTTGCAGATAATGGTGAATGCCTGAATAGATGAGGTAGTACATGAATTGGTGTGGGTGTGTATTATGCTAATTAAGTGCATAACTTTATTTACGGTTATCTGTATTTTTCAACATTAGAAGAATAAGAGTAAAAACAATTGCCGTAAATACATCAGTTTTTTTGCGATAACCTTTTAAACACGCAGTATGCGATTGTTAGTGAATGTGACCCAATATATACAAAGTTAATTTGCAATTATATTAAAGTATATAATTCGACAGCCTCTTAAGAATGATATTTTAAATACCACCTACTTTTTGGAAAGTGTTTTTTCCTTGATAGCTCACTGTGGATTGGTCATCATGGGTAATAAAACTTACAGATATCTCAGATTCATTAGAATGTGGAGAAGTAGATCGCTGGCCAACTGGAGAGTGGCGAAGAGGGCTTGGGTGATCATCGTTGTGATTATCTTCTTTGAAGTTGGAATAAGAGTGATTCGCTTCAGATTTTGAGTGGTGATGTATAACTGAATGGGAATACTGACTATGAGATTCAGCATCGTCATTGCAATAATGTTGATTCTGGGCAACAGACTGGAAATGGGGGGGTTCTGGTTTAGAATGGTGATGACATTCGAACATATGTGGTGAATGATGATCTGGTGTAGGGTCATGAGGGTGCTGGTGAGTTTCAGTGTGGGAGTCATTGTGGAAATAATGATGACCCTGTTCTGAATGTGAGGTGTGATGGTGGTAATCATGGTGGGATAAATGATTATGGGGAGATTCTGAATGGGAATGATGAGGTTGAGAATTCTCATGGTGGAATTGATGGTGTAGGTTGGATGTGGGATGCAAGGACTCACAATCAGAATGATGGTGTTGCGGTTTTATAGTTGATTGACGATGATGAGTTTCAGAGTGGGAAGAGTGATGAGATTTGGTCATGGAGATTGGATCATGTTCTCCACTGTGGTGTGCCGATGGAGGAGGTGAGTGGTGAGTTTCTGGACAGGATTGATGATGATGAGTTTCAGAGTGGGAAGAGTGATGAGATTTGGTCCCATGTTCTCCACTGTGGTGTGCTGATGGAGGAGGTGAGTGTTGAGTTTCTGGACGGGAATGATGGTGGGATGTTTTTGTATGGGTTGAATGGTGGTGAGGATACGAGGTGTGGTGTTCTCTATGGTGGTGGTGGTGATGGGATGGTGAGTGATGATGGTGTGATTCTGCATGAAAAGGATGTTGGTGAGATTCTGTGCATGGAAGATGATGGTGAGTCCCTGAGTGATGGCTTGGAGATGGGCTGCGGTGAGCTCCATGATGGTGATGTGATGGAGGTGGGGAACGGTGATGGGAATCTGAATGGGAGAAATGATGGTGTGGAGATGTGTTACGATGAGTATCATGGTGGTGATGTGATGATGGTGAATGATGGTGATGTGATTCAAGGTGTGTATGGTGGTTAGATTCTGAATGGAAATTAAGATCAGTGTTTTCCAATTCTGGAGAACAAGGATGTAAAGGTGGACTATGATAATCCTCACTGTGAAAATGATGTGATGGAGAGCGTGTGTGATGTGAATGTCGATGAGCTGATGAATAAAAATGTTGCTCATTGGGTGCAATGTGTTGCTTTTTCTGATCCTTGTGTCCTTGTTCTATATCGCATTTAAGACTTTTTGAATGGGAGCTACTGCTTGTATCACATCTTGCACTATTGTGGTGATGCCTTGGAATAACCTGGTGCTGTTGTTCTTTACCGAAATCCTTTTTTGAATGAGACCGCTTGTTTGAGCGGGAAGTCTTCCTGGAACGTGAGAGCCGTCTGGAATGGGAGTGCTTATGGGAGGGAGAGTGCTTACTAGAGTGGGAGTGCTTGCTGATGTGGGAGTGAGCGGTCGATGTAACAGAACTGGCACTGCTTCCTCGTTGACTTCTGGTTATTTTTGACTTTCTGTCTTGTTTATTTTCAGGCTTTGCTGACTTCTCTGAGGTGTGTCCAGGGCTGGATGGCCTGTGGACATCAGTTACCCCAAGGGATGTAAGTCTTGATGGGCTAAGCACTTGCCTTGTGATTTCATTCAAAAAGGCAGAAAACTTCATCTTTTCCTTCACAAAGTTCTTATGGGCATTTTGTTTTGTTTTCTCCAGCTCTTGCTCATTCAAGTCTCCCACACCAGAGTGATCTGTCTTTCTGGACAGAACTTCCATAGACTTGGTCTTTCTTATGTTTGCAGAATTTGCCTGTCCTTTCTCACATTTTTGCTGTTGCATTAGATTGCCTTTTTCACGCTGCAGGTTAGAATGTCTTGCTTTTCTAGCTGTACCGCCACTTTTTTCTTTGGCAGCCAAATTCTTCTCCAATAGACTATCAGATTCTAATAAAGGCATACTGTCTACCTCATCTTCATCATCCTCAAAAGCTTTTCTTTCTCTGGGGATATCCATACATGATTGTGAGTGCTGTGGGCGTCGAATACTTTGCTTGGACTGGGAAGCAACAGGGACATTGTCCAGACTGGCTTCAGATGACCAAGATGAACATGAATCAGAGGAGGAGGAAGAAAAGCTAGAACTGGAAGAATATGATTTAGACGAAGAAGAGGAATCGGAGGACGAAGAGGAATCAGAAGACGAGGAATCAGAACTGGATGAGCTTGATGAAGCTGAAGATGATGAACCAGTGGAAGAGGAGGAGTTTGAAGAAGTGACAGAAGATTTAGAGTGGATTTTTTTTCTTGCTGTGGGATGATTATCTTGATGTTTAGTCTGACGTTGACAGTGTGGAGAGCAATGACGATGGTGATGATTGCTGTCAGCTTGTGAGTGATGATGACTATAATGCTTATGAATGTGATGGTGAACACTGCTGCCCTCTGAAGCACTATAGATGAAAGGGAAGAAAAAACTGTTAGTGGTTCTTACTTAGGAGCTTATTTAAAACCCCTACCTCTAAAGATTAAATGTCTGTGTATGACATGTCAGTGCTGTGGGATGAATAAATGGCTTGTTAAGGAGAGGTCTACTATTGCTTTTCTGACCTGAACTTTATGATTTTGACCCAGAATACAATGTAGCAACACATTAACCATTCAAAAATCCAAAATTTTAATATCATAAAATCAAATTTATATCTGAAAAACTTTTTTTTATGATGTTCTTGGGGTGTTTAAAAGTGATAACTGTTCGTATTTCCATTTCATGAGTTTGCATTAACATGTAATCAGATATGATAACAAAGCATATTTGGCATGCTGTCTCAGAGAAGGGCTCCGAGCTGGGCATTTTAGCCCAAAACCTTTTTAACTGGGATAGATAGCAGTCGAGAGTGAGGTGATGGGGTGGAGAAGGTATGCTGCAAAAACTGTCATGGGACAGAGAAGAGGGACGGCTATATAAAGACCTCTTCGAGAAGATGCTCCTCCCGAACTTATTTAAATAAACTTTATTTAGTAAAACTATATACTCATTTTGTATGAAAGTAAAATTGAATGAATTTATTATCATGTCCTATAAATCCTAGAAAGAGTTTAATATAGAGCTAGCTGTTTTAAAATGATTAAAGGAGGCTTGCCAATAGGTTGCCAATTCTTTTTAGTAAGCAGTTTTTGGTTAAAAGCAACTATTTTGTTACTTCATACACATTCATTATATCGTATTTTCTTGTCTGAATGTTGTGTAGTTTTATTGTTCCTTTGTTTGTTTGTTCCTTTGTAAAGAGCTTTACATTCACAATACATTCACAAAAATATTTGAAATTAAGAGTTTCTAAAATACGTGTTGAAAATCAACAAAATTAACTTTTAGAATGTAAGCATTAATGTGTTTAGACTAAAAAATATTCCCACTTTTGACAATAGCCCTAGTCTCCCCTATAATTTAAAAAAGTTTGTAAAATTATATCAGTGTTAATAATACTGCCATACTCATAACATCACTTATACTACAGTTTCATTAAACTGATCTTAACCACACCAGACCTGTGTTCCTCATGTTCCCCTGGAAGCTGCGTGCTGTGACAGTGGGGATGACGACAACGAGATGAGTGCCGACGGTGGCGGTGAGGATGATGATGGGCCATTGTTGATGATGGGCCACAAGTTCTAGCTTCTTTTTTTAAAGATAATTTAAGATCCCTTAAATCAATCTTGCAGTCTTTTCTTTTGTAGTCTGATCCAGATGGATGGTACTGTGGGAACATACAGACAAAGCTCAATTCATGTAAATTGTACAGTGCTGACTTTAACAAGTATAAGAATTTTAAGACATTCATATTTCGATAATCTAAACAAACATCTTGACTGTACATTATCCCTTTTTAATATAAAATTAATAAATTAATATTAATATAAAGAAACATTTGTAAAAATAATTCTGCAACACTTTACAATAATGTTCCTTTTGTTAATGTTAGTTAACTACCTCAGTTAACATAAACTAACAATGATCACACAGTATTTACCAAACTTAGTACATGCTAATTTTAACATTTACTAATACATTTTAAAACCAAATATTGCTCTGTTTTATTTAACATTATAATGCACAATGAGCTTACATGAACAAACAATAAAAACTCCATTGCTATTAACCAACACTGGAAAATGTTACAAAATAGAATTTGTTTAAAAATTAACATAAAAAATGGACGCTGTTAGCAGGATCCCATAGTTATGTACTACTAAAATATGATGGATATGTTGCAATATCTTACCGTTATAATGGAAAAAACTGATGAAAAACAGCAGAAAAGGAGAAAAAGACTTCTTTAAAGACTTTAAAATTAATTGTTTTTTATGTGTAATATCAATTTAAAGTACAATTTCAGGCTACATCAACCTAGTGCTGAATACTTGTAAGGCTCAAGAGAAATGGAGAGAGCTCTGATATTATTACCTTTTTTATCTATGTCTGTCCTGCCCCTTTATCTGACATAGCTGACACACACCAACATGTGAGCACCAAAAGTCGATAAATCTCATTGTCTAAAGGGCCCATGGCAAACTTGTGAAACAATGGCAACATCAATTCACAGCTAAAATAACTCTGGAAAGGAACATTATTTTCCATGCTAGGCACTGTTGTCTGTGTTTTGCATCAGATAAAATAATTTGCATCATTAAACATAATAATATGTTGGTCCCCAGTAATTATATATAAACATATTTGCAATTATCACTAAATAACATTCCACCTGTATTAATTGTGTTTGTGTTTTGCATCAAATGAAACAATTTGCATTATTAAGCATATTATGTTGGTCCCCTGTAATCATATATAAACATATTTGGAATTATCACTAAATAACATTCCACCAGTATTAACTGTCTTCATCATTTTGTTTGACCTCATACGTTTTCTATAGTTATATATGTAAATAAATCAACATAAATTTGACATAAACTTACAAGCAGATATTGGTGCACAGCTTCCTCTGCCATCTGATGCCTCATGTATTATGTTAATGTAACATTGCTAATGATTTACTTTGAGAACGGAAACATTGAGAATTAGATTGACATTGAGAATTAGATTAGAATTAGAATTACAATTAGAATTTACAACAGCCTCATAATTTACATTCACAGGCACATGTTTGCCCTCACTACCCATGTCACTATAGTAATATGAATCATCTAAATCACTGTTGGACTGATTTCATGAATTTTAAAAACATCAATAAAGCTTAAGAAAATTACTTGGAAAAAGGCTTGAATAAAATGTTCTGTGTGTAAAACACAAATTTTTCTTAAATTGAGATTGGAAATCTTTGAGCCATGTGTGATTAAAAAAGATAATCATAGAATCAAGATAAAAATAAATAAAAACCAAAGCACAGATAAATCTCAAGATTTAACATTAGTGACTTAAAATCCATGTAAAACTAACCTGATAAGTTTATGATTCCCCAAAAAGAATGAAAAAGTGTAAAGTGTACAGTGTGGCTGAATCTTCTGGGCTTGCATGTTTCTCTATGAGTTCACTCTATTCCATTCTAAACAATCAATGTAAATTATGTAACACTCCTCAGGCACCAACTATAATCAATGTCAAACTGTACTACATTTTAACCTCCAGAAGAGAACACATGGACCACTGTTGAGCCCTAATCAGACATTTCCAGACAAAGGACATGCATTTCCAATCAACTTCCTCTTATTATATAACACTGAAACTGATGCAAGGACATTTGCTAAATTCACTGCCAACTTGTCTTGAGAAAGTAATCATCCCTCATTGATCATTTTTGTACTGCTAAACTGCGCAGTCATATTTAAACATAATTGGATGGATGGGATTTTTACCCTTTCCGTAAGTAATTCTATATAAATTTAAAATATAATGAAGTACACCTTTAGAACTGTAATAAAAATAGATTATAGTCGATGACTGCTAAGGTGTTATGAGTGTATTTTACCTGATTGCAAACTTTTATGACTAGTCTAAGGAGTTTGAAACTGGTTTTATTAATTGTCAGAGATCACAAAAATATTATTTTGATGAACATACAGTATGATGAACATATGTTTATTTCGAATCTTCTTCTGGTTGTGGCACGGTTCAGTCGTGCATCATTTGGTGATATGAGGATGAGAATCCAGTCAAACTGCTGCTGGATTCAGATGTTCTCTGGAATCTGGGGCATGGACATGGAAATGAGACAAAGTTAAAGTAGTGTAGATGTCACTCATGTGTCATATGAAAATGACACAATTTCACAAATGTGTCATAAACATGTTTAGGCAGTTTACTGGCTACTTCAGTAACACCTTTACTTACACCACTCACTTTAAAGGCAACAGCGTTTTTTAGATCAATCCACTGAAATGGCATGATTTAGAGTGCACTCTATTAATATCTGTTAATTCCAGAAGAGACATTCAGTTGCGATCAGATGCAGATGTTTCCCCAATGGCAGTGAGTGAATGAGTCAAGCTGCCTATATTGGGAACTCAAGCCCAGCCCCCAAATACCTGAGTCCTCATGTATTCAAACCTATGGAGTAATTCACTTCAAACTAAAAGATTTTGTGTTATTGTTTTATCTTTAGATGCTAACAAGAAGACTGTTTTCAACTTATATCTATTTTTTTTTTCACTGCGAGATTTGATTGTAGCCTGATTTGGCTACAGATGCATTGCATTTAGCTCCACATAGAGAGATTGTGTCAATGAGACCCAGAAATACATGAAACTTAAAAAGACTCACTGTATAAGAAAACACCAATTATTTATTCTTCTCTGTACATTACATGCAGACCATATGGGATTTCTTCAAATGTGAGTTTCTGACAGTGGCCCAGATTAAGTTTTTAGCACATTGTAAGAGCCTGAAATTGTGAAACAAAGGTTCTGCCAGTGTAAATAATGAGGATTAAGGATTGGGAATAATAGTGCTTTCTGATGAACTGCATTGGTATTCATCATACTGCATGCTGGAGCGCTTAGTCCAGGCAGACATGTGCATCTGCAGTATGAAATAAATATATAATATAATAAAGTTTTTATGGTTTTCACTATACCCATAGCTCAGATATCAATATTGCGTGGTTTAAATATTCATGTGAGGTCTATTTGGATAAAAAGTTACATTTTTTAGTATTTCATAATGCAATATGCTAAAGCCCTTATTAGCTTTTTATTTTTCTTGTCAAATATACATTTACAGAAAGATTAATATAAAATAATTCTCAACCATAATGTTTAAAACTCTAAACAAGCCTGCACTGTAATTCTTTCACTGTAATCAGCAATGTCATGAGTGTGGATTAAACAGTAAAGTGTTTTGTTACTTTACTCGTTTTTAATATATGAATTATAGATCATTGTAAAAAAAAATAAAAGACTGTATGTACGTCAAATGTTCAAGAGGCATAAAACAGCACAATCCCAAAATGTAAAGGTATTAGTTGATATCTTTGTGAGAGCAGTGTTGCCTCCCTCTGGTGGTCACATTGTGGTAGTGTTGTATGTTGTGACAACCTTATTAATAATTATTTGCATTTTTGTGAATTTCATATAAAGAATAAATAAATCCATAAATATTGCATAAAATAAAAGTTTTATTTTATCATTATTGTGTACGTTTTATTACTGATATTGCTTTCAATATTTTATTAAAATGATTATGCTCTTTACATACCAGTTATAGTTATAAGAAACTGCATAAGGTCAGTGATTGTTTAAAGCAGTAAAACCATTGACTCACATTTGCATGGCAACTGTGAGCACTATATCAGTCCAGTTTTTAATCAATTGGGACAGTGTGTGGTGTTTTAATCATTATCATATAGCACTGCTGACAATTACAACTGTACAATCAATACAGTCCACAGTTTCCTGTAGATGAGAGGAGTTAAGCCGCTTGCCAGACTGTAATATTATAAATGGATGAAATGTGAGTGCAACCTCCCTGATTTAAATCAGATTTAGAGTCTGTTTCATCTATTTAAAGCTCCTGAGCAGAAAATCTAGAACACTACCTAGATGACCTCTGATTTGTTTACTTATAAGATTTTATAGATATTTTGTACAGGTACAGTATCAAACAAAACAGGGTAGATTGCTTTAAAACAGATTAAATGTTCAGAAAAACAAGAAATAGTATTTTGGCAATTCAAAACCAGATTACAAGGATTGTCAAAAACAGTTTGTTTGTTCTTTCTTCTATAGTGACCTATGATAAATATGCGACCATATTGTACGACCATCCCTTTTCAGATAAAGTTTGAATACTTTATGAACATACTGAATAATGAACACTTTCAAACTTATTGAACAATTGCACTGACTATAAAAATACTATTTATTAAATACTATTTATTAGAAACAGAAAGATTTTTAGGCCCACTAAAGTGTTGGGGCAAAAAGACAAAACTACTGATCCATCAAGTATGAAAAACATTAAAATAAACCACAAAACACCACATCCAATAAGAAATTAATTTACTCAGTCCAAATGAAGCATAGATAAATGAATAAACTGCTTTATGGAATAAACTGTAAATTAACCGGAATCTGAATTCTAGGCATCTGAAAATACAAATCACAGCAATTACAATAAATAATACTAGATGAGGTAAAAGTTTGTCAACAAACTTAATGTTGGCCTAAGAAAGTATAGACAGCCAGAAAGAAAAAAAGAAAGAGAGAAAGAATTTCTTTCTATCTATTGGTTGATTTTTAGATGACTGACTTTGAACATGCTGCAGATCAGATCCAAGATCAAATCCCTTTGACACCAATATAAAATACAGAAAAGAAAGAAGGAAACTTGAAAATAATTGATAAAGGTGATTAGGTGTTAAACCCCCAAATCTGAAGGGGATAAAAGTTCAAATTAAATTGACTACTAATATTTTTATACATGCACCTAAGGTATCTGGAACCAAAATAAATAGCTGCAAGAGTATTAAAATAACCTTTAGAAATTTATTTTCGTCTCATTAAATGACAAAATATTATGTAGAAACATCAGACTATATCTCAAAACTATGCAAAAGCAGAAAATTAATGTACACATTATGAACAATAATCATATATAAAAAAATGGAACTTATTAGTGTGTTTTTCATAACAGACAACGATGTACCTAGGGGCAATGGGTTTAAAATACAGATGCATTGACATTGACACAGACCAGTGCAGAGTTCCAAGAAACATCATGCCACAAAACAAATTTGTTTCTAATGGAGTTGGAATATATGGTGGTCAACAAGAGATATTAGGAGATTAAAGTCCTCATTTTAGTGGCGAGACATGGTAAAACCAGGATATGCAAAAAAAAAAACTTATGATGATGGAAAACCCAACACAGTTAAACTAACATTGTAACCATTCATATGATTTTTATGCCAGACTGACAAAACTTCTAATGCAATTTTTAAATATTAGATGAATCACAATTTTGATATAAGGTAGATAAACTGATTTATTCAGACTGAATAAATGAGTATACATGCATTGTAAGAATAACAGGATTACATATTGTACAACCATCCCTTTTCAGAGAAAGTTTAAATATTTGCTTCATGTTGAACACTTTCGAACTTTTTGAACAATTGCCCTGACTATGAAAATACTACTTATTAAATGAACTAACCACTACATATCAGCCGTAGTTAAAATACATATGAAAATATAAGAAACAGAAAGATTTTTAGGCCCACTAAAGTGTTGGGGCAAAAAGACATTTAAGTAAACCACAAAACACAACATCCAATGTTGTAAGTTCCTGAAATGTTAACACAATTCCATTCTGTTTTATTGTTTGTTGTGGCATTATAAAATGATTTTATACAAGCAATACAAGTACAACAAAATTATGTGTAACCTATGTGTAGATTACACATAATTAAAACTCTATTAAAACATTATTGAATTAATAAATCATGACTCTGCATACAAGAACAATCTGGGGCAGTCTTGTACATTTGTCTTGACTAAGAGACCAACAATGAAACTTGTTCACAAGTATGCTGTATACAAAATGTCCTAAATGAACGGAGACCTTCACAAACGTCACTCCACGACTAGTTCAAAATGTTCAGCCTCTTCAAACTCAGCATTCATCTTTGCGGCAAGATAATCCAACTCTGATATCTGACAAAATAAAAAGTATAAACAACATTAAAAACAGATTAAAACCTTAAGTGTTCAGTATATAAGGTGTAATGTACTCTTCAGCATGCTTAGGTTTTTGTGTAATGGATTCATATGCATGAATATTCGCTCTCACCTTTATCTGTTGGACTCGTTTCCGCTTGGTCTTCTTCCCCAGACAGACGCCAGGGATGTTCGGATCTACTTCAGGAGGGTTGGAAGTGCTATCTTCAGCCGCAGAGATGTTAAAAGAACCCACATTAAGTGACATGGAGCCCTGAAGTGCTACCCTAGACCCTTCTGTTTTACGCATCACCTCTGGTGTCTGAAGCCTCTCAAACCCGAACAGGGTCTCACGGCTGTTGGGAGAAGAGGATGAGGCAGGTTGAGCTTTGGGGCTTTCAAACGACTTGTCCCCCACACTAAGCCGACTGTAGGAACGGCGAACTTTCTGAGACCAAACGGGGTCCTCCTCGGATTCTCTAGGCTGGGAAGATGGAGATGAAAGGGGACGAATGGGAGATAGGATTGCTTTCTTTGGTGCAGCTGATGTATCTGGTGCTGACGTCAAGGTTTTGGATGGCTTTACTGGCACTTCTGACAATCTGTCCACATTTTCCTTATTACTATCAGATGGGGCCTAGAAAAACATTTCCAAAAATGCAAAAGGTATGCGTTATCAGTTATCAGTCATGCGTTACGTGTTATTTGAATTCATTAGACTTACCTGTGTTTTTCTGGGTGCAATTTTCCTAACAGTGATGGACCGTTTAACAGCCACTGGTGGGGCCTTAAAAGAAAGTAACATCACATTACATACATCTATTACACACATCTACTAAATGAACAAATTTACTATTTTCTTGCTCTTAAAAAGACAAAATAACATCCATATTCATTTTTTTCACTTTATTTTTTGAAATGTAAAAACCTCAATATTTAAAAGACCTTAAAGCATAAAAGGCAAGCAACCTTAAAACTTTCATAAATATTAAACTATTTAATTTAAACGTACAAGAAATAGAAATGTACATATATGTGTTTTAGGCATCCACATCTGTATTCCTACTTCTAACATTAATCAAACACAACAGGAATAATTGCATTTAATGTAATATGTAAAATATGACTACTTATTCTGATCACTATTCTGACCCCATTGATTTCTAAATTCATTTAAAGATTACACAAAAATGCTTGTGAGTACATCTAAACAGTTTCATCCAAAATATTACCATGTTTTATTTATTTTTACAGCTTGTTGTCTATTCAAGAATCAGTTGAAAATGACAAATTTGACAAACTTACCAAAACTTTAGAGGGAAGGTTTTCATCATTTGCTGACAACCTGGAAGACCTCCTTCTTGGGGGACTCCCTCCATTTGACTCTATGTACAAACAACAGCAGCAACGTGTGTGTTTATGCGATTAAAATTAAAATGCTAAGAATAAATAGAAACATCATGAAAACCAAGGTAAACATGTATCATTTCTATGTATTTCATGCATTATTCCTCTCAAAACATGGCACACACTCCAGGTTCGTGGTAATAGGACACTTTAAAGTGACTTTAAAGTGACAGATTCAGCGTATTTACACTCACTTCTGATTAGATCGCTGCTTTTCCTCGATAGTGGGGTTTTGTTGCTCATTTTGCAACAAAATACAGATCCAGAAAATAAGGGAGGTTGCTGCTAACCAGTGAGCTAACAACATGAATAAAAATACATAGGTTATGCCACGATCAATTCACAGCGACGAAAACATTGTACTAAAACAATCAAATGCGTTTTTTTTACTTACGTGTCGCAGTATTATACAGGATAACACTTAAAAAAAGGAAATCAATTCTTTATTGTTGATATAAACAAGTCGCCGCTTTCAAATTCGCCCGCCTTCTTCTTCTTCTTGTATAGTTTACTGGCGGTTGGCAAGCCAACTTTTGATGCACTACTGCCACCAACTGAACGGGAGCCTCCCTGTAGTAACAAGACGGGAGGAGTTCACCGATACTATATATATATATATTGTGTTTCATTTTCGCAACACAAAAAACCACGCTCTAGAAATCATAATTATGAAAAAAGAAACATAATTATGACAAAATATTAGTGGTATTCAAGTAACAGGCATGCAAATACAAATGTGCTACAAACAGACACCCTGGAAAATGTTACTATTTGAACAAGTCTCTCCACCAGGTTCACATATTCTAAGCAAGGACCCTGTAATTTTCCTTACCTGTATACGTGGGCCTGTAAAAAGTCACACACACGAAATCTGTTAAAGCCTTACCAAAATGTTTGTGAATGGGATGTATTGACACTCCCTTGCCACATTTATTAATCCTATAGTCTTCCTTTCAAGATTCCTTTCAGGAGAATAATATAACACATTATCATCACTCTGGTTTCAATAATAAAAACAAAAAACTGAAATTGATTAAAGAAAAAGTATAGTGTAAAAGTTCTCAGAGGAACTTTTCATTTATTTATTTAAAAGAGAAAAATCATAAATTTGTTTAAGAAAATTGTTGGCATGGATGTCAGACTGCAGTATGAGACAGCATAAAATTTAATAAAAAAAATAGCTTTCTGGAGAAAATCAGTATTCATAAGCAATCACTGGTCTTCTTATTAAAGGGACCTGACCACCAACTAAAGCAACAAGCTAACTTTAAACTTTCTCTATGTGAGAAATATAATCACAAACTTAGAACATGTGCACAACGTCCAGTTGTTGGCTTATTAGCATTATTTATAATTCTTAAATATACTGCACAATTGTTTTTAAATGATAATTTTTTGTAACACTTGTAAACATTTCATTAAGATAATTACAAACTATTTGTTAAGGCTGAAATAATGTTTCTCATATTTAAGGAAGAAATGAGAAACCTTTTAATCTACCTAAACGAAATAGGCGCACACACATATACTGTTATCTTCCTTCAATCCCAAAGTACATTTGAAAGATATCAGCACATCCCTTGTCATTAAGGAACTGAAACAGCTGTCCAAGGTCCATGTGTTTTCCATGGGGGTCAAAAATCGCTTCATTGAAGCCAGCGAACTTGCGGTGGGAGTCAATTCTGTCCTCTGTCCAGCTGTTGTCCAGAGGGATGTCCTCTCTGTGACGAATAGTAATTCTCTTCCACGTTAAAACTTTTACCCTGGTGAAAAGAAAAGAACTTGGTTAAAAGGATATTTAATCAAATATACAGCAGAATTATGCAATTTCACAACAAAACACAATAAACTGCATATGCGAACCTTTATTTAATGGCTCACCTTATACAATAGCTTAAAGCTCTAAACAAAAAAAACGTATTTTTTAAAAAGTGCATACTGTCTCTAAACAGATTCCACTCCAAAATAGTGAACACGCTTACCCCCAAAAAGGCTTAATTATTATAGAGGGAAGTTTCATTTAAGTATATAGTTCCTGTGCTATGAAAAAAATCATTCAGAAAGTCAGTCATTCAATCAAAAGTCATTCAAAAGTCAATCATTTTAAATTCGTTTAATTTCCTTCTTTTAACTTCCTAACATCCAAAACAGATTTCTTAAGGCATTTTACATTTTAATCAATACCTGGCCCAGAACTCATCGCAGGCAGACTGCAGACCCTCCACACACACAATACCAGGCTTTCCTGGCATACTGAACCCAGAGAGGTTTAGCTCCTTTGACCATTCCAGAATGTTCTTCCTCTTGATCTTGTTATAAATGTGATGGCTGTAGATCCAGAGTCTGGTAAAAGACTCTTTCGACTGCGTCAAGACACTTTCTTTCTTGGACTCACTGACAGGGACACTTTTTGTTACGTATCTTTGTGCATTGTCTTTTATCCACTGAACAGCAGACAGAATACACACGTCACCACAGCTGTTTTCA
Organism: Beaufortia kweichowensis; assembly: GCA_019155185.1. Lineage (NCBI taxonomy): Eukaryota > Metazoa > Chordata > Actinopteri > Cypriniformes > Gastromyzontidae > Beaufortia > Beaufortia kweichowensis. The sequence goes on along the minus strand of CM032795.1, from coordinate 5,730,202 downwards.
GACAGGTAGGCATTGAGATCAGTGTGGAGCTGCATCTGTTGCGCTCGAGTGATCTCAAGGCATCTGGAATGGGAGAACAATTACAGTAGTTAACAAATCTTTAAGGAATCTTTTATTATAAATTATTATTATTAATTATTACTAATATTTTTTATTATAATTTATAGCCTATCCTGAAAGATCCTAACAAGATGTGAGTTATGAGTGTTATTAGGAAGCATTTTCATCATGCCCAGTATGTTAGTGTGTAATGATTTATTACAATCTAAAAATAAGTCAATACCTGACAGTAATCTCTGGCAACACTTGTGGGTAATCATTTGGGTATGTGCACGACAACGTTATGTTCACCTGACAATGATAAAATAAAATTAGTAAAGCGAAACATTTATGAACACACTACTGTAAATTGTATTAGTCACACTTACTGCAGGGTTCTCCACCTTTAGCATGATAGAGAAGTGGGGTCTGGTGCTGGGGGAAGTATCAGCTGAGCCCTCAACATAGGCTCGGAGCTCTGCGTGAGAGAGGGGATCCACTAGTAACTCTTCTTCACTTGGAAACATACTTGACAACAGCTCTATTTCTGCGAACTGAGCCTCGGCGTTCTCTGAACAAGTCATACTTTGTGCATTTGTTTTTAAAACTCCTCACTAGACTGTCGGAATGTCACTTCATGACAGCGACACCATATGTGAAACTTATGGGAAACATTACTAAGCTCTAAATTCAATAATATCCAGCTGCAGACCCGCAGTATTTTAACGTTTGAGCTTTGCTGCTTGTGGTTTCATAAATCGAACATGTTTTGTTATGAGAAAATGCCAGATTTATGGAAAATGACAAGTGTTTTAGAGGTGAACAGCGTGAACACGAGATTAACGAAAGAAATTTCATAATAAGAGCTTTTAAATTTCAAATAAAAGTTTTTATGCTTTTAGATGGCATTTTCACACACATATGAAACGATGTATATAAACATGTATTATTTCATTCATATATAAGTTGTATGTTTATAACTAATATATTTCAAATTATTTATATTTATATTGAATTATACGAACATTACGCTGCAGCAGCTGGTGTGTGGTGTAGTGACGTCAGTGTCATGCGACGGTACCGGAAGAGACGTGGCAAAGTACTACGTTCTAAAGCAACGCTAACAAAACATTGAGTAAAATATCCATTTTGACTTCATGTTGACATTCACACCCCATTGTGGTCGACCAGTATTTCAAGCAAGCTTGTCAGGTAAATACAGCATTGATTCGCGTTGTATTTGTGTTAATTAGGAACAGGAAGTTTATTTCGTACGTATAAACCAGTAGAGCAGCTAATCAGGCGTAGACTGTCACTGTCAGCCAAATAATGTCTACGTTCATCTTTAGGTTCACAATTTTTTTGTCAAATATGTGTTAAGTAGTACTGTTTACGTCAATTAACAAAATAGCCTGTTGGATGTTTTTTTCCATTCACCTGAGTTTATATGTGTGAGTTCTAAATGTTTAAATACACGGATGTTTAGATTGACAGGTGGACAATGGGTTTGTGCAAGTGTCCCAAAAGGAAAGTGACGAACCTGTTCTGCTTTGAACATCGGGTCAATGTGTGTGAGCATTGCCTTGTGTCCAATCACAATAAGGTTGGTGCTTGAATTGTTTATTTTTTAGTACCGTTTGGGTGGGAGGTTATGTATTTATTGATATTTTGTCCAAACACTATTTTTTGTTTTGTTACTCGTATTTCTACAGTGTATTGTCCAGTCATACCTACAGTGGCTACAGGACAGCGATTACAATCCTAACTGCAGTCTGTGCAGCCAGCCCTTAGATTCTCAGGATACTGTCCGGCTGGTTTGTTATGGTAAGAAGCTACAGAAATTACGTCTTATGGTGAAAAAAGCAAAATGAATGAAATATTTACTTCTTTATAATTGCAGATTTGTTTCACTGGGCTTGTCTGAATGAGCTGGCATCACGTCAGCCCCTTTACACTGCACCTGCTGGGTACCAGTGCCCGACATGCCAGGGTCCCGTTTTTCCACCACCAAACCTGGCCAGTCCTGTGGCAGACACTTTGAGAGAACAGCTGTCCTCTGTCAACTGGGCTAGAGCGGGACTGGGTCTTCCTCTGGTGAGAGTGGACAGTGTTAATGAACATTTAGCAGTACAGAGGTCTAGATCTTGATAATGATAAGAGACACAAGGAGCTGTTTATCCCCTGGTATTTATGTGGCAATGTGGCCGATCATAACTGCCTTTTGGGGTGGAAAGTACACAACCTTACACCATTTATAATGTATTTAGTGTGACTTGTGATCAATTGAGGAAATTTGAAACTCTAAAACATCCATGTTTTTTCAGAGCTCTTGCAAAGCTGTTGTTTTGGTCATGTAGTGTGTGATTCACAGTTATTCTCTGTAGCCATTTACAAAGTGAACAGATGTGTAATGCTAAGTAGGTTGTGAAGTGTAATGCTGCACTAAGGCAGTATATCTTATTAAGCAGACTGTAAGGTAAGCCTTCAGTGGGGCAAATACATTTAAATATGTACAGTGTGTGACCTTAGTATTTTTGACAGCAGGATTGTGGGTAGGACCTAACTGAGATGACTTTTGTAATACATGGGCTGTGATAACTGCTACGTATCTTTTTTAAGATTATCTTTCACCTAGTTAAGTACTGTGTGATTGGATGTCGTCACTAATTTAAATATGAATTTGTGATATCATTATTTCTGTTTAGATTGAAGACCCTCCAGAAAGGCAGGAAACCACAACACATGATGTAACATCTTACTCTGATTGGTCAGCTTTTGAGAGTGAGTTTTAAGATCATTCATTTATTTATTAATTTATTCACAAATAATTTATAATAATAGTAATTATTTGAAATAATAAAAGGCATTTTTTGTAAAAACCAGGCGAAATCCATGTTTATAATAACCAACAGAAATGTCTCTTCATACTTTTTGGTAAACTAAAGATTACTGCTGGTTTAATAATAAAGCAAATTAAATGGTTTACACTTAAAGAGATAAATGCACTTTTGACAAATGTTTAAAATAATGTTTATTTATGCAAGTTCTTCTTCAGGCATATCAGTGGTATGTGTTCTCAAATGTCTTTATTTATTTTATTGAAATTTAGGTAAATAAATGCTTTTAATTTAATCACCACCAGCTTATATTCAGAAACCAACGTTGATCAGCATGTTGAGATTACATGACCATCTTAATTATACTCTCATTGTCTTGTTAACCCCCATTTTATACATGTTTGATTGTTGAATAATAAAACACATTAATTATTTAATAATAAATTATAAATGTATCATTATACATTAAATTATAAATTATTTAAATTAATAGATTATTAGGATAATTGAGTAAACAGTACACATGTAAAAAGGGTATACTGTATCTCTTATGGCTTTGATAATCAATAACTAACCATGCCGATACTTGTCAGTGTAGGATCCCAGACCAGTGTTTTGTCGGCAGGCTAATCATAAATGATGTGTACCTTTAACCTTACTTTGTAATACATTTTTTAATATTTCTGTTTATGCTGCAGCCCCTGCAGTGGATATGTCAATCTCAGACCCCTCCACCAGTGTACTACCCCATCAAGATAAGGAGCACATCAACAACATTCACAATAATGGAGAACTGACTGCCCAGAACCACTCTGTCATTAATATGAGTGCTACTTCCACCACTGACACAATTACCATTAACACAGGTATTCACTAACATTGACATTGTTTTGTTGATATATAATTATGTAAATATTTACCAATCCTAAAATACATCAAGACTTAGGGCCTATATGATGAGAGTGGTTTAACTGTTTTGATGGTATGTGGGATAACGGCATCCCATGCTGCACTTGTTCTGTATGTAATAGTATGTGAAACTGGTTTTAAAAACATTACACGCACTAGTACATTTTGTTGATACAGAACGCAGCAGCAAGACTTGTTTTTCAGGAACCCAAAAGAGCACGTCACACCTCTCTTCATCTCTCTCCATTGGCTACATTAATGTAAATCATTAATGCTGACATTTAAAACCATCACAAATTCTGCACCCTCCTACTTTAACTCTCTTCTACACACCCACAACCCATCCAGAACCCTGCGCTCAACGAACGAACGCCAACTGGTGGTACCCTCACAGAAGGGCACTAAATCTCTCCCTAGTTCTTTCTCCTTCTCTGTCCCCGGCTTGTGGAATAATCTGCCTAACGCAATCCGTTCTGTCACGTCCCTCACCTCCTTTAAGAAACAACTAAAAACACACCTCTTCCACGAACACCTGACATCATAAAAAAAAACCTTTCTTCTTTCCTCTACAGGTATACAGATCTAGCACTGCAAAACATTGTAAACTTAGGAAAGCACCTCTTAGTACTATTGTTGCCGCTTCTGATGTGTCGCTTCATTGTCTCCTAATATTTGTAAGTCGCTTTGGATAAAAGCATCAGCTAAATGCCTAAATGTAAATGTTGTCACAAGTATAGTGCAACATATTGCGTGACAGCAATGTAGTGTACCGTAGCCTGAACTGTAGAATCATTTTTACACAAAATGAGATAAAAATGCAAAACAACTTTTGATTTTATAAAAAAAGACTTCTAGTTCGTTTGTAAATGAAAATCTGCTCTGGTTGTATACTGTACATTTTGACACACGTAGGTCATCGTAGGGTTCTTTGCATCCAGAAAATTAGCATACTGTGAATTGTTTAGATACTAAAAATACAGTAGAAGTAGGATACCTTTCTGAACTATTTTTCTCAACTCACATTTGAACTTAAAGGCACAATATGTAAGATTTTTTTAATAAACTATCCTAAAAACACTAGGCCAGTGTTATAGATTTTGTGCAGTTGAGTACTACAATATCTCAAATGTTTTCAACTATTTGTAAATTGTGAGATAATCGTGATTTTAATCGAGGACACGGGCTGTGTCCCCCTGTCCGGGAGTCGCCTGTCAATGACGTCATATCTTTGTACAAATTGTACAAATTTGTTTAACAATTTTTTGCTTTACAATATCCCAAAACCACTAGCACAGTGTGATATATTTATTTTACTTGTGTGAATGTAACAATTAAACGTAACGGATATACAATTTTATTTAATTACCTCTTCCATTTGTGAGTTTGGACTTCCAACAGCAGTGGAGGAAAAAACAACAACTCCCAGCATTCCACGCTCCTGCACAGCATTAGCCTGCAACCTCTGTTTTGTTTGTTTTGAATGAGCGACCTCTAGTGGCGAAAATCTCCATACTGTGCCTTTAAGATATAGTTTACATTGTTTAATGAAGGAAGTGCTAGCAGAATAGTTTACGTAGCAGTCCAAAATTTAAACGAATTTCTTTCTTTTAATTATCTAATGTATTTGTACTTCATTGTATTTCTTGTAATGTGTTTTTTAGCAACTTCCCCAAGGAAGGTATATGACACACGGGACTCAGGCGACGCTTCAGTGATGCAGATTGACTTTGATGATGATAAGTATCGCAGACGACCTGCCCTTAGCTGGTTTGCCCAAATCCTAAAGTGAGTTTTCTTGCCTCATTGTGTAGTAATATTATTTAAATTATAGCAAAGGGCTTTTTGCTGTGGTCTAAATTATTTTTCTCACATGAGCAACTACTTTCAGGTATGAAAAACTGTATTTGAACCTTTGTACTGGTCAATCAAAAGCTGGTTTTTATTTGTGACGTAGCACAGCTGTCTAATTTTGTTAAGCAGGTTTACTGATACGCCTTTGTTGTTACCCACAGAAATCGTTCAGGCCCTAAGAAAAAGGCTCTCACACTAAAACAGCGGATCTTCATCCTCTTGTTAGTTGGAGTGATTGGATTCTTCACCCTCATCATCATCATGGCAAAACTGGGTCGTGCTTCTGCTGAGTCAGACCCAAACCTGAATCCCATGTTGAATCCCAACATCCGGGTAGGCAACATGTGATGGAACACCATCCTGCTTAGACTCAATTTGAGGATTCAGCCTAAAATTAGGCTTTATTGGGGAAAAATGACCTGGAAGTGCTGGAGAAAGGATGCGTCCCAGGATGCTGGGACCAACATGAAGATTCCTTTGTTGGGACTGTGGGAGGAATGTGAATAACTGAGGCAAGATGATGATGGTCAGGAAGCTGGTGCAAATGCTGTTGCACAACAGATCTCCCATTTTTCTGTGAGATAATTTAGGCTTTATAAGACTTGCAGTGTTTTTCTTTCAGTTCTGACATCCCTTCTTTTAAATTGGTGTCCTTTTGAATTGGCATAAAAGGTTTGCAGTGAGCGTGGCTGGTTTTGCAAATCTTTCTTTAAATTAATAATTAATTGGGATAACTTATAGACATGACCAGTGTAGTAAATGTTATCCTATGTTTTGGTTATTTGGTTACTGAAGTTGGTTATTTAAGCATGATTACTTATTCAGTTACCAAATCCGCTTGTAAAAAAAGCACTTTGCATATTTATGTTTGTTTGCAACTGACGATGTTATGATTTTTTTGGGGGGGTTTTCATCTGTTGGATTGCAGTTGGATCTCTTACAAAATACTAGAAACGTATTCATCAATGCTAAATGCTTTAGCCATCTTACCCGGGGGAAAAGGTCATATAAATTTTTTGCATTGTGTCATTTGCATTATTACTGTAATGAAAAAAATCTACTGTCAAACAGTATGAAAACTCTTTGTCCATAATAAATGTATACCACTTAAATGAACATTACTTAATGCCAGAGCAACAAATACTACTCTGATATAAATGTACTGTACAACAAAAAAACACATCACATTCACATTATAGTAGCCTACTGACAATTCAAGGGGATGTGCTTGATTGTCATGAAAATGTCACAATGCAAAAAATAATAATTCCTGTTCTGTGGGTAAGGGTTTTTTAGGTTTCGAATGTACAGCATAACACATTTTTTTCTTATGTTGGATTTGCATATTGAAATGTTATTTTGAAATATTCCAACCTGTATTTTCTAACCTCAGAGTGCTTATATTAAATTTTTTCGAGCTTAATATTTTTTATCCCTCAAAAAGTCAGAAAGTGATCATCTACTTTATCTTTACTAATATTTCTTTATTCGAGAGCAATCTATGATTTTGAATTTGTTGTTGCACACGTTAGGCTTTTAACTTTAACATCAAGGGTTACCTACTTTGTCGTAATGTACACGATATGACTAATTCCCACTTGTTACATTTTAAAGTTTTCACAGTAATAATTCAATCTGATTTCCCAGGGTGTCTCAAGAACATCTTGGCAGCAACAGGTAAAAGCAGGAAGTGATCTGTCAGTGACAGTAATTGGGTAGCAGGGGACAGTCCGACATTGGCATGTGTCACATGTAACAGGTCATATGCCAGGCACAGGTCCCACCAGTGAAATGTTTTTTTCCAGCCACCTCCATAACAGGTGTAAAATAGGGGCACGTAGCAACTCTATTTGCTTTGTTATGGATATTAGTTAATGTATCTAGTTCAAGGATGTTTTTCATTAAGCTGGAGTGTATCTTTGGGTTTTGCAATACGGTGACAATAAGAATTTGTGGAATTAATTAATGTATTTAAACATTTTGTGATTACAACTGCACACTGAATTAAAACAATTATAAAACCATTCTCTGAAAAAAATATTCTTCAGTTTCGTTTTAATTCCGTTTATGGGCAACACCTACCTCTTGCTTTCGTCTGGTACTCCATACACACATACTATAAAATGTATAATTTAATGCATAATTTTATGCACGCTAATGTTTTTATGGATCTTTGCTTTCAGTTTAACTGACCCATATGGCCATACTTAACTTTGATCAAAGTGTATATATACAATGAAGTTATATTTTTATCTATTTTGTGACTGCAAATTACTCTCTCTGTATACTTTTCAGGTATAAAATAACCTTTGCTAAATTAGTCACAAATAAGTGGTCTGCTATTATACTGTATGTATTACCTGTATTTTTTATTACCAGCCATTATAGACAGTGCTGTGGTTTGTACCATCAGGATCTAAACAAGCAATCATCATTATGTCCAGTTTTTTTCTTTGTTTTTATTATATTTTTATATTTCAGTCCAGTTCCCAAACTGTAGCTTTTTCTTTGATTTTACACTCAAGACACAGCCATGCACAATTTAGAATTCAAAAAGTCTATTGCTTCAACCACAATTTAAAATAGCTTATCCAAAACAATAGTTCTCCCCCTCTCTGGAACATTTTCACAACACTCTTCCAATATTTTCATTTTTCTTTCAAAGAGCAATGAAGGGACTGGCCAAGATGTGCACAAGTCCACATCAGCAGTTTTTCAAATGTCATTTTTAGAATAATAATTTAAAAAGAAAACATTTGTGTTTGTAAGCATTTACAGTCTTTGTTCTATTCTCATATTAGACACCAATAGAGGGATTTTGTCACAGCACGTGTACAGGGTTCACACATTCAGAAGAAAAGGGGATTTACAAGAGACAAGAGGAATCCTGGAGCGAGTCTTTGCGCTTTCCACATCCGTCACGTTTTTCATGTGCTCATAGTTTTTCGGGTCCGAGCCCTGACTGAATACGAAGAGTCTTTCGATGAGAAAGTCCATGGGCTATAAATAAATTTGCATTGTGTGCAAGAATGTTGTCCTCCTTGCATCTGCTCCACTATTAGGTGGGGTAGGCTGCAGTAGTGGGTCGCTTATGTTGAGTGTTCATGATGCCTGGCAAATGGTGCCGTCTCTGTCACAGGCACAAGATTTGCACCACACTCTCCATCATACTTCTGATTTGTTGCATTACTTGGAACCATGGTGCACAATATTTACAAATATATATCAAAGAGCAGCCTGAATATAACTGTTAAAAGATTTTCATTAAAAAAAGAACAAAAACATAACAATGTACATTAAATATCATATTCAAATGTTGGTTATGCTAACTTATCAAAGGTTACCAGAGCTGAAGGAAAGTAATTCAGTTATGTCATGCATGAAGTTGGTTTTGACTATAAAACAACACTCCCATTTGCCTGCTTCGATACTAGTCGTAGGTTGGGTTGTGACATCCATTGCAGTATACACGGCGGCAGTAGCTCTATATAGATATTGCTGTCCATGCCTTTACATGTCTACGGTTGTCTGCTAAACTACTGTTCTATCTACTTGTGTACATGTCTGTTTATGGTGGCGCAGTGTAATGTGGTATCCTGAATTTTCACAGTGATTTGAGAAACAGACTAAAAGCAGGCTGAGGTTATCTTAACTACATACCTAACACAACTCTCACACAAACACACATTTGTAAAGAAAGATATAAAGGTGACACAAGCTATCAGACACCTACTTCTTTTACAAGGACATATGCTAAGACTTTTGGATTGTATGAATCCCTGTTCATAAAGCAATGGAGAATTTAAGTATAACCTCAGCAAAAATCAAACATTTTTAACTTGGGACCAATGCTGAAAAGGCATAAGAAATAGCACCCCTATTGATGTGTGTTGCACCCCATGAAGTGCTCAAAAGGTAGAAGGAGGGGTTGGATTTACAGACGGTTCTCTTAAAGGCAGTTCACATAGGACGCATTTTTGCATTTAAAAAGAAAACACAAAGTTGATTTGTTTGTACCTTAATGTCATCTTTGGACAAAACATACTCTACACAAGGTGCAGTTTTGAAAGCTTTGTTAGTTTATAGTACTTTTTACGCATGGTGTCTTACTTTGCCGACAGATAGATTTTAAATATCTGTTTTTTTTACCTAGATATAATTGGTCAGCAAATTGATTTTCAAACTCTGGCATGACAATAGTCAATCTGAATAGTCTCATTAGTCACATATGTTGCAAACTTATGAACTTTGTTCTGACATGTGTAGAGGGTCTTTAAAAGAAGACCACCAATTGCAAATAGCACAGATAGCAAAAAGTGTCCTTTGTGAACAGGCCTTTAACATGAAATTATTGTCAACCAATCACTGCTCTGAAAAATGATTGTACAGATTCACTCGCTTTCTGACAATGTGTGATTAGCAGATGTCGAAACACCAATGGGAATTTCCATAATGCCCTAGAAATAAAACATAAGCCCACTCTACATTTGGCTCTTCATGGGTTAGTTTCGGCATTTTGCATTAGCTCTTAAAATGCATAGTATAGCCTAGATGCTGTGTTCTATGGCAGAGATATTGCACAAGAAAACACAGTCTGTGAATCCATTCTGAAAGAGTGAGAGAGAGCGAGAGCGAGAGAGAAGGGTGTATTCTTGCAAATACAAGAAACTAGCAAAACGACATCTAATTTTATGTGGGTGAACCTTACAGAAACCACATACGTCAAAAACATATCAAGGTAACATTTAACTCCAAAATCAAGAGAAAATTATGAAATTTCATTTTGCTTATTAAAAATGTTAATGGCACTAAAGCCTTCATTTTCTTTGTGATATTCCCATTACCATAGGATAGAAAAAAAATTAGTACTGTAAAAAAAGAATATTTAAGTCTACTTTTTCAGAAGAACAAATTTCTCGTTACATTACAGTAATGATGATTTAGAGAGAAAATTATTATGAAATAAACAGAACAATGCAAAGAAAGGCATTGGGTGTTAAAAAGAGTTTTTTCTGTATCCAAATTTATGCACTATTTACTTTTAATTATATTTGTATTATTTTTTGTTTGATTTTGGGTAAATGGCGTCATCTTTCCCCTTCCTCTCTCTCTCTTTCTCTCTCTGAAACGATCACACTTCTATGCTCTGATTTGCACACACACACACAGTGTATGAAGGAAATGATTGCTGTAAATAGCTGCAGTAGAGAGTCATGCAGATGTCTTAAGGAGATCCAGAGATTTGGAGGTATGCATCTTTAGGCCTTTATTACAGGAAAACCCTGTTGAACGCGAAGATGGTCATTTGTAATCCAAGACAGGTAAGAATAGTTAAAGAAGAGATTAAGTTGAATGATTTTAGAGGTCTACTGTTATCCACATATTTCATTGCAGAGAGGAGGAACACAGGAATTTCCAGTTTTTTGGTCTCCTCTTCAGACACACGGAGGTGGACGCATGCTGATGCGACAGTTCCAAACATCAGAAGGGCCAGGCAGCAAGGCCAACTCCATGCCAAAGACCTTAAAGAGCTGTCAATCACCCTTAGAAGGGGAGGTGCATGTGTAAGCATGTGCTTGTGTTAGTGTTTGCGTCCAAATGCAGATATTGTGTCATTGTGCCATCACACATAAACACACAGTACCTCTGGCGCCATGGGCAGGGTGTGTGTGTGTCTTTTGTTAATGCGTGTTTTTGTGTGTGTTGGATAGGGAGAACATTCTAACGGCTGCTGTTCTTGATGGCTTCTTTAGCAGCTACAATCAGTGGAGTCAAGCTGGACAGAGGCTTGGCAAGCTTCAGGAATGAGTGCTGTAAAAAAATATTTTTAATATTTAATTTTGATCCTTATGTACCCTCAGAAACAATGTTTCAGTCCTAGTCTTTGGCCTAACTGGACATTATTTGGATATACTCTTGATGTGAAGACTGCTCCAAACAATTGAAAAAATAAGTGATGCATGCATGTGCAAAACTGTATTTGTGCTTATTAGACTATCGCATTAAATCCATTAAAATCATCACTGACTGCTAACACCAAATTGCTGTCTATGTAGTAACTTAGTGACTTACAATACAGTATAAAGATCCATTTACAGGAGGATCAACAGGAGGTAGGTTAGTGTTTGTTACCTGTAGTAATTCTTTAGCTGACCCTCTCCGATCCACATCCATCTCAAGACAGCGGTTCAGAAAGTCTCTGAACACTGAGGACAGTCGCTCGGGATTTTGTAGTTCTGGAGTGCCATTGGTTGCGATTAAATACAGGGCCTGTATTTAATCAGAAAACAACTTGAATGCAGTGGAAAAACTACAGAAAAGTGTGCACATCCAACCCAAGTTGGATGTAAAATAAACCATCATATAGAGTTAAATTAATTAAGAATTAATAAGAAGCTTGATTGTCTTAAGTTGTTTTAAATCTTCTCACCCTGAGTGGATTTTCATTCAGGTATGGTGGTTCTCCTTCTACCATCTCAATGGCCATGATGCCCAAAGACCAGATGTCCACTTTGGGACCGTAGGCTTTCCGGGTCACGACCTCTGGGGCCATCCAATAGGGTGTGCCTACCATGGTGCTACGTTTGTTTTGCTCTGGAGTGATCTGAGCACAGAACCCAAAATCCGCTATAGAAAGAGAAAGACAGAAAGGGTTATAATGTGAACTATGCAGGAAAAGTAATTTTTTTGTATTTCTGGAAAAGTCAAAAGAGCCTACCCCGAGTCCCTACAATACTGTTAGTGTAAAACAATAGTAATACAAAGCAAAAGATGTTAAAAAACTCTGCATTTTATTAAACTTGGATTTTTGTAACTCACTGAGTTTTACCGATCCATCCATGCCCAGCAAGATGTTGTCACTCTTAATATCTCTGTGAATCACCTGATTAGAATGAAGGAAGTCCAGAGCCTGTAGACACTATAAAGCAATAAACATGCAAAACGAGTCAGCCTGTGTGTGTATGTATGTAAATTTGTGTGTGTCTATTTGCACATATGTTACCTCTCTGCACACTGCGGCAATCTGTCCTTCATCCATGCAAGTCTCAGTTACCACATCAGTAAGTGAACCACCAGCCAAATATTCCATCACCACCCACAACTCATCTCCTACAAGATAACTATGAGGAAAACATAAAAATATGTTACATTTGTTGGTCCCTACATGTAGTGGTTTAGTGCCCCATTCAATGGCATTACAAACCCAGAAATATTATTTAATGACAGTTAGTAAATTAATTTTTAAATATTCTTTTAATGCTTTGATAATCTTTTATGGCATTTCAATTGTTATTTAGCGATTTTTATAAATTGAATCAAATATATTGAATATTATAATTATTATATGTTAAATGTTCTAAACATAAATGTAACATATTGAAATAGTTTTTTTGCATTTAAACCTAAAAAAGGTTTCCCGTGTTAATACGCTTTCTCCTAATACGAAAGTATATGACTATATTGTAAGTAACTATTCTGTACTATACTATATTAAAAGTAACTAAACTATACTGTATTGTAAGTAACTATACTGATGGAATTCTAAATATAGTAAGTATCTATACTTCGAATTCTATCCATATGCTGAATTCCCCCAAAATGTGAAACTGTGTTTGTTGTGCTATTACAAATTGTGCTACTAAAAACTTTGCACGGTGGCAGAAAAGAACATGTTTAGGAAATCTAAGACAATGATCATTTTTTCAGTTTCAGTTTTACATTTCAGCTGAAGGTTTTACCTGTCCAGGTAGTTCACTATGTTGGGGTTTTTGTTTTCCCTCATCACAAGAATCTCATTAATAATGAGCTCTTTCTTTGGCTGCTGCTGCAGGTTCATCTGTTTGATGGCCACCTGAACACAGAGAGGGATGGAGGGGTATGGTCAACAAAGAGCAGCATCATCTGCACTGTTTAAAACTATTGATAGTAACGCAGACATGCCAATACCTAAAATGTTAATGCTTTATTCAAATGATTATATAAACAGGCTCACCTCTTGTCCCGTGGCTATGTCAATAGCTGTGTACACTGTTCCAGATGCCCTGAAAGCAGGTAAAAATTTTATTAAATTATATGGCGTGAACTCTCATACATTATGCAGATGCAGCAGGACAATTTGAAATGACACCTAGAGGGGGCAGAATTGGACAGAAGCCTAAAAACAACTATAACCCTACAACTATTTTAAACAGCTAATTGCATATTCATATTGTAATAAAATTGGTTAAATATTCTTACGCAGTAAAGCCCTAAACCTAGAAATATTCATAAAAATGCTACTTGCATAACTACTGAATATTTGAATATTTTAATTAGTATAGAATTAGTTATATAAAAATAAAAATAAATTATATGTAAATACAAATAGTCAATAAAATATTAATACAATAAATACAAAACCACATAAAATTAATTTTATTTGTAATATATTTGAAGCACGCTATTGTCAGTCATTGTCACATCCGCTTGCTCACTTCTCCTGCACTATATCAATCCATATTTAATCGCTGGAGCCATTAGGCCTTAATCACATCTAGCCTTGTTACATCTACTTATTAAACCTTGTTTTCTTTGTCAGTCTTTGCTACGGCTTGTAAGTGTTCGATTGCTATTCTGAGTGATCTCCTTTTGGTTTGGTCCTTTGGTTTTGATCTTGTACCTGGAATTCCTAACTTCCTGTGTTTCTGCCCCGAAGCCTTGTTCGGACCTTGTGCATGTTGTATGGTTTATGTCTCTGGATTATCCCTAAATAAAGACTGTATGTGGATCCTCAACCCCTGTGTCTCAGTTTGTGACAATCATGTGCTGTATATAGACTGTAAACTAATATGTATGTTATTGTAATATAATGTGTTTGTTGTTCAGCAGTAATTAACAGGGATATAAAATGTCCAAACTTTTACCTCTAAACTGACAATATACCTGTACATAGAAGAATAATAGTGTAACTAACAGACGGCAGAGTATGATAAATTATACCAATAAACAAGTAATGTGATCTGATACTGCTCACATCCTCTTATACATTGTTTGGGCGTCTTCCACACACACACGCACGGACACACACACACACTTTGGGCTTTAATGTTATGTTAATGTTAATGTAAATGTTATACTTTACAAACTATTGTATATTGTATTCTGTAACCTCACCCTACCCCTAAACCTAACCCTGACACAAATCATTCTACATTTTTACATTTTCAAATAAGCATTATTTAGTATGATTTATAAGCTGTTTTCCTCGTGTGGACCAAATAAATGTCCCCACACCCTTTGTGGGGATGACTGGTCCCCATACTGTAGGGTTTACCAGGACCACACACATAAACATAGACACACCTGTCTCTCTCTCTTTCTGTTAGGGCACCAGACTGGCTGCATGAATAATAGAGCAAGAGCAAGTCTGCTGCTAGCAACTATTAAGAACATGTACAGGCCAGAAATCAGTTAAGTATAAGCAAAAGGGCAATATAGACTCTAATTATAATGTTTATATAACATTTTATTACAGATATATATTAAATGAATTAAAAATGTAACTAAATCACATAAAGTTAGTGATCAAACTTCATGTTGGTTCGAGAAAGCCTAGTCTCAAAGTTGAAAGTTTGAAGGATTGATAAATAAATAAATCAATAAACTGAAACTTTGGCATGAACAATCCCATTCAAAAAGATTGTCAGCTGCCAAACTCAAAACAGTCTCAGATGCTCTTTTCTTCTCTTTGGCGTATAGCCACACCTGTATTAAATTTTCATTTGCTTCTTTGAGATTTCTTTCTATCCTCTACTCTGTTTTACTCTCCATCTATCTTATCTTCATTCAGCCCTTCTTTTTATTCTTGATTTTTGTGTATTCTTTTGTTTTATTAAACTTTGAAATGTGAATCTGAGTGGGTGTATGTGTGGATGACAGTGGATAGACTTACCCTTGCCCTATTTTCTCAAAACGTGTATACTTCTTCTTGGGATCTCCAACACTAACAATGCTTCCTGGAAGAAAAGGAGAGCTCTGTAACACTATATTCACACAGGAGCAAACTAATTTACAGACAGAGCCATTAGGCAGTTGACTGTTGAATAGTAAAGAATGCTGGAAGTTCTGTTCACAATCCAAATATCTGTTATTGCTTTTGAGAATGACACAGACAAGGATCTGCATCTTTTTGTGCATATGTGGTTTTATACATATTACAATATACCACGAAAAAAATCACTTGTTAAGTTGATTGTACTCACCTCTACACTATGTACACTTCAATTAATAAAAAATCATACAAAATAAAAACCCGTTTGTTTAGGTGATTGTATCCACTTCTACACCATTTACACTTATAAAAAATACTATGTATAAAGCTAAATAAGAAATGCTTGTCTACATACTGAGTTTTTCAAGTATTTCTTCATCAGTCATCTTGGATTTCTTCCTTTGCCGGTCAGTGTTACGGTACAGGGTGCTGGACGTGTTCTCCGGCTGGACCTGGGACTCTGGAGGGGTCGTGACCTCTTTGACAGGAGCAAGAGGTGCAGCCGGCTCAATAACAGAACGTGTAAAGATCTACAGGCACAAAGATAAAGTGACAGAAAAGTTAAAAAAGAAAATAGAAACTTACTATAAACACCTTAATTGATTCTCCTACAAGCAACTAAACAATACATACGATGAAGGGTTATTTATATGTATATGGCAAAATATAACACCTAAAATATATCTATCCATAAATATAAAACAGCTGTTGTTTTTAAGTGACTATTGTGTGTATACCACATTAATCAAAAGTCAAAATAAAAATCTAGAGTTAAAAACAAGAATTTAAGATTAGTTTCATAGCTCTATAATTATTCTGCATGTGAACACTTAATTTGGTAAACCCATTAACTGATTAAACCTGGTTATTTTACTGTTCACTTTAATATTTCACAATTGAATTCTAATCTAATCATGATAAATTATATATTGAAAAGGTCTAAATCTCAAGAATAAATACTTGACAAATTGCCATAACAATTAACATAAATAAAAAACAATACAAAACACTATTTTGAAGATACCTAAAATAAAAAATATTACAATAAAAAAAATATATATATATATATTTAAAATCTTAAAAATTGTAGTTCAAATTCGAGCATTTTTACATGCTCAATATGTGCAGTGACAGTTATCGGGTTAAGTTGATTTTAATTTATTAAGGATTTTAAGAAAAAAATCTTCATAGATAAAACATCCCTGAAATAGCTCATAAATCCCCTGAGCTGTAAAAATGCTATTTCAGAATGATAAAACTTTTATCAGGGAGGGAAGAAGCTTAAAGAATAGAGGTCAAATGATTTTGGCTCATAGAAAATATATAATGATGAACTATACATCAGTAAAATAAAAGTATACTTACGGATTTGGTGTGCTCTGGTCGTGGAGCAATGATAGGCGGGACCTCATCGTCATCATCTTCGTCTTCCTCCTCATCTTCCTCTTCATCCTCCTCTTCCTCGTCTTCCTCTTCAGACACCGGTGGAGCAATAGGAGGTTCAGACGCTGTCTTAGCACCCTGCTGCGCTCACACACAAACACACATGCAAGAAATGCAAACAGGGCTGTTCAACATCAGTATCACAATGGCACCATTTCTTGTAACCGTACTTGATCAATACGTTATTTCTC
Organism: Beaufortia kweichowensis; assembly: GCA_019155185.1. NCBI lineage: Eukaryota > Metazoa > Chordata > Actinopteri > Cypriniformes > Gastromyzontidae > Beaufortia > Beaufortia kweichowensis. The sequence goes on along the minus strand of CM032795.1, from coordinate 5,712,902 downwards.
ACGACATTTCAAAAAATATATACGTAATTCAAGTTGCCATGTGCATGTAATATTTTACTCTGTACATTTTAACCTCTAGAGGGCAACATTTTATTCACAGTAGAGCTGAGTGGTGTCACATTATTCTTCACATTACACAGGATGTTTTCATGTTTTTTCATTAAAATGCTTACTGACAGCTGTAAATAGCATATAAATGTACTGCTTTGCTACCTCTTGGGGATTAGTATGTGCCCTATACCGGTGTTAAGAAGTTTGAAGGAATTTGCTCATATACACTTATTGCAACAGTAAGAGCATTACTGAAAAACATAATAGCTGATGGTTTAAAGCATTTTTATTAAGCTCTTTTTAGGCTCGAGATTGGGATCATTGGGAGATTTCCACAATGAAACTGATATGTTTTTATACACTGTGGGGACTTTCCATAGACATAATGAATTTATACTGTACAAACTGTATACTGTTTTTCCTAACCTTTATCCCTACCCCAAAACTTAACCCTCACACAAATTTTTTCATTTTTTCACTTTTTTATTTGCTTAGATTAAGAACTTTCAATAGATTAAGTGCTTTCAAAGCACTTGCTTTTTTCCAAAATATCCTGTAATTAAAACAGGCATTGAAACATAAAGGCATAATTTTGAAACCACATACATCCTACTAACAACTAAGAGCTCCAATCTGTTTGAAATCAGCAGCCTTATTTGTGTAAAGATCACACTCACAGAATATCACATTAATTTTCATATTTGTTTTTGCCAATTAGAAACTGGCAATCAGCTAACAAATTACTCTACACCTGAAATATAAGAAAGAGATTTGGCTCCGGAGGTGTACAGCACCTGTATGAGATGAATGGCAAAAGATAACAGACACACATACACACACTAGCATGCAGCACTGTTCAGTGGCTGTGTATGATTTAATGATAAACTGCAGTTAAGGACGAATTGGATAAGGAAGGCAAGCCCAGCAAGCAAATTTCAGCGAACTAGAGTGAAACCCTTAATATATGGGTGGGAAAATAGGGATGACAGTCAATTAAGACTGTATTCCTAAAAGCTGACAGCTGATACATACGTTCTTTTCTGGGACAAGGGACTAAATACCAATTGGGTTGGACTGATTCCAGGGTGAATTTAAACTGAGATTTTTCATTTTTTATCCATGAAAATTCTACAAAGGCATGTCATTTTAAAATGTATTTTTTAAATGTAAAATATGTATTTCTGACATTACCACAATCAGCATATCAAGGCTTTGTCAAACCTTTCATGGTGTATTTAATATGCTGATATAATCTGGACTAGCTTTGATGTGCAGCTATAGTACATAACATTTGAACTGTTATATTCCTTCAGATAAAAAACTAAACATTGTCTCAGGTATAGTACTAAGGCTCAGTCAAGCAAAGCAAGTGTAAAGCCAAGCTTCTCAATATAGGTTTGGGAAATCCAAGAAATGCTTGTGGAGAAATTTGTTGTGAGCAAACAGTGTAACATGCAAAGATTTGGGCATCAAAGTATCAGTGTCAAACAATGCCCATTTTGTGAAGTTCTAAACTAGTGCCTGTACAGTAGAGGAATTTGCCTTGCCAAAATGCGCTGCTTCTTTGGTGCAGTACAATATAAAGGTGAAGTTTTACCTTGTCAAAAAATGCGCTGCAGGTTCTAAGGCTGACAGGTGGCCCGGAAGACAGGAGGCGGTTCTGAATGATGATAAGGTTGAGAACGGGAGGATATTTTACTTGACACAAAAAACCCACAAAGTATTCAAACACTACAAATGGACTGCAGAAAATAGTGGATTGGAGGGAAAGATGTGAGAAAGAAGTAAAGGGTGGTTCTGAGCATGGGGTATATGTGGGAAAAATCAATAACTATGAAAAGGTGTTGGAAGCAACAGCATCCCTATTACTGGGGTTCCAACATAAACTTTTAACATTAACTTTTTTCTAACCACTTTGAGTGTGTGATTATTTGGGGGATATGAGATGTTGTATAGGTCATATTTCTTTAGCTCATTTGTCCAAACAGGTCACATAAAAGTCTGTTCAGTTTGACTACATTTAAAGCACCACTGTGAAAATATTTAACATCCTTTAAACAACATCATTTTACTTTTTATTTTTAGTATCTTGATTTTATATCTTGTTTCATTGTTCCAAAAATTTTCAATTATGTTTAAACTAAAACCTAATTAAATGAGTGAACATTGTTTTAAGGGTTGTAAGAATTGTTTTCCTGGTGGAGTGATGTAATGTGTTTTTGACTAATGCTAATTTAATACATGTTTTAGAATACTATATACAGCCACTGGGATAGTGTGGTAAAGCAGTTTCTGTCAACGGTTTTCAGTATTTAAGTCCAAACCTGTTGAATAGGAGACTATTTCATATTACCACATGGGTAAAACTGTAGTGTGTGTTAATCTTATACAAGATGATGGATACACACATACACACACACCCACTTGCAAACCAACAAGTGTACAAAAAGCATTGCATCATGGTCAAATTAAGACACTGTTTCAAAAGTTGAAGTTTAAAGACTAAATTGAATCTATACACAGCTTTCAGTGCTGGTAAAGCATGTGAAAGTCTCACACAATATGATCTAAGTTTTTAACCTAAGGCATGGTTTTCAGTTAATGGAAACTCAACATGACGGTTAACTGAGATGTCCTGAGAGCCTGAGTCAGCTGCTGAGTTCAATGGAAAATAAGACTATTGATAAAAACATGATGTTTTTTTTTTGCGTTTACACCACAAGCAATATGCTGCCTGCACACAGCATTACTGATGTATATTTATAGCAAGGATCCTATAGTCTTTGTTAACTGCATGCTGTTTTTGACCACTGTATACTAGTCATTAGTTGCCAGCTTGCTAAAACTTGCTTAAAGGGATAGTTCACCCAAAAATAAAAAATATTTTATTATTTACTCACCCTCATGTCATGTCAAACCTGTATGACTTTCTTGCTGCACCAAAACACAAAAGAAGATATTTTGCAAAACGCTAGTAACCGGCACCCATTTACTTTCATAGTATAGACACAAGGTTCAATGGAAGTCAATGGGTGCCGGTAACAGCGTTTTGCAAAATATCTTTTTTTGAGTTCCGCAAATGAAAGACTCATATACAGGGTTTGAATTACATGAGGGTGAATAAATGATGGCATAATTTTTATTTTTGGGTGAACTATTTCTTTAAGGTGGTTTCTATCTGGCATAAATTATTGATGATTGAACTATTTGCTGTTGATTTTGAGATATACCGTGAAGACCATCTTGATCAAGCTGAGTAGGGCTGGTAGACCACCAATACAAAGTAAAGCAAATTTACTAAGTATAAGGCTATACTTAAAGTCATCATGGTCATTTGGCTATGATAAAGGACAAAGCCAGTGGTGCCAATGGACAAAGCCAATGGCAAAACACCAATACCAGAAACACCTGCAGGTGATACGAAAAAATCTGGAAAACTAACTATGTATGAATTTATCTAATGAGTCACAATATCTTAAACAAATTTCAAATTTTAGAGGTAAAGCTTTTTTTTCTGTTACTCTGAAAACTAGAGATGGGTTATTTTATTTATAGAAAAGACCTCATACTATGTGCTTTAGTACATTTTATTAAATGTCTTGGCTAGTATATGTTATTAATGAAGAAATGACACTACTGTAAGGGGCTTAAATCATGAATCCTTTGATTCATGAAGGTGAACATTACATTTTGAATTAAATGTTAAACTGAAATAAATAACAAATATAAAATGACAAACTCACCAGAGTATTGGTTGCAATGTAACCATGAGCAGACTTATCTGAAAGCATAAAACAACAATTCCATTAGTGCATTAACGAAATAAAAATGTTTTAATTTGTACTGTTTACTGTCTAATTTTCCTGTTAAAACATACTGTTAAAGGAATAGTGCACCTCGTTTTTTCTATTAACCATTTTTTCAATGAAATTATGCCAAGAAAAATTTCCACAAATACAAAAAATGTACAGAAATAGAAATATTTCAGACCAAACATTAAAATACAGTTACTGTATAAAGTACATTGTAAGCTACTAAAGTCCTATTAAATCTTTCTGTTTTACTTTACAATAACACTGAAATAAAGAAATGTTCCCTTAATTGAATAATCACCACAATTCAAGTGTTTGTGTGCATGCCTCACCTCCTGATGTAAAGCTCATGTATTTCTGGTTGTTGACAGTCTCTTTGGAGTCATAGAACTTGAGAACATCTATTACAGCCTGAGGGTTTTTCTTCTGTTCCAGCTTAGTAATATTGGAGGTTTGCAATAACCGGGCCCACTGCTCTGGAATACCCTGTGTATGGGTATGTGTGTTTGTTGAAAATAGACAGAAAGAACACAAAGGTAAATTGCAAATATCTCTATGCCTCAGACATATTAATAATATCTTAGACAACTTCTTTAAGGTTTGGCCCTTCTTGTACACATTATCTAAATGGTCTCAGATATTCTTTTCTAATACTAATATCTAACACCTACAAACACAACAGACACACGCTGTCATAAAAGGACATCATCATATACCCTTTCCAAACACACACATCCTCAAACCCATGAGACTGGGTGAACTCACAGTGAACTCTCCTGTGACTGCGTCAAAGCCTACATGGATGGTGTGCTCAAAATCAGATGGCAGGGATATCTCAGGACGCTCTTTTTCCTTCTTCTTATTGGCTGTGGAATAGAAAAACAAACACATTTTTGATGCTGTCAGGTGAAAACTCTTGCCGGGCTTTAAAATACTAATAAAATCTTGTGAATCTCGACATTATTTTGGGTGCAAACAGACATTTCACACCAGATCACAATTTAACTGACATTATATCATGTTATTATAGTAAGCAATAAAGAATTGCAAATGCATTCAAGTATTTTGTTATTCAACTTTGTGCACCACAAGATAAAACTTTTTTGTTTTGCTGAATACATTGAATCCATCTAGCTTTATGAAATGCAAAACCATGTCCAGTGTAAACACTCAGGTATAAAAACAGTAAATATTAATTGAGTCATGCAGCAGATGTTGCTTGGAAACCTCTTGGGAAAGTCGAGTAAATTTAGGCTAATATTCATGAGCAACGTTGTTAATACGCCGGCTGAATATTACATGCCTACCAACATCTGCCTTTTCCCCCTCAGAACACCACATGATTAATAATAATAATAATAATGAGCAAACTTGCTTGTGTACCTATACGCATTTTCTGAATACCTTTTTTCTTTAAGCTCTTTTTATTCATATCACATGTTTAAGCTAAGCATGCTATTAGTGTAGCATTTTTTGTTGTTTGCCTTTGGCATCTGAGCATTTAGATCCAGAAGCTGTGGTGTGTGACATCAGATTTAAAGGGATAGTTCACCCAAAAATAAAAATTATGTCATAATTTGTTCACTCTTATGTCATTCAAACCCTATACATGATTGTTTCTTTTTTGGAACACAAAAGAAGATATTTTGCAAAACGCTGGTTACCAGCACCCATTGACTTCCATTGTACCTTGTGTCCATACTATGAAAGTAAATGGGTGCCGGTAACCATCGTTTAGCAAAATCTGCCTAGAAAATGTCTTTGTCACTAAGAGGACAATTTATCTAAACAATACATTAAATACATGATCTGGGTGGACTGCCCTACCCTACAGACATCTGTTGTAAGTGGATCACTGTAAACACAATTTTTGTTTGTTTTTACAAACTGAGGGCCAAGTCTGGAACATTCCTTCAAAACAAAAAAAGATTGATCATAATATTTTGAAGAATGCATAGATGTTTTTGTAAGGCGGGCAGTTGAGAAGAGAGTGTGTGCTGATGTGTTTTGATTCTTGAACCCTAAGGCGGAATGGCAGTATGAATAACCGAAGCTCATGTTACATGACCCTCAGAGTCATGGATGGGGCCTTATTGTTCTTTCTGGAGTGTGTACGCATTTGGGTATTTTTAACGTTACAGTACTATGTAAATACACATTTAAAAATAATTAATTGGTAGAAATCACCGTACAAACATTTTTATAGCACATGATTCACCAAAACCTTTATGAACATAAAAAGGCATGGAGCTGGTTTGGGTGTGCATTATGCAAATCACTAACCTCCCAGCTGTTTATTTAGAATACTCATCATCTCTTCATCAATCATTAGACCGAGAACAATTTCTTGTGCACGGTGCATATGCATGTTGTGTGAAGGTTGAGGTTACTAACAGAAATTGTTATTGCATTTTGCTTAAAGTAATTGTGCGTCAACACAGCCCATGTGGCAGCCGCTCCTCTCGGCATGGCGTAGTTGGTATTTCCTTCTCTATAGCGTAATACCAGATGCAGTGTCAAGTTGCTTCGAAAGGAAACTTCTCCGGTTACGTACGTAACCTTGTTTCCCTGAGAAAGGGAACAACACACTGCATCTCTCCGCCATACCTTAGGGGTGCTTGCTTATATCCCCTTTACACAAAGAAGTTGATGACATGCTCTACAGGTGCTCAGTCACACTGAAGGCATTTCCCATAGGATTATACCAGACATACTCTTTCTTAGAGAACCAAGGAAACATTCATGACCAGAGATGTTTTGATGATAAGTTAAAATGCGCATATAAATTCTAATATTATACGCAATTATTAGTAAATGAGACCCACTCTTCTGTCTATTTAAGACCAACACCACAGAATATATCATACTGCTTTTGGCTCATTGATCTTCGGTCTGTTTGTTTGACCAAAGACATACAGAGCAGCAGAAGGCTTTTTAGAAAAGTTTTGAAAAAATTATTTGGATAAAAGGTGTTCATTTTATTTTTTTTACTAATTTTGTCATTCTTTTGAAAACGAGTATTACACTAAATGTGTAAAGAATGTATGTATTGACCTCACAGTCAATGCAAAATACAGTGTGTAAAATAAATTGTGAAAAAAGTGAGCACATTATGCGTGGGGCTAGTCAAATTGTTAAGTCAAACTGAAGGGGTACTTACTTTTGTCTCCTCCGGGAAAAATAGACCTGAGACGGGCTTTCTTGTTCTTCTCTTCTGGAGCCATTGGAAGCGGTTTAGAACTGTGCACTGAGGAAGGGTCACGAGAACTACTGTTCATTCTCAAGGGGGGGGCAGGTGGTTTTTCTTCAATATCGACACTATCGGACATCTTTATCTGCACTCACTATGGCCTAAAAAAGAGAGAGAAGTCTGGTGTAAACATGGGGAAAATGAAACTGCAAAAAAAAAGTACAACTCAGGCTTAAGCTGCGTTTGTGATCCATAAGACGCCACATAACCAAAAGGGATTTAGGTACCCTCTTTTATTTAATGAGTTTGACTATTTTAGCTCATTTTGTTAGTTAGCAGGCAGTTCTGCAAAACACAGTCTTATGTTTCCAGCTCTCTTGTTTTAATGAAAAACCACCAAGAGGACATGAGAACACCCCAAGTTCATTATTTCAGGCTTATGGGAGGTCTAGGAGTTCCAGCTCCCCCTTAATTTAAACACTGTGTACAGTTATATTGGTTTCATTTGAACATTAAAAATACACATTTTATGTGTAAAGTCTACTTCGTTATACCCTACTACAATGAATAATTTTGTAAAAGTTCAGTAATCAGTGAACTTAACAACATTCCCAACATTCATTGGGAGGAAAATAAAAGTACATACACACCCCTACAAACAAACTTGGATGCCATTTCATCATTCTGTAACAATCAATTATAATTAGCCTGTGACCCTGCAATGTCATAGATTTTTGCCATTATGACACTATATATACCATCACTCTTGATGTCCAACAGGCTGTTTGTGCAGTGTGTTTAGGTTTGTAACAAACACAAAATGCTCAGTATTTCAGTATGTGCAATCTCTGGGATCAAACCCATGACCTTGGTGTTGCTAGCACCATGCTCTTACCGCCTGAGTGACAGGAAAGCTGTATGTTTGGTTTCATCTGGTAGAAACAGCATGCCTGGACATTTTATTTTCCCACTAATTTCATTTTATTCGCTCATCATGGCAGTGTTCATGAGGGGGTTACATACCTCTATGTGAAAAAAAAGAGATTTTTCTAAACAAATCCAGGACAAAGTCTACAAACTCACTAAAAATAGCTCATCACAAATGCTTTCTTTTGTCATATCAGAGGCATATATATATAACATTATCAGACAAAGTCTATTTTTGAAGACATGACATCTTAAAATGTGTTTTACCCTATGAAAACAGTATTAAACCATGCTACCACCACAGTATTTGTTCTGTAAAGCTAGCGTAGTGCCTTCAGCTCACGCCACCAGCAGCTGCTTTGCATAAAACCAGTAGCTAGTCTGTTGTTAACTTGATATGCAAGTTACCTCATGCATTTGTGTGTATTACAGCTGTTGTGTATTTATGCAAGTCTGGAGCGAAAATAATGTATCTTTCAAATAAATGTAATAAATAAATGTTGGTTGGTACAATTATTAAGGTCTAAAGTCTCAAACAACAAAAACATTCATTCATATGCATTCTGTTTGCGGATCATTTTCTCTGCTGTGAGAATCTAGGTGTGGCACTGACTCTTTAACTGTCGTTTTTCTGGCCCAACCAGAACTCTCAGAGAATGAGAATTCCCTGTGAACAAGAGTCATAAACCACCCCCAACACACACACACATTGGGTTTTCATGTTTTGCGTGGACTTTCTATAGACGTAATGACTTTTATAATGTATAGACTGTATATTCTATCCTCTAACCCAACCCCTAAACTTAACTCTCACACAAACCTTTTTACATTTTCAAATACATATTATTTAGTTTGATTTATAAGCTGCTATCCTAATGAGGACCAAACTTTTTTGGTGATCATGGTTTATTTTACACTTTCAATATTATTGGACATGAGGCATTCCAAAAGGTCTGATATGGGAATACCAGTAGTATCAGATGCCACTAGAACATTTTGCTGTATTTGTATCACAAAGTTATCAATTTTCACCTGGTTTTTCCAACTGTTCAGACACAGCTCAAACCATTGTTACTATTTCCACTAATGACAACGGCAGAATCAGAATTAATGATGTAAGCAAGTAGTTCAACACAAGAGTATTTTCTTTGCAAAGGCAACTTATTTAAAACGTGCTTTACTAATATATATATGTATTGCATATTTATATTAGTAAACCAGACTAAATTAGTCTTTTTTAAATTTTTATAAATATATGACCTAAATTCTTAAGCATCTACCAAAGACAAAATTAAAAATCTGCTGTATAGATGCCAGTAAAGGTTAACACTAAAACTACACAAAAAATATACACTTCTTTTTTGGACATGTACAATAAATAATTAACTGTCACTACAAACAATCCAGTAATCAATAGTGCCAGTAAAATATATGTAATGACAAATTCACATCATTAAACAGATTTAGGCCACTAGGCCTGCATTAAAGATGACCACGGTAGTGCTTCCTTATCCTCCACCGTAGCATTGAAAGCACTGACCTATTTAGAGCTAAGCGCAGAGAGAAATATGAGAGAGATTCCCTCTCATCTCTCCCCTCATTCATTAGTCTCTCTTCTCTGTAATGTCTTTCAGAGCAAAATGTGCAATAAAGATGGCACATGATGGCCTAGATCAAAGAAACAACCTTAACAACTATCAAAAACAGCATACATTAGCTCTGTTCCAAAACCATCCATGTATGCAGGCAGTAAGCAGCTACCTTCTAAAGCCATGGAATGATATTGTCGCTGTCAAGCAGCATATGTTTTTTTTTAAATTCTTATTTTTGGTCACTCTTCACTTTAGTCTCTGGGTTTTGAGAATATTTAACCAACAAACTTGATTTATGTAAAATGGTAATAATACATGCAAGTGCCTGATCATATATAAAGCTACAACATGAACTTTAACAACACACCAATTAATTAATTATTAAAAATTAAATGAACTAATTAAGTAATTTTTCTATTACATTATCAGTAGCGGTTTTGGACATACAAGGTTTCTGCCTGTCAGCAACAATACATTGCCAGCAACATTGGCAGAATCACATAAAGAGCACTCCTCAGATGAAAGAACCACAACACCAAAGTGCATATGTGGCCATGTTTGCAATTCCAGCTATTTCAGCCTAACTGATTGAATATGAAAAGACTGATACTGTATCTTTTGTTTTCTAAATTGCTGGCTACAATCACAACTGAATAATATATTTTTAGCCAACACTAAAACCTTCCATCAACTGTGCCATATTGCTTCTTAAGCTCAAATTGTGCCAAAACACACATTTTTCAGACATAAGACTATAGAGCACCTCCCCCAGAGAATCAGTCTTTATAATTTTATTAGCAGTGCTGTAATTGTTAAAGTTTCCCTATCACTCATGGATTCAAGGCATAAACTGGAATAGATGGAATTGGAGTACCTTTGTCCATGTGGACATTCTGTCTACCTTATACTGTACGGCAGCATGTTGCATACTATCAATCTTGCATCTGTCCCTTTTACATTTTTTGTGACCGATCCAGAACCAGATTAAGGTGGCAGCAGATTTAGCAGAGTAGCCCTTATGGAAAATCTGTTGCAAAATCTAATGAAAGCCTGTAAACAATCTATAATAAAAGAAATAAATATTTTCTGATTTCAATTCAAATTCTGTATTTTAAGTAAATATTTTGTCAAATACGTGTTTATTTTTGATCAGCTTTATGTTGGCAATTATCCACTCCCAATGTATCGATATCAGCATTTTCATTTTACCCAATATATTTGCATAGTGTCTCTTGGATGGTAATATTAATTTTCAAACAATATTTTTCTTTATATGTTTTTCTGCCTGTTTTATTCTCTCACCAACAGAACACTTTCATTCTGTTTCACTTGTAATATGTTATTAATCTTATCCCTTTTCTTGGCAATTATTTGCATAATAAATGACCACAGAAGTTTGAAATATAACTCTCTGTCTCTCTCTCTCATGTCTAAAAAAATGTTTAGCTTTTTGTAGGTTGACGGTAATATCTAGAGATAATTTAAGAAAATAAAAGGCTGTCCGTAATAAAACAGATGCTAGTGGTTTGTCAAAAAGTAAACTGTAGAAGATTTATGATTTATTTATTGATTGATTGATTTATTTTATTGATTTATGACTGATCTATTAAAAATATATTGTTTAACATGACTAAATCGACAAAATGACTAAATTGAGTGTTTGCTTTCATACAACAGTTACAATATGATAATAATAATATTTAGGATTTCCATTTATCTAGATAAAATAGTCACTGGTGGGGAAACCTTCCTATTACTGAGGTGAAATTTGGCTTCTATTTATGGTACAGAGTACCTCTGTTGTTTTACATCGTGATATTCTTTATATCATTCTTCTTTTATTCAACATTCTAAAAACTTTACAGCTTAAATTATTACAAATCTTCTGAAATAGAGTAAAGCAAAATATAATGGTTTAAAAATACAATAAATAAGAAATATAATCTTTTGCCTAGGTGAAGTGAGCCACTGGTATCAGTGAAATACTGGTTATAGATATAATATTATAGAGAGTTTATGTTTTGTCAGAATGTAACGTACTGTCAGACTTGAGTTTTTGTCCTTCAGATGACAAGAAATTCCATCCTAATTTGCATGCAACCCATTGACACTGTAAAAATAATGAATTCAGAATGAAGCGATTAAATTCATTCTGTGATGCCACAATTACATTGTCCATTTATGGGAATAATGCTGCGAGGCACTTTGGGCCATGACATCACTGTCTCAGTTCAATCTCGTATTCATCAATTTACTGCCCACTGCAGTTTATGTGTGAACTTCTTTACATAAAATCGCTACTGGTTCCATATTTGACACAAATGAAATTACACAACTGGTGAAATTACTGAGAAAAACCTTCTGGTCACACTGCTCGATCAATTATGTTCACCATGGATTGGACATGGAACAAGGACATGGAAAGCAGTGAAGGATAGAATCAAACAATAGATCCCTAGGAAGCCTTTCACATTGGGCGTGAACATTAACACTCCGATAAACACATACGCATGCAACCGCTCCGACACATAATCAGACTTTATTCGCTGAGTGGACAGTATGTATACTGTTTGAATCGATCCCTATACACTATGTAGTGCACTTTATGCCATTCACCACAGGACATAATAAATGTGTGAACAAACATTTAAATTAGGCGCCAATTCAGCATCTTTTATAATGTTGGAGGTGAGACGCTTCAAATTTTGAAGAGCATTTGATTGGACGTGCAGAATGATGTAATCCAAATTTTAGCTTTGTTTGTGCACACAAGACTGCAAGTTTTGAAAGCTTATATCTTCTAAATGCAAATTTTGTCAGTGTTTTTAAGCACACCAGCTTGTAGATACCATTACAGCTAACATATTTATACTAAAAAGATCATCCATAGCATTGATATTGCTAGTGTAACATTCCATTTCATTTTTCTTGTTTTCTCTTTTTTTCACAATTTTGGTGATTACCTTTGGTTTTTGTAATTGCTATCAATGTGAATAGACCTTTAGGCAAATGAAAACCTTCCTCTCCAAACATTCGAAAACACTCATTTTGAAGGACAACAAAATAATAAAACCTGAAAAATGTGGCAGGCATATGATCTCACATGCAAAGTAACAGATGGAACATGATCCTTCATTAACCCCATACTGGCACTGACTAAGTTACATTACTCGTTTCACTGACCATCTCACTAGAAACTACCTAATAGACTTTACATCACAATCACATAGGTTTCAGTTGGTCACAAGATTATTTGTACATTTTCACTATGTGCATCATTATTGTCTAAATAAGACAAACTAGAATTTGAAAAAAAAGTGTTTTAAATGCATACTAAAAGTTCACAGGGCCGAAAGTCCCAGCTGAAGAAACACTCTGTGTGTTTGTGTGTATACACATCCCTGAATGACATGTTATACACACACACACACACACATAAGCACATGGTTAAGGTTAGAAAATGACTAAAGGATGAATATGTAAAATAGGAGAGAAAGCCCTAGGATACTCTATGATTAAACAGGTAGAGTATGTGGGGGATTTCTCTCTCTCTCTCTCTCTCTCTCTCTCTCTCGGCGGTTGCCAGATGGTACTCAATCCTCTATGCTAATTCAGTATAGAGACTGGGGCTCTACTAGCAATGGCACATAGACGTGTGTGTGTAATGGCGTAATGGCTCTAATGTTGGTGCTAAATCTATTCAGTAGAATGTGTGTGTGTGTGTTTGTGCGTTTTTATTGTTAACATTTGCCACAGAATATTTCACGTGTTTTGTTACACTGATATACAGTATTGTGTATTCTTCAAAAAACCTAAATTCACCTGCACCCTTACTAGAATGTAATAATCAGTTTTTCTCTTGCAGTCCGGAGATCTTATTAACATCCCAGCAACATTGAAAAAGCGATAAGAGCAATTTGAGCCAATGTGTTGCATAATTACATTTGCACTTGGCACTTTGGCTGTTTAAATCATGCCATAGGACTTAGACATCATTCTCAACTTCCTAATAAGAGTTTAGTCCTTTCAGTAGAAAGGAAAAGGAGAAAGATGAAATACAAAACAGTGAAGATCGTAAGGCCACACAGAACATTTGCAAATGCTACAAATATCATACAACTTTAATAGTTCTAATCAGCATGGCAATGGTTTATGGCAAAAATGTTAGACTACATCATAACACCGGCAAATTCACATAGACAGATCACATCACAAAATAAGGATCAAAGGTACAGACCAGACATGTTTTAACTCAATACCCTGATCTCTGACCATATGATCATAATTAAAGAGACATCATATGCAGAACAATGTAAATTGCAAATTTTTCTATAGAATATAATATTTGTAAATATAGGCAACTGTCTGCAAAGGGAACTGAAAAGAGCCCAGAACAGAGCCTTGGTGAACACTCATGCCTAGTTACCATGGTGATAAAACTGTCAGCCCTTCTGCAGTATTCTGTGTTTTAAACCTGCAGAGTTAAGCCTTAGTGAGACACTTTGCATACACATGTACACATACACACTTACAAAGACATAACAGCAAACAATAAACTTTTTATAACAAATACAGTCACCAAAGCAGATCCTGTTGCTTGGAAAATCCCCCAATATACCTGTACAGTCACACTTAACACACACATTTTTTATTACTTAGTCTATATCCAAATATTTGCCTATAGTATTCAAGATACTCCTAATCTTAAAGTACCATGAGCAATAAACCTCAACCATTGCTAGTTAACTGAAGACACATTCGGTTACCACATGTGGACCATAAAGGCATAAACATAAAATACACACAAACAAGCAACATATACATAATGTAAAAATCTGTATTTTACACATTCATGTTGAGTCTGAAATTGCTCCCTTAATTACTCATTACGGTACATAATTATTTGAATTTTGAAGACAGTTATAATATTACACACATAATAAATGCCAAAAGTGAACAAACTACTAAATCTGACCTGAAAATTCAGTCTGACATGCACATCCAAAAATCTAACTTCAGTTGGAATACAAACCTTTTACAAATACAATTTAATGTGGTTGCTTGTTAAGACCATGTAAAACCAACAAAACATACACAGTACATAGTGAGGTTGGTCACAGTTTAAATGACAGTGGTCACATTATTGTGTAGTTATATATTTATATGGATGTATAATGTGTGAAACAAGGTGTGATTTAAAATGCTGATGCCTGACATTTATATAAATTCACACAAAATTTCCGATCACAAGGATTGAGATGTAGTCCTCTGGGCAGCCAAGGAAAGATTATGACCCAGACCAAAGGGGTCAGTTTCCTTGGTTGTCACTTTGTTGCTGACTTAAAGTTTCTTAAACTTTGTAATTGTAATTTCATTATAACAATTGTAACAAGTTATTTGTATTGTTATTTTATAATAAAAACCTATATAAATTATTTTTATTTAAATTACATTATTTAAGAAATGTAATTATGGAATATGAAGGCAAAGTCATTTATCATTTTTATTTAGATATAAATCTGTCCCACAATTTTAAAATAATTTTTAAGTTGCAATTCCACAACTGGTTTTCATCTGTTTCCAGTAAAAAAAAAAAGTTTTTCTTTGAAGGTGGCCATCAAAGAAGCTGGGGCTCCAGGCTCTCCTAGGCCATAATCAATACTTTGACATTATGATGGTATTATGTTGGAAATCAAAAATTATAGGTGCTTCAATTTAGGTACACAGAAAGTTCAACATTATCTAAAACAAATATTTACACAAATGAGTAAACACAGACATCTTGTTATATGGTTGTGCTTTTCTATTAAGTGCTCTCATACTTCAGTAATATGAAAAAGAGAATAGTTCCAAAAAAGTTCAAAAACAATCGTTCCAAATTGAAGATAGACAGGAGAAAGCACAGACCAAGAGTAAACAGACATATACAGTATAGTGTAAGCAAAGGTAACCCTCACACATCAAACAAATGTATAGTCTTTTATAACAGGATGACTGTTTCCTTAAAGATTTGTGTTGAGTATTGCTGGGGTGTAAATGAGATAATTACTAAGCATACATACTGTACGTGATGTTTTAGTGATTGATTTGTATTAGTATTCTAGATTAAGCTAAACAGCATGCATATGCAATATTAGACTTATATATAATAAATATCAGTATTAACCAAAATTCTATGTATCGCAGATAATTAACCTTGTAGGTTTAGCTGTCAGATTTTTTTGTGTCAGGCCCCCAAACATCATCATATACTCCACCCCCCGCACACACACATTCCACGAACACCCCTATCCCATAGGACACATATGTTGATGAATCAAATCCCCTTCAGTCCCACCTTCCATCAAGTCAAAAACATGCATAGATCACTTGTCTATTTCGTTCCTGCTGATCTTTTGCTAAAAACAGTTAGAGGGGTACACACAACATTAATTGGTCACCAATAGGAAAGCAGCTTGAAAATCATACTAAATTATGTTTATTTAATAATGGAAAAATGCAAAAAGGTTTGTGTGAGGGTTAGGTTTAGGGCTAGGGTGAGGGTTACAGGATACAATACACATTTTGTACAGTATAGTCTTTATGTCTGTGGAAAGTCCCCATCAAACATGGCAACCCGACATGTGTGTGTGCGTGCATGTGTGTGTACGGCCTCCTATGCATCTGCGCAGGCTTGGCAGAGGTAAAAATCAATCATTCTAAAGCATAGCCTATGAAAGGCCCAAATTCAGACATGAACAGTCTAACGAAAGACCATATCCCAACACCAGTGCCATCAATCTGTCAGTTTAACTATCCATCCTTTCCTCCATCTCCGCATCCATCCAGCTGTAGCGCCAATGAAACAAGGACCAAGATTCATCATTCAAAATGGACACAGACACAAATGCAGCTTTAATTCTCTGTGCCCCAAAATAGCAGTGCCTTTTGTTAATGTGTTTGCTCTGCAGCTGCTGCTGTTCTGTGATCACACACCCCAAGCATTCATTTTTTGTGATATCAACAGAGATATTTATGTGGATAGAATAGGGCAGATGCAGCTGACAACGGCAACAGCACCCACAATGCAACAGCATCTCCTCCGTACGACACAATGCATCAACACAGCTGCCCTCTCGTTCTATCTCTTATTTCACTGTTCTCTGCCATCCGCCTTTTCTTTATTACTTAGAAGGGCTGAATACTGAAAGCCCATGAAAAAGCATCCCCCCACCCTCCATCCACCCCCTCCCCCTCTCTCTTCTTCATCCATATTCCAGTCATCGCAGACAGAAAAGGAACGCTTGAGAAGCAGCTCACCTGAAACATGTCTTGACATTCCCTGGCTGGATCCGTGAGAGTCTTTGTGTGTTTACCTTGTACATCCTCCACAGCATATATTCCTGAAAGCTAGTGCACGCACAGGCTTTCCATTCTGTGGTCAGACCGGTTCCTGACCCCAAAACCTGGACTCACTGGCTTTAGTCGGCAGTCTGCCTGCTTCCCTGCCTGCCTACTGTTCCCTAGCCAGTGATGTCATAAAGCCCTTGCAGCCCTATTGGCTAAGAGGCTGTATGTTAATAAAGGCAGCTGCCAGAAGAGAGGGGGAGGGGCAGCGGCCAGACGGGCTGGATCTGCTGTTTCACATATTGGTGGATGCAAGGTAGGTTCCAAATTTAACAATACAAATAAAATCTGCAGAATTACATATCTCTTTAAGACTTTTGGTATGTAGAAGACTTTTAGTATTTAGAAGACTTAATTTATTTATTTCAATTGACTGGATTGTTTGAGTACTAAACACCTGCTTTGAATTGTAAATACCATGTTATATGAAGATTATCGTTATAATATTTTAATTTTATAATATAATATGTATTATTTATTAATATTATATATATTAATAATAAATATTTAAAATATCAAAAATAAATGTATAAAAAATTATTTATACATTTTTAAGAGCAAATTAAATTAGGTATTTGTTTCCATGGTGTTATTTTAAAAATTATTATTATTAGCCATATTATTTATTAATTAATAATGTATTATTTAACAATTAATAGCAGTTTGTTTTTAACCTGTTAACTTGTAAAACCATTCCTCAGGAAATGTTATTTCCCTATTATCTTTAATATTTCATTGTTGAATTTTATTCTAATCATGACAAACTAAAAAAATGATGAACAGTTAGAATACTCAAGATTAAATATTTGATACATTTTCATAACGATAAACATTTTAAATTTTTAAAAGACTTAAAAAAATCTAATATCTAAAAATTCTGTAATGCCTAGCTGCTGTGCATGTGGGAGTAAGTATTATCTCTTTTAACTTTACTTTACCATAATTTCACTGTGAGCAGCAACACCAAACAAACTCCTACTGCAACTTGCCCTAATTTGCCTATGATGTCATCTTTTTCTCTCTTGCTCACCCGTGATTGGCTGGTGGCTGCAGCAGCTGCTGTCTTGAGGTGGAGTCTTGTCATAGCTGTTTAGAATCAGAATCACACTGGTTGTCGTGACAACCTGATGGTCCCGAGGGATAACAGGTCTGATATGTGATGCTGATCTGCAGGGAATAAAGGTTGTTGGACACTGATGAGTATTACAACAATTCTGTTTATCACTTTTAATTGGAATTAGTTATTAGTATTCATCAAATGTACTTCTTAATTTAATGAACAAAGAATAAAAATTATAATCCTTAAATAAATTAGTAGTAGACTGGATGTTAATAAGTTTGGTGTTTTAGCCATGCATAAATGCACAGTATAGTAACTGCTATTACTCAAAACACTTGTTCACCTATCTACTGTTAACATCACTGTGTAGTGTGTAACAAATAATTTTCAGTTTACATTTTAGGAACTATTTCTTTTAGGGCAAAGAACCATTGGGGATAGCTCACCAAAAAAATAAAACTCATCATCATTTATGTGTCATTGTAAACGCTTGCCTTTCTTTCATCCATGAGACATAGGGAAAGTTGGTTTGAAAGAAAGCTGACAGTGCTAGGTAAGTAAAAAATTTGATTAATGATGCTCAAAAAAGGTCTTGAACATTTATGTCTTTAACATTTATATTGCATTTACATCCATTAGATGCTTGAATCCAAATGATCTTTATAATTGTATTGGTACACATACTTAAATACTACATATGCTAAATCAACTCATTTTATGAGTATCAAACAATGAATCAAATGAATCATGGCAAATGTTTCCAATATTTTAATTATTTTAATTTGAATAATAAAAAATATGTTTTCAATGTTTGCCATCTGTATTATCTTTTTTTAAGTAACCAAAAAATCAAAAGTACAAATTATTTTTCATTCTTTTTATTCATTCATCCTTTTTTTTAAATGATTTATCAGCATTTTTTTTTTTTAAATTCTGGTGCCATTATAATCTTTAATCAAAAACATAACATCTCTCCAAACAACATATCTTGATAACATTTGTCAATGTTTGATATTGTCAGATGGCCAGGTTTCCAACTTCCATTGATCCAATCATTTCCAGAAGTACGAACCACCCTTCATTTTATATTCCACCATTTTACTCAAATATACATCAACACAAGGAAGAAAACAACATTGCAACTTCATTTTATGCCGACTTTAAATAGAAGGCCTTTCTGTTAATTTAACAAAAGTCAGGTTTAGTTTACACAGCATAATAAATGTCATTACATCATAATGACACTAATGGCAGGTAATCCTGCACTCTCCCCTCATAAGCTCCAACACTTCATTACAAAATTAGAGCTGTTTCACACTGTATGCAGACAATGAGCAGCACATAGGCAGAGCGGAAGAAACACACTTTCATGTGGCGTCTGTACCACGCAGCTGAACATTGGCTGTCTGTGTACCACCAATATAACAATCGCAAGTTTATGGGAGCCAAAATGGTCTCAATCTAATAGTAATAATAAATCTTCATAACGCAATTCAGAAATGACCAACACAATTTACATTTACATAAACATTTGTGAAAGTTAAATGTTAAATGTGCATTTTCAATTCATCACACATACGTAAATTGATTTGAATTTGTGTGTGGTATTTTTAAGAGCTTCCTGCCCGGCTGCGATTCACAGATGGGCAGTTCCAGCATTATAGACGTGACATTTTCTGTCAAAATTTGAAATATACATTTTTACAGAATGTATTTATTGCCAATATACTAAACCATGTGTTTATATTTTTATAAACCCCTATTGGTAGAGAGTTATCTGTTTTAAAAAATGAAAATATATATATGTTATAGATGTAACAAAAAACGAACACACGTTTTTGAGAAGCAACATACTTTGTAAGATTTCTGTAAATTGAAATGTACAAACCAGAAGAAATAATACCCAACAAATGAAAAAAGGATGGCTCTTCAAAGAACATAAAATAGTTATTTCACGCATGCATTTATGAAGAATATGGATTGTTACGATTGTGACAATACTAAACAGCATTTTACCTGACTATAAAAACATGCTTTCATTTAAAAAATGCTCTAAAAACATTGACAGAGACCTCACATGGAGATCTGATCTTTCAATAACCTTTAATAAAAACTATTTTGTCATGGTATGATTGACATTTGTAAGGAATTGCCTACATGTTTAGCCAATCGCAATGAGCTTTCAATTGACCAATTATAACACAACTTGACTGAAGAAGCACACTAAACTGACTCAAGAAGCACATTGTTGTGCAGATTGCATCAGTTCAAACAAAGCGCGAAGTTAAAAGGCCTGATCATGAGCAAGTAAAGTTCACTTTCTACATCTGATGCCATTTTATAATTCTTAACATATTCATGATGCTTATTTTTTAATGTAATGGACCATTAAAATGTAGATTCTAAAACGCTTAATGTGAAAAAGACTTAAAGGTGAACTATTATGCCCCATTTACCCCTATTGTGCCCCATTTCAATGTGTAATATAGGCCTAAGTCTTAATGGTCCACAAAATGTGTCGCTGAGGTTTTAGCTCAAAATACACAACAAATCATTTATATAATACCATGCCT
The DNA here is from genome assembly GCA_019155185.1 of Beaufortia kweichowensis. Classification (NCBI taxonomy): domain Eukaryota; kingdom Metazoa; phylum Chordata; class Actinopteri; order Cypriniformes; family Gastromyzontidae; genus Beaufortia; species Beaufortia kweichowensis. Next base: position 5,692,311 of record CM032795.1, on the reverse strand, counting down.
TTAATGTGCATTCTTTGGTTTCATTAAGTATGCAAGGTTTTTGATGTGTGTCTGACTGAGCTGCTGATATCCGCTAATGAGTCACATACAGTGGATGAAAAGCACTGTGTGGTGTCTTTAAAAACCAAACACATTGTTCTCTGAGTGAACTGACACCGGACAAACGCGTGGGCACGTATTTAAAAACCGAACACATTGTGAACTGACACTGAACAAACACGTCACGTATTAAATGATACTTGTCCCAAATCGTAATAAGACAATCACTTTACCACACTGTTCACATTCAATGTGCGGTTATGAATTATATAGAGAAGGTTTAACATAAAAATAACAACATACCTCACGTTTCTACGGTGGCCCAGTAGTGCAAAAACACAACGAAATACAAAAAGCAAACATAGGTTCACAACACAACGGAAATGCTCCCAAACACAAGGGGGCAGTGTCGTAATGGAAAAGATTTTCTTGTGTTATTGCAGGACTGGTTATTAGACATAGGCACATTCTTGTCAAACATAATTTTGACATACAATGTTTTCAAATCTGTATTCCCATTTTTCATGTATACCTTATCATGTTTAAAAAAAACACTAAGGCTGATTTATTATAGACATCTTAAAGTACAAACATGACAGTAAAGTGACAGGTAATGGTCTGAGTAGACTTAAACAAAACAAAACACACAGAATACAAACACAGATATTTAATACATTGTCACGTTTAATGAAAAAGACCAGGGCTAGTTTATTATAGGCCTACACACCTTTAATGACAAACATAACAGGGAAGTGACATGGAGTAGCCTTAAATAAAACAAAACACACAGAATACAAGCACTAATATTTAATGGTATTAAATGAATTATTTATACCAAAACATTACACTTAAAAACATTTACAATTGTTTTGTAAAATATGTCATTGCGTTTGGCCAAAATCTCGTTGCTTTCACAACGTTTTTACCAGTAGGTGGCGCCAGCATGTAGTGTCTTCGAGCGCTTCGAATCGGTGAATCATTTAGCGAATGATTCAATAGATTCAAACGAGAGCATTTCTGTTGTGTAGTGGCCTTATTTATTTGTGTGGCTTAATTTCGTTGTGTTGTTAACCTATGTTTGCTTTTTATATTTCGATGCACTACTGGGCCACCGTACGTTTCTGACCCAGTGGACAGCCTCAAAGATGTCTGATGCAAATGAATGAATCACGGAGACATAAACAAATATAGGTCCAATATATTGCTGTGCACATTACATTCATTAATAAAACTAATTCAGCGCGTCTTCAGCGGCTCGGATGTCTTGAGTAAATGAAGACCTTTATCTTTAGTCTTATATCGAACAACAAAACACCTGAAACACGTTTGTTTACGATACATTCTGTTCAGCTGCTCCAGAGAAACCATTGCGATCTGTGTACAGCCGGCTAGGGGCGGAAACTATGATAATACAGCAGTGTCTCTCATTGGCTGTGTGCAGCGGCCGGTGTTGTGCGAAACCACACACATCCCTCATCTTGATCCATCCATAATATTACATTGTTGAGGTTTTGTGAAGATTTAAAAAAAAAAGAGTAGATGGATTAATACAATAGCGTCATTGTGTAGACACATTGCTGACACGCATTAATGTTCAAACAACTTCTAAAAGTTGATTTTCCATAATAGTTAATGTAGCTTAATGTATAAAAACATATACAATACAAAAACATATACAATATACAATTTAAATATAATATTTTAAAGATGATACTTTATAAAGCATACTGATACTGCAGTATCAGGCAGAATATAAATGCAACAAACGTTGCATTTCACGTGTTTTCCCATATATAAAATGGCGTATGTGCCATTTAGTGTTTTGTGTTCATATTCTGGATTCATCTGCTTGCTTGTACTTAGCATGTTTTATTAGGTGTGTAGAGAGTTTTAAGGTTCTTGCATTTTATAAGATTGTTTATAAAATGTGTGTTTTTTACAATTTATTAAGTACATGTAGCCTATATGCAAAACCAAACAGGCAAGATCATCTTTATCATATTTTTTCCACATAAACTAATATAAAAATTATTGGAAAAAAGTAATGATTCTTGGAGGTAAGAATATAGATTCATGCACACAGAAATGCATGCATCCTCATACACCCTGAATCGGTTACGCCTTTTTTTTACAGCTTTATAGCGCTTTAAATGTGTTAAGCATCCTGGGACACAGGCCAGTGGGATCTACTGATTGGAGTACCACCTATTTCACTCCCTCCCCCTCCCATTTGCTCGCTCATTTTTTTCATGCATCCATAGTGCTGCAATACAGCAATGAATCAGTGTTTGTCGTCATGGCAACCCCTCCGCTTCTGCATCCACCCACCTAGCGGCCATGAAAGAGGAAGATTTGTTGGCTCGACAATAAAGAGAGAGAGAGAGCAAGAGGTAGAGAGAGAAGAATAAGAGATCTCTGACTAAAGTAACAATATACTACAATATGTTATGTTATATTTTATATTTGTGCATATTACAGATATACATGTGAGAGAAAGAGAGAGAGCTTGTGTGATTATTTATGTATGCCATGACCTTATTAACTGAGAAAATCAATAACTTGTTGTAGTAAAATTTTAACAGGTTTATAGAAATTTTGAAACCATATAAAATCCTCTGACTGGATAGAGTCCAAATAGCCTAGTCTCACAATGAATATGTGGAATTGTCACATTTTCTTCACTAGCTGTGGGGAGAAAGTGTGGAATTTATTGGAATGGATTCACGTATTGTAAAATGTGTTAAACTGAGACGAGAGGATCATTAAATTAGCCAAAAATGTGTAAAAATGTAACTTTGTCATAAGCAGCATTTAAGTCCTATGAGATTTTTGCAGAATTCCGCAGGCACTATAAACTGCTGAACATGATTAAGAGCCGTATCACACAATTTATATGACAAGGTCAAAGGCACAAGTGACATTTTGTCACATTCCAAATGAGAGTTACATTATTAATGTTGTGTCAATGTTTTCTAGCTGTTTGGAAATACCTGTGTGTATCTGTATGTCTGAGTTTGTGTGTCTCTGTTGCACTATTGTGTCCCAAGGTTTGGCCATGACCTTAAGCTCTTGTACCAGTGGTGTCCTGCACAATATTATATTTTCAGACTGAACAGTTTCTCTTTCAACGCGCCTTTAGCTTTTTCAGTTCAGCTGTAGTGATACGAAGAGCCAGCGAGATCCCTGGGCAAGCCCTGAATGTGCAGCGCATTAGGGCTAATCATTTGCATGTTCAAAGGGGCAGGTGCACTGGGGTTGGGGAGGAAAAAGACAGGTATTCATTGTCACATCTCCACACTGCATCTGTGTGTATAAATGGAGCTGATCCAAATTGGAATCCAGTCCAAATTGGCTCATGCAATAAGTTTCCAGTATGAGTTTTAAATTGATCTTGGCCTGTTTTCATTATACAACAAATCCCAGCATGCATTGTGTACGGTATGTGCTGTGCGTTATACATCAGATGACCTCCACCCCTTCTATTAGCTGTGGACCACCTCACTGACTTGATGTCATCATGGTAACACTTTTTATGAAGCCCATATTTTAACTGCATTTGTATTTGTAAAGCATTATAATGCAGGCATAAGGATTTATAAATAAGAACGGATTATTAATATTAGATCAGACACATACATACAAGTTATCAGCACAGTCACACAAAACACGGGTAACATATTAAACTACGTTGTTTGTGTTATAATGTTGTTTAAAATAACTAAACTGAAACTTAAAAAACAGTACTAATCTGGCTTCTAGAGATCTACTGTCCTGCAGAGTTTAGCTCCAGCCCTAATCAAATATACGATGTTTGAACTATTACATTTCGGTTTTAAAATCTCCAGAATATTCTTATTTTATTTGCCCAATTAGAAGCTTTTTAAAGAAATGATAAAGATACTTGAATTTATTATCTAATAGAGAGCTTGGCAGAGCCACTAATTTAATTTTCTACTCACAAACTGTGAGATGTGGAAATGAGTGGGTGTGTGATTGTGTGTAACAGCTAGCTAGCTGACAGTTATAGAAGATTGAACACTGTTTTACAGCTATCATCGCACAATCACTCAATACATTTGGGTTTTTCTGATGTTCTGCATAGGAAACAGGATTTATAGCTTAGGAAAGGTTAGGGTCTATTATGCATTCACTAGATGTTGCTAATGTTCTTACTGGGTATTTTGACTGGTAACTAAGTCTTGTTATGGTGTTGTAGCTGGTTACTAAGTTGATGCACCTATTAGGCTCTATAAGCTGGTTGCTAGGTGTTGCTAAGGTATTTTAGCTGGTTACTAGGGTGTTTCATCCGGTTGCCAGGCATTTACTGTATGTTGCTAAGGTACTGTATTCTAGCTTGTTACTAGGGTATTATTGTTGGTAACTAGATGTTGCTTGGGTGTCTCAGAAACAGTTTAATTTGTCGTAACCCTAAATCCTATATATATATATATATATATATATATATATATATATATATATATATATATATATATATATATATATATATATATATATATATATATATATATATATATATATATATATATATATATTCACTAAACTGTCAAACCAATTTACAAGAGTTTATTACAAATTTTGGTTTCAGGCTTTGTCATCTGAACCCTCACCGACACCAATGGGAAATCAGCTGTATCCCTCACCTTCCCCCAACCCATACCACATCTTTTCTAATAACTCTTGTCTGTCTGTCATAATTCATTACTGCTCATGTGACTGCTCACACAGATGCGCATAAATTTATTCTGTAAACCAATCAAGGCTTTAGTCCTGCTATAAAGACCAATTAAAAGAGGGCTTTACCACAGCTTCACACACACACCCAACCCCCTGACAGCTGTCCCTATTGTATAGCAAGAGCAGTTATTTGGCATGTGGTGTGTCTTTGATGTGTACCAGTTCAATAACTAATCGGGATTCAAACAGCCCCATCACACCCTCACACATTGAAACTCATAGTAGATGGAAAAACTAACAAGAATATGAGTTTATTTGTGTGTCAGATTGTGTATTTGGAAAAGGGTGTGTTCTGCTGTGCACCTGCTCAATAGCTGACCTCCTTTAACTGTCCTTTCCCTCGTTTCTCTTTCTCTGTCAACACAGTAACCCACTAGTAAAACAGATGGAATCTGTAAAAGTAACACTGGGAGCAGCTTTCCCAAACTTGCATTCCTATCGGAGTATTGTGATTGAGCTGGCCTGTGGCGTGAGGGATAGAAAAATATATTTGATCAAATGTAAAATTTAAAAAAAAAAATCTATATTTTATCTGTAATTTTCTTAAACTGTAATAACATCTTGAGTGCATAACAGTACATTTTTATAACGATTTTGCATAATTATTCCCATGTATCACATCGTACATATTTTATTTAGAAATTCTATTGTTTGGTGTAATTCTTAAAATAGTTTTGTATGTAAAATGTAATTGGTTTTATAAAAATTACACTATTACCTTAAAAAAAAGGTTTATTAAGCTACTATATTTGTGTATGAAAATAAAAAAATTGTCTCCCACAAATGCAATAATTTTCTATTTATTATATTTTATATATAATAACTTAAATTGTTTATTATACACAAAATGTATAATAGACCTGCATTATATTATTAGATCTAGGATTTCTTTAGATACAGCATAAATTCTGTTTGCTTCTATAATATATTCTATTATAATATATAACTATATTCGGCACCGAAGAAGTTACTACGAAAAAGTATAAGGACACAACTAACAGTAAGCTAGACAAGCAAAACAATGAAGAGGAAAAGTCACTGAAGCTCTCACAGAAGCTGCCCAGGGAGGGCATGATGTTGACATGACCTCTATTTCTCAATTTTTTGCCCTCTTTATTCTTTCCATTTCATAATTTAATCCATCACACGAGTGGCGATTATCTATGACTTAGAGCTCGTGTGGCTAATTGTTGCGTGCATGCAGGGGTCCTCGACCTGGGGATCGATGCGCTAGTGTTTTGCATGGGCACACATTTACAAAGCAAGGGAGCGTCTGGTCCACGCAGTAGCCCACATGAGGCTGCCGTTGGCCCTTAGGGCCAACAGATGGTGGCTAGGGGCCTCGGACCCACATTAGCACAATAATGGAGGGAAAAGTAGGGATTGTGAAAAAAACAAAAATTTAGGGAGACTCAGTTATATTAGTAAAATTACCCACTTCATACATCCCTGCTTTAAGCACAACAGATTTTTTTACATAAATTTCCTAAATAATGTAAAAAGCATTTTGTGAGAACAATAACCTTGATATCTAATGCAAGGGTGGGGCTATCCTACATTTTTTCTCATTTCAAAAGGTGTTTCTCTTGGATACATGTAACAATGGGGGGAAAAAAATCACAGCTTCTGTTTCATCATGACTTTAAACTATACGCTATACAAAGGCTCCATGAAATCATTTGATGACTGTCATTCCCCGTTGTGTGTTGATGTTTTTCCTGAAAGTAGTCATGTCACTGCCAAGAACCTTTGCTAGATTCTTAGAGAGCAGGTGGCACAACAAAACATTGTGTAGCGCATTTACACATCAATATTTTTGCCCCATTTTCCTAATAAGTGAGATCATAATCTATAAATGTAAAATAATTGTTAAAGTTAATTTGGTCAACTTTAGAAATACACTATTACCTGATTTCATGGGGTCTTTAGGCTACAACGTCAAATCCATAGTAAAACAATTTGCGCCATCTGGTGGCCAAAGTAGAAATTATGCATAAGAGTGAGAGTGTACAGTAAATGAGTTTGTTTATGTGTTTTAGCCCTGTGATAAGACTGGGAACCTATACAGGGTTATTAACAAAAAAAGTGATTAGTAGAAAATGTTGGGTAAAACCACACATTTCACACTTTTCTGTCTTTGTAGTGTAGAGTATTACAGGTTTGGGATAAGTTTTGTCAATAAGGACAGATTTATCATTTTTGGGTAAACTATCCCTTTAACACAGTTTTATTATGAAAGTTGGACACTTATTAAAAAACACATTTCATTATTTTTAACAAGTGTAATGGTTAAGACACAACCGATACGTTTATTAATTTCACATTAAAAGGCATGTTTACATAAAAATATGCAGTATGGAAAACTACAAAATGTTCACATTTTCCAATTATCACAGTAAAAGAACGATTGAGTAGTCACAGTTACATATAAGTTACTATTTATAAATTGCAGTGTATGTGATGTAAATGGTCACAATATGCACTTTCATTTGCAATACATTAACGCATCTGGCAGATGCAATTTACAGTGCATTATATGATATGTTTTCTTATTTGTATGTGCAATTCCTGGAATTGAACCCATAACATTGTTGTTGCTAACGCCATGCTCTTACCAAGTGAGCTACAGGGAACTGTGTGCTGGTCGAATTTATGAGCTCCACCATTTCACCATTTAGATCTTTATTTTATAAATGTTGTATGTATTGATAATATCGATTTCCCAGTTTTTTTTCTTGTTGTTATTATTAATTACTAATTTAATCTAATTAAGATACATTTGCACTACAGATATTACAATGAGGTCAATGTTGGTATGTTGGTACTGTTGCTAAAGGTTTTGATACTTTACTACAATATCCATCTGTATCAGGAGGATCATAAAGCATATCTCCACTGTCTGCACTTCAACTTCTACCACCATACGTTTGCATGAAGTTGAAATCTGCTTCCCTTGTTGCAATGCCATACAATTTTTATTCCTCATGTTGCCCAAAATCCCTGTTTAAAATGACAAATTACTTGTTTTGTAAGACTTATTATTTGTAAGTCACTTTGGATAAAATTGTCTGCTAAAGAGACAATGATTTTTAATCACTTTATCTTAAAAATCACATAGATATTAGTTCTCTAGATGTGACGACTCTGAGGTTTATGGTACCAGGCATTTCATCAGCCATCGCCCTGCCTCTCTTCCTTAGCTGTAGTTTCTTGGGGTCCGGTGAGTCCTGCAGAGATGCTGTGAGGACCACCTGACCCATGAACTGATCCTTCGCAGCATTGCTGTTCCACACCTAAGTGAACAAGCAGATTACAAATACTATAAATATTTTCTTTTACAACATCTATAAAATATGCATATTATGCACTGTCGTGATTTTACAGAACTGTTGTGATTAAACACGTAATGCAGGTTATTTTGGAAGGAAATTCGGTATGCAAAAAAACACCAGGCATTAATCCCTGGATGGTCTACTCCTCAGATTTCTCAGTATACATCAGACAGATGTCTCTATCATGTGATTCGACAGCAGCCAATGAGCCGATATGTATAATGTATATGTATATACTAAATCTGCCATGTTTCCATTGTGATGTGACCTGACTGTTATGTATATACATATACATATACATATACATATACATATACATATACATATACATATACATATACATATACATATACATATACATATACATATACATATACATATACATGCATGCCAATAGCTGTTACTGCATTATAGGTGAATGAACAGTCAGGTCACATCACAATGAAAACATGGCAGATTTAGTATATATGGGTCATATGCATACAACATCTAGTTTGGTTTGTTGCACTGAGAAAGCCTTAGATTGTCTGTGGATATAAACACATAACAGTCACTACCTGAACCGTAATTGGTTTGCGTGGGTTCTTCCTATAGAAGATGGCTCTGGTGTCAAATAAAGGTTTCAGTGTGTCTTTGATTACTGTGGATTGGACTGTAGAGCCTTCACAGGATATCAGAAGGTAGGGGTCAGCACCTGAACCAAAACCAGACAGACAGCTGTTAAAATACTGTCCCATGCATGCATTCGGTCAGTGAGAATATACAATGGTAGTTCTACCTGTGCTGGGAAAGACCCTGAAAAAAAGCCAATTTAGTTCCTCTGGTGCGAACACAGCAAAATAGGTATTTCTGCCAATAGTTATAGGAACTATGAATATGTTCCTGCATTGTGAAAGGCCCTTTAGTTACTATTGTCTATTTCAGATTGAAAGCATAATTTTTCATTCATTAAACATTAGATCTGAAATAGCATAAGAATATATACAGTTGTTTAGGAGTGGATTTATGCAGGGATCACTTTCTTTTACCTCCATTCCTATCTTGGTTCTGGAGCCCTTCTGCACTGTGCACATAAATTTGAGTGACTGCCTGGGGATAACCCAAAAATGATGACCAGCAGTGTACACGAGGTTTATCAAGAGCAAGCTGCCTGAAATGAATGACAGAAACAGACATACATGTTCAGGTATTGTTACTGTGTATAATGACATAAAACTGTATTACAATATCAGTTGTTGTGTTCATGGGACACATTCTGATTCAGACTGATTAGATTTTAGATCAATATTGTGCTGTAAAAAATTGTGTGACACTGGGTATTTATATTTGTGCAAAAATTTAAAAATATAACTTTCAGGCTTTTGTACCCAATTGTACGTAGTATACTATATTCATACTCTGTCAGTATTTCATAATTGCACAGCATTTTTAAATAAAAAAGCAAGTGTTCAAATGGAATTACTATTGCATGTAGATGTCTGCACTGGATGCTCTAAGCAACAAAGAAAATTGCGTGTGTGTATTTTTACCTGCAGTCAGAATTCACATCTGTGAAGATCCGGATCATAAAATCTCCCAGAACTTCTGGCCTAAACGTGGAAGGAATGATGATGTATCGACCCTTTTGTAGCACGTTCCTCATAAACACAGTTCGTGCATTTATGTATGTTGATGTAGCAACATTCTGCTGGGTAATGATGTCATGCATGCGGTATTTTCTGTTCATCTCAACCTGGGTGCAAAACATGTTGGAATGGTAAATATGAATATAAAAACAAGTCTGATACAAAAATCATTCATTTTTGTGTGTGTTATCTAACATTATTCAAAGTGACTCTTAAAGAGAGATTCTTTCAATTATACAAATTAATTATATATTTATGTTACAAATCAAATGTACATTAAACAAAACTTATTTTACAAATTATTTACTATTTTTAACAACTTTACACCTACAACCTTAACATATTGGTTATGGTAACATTTGTTTCTTTAAAGTATAATGAACCATTTCCTGCTCCTATTTTACATTCCTACCTTTCTGATTTTCTAGTTTTTTATATAATAATAGCCCTCCCATTTATAAGTTAAAGAACCTGTTACGAAACCCACTCCTTCTTTACATAAGCTATAGTATTGTGCATGCACACTTCTTTTGATACAACAGAAACAAATGACAGTGATGTCTATCATGTACATCTCTGTTTTGGGTGAAATATAATATGATCTGATTAAATCACCACTGAAAATTAGCCTTCATGTGTTTAGTTTGAGCCCAGTGATGGACTGACCATCTGTCCAGGGTGGTTTCTGCCTATATCAATTTATTACTATAAAAATAATAACAAAGTAATTATTAAATACTAAAATATCAGAATATATTATTGTAATGAAAATTAATATTAATTAGCATTGCTGTAATGAAGGGTGAATGTGGAACATGCTAAACTGTCATGAAAATGATGTCAAAAAGTAAATTTGTTTGTTTACGACAACAATACAAATAACAATACTGTAAGTCTAAAATGTCTAGGAAAAATAACTGGGCCTCTTTGTATGATGTACAAAACAGAGAACATAAAAGCACACTTACACCACAGTGGCAAACCACACTGATACACCCACCCAGTTGTGTCGAATATTTTCCATCTTTTATTAATTTTACCAAATTTTACTTTATAACCAGGCTGACTGAAAAAGTGAAATAACATTTGGCCAAGCAGTCATTCAAATATTACACATCACATATTACTAATATTACATAATTATTCGTGAAATATTTCTTGTGTATACCTTAAAAACAGCAAACCCGATGGTCAGATTCTCTCCCATACCATGAGGTTTGTGGATCTTCATGTCTTTCTGCTGTAGAGCTATCAGCACCTCATCTTCCTCTTTAGTCACATCAAACATGTACTGGGGGGATTGTATACAACTGTCAGTCCATGGATAATTTTTTCTGTAAAACTGCTTTGAAATTATAAAATGGTGTACAAATAGAAAAGTGACCAGAGCAACAAAAGTGAATTTGAGCAAATTTGAGACACTGTGGAGAATAGGCAATTTAAGACCATTTATGTCTCATATGGCCAGAAGCTCAGCCTCAAATGCATCAAAGAAGCCAATTGACAAATATATATTAAATGGTCCTTTCTTTTCCTAAGAAGCAGAAAACTTTTTAGATAAACTTTTAGATTGAAATAATAAGATAATTTGAAATGTTTCTTTCATCTGGGCATAAATGCACACACACATGTAGTTGTACCTGTGGGTTCTGAAGGAAGGTCTGTTTATGGTTCATACAGCCTCCACAGCGGTTCTGCAGTGGTTCTGCATGCTTTGTCCACGTTCCAAAATGTTCCACCTCATTCCAAGTCTTATGGACACTCAGAACAGATGTATTGATCAGCCGACACACATCCGCATCTGTGAAATTTTTACACCAATCCTCAAATGTCATCCTGCAGTTCAGTAGAGTATATACAAAATCCACATCAGTAGGGAAGTTAACATATTAATGAGATTTATAGACATTTTGTCATGAAAAAAGGATGCTGAAAAGGTGCATGTCAATTTTTATTTTATTTACAAATGCAGAAAGGTAGGATAGACCTTTGTCTCAGACTTTTAATCTTGCACAAAATATTATTAAACATAATTATATATAAATTAATGTTATATGTAATATTATGTATTATTAAATAATATTCAATGAATTATACATATTTTAAAAACTATTGAGTGTGACAAATATGCTTTAAAAGTGTATTTTCTAAAAGTCCACAGGCTTAAAAATCTATTGGTAACGAAACATATCCCATAACTGCATTCTGTAAATCTCTGTAAAGCAAGGACTTCAAACTAGGACTGCTTCTCTAAATGAATATCAACTCATCACTCACCAAAATTCTCCATCATCTTCTACTGTGATGCCAAGATTTTTCCTCTCCATATCACCGACCTTCTTCCATTCTTCAGAGCTGTGGAGAGGCAAGCAGAAGTAAAGAGTCTGTTGAGCTGTTTAACTAACTAATTATTCAACAATCGTTATCTATTCCTTAATCTTAATCATAATATATATAGACTGATTATTAAAATGTTATCTTTATAGTTATTCTTCTTGGTGTGACTGCGCCTTTAAGACCAGAACTTAGATTTTGTCATTAAAAACTATTTTATAGAAGAGGCATGTTGAGCTCATTGTAGGCCTGCTTTGAAAGCTTTACATATTATCATTAAAAGAATTCTCTGTTTAGGTTAAGTTTACTTCCAGAACACTATTATCATGCTTTATTGTGGCCACTAATAACCATTTCACCAACCTGTCGCTCCAAGCTCCATTCCACTCATGTTTGCCCCACGGGTTTCTCATACGGATCAGAGGGAGGGTTTCGTTCTTAAAGTAGGCTGCAAGACCATGTCCCATACGTACTTTTCTAACTGATGTCACTGAATATGCATGACCCTTGACAAGGCCATTCACTAAACGCAGCTCTCGTTCATGAGCAGATGCCTATTGACCACAAAAATGAATAGGGTATAACATAAGAGTCTAAGATTATAATTCTGTATAACATTTACTGATCTAAAATTAACATAAAGTTCTCATCATTACAGGTTGGTATGAAATTGTAATGTCTATGTTTTTTTTCTTTTACTTTTTTAGGTTGGTGCCACAGTCCTAGTGCAAACAAACTCAGATCACCTACTACAAGTAGTGTCACGGATATGCTATTCTGCCATGAGTTTAAAACTACCAACTTATTTTTATACATTATTATTATGTAAAATATCAAGTTTATGCCGATTTAGAAGGCAGTATGCATTACATAGTCTTATTTACTTTTAACAATCATTGTACTCACCCGTATTGAGCAGCTGATTATACCCCCTCTGTCATGCACTTTCAACAGATCTGAGAAGAGTTTGTTTTGGGCAGAAGGATTAGTGGGGTAATCACCCGCTTTCAGATCAATAGTCTCTGCCACCGCACCACTGAAATCCACCATTGCATCTCCAGTGTTCCCTCCATTCAGAGACTCGTAGCATCCAGATAGTCTGTGGACACAAATGTTAGTCAGCGGTGTAAAATAATTTAGTTTAAAAAATATTGATCTTCCTTCTGTTCATTTATTTAGTTAAAGTGAAGTATGTAATTTGTCTAACGTTAATACTTGTTGATACCTGTTGATACTGTGCCTTGAGCAAAGGAAAATGTCAAGTTGATTGTGCAAGTCATAATGCGCACCTCATACAGTATGACAAAGCAATAGCATCAATAATCCATTAAGATAGACTTTGTTTGGTGACTGCAAGAGTATTTGGAAAACCTGGTTTACCAAACCCAATCAGTCAGTTTTAGTTGTTCCATTTGGTGGCACTAACTGTGGAAATATTACACACTTCACCTTCAAAATGGATGACTAAAGATGCTCCCATATGAAAAGTATGTATGCTAATAGTGCTCACTTTGCATAAGCCTTCTCAAGTAGAGCACTCCAAAACTCATTGCTGACTTTTGAGTGGCAGTATATGAGTTTCCCATTCACTGTTGGCAAGCGATCATCCACTACCACATCTGTCCACTTTCCGAAAATCCAGAACTGAAAGTGGAAAATTCCTGCATAGTTCTCTGAATGTTTGGGATCCCACTCTTGTTCTTTCCAGTTTGGAATCACCTGGAAGTGTATGGAAAGAAGAAATATATGCTTGAACCAAATGTCTATATTTAGCAAATACAATATCAATGTATTTACTAAATACATAAAAAACATTTTAATATGATTACATTTTAAATAAATCAATAGTTTTGATTTAACTCAATCAAGCCGATTAAAGCCTTCAAGCCAATGTTGTTGTGTCTGGATGCAATCAGTGGTTCAATTCCCCGGGGGTAACGGGGAACATATCGTCCCCACTTTACACATTTGTATACAAAACCTTTGGATTTATATATTGTCAAAATTAAATAAATTATTTTCACAATTTAAGAATTCTTTTTTTACATTACATTACATATTGAAATAGTGAGTGATTTTGTAAATACAATTAAAATTACCCAACACTCCCCCTAAGAACCGTATAAAAAACTGTATTCCAACTGGGCACTACATTTGAAAAATATCCAGATAACCTTCAATACTAAATTAGCCAAGAGTATGTATATGAATATGTGTGCATTTTGTTATGAAAAAGAATAATATTAAAAAGTTTAGATAATAATAAAAAGTCTTTAAATGTTTTAATCAGATTACATGCGTAGTAAAACGAGGGTACAAACTGCCTTTATACAACTACAGTGTATTCCTTGCAAGAAGAGATAATACAATCCTTACAAAGGTGTAACTAATTTAATAGAAATCAGCTATAAGACACCTGAATAGACACCATTTTTACATGAACAAAAATGTTGGGCCCGATGGTTAAAGTAATAAATCCACCAACCTTCTGCCAGAGATCTGGCTTGAGAGCCAAACAGGAGCAGGCAGCTACGAACCAGCAGTTTCCCACCTCCCCCTGGTTTAAATCATGTGTACTGATTCCATCCACAAATAGACGTGGGTCTTCACTTATCTCCTGTAAAAAATGAATAGAGACAACTCAAATATTAATGATAATACTTTTACATTTTCTTCCATGAAATCTATTAAGTTTAACAACAAGCAAACTAGAATGTCTGAGAGCATTTATAACTTTGTCATTGGTTTTCCCCCTAATTTCTCTAAAAGAGCTGTTTTGCTGTGTTAAGCAGGTTTAGGTGTGTTTGGTTATGGTTGGAGTTTAACTACTGACCCATGTGGTGTTTTATAACCAGGATAATGCATATTGTAGTGACAATTAGGCACTGAGCCTTCCTTGATTGTCTACAAGTAAAAAAGACACTATGCTTACATTTTCTGTAACAACAAAACCTTTGTATTTCCAAATATTTCATATAAAGAACAACAGAAATTCACCATAAATTATCAAAATATATGGAAACAGCAGAATTACTGCTTTGGTAAATATTTAAAATAATTACTGTGTTCTCACTTACTCGTGGCCGCTTCCATTCAACTCTCCCAGACAGGGGAGTTCTGTAGAAGAGTGATGCATTAGTGCAGGGGAACTCTGGGTCTTCGAATAACTTCTTACTGTCTAAACATTCCTTCTTCAGTGCATCATAGTGCTGGTTTTTGTATGGTATCACTGCAGAAAACATGATTCTGCCCTTCCTTTCATGCAAACTGAAAATAACATAAAATTAACATACACTTTGCTAATAAGGACATGTATGACTAGTGGAACAATATTTAGATTATTAGGTTATATGCCTTACATTTTGAAGTCTAGTCGACTTGGCTTTATAGGTCACATTTTTACTTTATTTCAACTCATTTTAAGTCTAAATCATTAATAAAAGCTGAAATTTTTTAATTGTTTAAACTTAATTAAATGAGTTAAAATGACTTGAAATAAGTTAAAATAATGTAAAAACAGTAAACAGAGCAGTGACTAGTCAATGAAACTAATGATCAAACATAATTTACAGTCTCATACTGTTATACTATTATATAAGCCCCCTACTATTAATTAAACACTGAGCTAATACAGTAATAGCCTTTCTCTAAAAATGTAAAATCTAGCATGAAAATTAGATTTTTACTTCTGGACCATGACTGTTGTGCTCATATACCAAAAGTTTTATATGCCCAGAACTTACAAGTAACACACAATTGTATACAATCGGAAAATCACAGATTTAATTTAGTCTAAAAATAGTCTCTTTCATTTGGCCCTGTCATGGTGCTTTGTCTAACTTGTAAAAGGGTGACTGAATAACATGTGTAGCTTATTTCCTTAAGATGTCATGCAATGATAGAAATGTGTCTGCATTCTTGTGCGTTCATGCTATTGTACTATAGTAAAAGCTTTCAGGGTACATTTCAGAATACTGTACTTAATAGGTAGGCAATAGGTTCTATACTTAATAGGTAAATATGCAGAACCTAATGAATAACAAATGGTTAACACAATAGTCATTACTGATAACTAATAAGGAAGATTCATTAAGTTATCAGTGCATACTTGTATAATGACTTTTGGGGTAATTAACAATGAATTGCTAATCCTAATGTTAAAATTGTTATGCATTAGTTCCAGCATAAACACCTATTAAGTATGGAGAAGTATTCTAAAGTGTTAAATGTTATCGCTTTCATTTTAAGGGAGTGAAGATCCTGTCAGTTCTTAAAGACAGTTCTTAAAATCTTTAATAAGAGTCATACGCTTTGATAACATTTACTGTATGAAAAACATCTGTAATATTTTTACAGTCCTGTGGGGGATCTGGCGATTGTGTGTGTGTTTGTCAAAATATTATGCAGTTATTTTAAGCTTATTTTATATAAAACATTTTCCTTAAGGGATAAGGTTATACTACCTACAACAGCATGTCCTCATTTAGTTAGTTGTTAGTACGTGTGTGCATAATTGGCTCTACACAGAGATTTCTTTAACATTTCCCAGATATTAATAATCCCTGCTGAAAAACCTAAAACAAAAACAGGTTTAAAACTAAAATTTTACACTTTCACATCTTCAGTTTCCACAAGCAAGCAGCTGCAAAGCTTTTGTTATAAAATACATTTCCCTGCCAATTTCTCTCTCTCTCCCCTTTCACATATGTAGAGATGTAATTTAAGTTTACCACTGTATATATTACAGACAAAATATATATGTTTGTTCACCTTTAAACCAAAAAGGCAATAAACATTTGGTTTATACAAAAATAATAAAATATGTTGCAAGTGTCATATCTCTGTGTAAGTATTATTTGCAAACTTCTAAATAATTCCCTCTCTGTAAAATCCAGCACAATAGTGATTTATGTATACCAAAAACCCTAGGGAGTTTTTAACAGTTTTAAAAAAGTTAAAATTTAACAATGATCAGTCCTTACATATCTCATTGTACGACAAAACAAGGCCACACAGTCATACTTTTAAAATAGCACTGAACAAAACATTTAAAGTTGGCATTTCTTACCTGAGTAAAAGAATCCAAGAGCTTGTTTTAACAGATTTTAGTGTTTAAGTTATAGACTGTGAGTATATGTGAGTGAGTATACATGTGTGTGTACAATCCCATCTCTTTTGCACCTCTAACAAAGGGAAAACCTCTCTGTCAGTCTCACACCCACAGTGGAGGCGGGTAGTTTCAAGAGACTTGCGTATCTGCATTTTTTTCTGCATTCCAAGATCAGATCTCCTGAAAACCTAAAGCAATGAGACATGTCGAGCCCTGTACACACACAAACACATGCGCACACACGCAAGCACACACACACACACATGTTGAGTTTTCTTTTTTTTGTGGGGACATTCCATAGACGTAATGACTTTTATACTGTACAAACTGTATATTCTACCCCTAACCCAAACCCTAACCCTATCACAGAAAACTTTCTGCTATTTTAAATAAAAAAACATCATTCTGTTTCATTTATAACTTTGTTTTCCTCATGGGGACCAAAAAATGTCCCCACAAGGTCAAAACTTACTGGTATTACTATCCAATCGTGTTAATTACCAGGTGAAAACTCTCTCTCACACACACACATACACACACACACACATTTTGAATAAATTTTTTACTACAAGGAAAAGTTTGAAATTCAACCAGTTTATTTTAAAGGTCAAGATTATTGGTTTTCAAGGAACAGAATGTAAACATATCTTAATAAACAAAGACAATTCCAACACTAAGGGCTAATCTGACTAACTTTAAATGTAATTAATTTTCATGTTATTAGGAACATGCTCGACAGGATTATTTTAATTGTTATTGTAACGTATAGCTGGGTGTATGTTTTAAGCGTGAAATGTGTGTGTTTGTGTCTACATACTTGGAATGATCTTATTTAAACTAGTTTGAAATAGTTTTTGCTCCTAAAACCCATCCATCCATCCATCCATCCATCCATTTCCTCCGCTTATCTGGGACCGGGTCGCGGGGGCAGCAGTCTAAGCAGGGACGCCCAGACTTCCCTCTCCCCAGACACTTCCGCCAGCTCCTCCGGGGGAATCCCGAGGCGTTCCCAGGCCAGCCGAGAGTCATAGTCCCTCCAGCGTGTTCTGGGTCTTCCCCGGGGCCTCCTCCCGGTGGGACATGCCCGGAACACCTCCCTTGGGAGGCGTCCCGGAGGCATCCGAAACAGATGCCCAAGCCACCTCAGCTGGCCTCTCTCGATGTGGAGGAGCAGCGGATCTACTCCGAGCTCCCCCCGAGTGACCGAGCTCCTCACCCTATCTCTAAGGGAGCGCCCAACCACCCGGCGGAGGAAACTCATTTCGGCCGCTTGTATCCTGGATCTCACCCTTTCGGTCATGACCCAAAGCTCATGACCATAGGTGAGAGTAGGAACGTAGATCGACCAGTAAATCGAGAGCTTCGCCTTGTGGCTCAGCTCCTTCTTCACCACGACAGACCGGTACATCGACCGCATTACTGCAGAAGCTGCACCGATCCGTCTGTCGATCTCTCGCTCCATCCTTCCCTCACTCGTGAACAAGACCCCAAGATACTTAATGAACCTCCCGGTCCCACCCACTGGCCAGCTGACGGGAAGAACGAAAGACTCATCACACACCCCCCCTAGAAAAAAAGACCAGAGTCTTTAAAAACAAATCAGAACTCCACAATTTCCAGCAGTATTCAAGATGAGATTTAACCCAGATCACAGTCTTCACTCTCCCACTCATTCCAGCAACCATGGTACCTAGGAAGCAAATTAAGAAAAGAACAGAGAAAGACAAAGACCAGTAAAATAGGACAAATCCCACGATATTTAAATTACCTAAACACGAGATAAAGCATCAGCAGTAATATTCTCTGAGCCTTTAATGTGGTGAATATCTAACGAGTATCCCTGTAAAAATAAACACCACCTCATCAACCTTTGATTGGGGTTCTGTAATGAATGAAGAAAAACTAATGGGTTATGATCAGTAAAAACCACCAGAGGTCCCTCTGACGAACCCACATATACTTCAAAATGTTGTAAAGCCCAAATCAAAGCCAAAGCTTCCTTCTCAATCACTGAATAATTAAGTTGGTAAGAATTAAACTTTCTAGAAAAAATCCAATTGGGTGATCGATGCCATCCTCAGAAATCTGTAACAAAACGGCACCAGCACCCACATTGCTCGCATCCACTTGCAACTGAAATGCTTGGTCGAATTTGAGAGCTTTTAAAACAGGACCCTCTGTAAGGAGCATTTTCACTTTTCAAATGCTTGCTGACAACCCAAAGTCCAGCAAAATCTATTCCTCCCGCAATAAATTTGTCAGGGGGCCACCACTGTAGAAAAGTTTCTACAAAAACATCGATAAAACCCTACCATTCCAAGATAAGTTGCAATTGAGCATAGTTCTTTCTTGGTGGTGTGGCGTAGGGTAGTTATCATTGCTTCTCCCTGTTGACTACTACTTGCACGACAGGGCTGACTTGGCCTTGCCCAACCACTTTCCCCAAATAACTTACTGTGCTCCTGGCAAACTTACATTTTAACAAATTTACAGTCAAATTCGCCTTCACCAATTGATCAAATAATGCTCTAATTTGAACTACATGTTCATCCCAAGTTTGACTATACACGATGACGCCATCCAAACCACACAAGCATCCCTTCAAACCATATATAACTCTATTCATTAAACGCTGAAAAGTAGCAGGAGCATTACGCAGTGAACCCTTGAACTCATAACGTTGTCCACGAAAATAATCCTGATGGTACAATGAAAGCAGAAATTTCTCGAGCTCTTTCAGTTAAAGGCACTTGCCAGTAACCTTTAAGTAAATCAAACTTGCTAACAAATTTAGCGTTTCCCACCTGATCAATACAATCCTCAATTCGAGGCAATGGAAACGAATCAGGTTTTGTTAGAGCATTTACCTTTCGGTAGTCAGTACAAAATCTGAACGATCCATCAGATTTATTCACCAACAATGATGGAGAAGCCCAACTGGAAAAAGAAGGTTCAGCGATATCATTTTTCAACATATAGTCAATCTCATTCTCCAGATAGCTTTTCTTATTTGCAGATACTCTATAATACCGCTGACGAATTGGAGCTGAATCTCCCACATCAATGTCATGTTTAATCAGATTTGTACGAGACAGAGTATCGGGAAACAGTGTAACATATTCAAAAATCAAATTGATCAAATCTGTACGCTGCACCTCTGTTAAATGACTAAATCGATCGTGCAAAGCATTTAATGCTTCAGAGTTGTGTAACCGACCTTGAAGAATAGAATCTCCCTCGAAGCTTAGGCACTAGTCTGCTGAGACTGGCGAAGATAACAACACTGCGTGCGCAGATCAATTGAGGCATCCTGATCCCCACATATCAAAATTGAGCTGGTTGACAACTCGGCATCACAGGCAAAAGAATCTGTAAGCAAAACAGGTTTAATACAAGACTTAGGTATATCAATTTTGTCTTCATTTATTATAATGTCAACACAAGCTTCAGAACCAAAAAAAGGTTTTAACAGATTTACATGACACACTCTAGTCTTCTTTTTCCGATCTGGCGTATTGATTAAATAGTTAAGATCAGAAATTTTACGAGCCACAGTATATGGACCTGCAAATTTTGCCTGGAGCGGTGATCCAACAATAGGTAACAAAGCAAGGACCTGATCACCCAACTGAAATGAGCGTAATTCTGTGAATGAGAGAGAGGTGACTGACGATCAAAGAGTCGTTTCATTCGACCTTGTGCTTTACTCAAAGATGCCTTTGCCAACTGACACGCTTCAAAATTAGGTCTGCGAAAATCACTCACATATGTCAGGATATTTTTAGGTGGATCAAATTTTTCCAATCTGCAGACAAAACAGATAATGGACCCGCGCATCATGACCAAAAACAAGGTCATTTGGACTAAATCCGGTACTCTCCTGGCGGCTTCTCGGCGGACATCATCAACCAAAGGTAACCCGCTTCCCAATCGTTACCCATCTGAACACAATCGATCTTAGTAAAGACTTTAATGTTTGGTGGAATCTTTCCAGTGCTCCCTGACTTTGGGCATGATAAGCACTGGAAAGGTTATGCTGAATATTAAGCTGTTTCAAAACTTGACCAAACAATTTGGAAGTAAAATTACTCCCCTGATCAGACTGGATTATTCGTGGTATTCCAAATACAGAGATAAACTGAGTCAGTGCTTTTACAACCAACTTTGCAGTTAGAGAGCGTATCGGGTACACAGCTGGATATCTCGTCACCCTGGCACATTACAGTAAGCAAATATTCATTTCCAGCTTTTGACCGGGGTAATGGCCCCACACAGTCCACAATAAGATGTTCAAAGGATTGGCTAATAGCAGGAATCGGATACAAAGGAGGCGGGTTTCATAGACTGGTTTGGTTTTCCCGTAAGCTGACATGTCTGACAAGACTTAATATACTTGGATATATCACGCTTCAATTTTGGCCAAAAAAAACGTTTTAAAATTAACTTGTACGTCTTTTTTACTCCCAAATGTCCCGATGCGTCATGTGCCGTTTGTAAAACAAGTTGTGGAGAGACTCTTGATTACTACAATTTGTTGCACAGGATCACCAATTACAAATTCTCCATGCGGCACCCACTTCCGCACCAGTACATCTTCCTCTAGATAATAGCCAGAAGGAAGATCGACGATTGTATCATAGGGGACAACTCGGTCGAACAACTCAGTAAGTGTAATGTCAAATTTTTGTTCTTTAATCAAATCGTCACGTGACACAGACAAGAGGGAAGGGATTTCTAAAGATGCACTCACCATCCTTCTAGTATCAGATTCACCGTCAGGTTGTTTTTTACTCATAGACCGTGTTATTACACATGATGGAAACACATTTGAGGAACAGGTCAAACTTTCATCTCTCGTCTCCAAAATCGACACAGATGGTGTAACCACCAAATTCGGTGAAGTATTCTGCCGAACTCGTTCACCCGCCAAATTATTTCCCAAGATTACCTGTACTCCTTCCACAGGCAAACAGGAACGCACAGCAACCTCCACTTCTCCCTGGATCAAGTCAGAATACAGAACAATTTTATGTAGAGGAACAGACATCACATTCAGACCAATACCCTAATCAACACATTGTTTCCAGTGTAAGAGTCATTTGAAAAAGGTAAAACGGACTCTAAAACAAAAGTTTCTGACGATCCAGTGTCACGGAGAATTTTTACGGGTACATCTTCCATAGAATTAAGCAAGCTCACAGAACCATCTGTAACAAACGGAGAAAACGTTGAAACACAGCAACTGTTCTGCATATTTACTTCCGAAGCAGTCACAGCCAGAGCAACAGATTTCACAGAAGGCTTAGATTTCGTTTTAGCAATATCTTTTCCTTTCAACGAAGGACATTCATTCTTCCAGTGACCAAACGCATGACAATAATTACACATGTTGGCTCTCTCTTTTTCTCCAACAGAGGCAAAACGCTGTCTGTCAGGTGCAGCACGCAAAAAATTAAATGATCTGTTGGGCCCATACCATGCTTCTTTCTGAAAATTCTCGCCAGCATTTTTAAAGCCAGAAGAAGTTTTATGAATCAGAAAAAAGTCATCAGCCATAACAGCCGCCTCGTATGCAGTGTTGGGTTTACGCTCACTTATATATGTTGCTACACGTGTTGAAACACAGTTTTTAAACTGCTCAAGCAACATCAACTCTTTCAAATCATCTAACGTTTTCACATCAGAAGCTGTACACCAACAATTGAAATAAACCGAAATATCATGTACAAACTCAACATGCGTTTGAGACTCGGTTTTCTTCCAGGACCTAAATTTTTGTCTATAGGCCTCTGGGACTAATTCGTATGCCTTCAACACTGCACTCTTAACAGTCAAATAATCCTTAGCATCTTCCACACTAAGGGACGAATATGCTTCTTGAGCTTTGCCTGTAAAAACAGACTGTAACATAAAAGCGTACATTAGTCATCTGGCCAATTACGAGCATCTGCCACGTTCAAACAACAAAAAGAAGCGATCAACGTCTTTTTCGTCAAATCTAGGCATCAATCTCATATTAGTCACTACATCAGTTTTACACGAAGCCAAGTCACGTTCTACACTTCCCATTAAAGAAAGTTTACCATCTTTTATTAGATCTAAACGATAACGTTCAAGATCAAGTTGTTGTTGTTGTAATTGAACTTTAGACATCTCAACACGATTTTGCGCTTCCAACATTTTCTCCTTCATCTCATTTTGAATTAACAACAATTGTTTTTGTTGCTCAAACGTTAGATGAGACATTGTAAACGCCGCATTAACAAAATCTGACGCACTTTCTGGAGATTGAGATTCCAAAATCCCACGTTCAATTAATTCAGTTTTTACCAGGGACTTAACATTGTCTTTTAAACGTTTATCTTGACTTACCAAATTGATTTCATAATGACCTGCAAGTTCTACCAATTGATCCTTAGTTAAATCATTTAACAAATCCTCAGACGGAGCACTAATAAATTCTTCAACTTTTGAAGACATTATAAAAGACAAACAAGATTAGGCTTAATTTACAAAAATATTTGAGGGGTAGAAAATCTAAATTTCAAAACTAATCTAAATTCATCCCTAATCTTCGTATAGTTAATTGCAGCGGGTTTTTATACACTGTAAACCAGCGTTTGCAACAGCAACCGATTAACGAGTCACCATTACAAAACGCGGACGTGTTCCCGAGACAACTGCTCCAACTGCTTTCACCATACAAACAAAACAAACTAAAATAAAAAAAGATCAGAGTATCCCGTTAAGGATACCCCGCTAAACCTAACCAGGGAAAAACATGTCCAATAATAAACGTCCCCTCAAATATAACAACAGCCAATACTTACCGAACTCCCACAAAGAAACAAAACAAAAAAAGAACCAAACCAACAATCATATCCTTCAAAAATTTACACAATATTAATTCAATTTCAATTCAATTTTATTTGTATAGCGCTTTTCACAAAGGACATTGTATCAAAGCAGCTTTACATGTAATGACATAGCAGTCAGTGGTCAGGGATTCAAAAAAACTCTTTAGGAGAGAAAAAAACCCCTGACATGACGTGTTATAGGTGCAATCCGTAGCATGTGCAATCCGGAATAGGGGACACAAATTGCCATTGATCGCATCCATAACTCACTATGCAGTTTACAGGATACAGATACAGACATTATAAGATACAGAACTTCACTATAAGAGAGTTAATAAAAAATGTTATATGTTGAGTGTAATGTGGTAAATTTGATTTTAATGTAACAGGTGCCGGAGGTTGTCCTGGGTAGTCGTCATGAAGCAGCACCAGGGTGGGCATCAGGTGGGGCAGTGTTGCGCCAGCTGGAACTCATTCCTCAGGATACCTCGGAGAAAGGGATGGGGATAGAGAGAGAGAGAGAGAGAGAGAGAGAGAGGAGAGAGGAGGAGGGAGAGAAGGACAAAACAGGATTAGCGTAGCAGCCATTCCTATGTTGATTGTAAGCAGTTTTATGTGATATCACATGCAGTATGTATTATGTGTGTGTGCCCGGTTCCAGTTGAGGTTAACTATTGCGGCCTTAGAGAGTTGGGTCAAAGATTATGTGAATGCAAGTGTAAACAGATAAGTCTTTAATGTAGTTTTAAACTGTTCGACTGTGTCTGAGTCCCGGACTTTACTGGGAAGGTTATTCCATAGTTTAGGAGCTAAGTAGGAGAAAGATCTGCCACCTTTAGATTTCTTTGATATTCTTGGAACTATTAAGAGCCCGTTGTTTTGTGAACGTAATGTCCGTGATGGGTTGTATGCTGATAATAGTTCACGGAGGTATAGAGGTGCTAAGCCATTTAGTGCTTTGTATGTCATTAACAGAATTTTAAAATCGATGCGATATTTTACAGGTAGCCAGTGCAGTGTTGCTAGGAGTGGACTAATGTGGTCATACTTTTTTGATCTAGTGAGGACTCTAGCAGCTGCATTTTGAACCAGCTGAAGCTTATTTATTTGCTTTGCATGACATCCCCCAGTAATGAATTACAGTAGTCGATTCTGGAGGTCATAAAGGCGTGGATTAGTTTCTCTATATCCGAGAAAGACAGCATATAGCGATCTTTGAAATATTTCTAAGGTGAAAAAATGCAGTTCGGCATGTATTAGAAATGTGACCATCGAAAGACAGATTCTTATCTAGAATCATACCTAGGTTCTTGACTGCGAAGAAGGGATAATGGTGCAACCTTCTATAGAGAAGTTGTGGGCTATTGTGTCGTGTTTGGAGCTATTAGGTTCAATAATCAAAATCTCTGTCTTGTTGGAGTTAAGTAGAAGGAAGTTGTTTGCCATCCATTTTCTAATATCGCTAATACAGTCTATTAGCTTAGTAAAACGGTGGGGTTTGTTAGGTTCTGAGGAAATATAGAGCTGGGTATCGTCAGCGTAGCAGTGGAAGTTGATGTCGTGTTTCTTAATAATATCTCGAGGGTAGCATAAATAGGGCTTAAGACAATTGGGCCAAGAACTGATCCCTGTGGTATGCCGTATTTTACCTGAGAGTAGTAGGATTTTTCATCGTTGGCATACACAAATTGGTAACGATCAGTTAAATAAGATTTAAACCAGGCTAAGGCTTGACCATTAATGCCAACATGGTTTTTCAGTCTATCGAGTAGGATTGTATGATCTATTGTATCAAACGCTGCACTGAGGTCGAGTAATATAAGAATAGATGTCTCGCTGCGATCTGATGCTAAAAGGAGGTCATTTGTCACTCGGAGCATAGCTGTTTCTGTACTGTGATGAGGCCTGAATCCTGATTGAAATTTTTCATAAATGCTATTTTCGGCTAGGAATGTCTGTAATGTACAATGTATTACCAAAAAAAAAAATACTAACCTAACGAATTAATCATCATTCAAATCAAAACAAATCACTTGTATTTAAAGACGAGCCCCCACATTTGTCACAACCGGCTCAAAGCCATGACAAATGAAATGAAGGACATGATCAAAAATTGGTCGGTAAGAAAATAGGTTTATTTAATATAAATAATAAACTATATCAAATGTTAAAGCAACGAAAACCAAAATCAATTTCTGTCAAACACATAATCATAGTCTTACACAGAACTAGAATCAAATAAAGAAATCAAAATAAACAAACAAAGACAAACCCAAGAGCCAAGCAAGCAACCCCAAAACACCAAACAAAGCCTATCATTTATAGGGGAAGAACAGGTGTACAAAGTTCAGTTAATGAACCTCCCGGTCCCACCCACTGGCCAGCTGACGGGAAGAACGAAAGACTCATCACACACACCACAGAGGCGCAACTTCACAAGTCCATGAAGCTTGCGTGTCACGTGTCACGAAAGGATCGTACTTGCATTTATGAGACATTTAAGGGTACCTCTCAAACGGAGAGAGCGAAAGCCGAAAACCCAGCACTCTGGAGAAAAGCCAAATGCAATGCAATGGCGCTCAAACGTAACTCGTCTAAAACCCTTAACGTGAACATGAAAAACAGTTAGAGCTGAGGAAAAGACGGACAATATAGATGATATGATGAATGTTATACCGTGGAAAGTTGGCAGTTAGGGGTTGGTGATTTTCTCTGTACATTAGCGCCTGCTACGTCTTATATTGTTAGTAGGCCAACGGTAGACAAGGTGACAAATATCTGTGAACACAAGAGAAAGGGCAAATGCAATTGCACAAAGGTCACACGTTGAAAAGCTTAACATGATTCTGAAAATGCATCCAGATTTATTCCAAAGAAATTTGGCAAATTGTAAGACACTGGCAAATGTTACTTTTGATAAGTACTTCTTTTGACAACAGCCCTCATTCAAGTCAAGTCAAGTCAAGTCAAGTCAAGTTTGTTTATATAGCCCTTTACACAGTTTATGCTGTTGAAAAGCACTTTTGGAGAAGGTCACAATGTGAAATAAAACGCTTGACACATGCCACACCACAGAGGCGCAACTTCACAAGTCCCAAGGGTACGTATCAAACGGAGAGAGCGAAGGCCGAAAACACACGTGCGTGGAGAATGCGGGCATCGATCCCGCTACCTCTCGCATGCTAAGCGAGCGCTCTACCATCTGAGCTAATTCCCCTACTGAAGTGCTGTAGATGTGTACTGGTTTTGCGCGTGGAAGCGGTAGGCCAGGGCTGTGGAAATGCCTTTCCCCTGGGGGGAAGTCGGCAGAAGGCGAAACTATCGCTTGGCTCGTTGGTCTAGGGGTATGATTCTCGCTTTGGGTGCGAGAGGTCCCGGGTTCACCGCTTTATGTCAAACACAAACGCTGCACTTATATGGCAGTCTGAGCAGGCAGATCTTTCCGTCGCATGGCCGGTTAGCTCAGTTGGTTAGAGCGTGGTGCTAATAACGCCAAGGTCGCGGGTTCGATCCCCGTACGGGCCACAGGCTTTTGTCTGTCCTCCTTTCCTTTGCTACTAGCCGAGATGCCCAAGTTTCCCACGGACAGCCGCGCGCGGAGCCCGAGGAGGTGCAGCTGTGGCCGAAATAGCTCAGTTGGGAGAGCGTTAGACTGAAGATCTAAAGGTCCCTGGTTCGATCCCGGGTTTCGGCATAAGCTCGCTAGTCCCGTTGCTGCTCTCTTTACGCTCCCTCACCCGAGTGACCTTTTCTCAGTGACCCTGCTCCTAAGGCGACTCTCGACGTCGGGTTCCATGGTGTAATGGTTAGCACTCTGGACTCTGTCAAGTTTGTTTATATAGCCCTTTACACAGTTTATGCTGTTGAAAAGCACCTTTGGAGAAGGTCACAATGTGAAATAAAACGCTTGACACATGCCACACCACAGAGGCGCAACTTCACAAGTCCCAAGGGTACGTATCAAACGGAGAGAGCGAAGGCCGAAAACACACGTGCGTGGAGAATGCGGGCATCGATCCCGCTACCTCTCGCATGCTAAGCGAGCGCTCTACCATCTGAGCTAATTCCCCTACTGAAGTGCTGTAGATGTGTACTGGTTTTGCGCGTGGAAGCGGTAGGCCAGGGCTGTGGAAATGCCTTTCCCCTGGGGGGAAGTCGGCAGAAGGCGAAACTATCGCTTGGCTCGTTGGTCTAGGGGTATGATTCTCGCTTTGGGTGCGAGAGGTCCCGGGTTCAAATCCCGGACGAGCCCGCCTTATGTCAAACACAAACGCTGCACTTATATGGCAGTCTGAGCAGGCAGATCTTTCCGTCGCATGGCCGGTTAGCTCAGTTGGTTAGAGCGTGGTGCTAATAACGCCAAGGTCGCGGGTTCGATCCCCGTACGGGCCACAGGCTTTTGTCTGTCCTCCTTTCCTTTGCTACTAGCCGAGATGCCCAAGTTTCCCACGGACAGCCGCGCGCGGAGCCCGAGGAGGTGCAGCTGTGGCCGAAATAGCTCAGTTGGGAGAGCGTTAGACTGAAGATCTAAAGGTCCCTGGTTCGATCCCGGGTTTCGGCATAAGCTCGCTAGTCCCGTTGCTGCTCTCTTTACGCTCCCTCACCCGAGTGACCTTTTCTCAGTGACCCTGCTCCTAAGGCGACTCTCGACGTCGGGTTCCATGGTGTAATGGTTAGCACTCTGGACTCTGAATCCAGCGATCCGAGTTCAAATCTCGGTGGGACCTTCCGCAGGTGCTCAGCACTTTTGGGGACTCCAAGCAGAAGCACCTTCGAGTGCTTCTTATCCCCTAAAGCCAAGTTATCCCCTTAAAGCCAAACCCCCCCACACTGCCCTTCTACCAGAGCGGTTGCTCTGAAAACATAGCGACATTTTGTCTATGCAATACCTGCTTAATGTTTAGCATGCACAGCTATGGTTACCTATAGAGAGTTTAAAAAAAAACAACAAGAGAAAAGCCAAATGCAATGCAATGGCGCTCAAACGTAACTCGTCTAAAACCCTTAACGTGAACATGAAAAACAGTTAGAGCTGAGGAAAAGAGGGACAATATAGATGATATGATCAATGTTATACCGTCGAAAGTTGGCAGTTAGGGGTTGGTGATTTTCTCGGTACATTAGCGCCTGCTACGTCTTATATTGTTAGTAGGCCAACGGTAGACAAGGTGACAAATGTCTGTGAACACAAGAGAAAGGGCAAATGCAATTGCACAAAGGTCACACGTTGAAAAGCTTAACATGATTCTGAAAATGCATCCAGATTTATTCCAAAGAAATATGGCAAATTGTAAGACACTGGCAAATGTTACTTTTGATAAGGACTTCTTTTGACAACAGCCCTCATTCAAGTCAAGTCAAGTCAAGTCAAGTTTGTTTATATAGCCCTTTACACAGTTTATGCTGTTGAAAAGCACTTTTGGAGAAGGTCACAATGTGAAATAAAACGCATGACACATGCCACACCACAGAGGCGCAACTTCACAAGTCCGTGAAGCTTGCGTGTCAAGTGTCACGAAAGGAGCGTACTTGCATTTATGAGACATTTAAGGGTGCGTATCAAACGGAGAGAGAAGGCCGAAAACACACACGTCGCGTGGAGAATGCGGGCATCGATCCGCTACCTCTCGCATGCTAAGCGAGCTCTACCATCTGAGCTAATTCCCCTACTGAAGCGCAGATGTGTACTGGTTTTCGCGCGTGGAAGCGGGAGGCCAGGGCTGTGGAAATGCCTTTCCCTGGGGAAGTCGGCAGAAGGCTTAAACTATCGCTTGTTGGTCTAGGGGTATGATTCTCGCTTTGGGTGCGAGAGGTCCCGGTTCAAATCCCGGACGAGCCCGCCTTTTACCGCTTTATGTCAAACACAAACGCTGCACTTATATGGCAGTCTGAGCAGGTAGATCTTTCCGTCGCATGGCGGTTAGCTCAGTTGGTTAGAGCGTGGTGCTAATAACGCCAAGGTCGCTGGTTCGATCCCGTCACGGGGCCACAGGCTTTGTCTGTCCTCCTTTCCTTTACTACTGGCGAGATGCCCAAGTTTCCCACGGACAGCTGCCGGAGGAGCCGAGGAGGTGCAGCTGTGGCGAAATAGCTCAGTTGGGAGAGCGTTAGACTGAAGATCTAAAGGTCCCTGGTTCGATCCCGGGTTTTGCATAAGCTTCTCGCTAGTCCCGTTGCTGCTCTCTTTACGCTCCCTCACCCGAGTGACCTTTCTCAGTGACCCTGCTCCTAAAGGCGACTCTCGACGTCCGGGTTCCATGGTGTAATGGTTAGCACTCTGGACTCTGAATCCAGCGATCCGAGTTCAAATCTCGGTGGGACCTTCCGCAGAAGCTCAGCACTTTTGGGGACTCAAGCAGAAGCACCTTCGAAAGTGCTTCTTATACCCTAAAAGCCAAGTTATCCCGTAAAGCCAAACCCCCACACTGCCCTTCTACCAGAGCGGTTGCTCTGAAAACATAGCGACATTTTGTCTATGCAATACCTGCTTAATGTTCAGCATGCACAGCTATGGTTACCTATAGAGAGTTTAAAAAAAAGCGAGAGAAAAGCCAAATGCAATGCAATGGCTCAAACGTAACTCGTCTAAAACCCTTAACGTGAACATGAAAAACAGTTAGAGCTGAGGAAAAGAGGGACAATATAGATGATATGATCAATGTTATACCGTGGAAAGTTGGCAGTTAGGGGTTGGTGATTTTCTCGGTACATTAGCGCCTGCTACGTCTTATATTGTTAGTAGGCCAACGGTAGACAAGGTGACAAATGTCTGTGAACACAAGAGAAAGGGCAAATGCAATTGCACAAAGGTCACACGTTGAAAAGCTTAACATGATTCTGAAAATGCATCCAGATTTATTCCAAAGAAATATGGCAAATTGTAAGACACTGGCAAATGTTACTTTTGATAAGGACTTCTTTTGACAACAGCCCTCATTCAAGTCAAGTCAAGTCAAGTCAAGTTTGTTTATATAGCCCTTTACACAGTTTATGCTGTTGAAAAGCACCTTTGGAGAAGGTCACAATGTGAAATAAAATGCTTGACACATGACACACCACAGAGGCGCAACTTCACAAGTCCATGAAGCTTGCGTGTCACGTGTCACGAAAGGATCGTACTTGCATTTATGAGACATTTAAGGGTACCTCTCAAACGGAGAGAGCGAAAGCCGAAAACCCAGCACTCTGGAGAAAAGCCAAATGCAATGCAATGGCGCTCAAATGTAACTCGTCTAAAACCCTTAACGTGAACATCAAAAACAGTTAGAGCTGAGGAAAAGACGGACAATATAGATGATATGATCAATGTTATACCGTGGAAAGTTGGCAGTTAGGGGTTGGTGATTTTCTCTGTACATTAGCGCCTGCTACGTCTTATATTGTTAGTAGGCCAACGGTAGACAAGGTGACAAATATCTGTGATCACAAGAGAAAGGGCAAATGCAATTGCACAAAGGTCACACGTTGAAAAGCTTAACATGATTCTGAAAATGCATCCAGATTTATTCCAAAGAAATATGGCAAATTGTAAGACACTGGCAAATGTTACTTTTGATAAGGACTTCTTTTGACAACAGCCCTCATTCAAGTCAAGTCAAGTTTGTTTATATAGCCCTT
This sequence comes from Beaufortia kweichowensis, assembly GCA_019155185.1. Classification (NCBI taxonomy): domain Eukaryota; kingdom Metazoa; phylum Chordata; class Actinopteri; order Cypriniformes; family Gastromyzontidae; genus Beaufortia; species Beaufortia kweichowensis. Next base: position 5,660,642 of record CM032795.1, on the reverse strand, counting down.
TACACAGTTTATGCTGTTGAAAAGCACTTTTGGAGAAGGTCACAATGTGAAATAAAACGCTTGACACATGCCACACCACAGAGGCGCAACTTCACAAGTCCGTGAAGCTTGCGTGTCAAGTGTCACCGCGAAAGGAGCGTGCTTGCATTTATGAGACATTTAAGGGTGCGATCAAACGGAGAGAGCGAAGGCGAAAACACACGCGCGTGGAGAATGCGGGCATCGATCCCGCTACCTCTCGATGCTAAGCGCGCTCTACCATCTGAGCTAATTCCCCTACTGTAGCGCCGTAAATGTGTACTGGTTTTGGCGCTGGAAAGCTGGAGGCCAGGGCTGTGGAAATGCCTTTCCCCTGGGGAAGTCGGCAGAAGGCGAAACTATCGCTTGGCTCGTTGGTCTAGGGTATGATTCTCGCTTTGGGTGCGAGGTCCCGGTTCAAATCCCGGACGAGCCCGCCTTTTACCGCTTTATGTCAAACACAAGCGCTGCACTTATATGGCAGTCTGAGCAGGCAGATCTTTCCGTCGCATGGCGGTTAGCTCAGTTGGTTAGAGCGTGGTGCTAATAACGCCAAGGTCGCGGGTTCGATCCCGCGCACGGGCCACAGGCTTTGTCTGTCCTCCTTTCCTTTGCTACTAGCGAGATGCCCAAGTTTCCCACGGACAGCGCCGCTGAGCCCGAGGAGGTGCAGCTGTGGCGAAATAGCTCAGTTGGGAGAGCGTTAGACTGAAGATCTAAAGGTCCCTGGTTCGATCCCGGGTTTCGGCATAAGCTCGCTAGTCCCGTTGCTGCTCTCTTTACGCTCCCTCACCCGAGTGACCTTTTCTCAGTGACCCTGCTCCTAAGGCGACTCTCGACGTCGGGTTCCATGGTGTAATGGTTAGCACTCTGGACTCTGAATCCAGCGATCCGAGTTCAAATCTCGGTGGGACCTTCCGCGGAGTGCTCAGCACTTTTGGGACTCAAGCAGAAGCACCTTCGAGTGCTTCTTATCCCCTAAAGCCAAGTTATCCCCTTAAAGCCAAACCCCCCCCACACTGCCCTTCTACCAGAGCGGTTGCTCTGAAAACATAGCGACATTTTGTCTATGCAATACCTGCTTAATGTTTAGCATGCACAGCTATGGTTACCTATAGAGTTTAAAAAAAACAACAAGAGAAAAGCCAAATGCAATGCAATGGCGCTCAAACGTAACTCGCCTAAAACCCTTAACGTGAACATGAAAAACAGTTAGAGCTGAGGAAAAGAGGGACAATATAGATGATATGATCAATGTTATACCGTCGAAAAGTTGGCAGTTAGGGGTTGGTGATTTTCGGTACATTAAGCGCCTGCTACGCCTTATATTGTTAGTAGGCCAACGGTAGACAAGGTGACAAATGTCTGTGAACACAAGAGAAAGGGCAAATGCAATTGCACAAAGGTCACACGTTGAAAAGCTTAACATGATTCTGAAAATGCATCCAGATTTATTCCAAAGAAATATGGCAAATTGTAAGACACTGGCAAATGTTACTTTTGATAAGGACTTCTTTTGACAACAGCCCTCATTCAAGTCAAGTCAAGTCAAGTCAAGTTTGTTTATATAGCCCTTTACACAGTTTATGCTGTTGAAAAGCACTTTTGGAGAAGGTCACAATGTGAAATAAAACGCTTGACACATGCCACACCACAGACGCGCAACTTCACAAGTCCGGTGAAGCTTGCGTGTCAAGTGTCACGAAAGGAGCGTGACTTGCATTTATGAGACATTTAAGGGTGCGTATCAAACGGAGGCGAAGGCCGAAAACAACACGTGCGTGGAGAATGCGGGCATCGATCCCGCTACCTCTCGCATGCTGTTTAGCTCTACCATCTGAGCTAATTCCCCTACTGAAGCGCCGATGTGTACTGGTTTTGCGCGTGGAAGCGGGAGGCCAGGGCTGTGGAAATGCCTTTCCCTGGGGAAGTCGGCAGAAGGCGAAACTATCGCTTGTTGGTCTAGGGTATGATTCTCGCTTTGGAAGCGAGAGGTCCCGGTTCAAATCCCGGACGAGCCCGCCTTTACCGCTTTATGTCAAACACAAAACGCTGCACTTATATGGCAGTCTGAGCAGGCAGATCTTTCCGTCGCATGGCCGGTTAGCTCAGTTGGTTAGAGCGTGGTGCTAATAGCGCCAAGGTCGCGGGTTCGATCCCGTGCGGCCACAGGCTTTTGTCTGTCCTCCTTTCCTTTGCTACTAGCCGAGATGCCCAAGTTTCCCACGGACAGCCGCTCGCGGAGCCCGAGGAGGTGCAGCTGTGGCCGAAATAGCTCAGTTGGGAGAGCGTTAGACTGAAGATCTAAAGGTCCCTGGTTCGATCCGGGTTTCGCATAAGCTTCGCTAGTCCCGTTGCTGCTCTCTTACGCCTCCCTCACCCTAATGACCTTTTCTCAGTGACCCTGCTCCTAAAGGCTTACTCGATGTCGGGTTCCATGGTGTAATGGTTAGCACTCTGGACTCTGAATCCAGCGATCCGAGTTCAAATCTCGGTGGGACCTTCCGCAGGAGCTCAGCACTTTTGGGGACTCCAAGCAGAAGCACCTTCGAGTGCTTCTTATCCCCTAAAGCCAAGTTATCCCCTTAAAGCCAAACCCCCCCCACACTGCCCTTCTACCAGAGCGGTTGCTCTGAAAACATAGCGACATTTTGTCTATGCAATACCTGCTTAATGTTCAGCATGCACAGCTATGGTTACCTATAGAGAGTTTAAAAAAAAACAACAAGAGAAAAGCCAAATGCAATGCAATGGCGCTCAAACGTAACTCGTCTAAAACCCTTAACGTGAACATGAAAAACAGTTAGAGCTGAGGAAAAGAGGGACAATATAGATGATATGATCAATGTTATACCGTGGAAAGTTGGCAGTTAGGGGTTGGTGATTTTCTCGGTACATTAGCGCCTGCTACGTCTTATATTGTTAGTAGGCCAACGGTAGACAAGGTGACAAATGTCTGTGAACACAAGAGAAAGGGCAAATGCAATTGCACAAAGGTCACACGTTGAAAAGCTTAACATGATTCTGAAAATGCATCCAGATTTATTCCAAAGAAATATGGCAAATTGTAAGACACTGGCAAATGTTACTTTTGATAAGGACTTCTTTTGACAACAGCCCTCATTCAAGTCAAGTCAAGTTTGTTTATATAGCCCTTTACACAGTTTATGCTGTTGAAAAAGCACTTTTGGAGAAGGTCACAATGTGAAATAAAACGCTTGACACATGCCACACCACAGAGCAACTTCACAAGTCCGTGAAGCTTGCGTGTCAAGTGTCACGAAAGGAGCCGTACTTGCATTTATGAGACATTTAAGGGTGCATTATCAAGCGGAGAGGCGAAGGCCGAAAACACACGCGTGGAGAATGCGGGCATCGATCCCGCTACCTCTCACATGCTAAGCGAACGCTCTACCATCTGAGCTAATTCCCCTACTGTAGCGCCGTAGATGTGTACTGGTTTTGCGCGTGGAAGCGGGAGGCCAGGGCTGTGGAAATGCCTTTCCCCTGGGGGGAAGTCGGCAGAAGGCGAAACTATCGCTTGGCTCGTTGGTCTAGGGTATGATTCTCGCTTTGGGTCGCGAGAGGTCCCGGTTCAAATCCCGGACGAGCCCTCCTTTACCGCTTTATGTCAAACACAAACGCTGCACTTATATGGCAGTCTGAGAAGGCAGATCTTTCCGTAGCATGGCCGGTTAGCTCAGTTGGTTAGAGCGTGGTGCTAATAACGCCAAGGTCGCGGGTTCGATCCCCCGTGACGGGCCACAGGCTTTTGTCTGTCCTCCTTTCCTTTGCTACTGGCCGAGATGCCCAAGTTTCCCACGGACAGCGCTGCCTTGAGCCCGAGGAGGTGCAGCTGTGGCGAAATAGCTCAGTTGGGAGAGCGTTAGACTGAAGATCTAAAGGTCCCTGGTTCGATCCGGGTTTGGCATCCCAGCTGCCTCGCTATTCCCGTTGCTGCTCTCTTCACGCTCCCCTCACCCGAAAGTGACCTTTTCTCAGTGACCCTGCTCCTAAGGCGACTCTCGGCGTCGGGTTCCATGGTGTAATGGTTAGCACTCTGGACTCTGAATCCAGCGATCCGAGTTCAAATCTCGGTGGGACCTTCCGCAGGCGCTCAGCACTTTTGGGGACTCCAAGCAGAAGCACCTTCGAGTGCTTCTTATCCCCTAAAGCCAAGTTATCCCCTTAAAGCCAAACCCCCCCCACACTGCCCTTCTACCAGAGCGGTTGCTCTGAAAACATAGCGACATTTTGTCTATGCAATACCTGCTTAATGTTTAGCATGCACAGCTATGGTTACCTATAGAGAGTTTAAAAACAACAAGAGAAAAGCCAAATGCAATGCAATGGCGCTCAAACGTAACTCGTCTAAAACCCTTAACGTGAACATGAAAAACAGTTAGAGCTGAGGAAAAGAGGGACAATATAGATGATATGATCAATGTTATACCGTGGAAAGTTGGCAGTTAGGGGTTGGTGATTTTCTCGGTACATTAGCCTGCTACGTCTTATATTGTTAGTAGGCCAACGGTAGACAAGGTGACAAATGTCTGTGAACACAAGAGAAAGGGCAAATGCAATTGCACAAAGGTCACACGTTGAAAAGCTTAACATGATTCTGAAAATGCATCCAGATTTATTCCAAAGAAATATGGCAAATTGTAAGACACTGGCAAATGTTACTTTTGATAAGGACTTCTTTTGACAACAGCCCTCATTCAAGTCAAGTCAAGTCAAGTCAAGTTTGTTTATATAGCCCTTTACACAGTTTATGCTGTTGAAAAGCACCTTTGGAGAAGGTCACAATGTGAAATAAAATGCTTGACACATGACACACCACACAGAGGCGCGAACTTCACAAGTCCATGAAGCTTTGCTGTGTCACGTGTCACGAAAGGATCGTACTTTGCATTTATGAGACATTTAAGGGTACCTCTCAAACGGAGAGAGCGAAAGCCGAAAACCCAGCACTCTGGAGAAAAGCCAAATGCAATGCAATGGCGCTCAAACGTAACTCGTCTAAAACCCTTGCAACTCAAAAGCGTGAACATGAAAAACAGTTAGAGCTGAGGAAAAGACGGACAATATAGATGATATGATCAATGTTATACCGTCGGAAAGTTGGCAGTTAGGGGTTGGTGATTTTCTCTGTACATTAAGCTTGCTGCTCCGTCTTATATTGTTAGTAGGCCAACGGTAGACAAGGTGACAAATATCTGTGAACACAAGAGAAAGGGCAAAATGCAATTGCACAAAGGTCACACGTTGAAAAGCAACATGATTCTGAAAATGCATCCAGATTTATTCCAAAGAAATATGGCAAATTGTAAGACACTGGCAAATGTTACTTTTGATAAGGACTTCTTTTGACAACAGCCCTCATTCAAGTCAAGTCAAGTCAAGTTTGTTTATATAGCCCTTTACACAGTTTATGCTGTTGAAAAGCACTTTTGGAGAGAAGGTCACAATGTGAAATAAAACGCTTGACACATGACACACCACAGAGGCGCAACTTCACAAGTCCGTGAAGCTTGCGTGTCAAGTGTCACCGAAAGGAACGTACTTGCATTAATGAGACATTTAAAAGTGCATTATCAAACGGAGAGAGCGAAGGCCGAAAACACACGTGCGTGGAGAATGCGGGCATCGATCCCGCTTACTCTCACATGCTAAGCGGCGGCTCTACCATCTGAGCTAATTCCCCTACTGAAGCGCTTAGATGTGTACTGGTTTTGCGCGCGGGCGGGGAGGCCAGGGATGTGGAAATGCCTTTCCCCTGGAAAGTCGGCAGAAGAAGCGAAACTATCGCTTGGCTCGTTGGTCTAGGGGTATGATTCTCGCTTTGGGTGCGAGAGGTCCCGGGTTCAAATCCCGGACGAGCCCTCCTTTACCGCTTTATGTCAAACACAAACGCTGCACTTATATGGCAGTCTGAGAAGGCAGATCTTTCCGTAGCATGGCCGGTTAGCTCAGTTGGTTAGAGCGTGGTGCTAATAACGCCAAGGTCGCGGGTTCGATCCCACACGGGCCACAGGCTTTGTCTGTCCTCCTTTCCTTTGCTACTAGCCGAGATGCCCAAGTTTCCCACGGACAGCGCTGCAGCTGAGCCCGAGGAGGTGCAGCTGTGGCGAAATAGCTCAGTTGGGAGAGCGTTAGACTGAAGATCTAAAGGTCCCTGGTTCGATCCCGGTTTCGGCATAAGCTCCCAGCGCGGTGCCTCGCTGGTCCGTTGCTGCTCTCTTTACGCCCCTCACCCGAGTGACCTTTTCTCAGTGACCCTGCTCCTAAGGCGACTCTCGGCGACGCCGGGTTCCATGGTGTAATGGTTAGCACTCTGGACTCTGAATCCAGCGATCCGAGTTCAAATCTCGGTGGGACCTTCCAGGAGCTCAGCACTTTTGGGAGTCTGCAGAAGCACCTTTTGCTTCTTATCCCCAAAATATGAAATATCCAATTAAAGCCAAACCCCCCACACTGCCCTTCTTCTACCAGAGCGGTTGCCTGAAAACATAGCGACATTTTGTCTATGCAATACCTGCTTAATGTTTAGCATGCACAGCATATAAGTTACCTATAGAGAGTTTAAAAAAACAACAAGAGAAGAAGCCAAATGCAATGCAATGGCGCAAACGTAACTTCGTCTAAAACCCTTAACGTGAACATGAAAAACAGTTAGAGCTGAGGAAAAGAGGGACAATATAGATGATATGATCAATGTTATACCGTGGAAAGTTGGCAGTTAGGGGTTGGTGATTTTCTCTGTACATTAAGCCTGCTCGTCTTATATTGTTAGTAGGCCAGCGGTAGACAAGGTGACAAATGTCTGTGAACACAAGAGAAAGGGCAAATGCAATTGCACAAAGGTCACATCGTTGAAAAGCTTAACATGATTCTGAAAATGCATCCAGATTTATTCCAAAGAAATATGGCAAATTGTAAGACACTGGCAAATGTTACTTTTGATAAGGACTTCTTTTGACAACAGCCCTCATTCAAGTCAAGTCAAGTCAAGTCAAGTTTGTTTATATAGCCCTTTACACAGTTTATGCTGTTGAAAAGCACCTTTGGAGAAGGTCACAATGTGAAATAAAATGCTTGACACATGACACACCACAGAGGCAACTTCACAAGTCCATGAAGCTTGCGTGTCAAGTCGTCACGAAAGGATCGTACTTGCATTTATGAGACATTTAAGGGTACCTCTCAAAGCGGAGGCGAAAGCCGAAAACCCAGCACTCTGGAGAAAGCCAAATGCAATGCAATGGCGCTCAAAGCGTAACCATCGAGCTAAAACCCTTAACGTGAACCGTGAAAAACAGTTAGAGCTGAGGAAAAGACCAGGACAATATAGATGATATGATCAATGTTATACCGTGGAAAGTTGGCAGTTAGGGGTTGGTGATTTTCTCTCTACATTTGGAGCCTGCTACGTCTTATATTGGACGAGTAGGCCAGCGGTAGACAAAGGTGACAAATATCTGGCAACACAAGAGAAAGGGCAAATCTTTCCGTGCAAAGGTCACACGTTGAAAAGCTTAACATGATTCTGCTAAAATGCATCCAGATTTATTCCAAAGAAATACAGGCAAATTGTAAGACACTGGCAAATGTTACTTTTGATAAGGACTTCTTTGACAACAGGCCCTCATTCAAGCGTTAAGTCTGAAGTCAAGTTTGTTTATATAGCCCTTTACACAGTTTATGCTGTTGAAAGCACTTTTGGAGAGAAGGCTCACAATGTGAAATAAAACACTTGACACATGCCACACCACAGAGGCGCAACTTCACAGTGTCCGTGAAGCTTTGCGTGTCAAGTTCCATGCGAAAAGGAGCGATCTGGACTCTGCATTTATCCGAGACATTTCTGGGGGACATATCAAACGGAGCTCAGCACTTTTGAAAACTCGTCGCAGAAGAATCACGGGCATCGATCCCGCTACCTCTGAATGCTAGCGATCTCTACCATCTGGTGCTAATTCCCCTACTGAAGCGCCGTAGATGTGTACTGGTTTTGCACTCAAGCAGGAGGCCAGGGCTGTGGAAATGCCTTTCCCCTGAAGTGTTATCCAGAAGGCGAAACTATCAGCTTGGCTCGTTGGTCTAGGGGTATGATTCTCGCTTTGGAGTGCGAGAGGTCCGGTTCAAATCCTGCTTAATGTTTAGCCTTTACAGCTTTATGTCAAACACAGAGTTGCACTTATATGGCAGTCTGAGCAGGCAGATATTTCCTTCGCATGGCCGTCTAAGCTCAGTTGGTTAGAAAAACGTTAGTGCTAATAGACGCCAATATAGATGGGTTCAATGTTATCACGTGGAAACAGGCTTTGTCTGTCCTCCTTTCCTTTGCTACATTAGCCTGATGCCCAATTTTCCCAGGACAGCGCATGCCTTGAGCCCGAGGAGGTGCAGCTGTGGCTGAAATACTCAGTTGGGAGAGCGCAGACTGCAGATCACAAAGGTCCCTGGTTGAATCCTTAACATGTTTCTGAAAATAAGCTCCCAGATTTATCGCTAGTCCGTTGCTGCTCTTGTACGACCCTCACCCGAATGTGACCTTTTCTAAGTGACCCTGCTCCTAACAGGCTGCCTCTCATTCCATGGTGTAATGGTTAGCACTCTGGACTCTGTCAAGTTTGTTTTACATAGCCCTTTACACAGTTTATGCTGTTGAAAAGCACCTTTGGAGAAGGTCACAATGTGAAATAAAATGCTTGACACATGACACACCACAGAGGCGCAACTTCACAAGTCCATGAAGCTTGCGGTGTCACGTGTCCGCGAAAAGGATCGTACTTGCATTTATGAAACATTTAAGGGTACCTCTCAAACGGAGAGAGCGAAAGCCGAAAACCCAGCACTCTGGAGAAAAGCCAAATGCAATGCAATGGCTCAAAGCGTAACTCGTCTAAAACCCTTAACGTGAACATGAAAACAGTTAGAGCTGACAATATAGATGATATGATCAATGTTATACCGTGGAAAGTTGGCAGTTAGGGGTTGGTGATTTTCTCGGTACATTAAGCCTGCTATGTCTTATATTGTTAGTAGGCCAACGGTAGACAAGGTGACAAATGTCTGTGAACACAAGAGAAAGGGCAAATGCAATTGCACAAAGGTCACACGTTGAAAAGCTTAACATGATTCTGAAAATGCATCCAGATTTATTCCAAAGAAATATGGCAAATTGTAAGACACTGGCAAATGTTACTTTTGATAAGGACTTCTTTTGACAACAGCCCTCATTCAAGTCAAGTCAAGTCAAGTCAAGTTTGTTTATATAGCCCTTTACACAGTTTATGCTGTTGAAAAGCACCTTTGGAGAAGGTCACAATGTGAAATAAAATGCTTGACACATGACACATGTCACAACCGGCTCAAAGCCATGACAAATGAAATGAAGGACATGATCAAAAATTGGTCGGTAAGAAAATAGGTTTATTTAATATAAATAATAAACTATATCAAATGTTAAAGCAACGAAAACCAAAATCAATTTCTGTCAAACACATAATCATAGTCTTACACAGAACTAGAATCAAATAAAGAAATCAAAATAAACAAACAAAGACAAACCCAAGAGCCAAGCAAGCAACCCCAAAACACCAAACAAAGCCTATCATTTATAGGGGAAGAACAGGTGTACAAAGTTCAGTTAAACTCCTCCACCTGTGGCAGGAGCTCCCCACCGACCTGGAGGGGACAAGCCACCCTTTTCCGGCTGAGGACCATGGCCTCAGATTTGGAGGTGCTGATTCTCATCCCAGCCGCTTCACACTCAGCTGCAAACTGCCCCAGTGCCCGCTGTAGGTCCTGGCCTGATGAAGCCAACAGGACAACATCATCCGCAAAAAGCAGAGATGAGATCCTGTGGTCACCAAACCAGACCCTCTCCGGTCCCTGGCTGCGCCTAGAAATCCTGTCCATGAAGATAGTGAACAGGACCGGTGACAGAGGGCAGCCCTGCCGGAGTCCAACACGCACTGGGAACGAGTCTGACTTACTGCTGGCAATGCGAACCATGCTCCTGCTCTGGTCATACAGGGACCGGACAGCCCCTAGCAAAGGGCCTCGGACCCCATATTCCCAGAGCACCCCCACAGAACACCGCTTGAGGGACACGGTCGAATGCCTTCTCCAGATCCACAAAACACATGTGGACTGGTTGAGCAAACTCCCATGAACCCTCCAGTATCCTAAAGAGGGTATAGAGCTGGTCCAGTGTTCCACACGACCAGGACGAAAGCCGCATTGTTCCTCCTGTATCCGAGGTTCAACTATCGGACGAATTCTCCTCTCCAGTACCCTGGCATAGACTTTCCGGGGAGGCTGAGGAGTGTGATCCCCTATAGTTGGAACACACCCTCCGTCCCCTTCTTATAGAGGGGACCACCACCCCGGTCTGCCAGTCCAGAGGCACTGTCCCCCACCTCCACGCGATGTTGTAGAGGCGTGTCAGCCAAGACAGCCCCACTTCATCCAGAGACTTGAGGTACTCAGGGCGGATCTCGTCCACCCCGAGAGCTTGCCACCGGGGAGCTTCTCAACTACCTCGGCTGACTTCAGCCCGGGTGATGTCCGAGCCCATCCCCTCGTCCCCAGCCTCTGCCTCCTCAGTGGAGGGCGTGTTGGCAGGGTTGAGGAGATCCTAAAGTATTCCTTCCACCGCCCGACAATATCCCCAGTTGAGGTCAGCAGAGCCCCACCTCCACTATATACAGTGTTGGTAGGGCACCGCTTCCCCTCGGGCGCCCGGACAGTTTGCCAGAACCTCTTCGAGGCCGACCGATAATCCTTCTCCAAGTCCTCACCGAACTCTTCCCAGGCCCGAAGTTTTGCCTCCACAACCACCCGTGCCGCAAGAGTCCGCTTTGGCCTGCCGGTACCCATCAGCTGCCTCAGGAGTCCCACAAGCCAACCAAGCTCGATAGTACTCCTTCTTCAGCTTGACAGCATCCCTTACTTCCGGTGTCCACCACCGGGTTCGGGGGTTGCCGCCACGACAGGCACCAGAGACCTTACGGCCACAACTCTGACGGCCGCTTTGACAATGGAGGCGGAAAACATAGTCCACTCGGACTCAATGTCCCCAACCTCCCTCGGGATCTGTTCAAAGCTCTGCCGGAGGTGGGAGTTGAAGACCCCTCTGACAGGGGGCTCTGCCAAACGTTCCCAACAGACCCTCACAGTACGTTTGGGCCTGCCGAGTCTGTCCAGCTTCCTCCCCGGCCAGCGGATCCAACTCACCACCAGGTAGTGATCAGTTGACAGCTCCGTCCCTCTCTTCACCCGAGTGTCCAGGACATATGGCCGGAGGCCAGATGAAACAACCACAAAGTCGATCATCGACCTCCGCCCTAGGGTGCTCTGTTGCCACGTGTGCTGATGAGCACCCTTATGCCTCCGAACATGGTGTTAGTTATGGACAAGCCGTGACTAGCACAGAAGTCCAACAACAGAACACCACTCGGGTTCAGGTCAGGGGCCGCTCCTCCCAATCACGCCTCTCCAGGTGTCACCGTCGTTGCTCCACGTGCGTTGAAACCCCCAGCAAAATGGCGGAGTCCCCAGACTGGCTTTCCAGCACCCTCCCAGAGACTCCAAGAAGGCGGGTACTCTGTACTGCCATTCGCCCGTAAGCACAAATGACAGCAAGAGACCTATCCCCCACCCGAAGGCGCAGGGAAACGACCCTCTCATTCACCGGGGTAAACTCCAACACATGGCAGCTAAGCTGGGGGGCTATAAGCAAGCCCACTCCCGCCCGCCGCCTCTCACCGTGGCCAACTCCAGAGTAGTGGAGAGTCCAACCTCTTTCGAGGAGTTGGGTTCCAGAGCCCAAACTGTGCGTGGAGGTGAGACCGACTATATCTAGTCGGTACCTCTCTACCTCCCGCACTAGTTCGGGCTCCTTTCCCCCCAGCGAGGTGACATTCCATGTCCCTAGAGTTAGGTTCTGTGTCCGAGGATTGGGTCGCCGAGGCCCCTGCCTTCGACCGCCACCCAAACCACAATGCACCGGCCCCTTACGGTCCCTCCTGCAGGTGGTGAGCCCACGGGAGGTCGGCCCCATGTCACTCCTTCGGGCTGAGCCCGGCCGGGTCCCATGGGGTAAGACCCGGCCACCAGGCGCCGCGATACGGTGCCCCAACCCCAGGCCTGGCTCCAGGGTGGGGCCCGGCTGCGCCATACCGGGCTTACGATCCACGATGTTTAATGTAGACCTTCTCATAAGGGGGGGGGGTGGACCGCTCTTTGTCTGGCTTGTCACCTAGGACCTGTTTGCCTTGGGAGACCCTACCAGGGGCATATAGCCCCTGACAACATAGCTCCTAGGATCATTCAGGCACTCAAACCCCTCCACCACAGTAAGGTGGCGGTCCCAGGAGGGGGCTCCTAAAACCAGATCTCCTAAAATAGTTTACTTTTAAAAGTGTATATGGTACACATGGTATAAATATTGTGTGTATGAATGGTATGAATTGCGTGTGTGGGTGCCATGACTAATCCTGACTGTAATCCTGCAATGTTTGTACTGACAGCATTTATTTAATTTACATCTTTGAAACAAGCCTAAAAGGAATATTCAAACTTTTCTGGTGAGAAAATAGTATTAGTCCCTATTATGTAAGTCCTACAGGTCCTGTTTCAGCTGACATCCAGCCAGTGCTATTAATACATTTATATCAGTGAAGTCCCAGCTCACAAGCCCTTTCACACTAGACGCAAAAAAAGAGAAGCGATTGTGAGACGCGACATGATAGAATTAAACCAATAGATCCCTATGCTGTTGTTTTGCTTAAAGCAAATAAGATGAAATTGGATGCCATAGACTGGTATAAAATGGTGTATCATTATACAAATAAGCTAAACCTGAGATAATGTCAGATAATGTTTTTAGGTTTTCAAATTTTAACTAAAAATTGATCTGACTGATTCTAACTGCAGTGTTTCTAGCACTGAAAGCATATTAATAAGTTTCTTAAAGATATTGCTAATCAGTCACATATATTTACTTAAAGCTCTGTTTATGCCGCTATATTTAAAAAGTAATCACACAGATCATACACATTTACATATTACACTGCTGAAAGGACTTAAGGCCCTTGGACACTGACTGTGCATTTGTCATGATTAGATTACAATTCAACTATGAAATATTAAATGAACAATGAAATAACCGTTTCCCATCTGGGGAAAGGTGACAGTTAACAGGTTAAAGATGAGGTGGATTTGAGGTGGATTAGATTTACATTTAGATTTAAGCATTTAGCTGACACTTTTATCCAAAGCGACTTACAAATATTAGGAGACAATGAAGTGACACATCAAAAGAAGGCAACAATAGTACGAAGAAGTGCTTTTCTAAGTTAGTACAATGTTTTACAGTGCTAGATTACGGATTAAGCGGCCATCCATTGTTATTTTTTCTTGTATTCGTTTGTTATCATTCCATTTAAATGCTGTTAAAGGAGCATATTAATGTGTTTGTACTTTTGAGACGGTCCCTAAATTACGACTTTAAGTGAAGAGCTCTTTTTTTATTTAAAATCAAGTTTGTTCATCTATGCTTTTGCTAAATATGCTTTTACTGTCTCGAAACAAAACAACGCGTTTTATCGAGTACACAAGCACATCACAAGTATTCAACTTTTGTTATGTCGCAATCATGAGAAAATTAAGTCGAGATAACGAGAAAACAACTTCTGTTATGTCAAGATCACGAGAAAATTAAGTTGAGATCACGAGAAAACAACTTTTGTTATGTCGAGATGATGAGAAAATTAATCAGTGTTCGTTCACTGAGCGCAGGGTTCTGGATGGGTTGTAGATGTGTAGAAGAGAGTCAGAGTATGAGGGTGCAGAGTTTGTGATGGTTTTAAACATAAGCATTAAGGATTTGAATTTAATGCGGGCAGCAACCGGTAGCCAATGGAGAGAGATAAAGAGGTGTGACACGTGCTTATTTGGGTTCCTGAAAAACAAGTATTGCTGGTGCAGGAAGACCTGCCAGAAGAGCATTGCAATAGTCCAGTCTAGAAATGACCAGGGATTGAACTAGAAGTTGGGCGGTGTGCTCTGTGAGATATGACCTGATCTTCCTGATGTTGTAAAGTGCATATCTACAAGATCGTGATATCCTTGCGATGTGTTCGGTGAAGGACATTGCTTGTCATTGAATATTACACCTAGGTTTCTTACTGATTTTGATGGTGTAATGGTTGTGTTGCCAATTTGATGTAGCCTAATATTTGTCAAATAAACAAACGTTTTAATTCAAATGCATCAACCAGAAACACTTATGTAATATATGTAATGTTATAATATTATTAAATAAAGTAGGGTCTGTTTTCTTTTTATTACATGACACAACATTGTGTGTGGGTATAAATGGTTTTCATCAATGTTTTTTATCAAAGTTTTGCCTCCAGTGTGACCAACTCATAACAGGTGATGTCATCAGATACAGTGTTTGCTGGGGTCCCATCAGTACACGTTACGTCTACAGAAATCTTGGTTTGTCTGGCCTTTCATACCCACTGGGCCACAGGGAATGACTGAATCATTAAAATGACTGAATCAGTAAAAACCTTAATTTTGAAAAAGCCTTACGAGTGCAGGTGTAAATTGTTTGTGCACAGTAAAAAATAGATGCATCATTGGCCGCTAAATTGTGTGTCAACAGTGTCATATGTTTCTTTATAAACTCATGATTGATCATTGATCATGATTGTTTTATTTATCAAATGCTCATGATAAATAGTGTTATTATTTTTGCAACATTATACTTTTCCACTGGAATATTAGACTTTTGCTATGTAATCATAGAAAGAATGTACTGGAATCAACACACTCCTCGATCTCTCAAGATTAAAGATTTGTACTCCAACACCAGGAGGCAGCAAGAACCAATTAACCTACAGCTGCATCATTAAAAGCTGCCAGCAGATGTCATTATAAACCTGTGTAAAGAAAAGTGTTCAAAGAATGAAAGTTGTCATCATAATTAGTGTAATGGGTACAGATACTGAACTGCATACGTTGAATGAATAAACATTCCTCATACACACATTAAAAAGGCATAATAGAGCCCTAACTTGACTCTCTGAAATCATTAAATTTTTTGGATGTAGGGTATAGCCAATGTCCTTTATACCTAGAAGAAGATGGCTTTTTAAGGAGCACCAAATGGTAACACCATTATAATAATGTAGTGGCCAAAAATTCAGGCACAGTGAATGAAAGCACTTCAAACACTTAGTCAAGTTATGATTTGTAGGGTATTTTCCTTAGATATTAAGCATTGATAAATAACTGATTTAGTTATTGATGAGTTCCATGTAATAATCACTTAAAAATGTCTAAAAAAAAGTATATTTATAGGCTTAAAAAAGATGCATTAATAAAAAAAGTAAAATGTAAAAAAAGTGCCTAATCAAGGTAAATTTTACTGCACACTTAAAATGTGTCTTATAAATGTCTAGAATTTCAAGAATTTCTCACCATAAATTATTTTTTGACAACAATGTTGATTGTGTTATGGCTACTGATGACTGAGACAGGGGGCAAAAATGTTGCCATAGCAACCAAAAGCAACTAAATGAAGACTGAATCATACTGGAAATATTTTCTTCTGCTTGTTGTATCTCTAATTTAATGCTCCTGTCAATCACTTTTTATATACTCAAAAAAGTGCTTTCCATTTTTATGTTTCCACTCTGATGGGGAGTGAGGCAGGTCCAGGTAAAGAACCAATGGTGGGGGTTTATTGGGTTTCCATAGCAACCAAATTCCAAAACCACAAGGTTGTTGCTGTGGTAACATTATTTCTTTACTCTGTACAGAAAATTGTGTCTTTAAATGCCTCTTAACAAGCAACGAAAGACAGGACAGCCTCCATTACTGTCAATAAATTATAATTGCCTATAATTTTAAGGTGCTCTGAAAAACCTAAATTTGGTGGTGGACTGGGTGTGTTCAAAATGCACACACTGATTGCCATTAATGAGTTATATGGACACACTTAATGGAATATTTGACTTCAATAATTCAGTTAATATTCCAGTATCTGTTACATGCTGCCAATTACCATAGAAAATATATTCGACCAATCATTGCCTGAACAGAATAACCCTTTTACTCTGTAAAAACAGGCAATGCCTCACCCTACAGACTTGCTTTGTAAGTGCTTTACGCTAAACTGATTTTTGCCTGTTAAATAAAAAAAAACATTAAACAATTCTTGTATTGTAGTTGCTTACATACTGTTATATCTTTTTCTGATGAACATGAAACAAGAAAAATTTAACATTACAGTCACAACAGGGTGCAGAATTGCATCTCATTTTAATAGTAAAGAGAGAAGTTTAATACACAGAATGATATCACCAAAACATGTCACGATGATACAGCAGGAAGTACATGATAATCAGAAAGTCTGATTTGTGTCCCCAAGCCCAAAAGTATCAGTACACTAGCAAATGTGTTTACAGCACTACAGGAGAAAAGCGAGCATTTGCACCATGTCTGAAGAATTACCCTGATAAACTACTAAAAACAGTGTTTCAAACTAGCATTAACAGATTACAGATTGTGTGGTTATAATAGTGTTCAATCCAGACTTCAAATCAAACAATGTAAAAAGAATTGTTACAGTAAACAACTGGCAGATGAGTGTTTTTAGTTTCCTGTGGAAACAATTTTTAATGGATGACTTAAAAAGGCACAATGGAAGGTAAAAATCATTTATGGTTCGACAATATTCAATGGAGAAAGGGGATATTGAAAATTCTATAAAAATCAAAGATAAGTTAAAGCGTTTGTCACTTTTTGCAGTTTTGTTACACGAGTATTAATGTCATAGAGATGATCAACAGATATCACAATACCGTCACAGTGCTATCTGAAAGGTTAAATCAGAAATGACTGCATTTTGCTACCACACAATGAACATAATCTTCATACTGTATACATACAAAATTACCTAAAATGTAAATGATCAGGTATCCAACAAGTCTATGCACGCCATCACTAGGGGAGATAAAATGTTGTTTTTTAACTTCCCTCAATGCAACATACCTTTGGCTTTCTGATAATGACACTGTGCCTTACAATACATTTTCAAACAGGATAGTTCACCCAAAATTCAATTCATTTTGAAGGCAGCATTCCAGTACACATGACAAATGTCACATTTCCATTCAAACTGAAGTTCTTTACAACTGTCATATGCAGTGGAAAGGCAACTTAAACCTGTGTGACTTTCTCCGTGTTACATAAAAGGGTAAAAACAGATATTGTACATAAAAGTAGAAATTATTGTATACAGAATAGCAGTTTGGACATTCTATAGACTAACTGCTTTGTGTTACCAGGAAGAAAGAAAGCATTTGGTTGTTTGCAACTACTTGAGTGAGTAGTTTTCATTATAACAAATTATGCAACAAATACCTTCAACCAGAAAATAATTCTTAGTGTGGTTATAAACTAATATCTTATGTTTTACATTTCCAAACCTTAATGTGATTGCTTTTAAAAGTAACAAGGCCTTTCTGTATGGCTTTTGCCCTCTCCCTCTCATTTTGCAATAGGTATACCTTAAGAGCCACGAAGATTAAACATTATTTCTGTTTAAAGACATTGAGAGAATGCAAAAACACAGATGATTTTGTCTTGGAGTAGGCTGTACTGTACATATTATTTACAGTGCTATGGAGTGAGCTCAATGGGCTCTATCCTTTTAAACAATGGTAACACTTCAAAATATGGTTGTATTTATTAACATTAGTAAATGCATTAGCTAACATACACTAACAATGAGCAATGTAGTTTCTTAGCATTTATTAATCTTTGTTAAGGCTGCATAATGGAAATACAGATTCTGTTTTTGTTAGCTCACTGTGTATTAATTAATGTTAACAATTCATTTGGATTTAAAAAATGTATCAGTAAATGCTAAATTTAACATCAACTAGTACTATGTTCATGAATATGTTCATTCATTCATTGTTTGTTCATGCTATTTCAGCAACTCTTTAAATAATGTAAACAAATACAACTTTATTGTAAAGTGTTACCAACACAATAAACCATTGCACAAAGAGAGAGCGAGAAAGGGTTACTAAAAAGATTAATCAAGATTATTGATGGTGTTGAAGTTTTTTTCACGTTTTTTTCTTTTTCTTTTTTTTCTTTTTCATTTTTTAACAAGTCAGACCCTTGTACTGTAAAAACAACTATTTGCTGCTTGGAATTCACCAGACCAAGCTTTTTAAAAAGTCAATATGAAAAAGTCAAAATCGGCATTTTAAAAAAATGATGGTTGATGTTCTCTGATCTGACCTACTGTGTGATGTTTTTCTTAGAGTCCTCATATATAAAAAATGAATTTCAACAGCAGACCACATGTACAAATTTGAGTGTTGGTTGTCATAATACAAGTGTAAAATGCAGCATATGCCCCGCATATACTTTAAAGTTATCATCAATCACTACAAATTGGTTATCAAAAAAAAAATAAAAAAAAACACAGAAAATGAATGCAACAAATTCTCAAGCAGCAAATAGTGCACAGACCATCGCTGCCAAGTCTAGAGGACAAAAACCTGACGGTCAAGGGCCGTTTAGACACTTTGGCCACTAGGGCGGCGACGTTGATGTGTCCAAGACAGGGAGCACCAAAAACACCTCTGCGACTGGCCGTTCATGTTGATTGACAGAAAGAGCAGGAGACTACATTGACTCCCCCTGTGAATCATCATCTTCCAGTGACAGAGGCAAGTAGAGATCCTAGAAGTCAAAGGTAAGACAGGGTAAACTGATACTGAAATTTACTCATCATGCTATGTTTATCATTTGCATCCCTTTAAGGTTTAATGTAGATTTAGCCGGTCATTATTGCAACTTGGGGGATCAGGTCTGAAATCACCCAAGGTATTATTTATTCATTAACATGAAATGAATAATTATTATGAATTGATATTTATTTATATTTATAGTGTTTATTGGATACCTTAGCTACAGTGTATACAAAAGGCAAGCCTGTATTGGTTATTAATTTACAAAATTATGCTGTTGGAACAAATAATTGGTAAATTAATTGACAAATTAAATAATAATAATTTAATTTTAATATAATAATAATAAGAATATTTTTTAAACAAGTCAGGTAAATTGAGTGAATATAACTATGTATGTTTCTGAGCAATATTTACAAAAGTCTTAAGCGGCCATACATTGTTATTTTTTCTTGTATTGTTTTCTAGTGATCTCGACATAACAAACGTTTTTTTCTTGTGATCTCGACTTAATTTTCTCGTGATCTTGAAATAACAAAAGTTATTTTCTCGTGATCACGACCTACCACTTAACTAGTGCACATGTTTTTGAGCATTTTATGAAAACGAGGTACACAAATACAAATGTCTGCAGCTCTTAAACCTTATGGTCTATCTTCATAATTCTGGTATTTTTTAAAACTATACATTTGAAATTATGTTGTTCAAGAGTCATAACAACTCAAAGTAGTACAGAAACAGAGTAAAAAAAGGTACAATTTACAGTATATAAAAATGACTCAACTTTATTTAGGGAAAAAGGGGTAAAACTCTGGCCTGGAAAAACCATAAAGATAAAATGGAATGTCTGACCATGTTTTGCTTCAAATTCAAGAATAACACTCTCCGAATAATCTAGTTTCTGTAAACTTTTAAATTTATCTAGCGCAGCTACGCCAGTCTGCTGCGCCATTTACTCAAATGGGTGAGGGGCGCACGTGACATTTTTCCACGTGTATTCTCCAAATTTAATGCAAACTGTGATTCACTGTAATAGTCTTTTGGCTGGTTACAATCTCTGTCCATCAAAACTTTGCAAAGATTGACATTTTAATGAGCCAATAATGCGCTCCCAGGATATTTTGGACTCTCGGAACGATCGTGATTGAAGGAGAGTGACAGGGGAGGGCTCATTTTTTTTGGAAGAGTCTAATCTATTACTAATCGATTACCATAACTGGAAAGTGTAACTGGAAAATAAATGGGAATCTTGCACTTTATAAATGGGAATTTTTTTGCACTTTTTTCAGTTGTTTTGGATAAAACTGTGGGATGCATTTTGTAGAGTGGACCCTTTCATTAAATTGTATGCTGGTGTTTTTCTTTTAAATCGTCCATAATATTAATCCGAACCACGAGATGAAAGGTAAGTGTTGCCGTTTATTTTATTTAAGTTTGAATGTGCAGTCCATGTTTCCACTCCGGGTGTATTGATTGCAAAAACAATTTCAGATCTTGAGTGTTTTAGCTTTCAAATAAGACATAGTTTTTAATAGTAGATTAAATGTTTTATACAAACAAGTGTAATTAAAAATACAGACACGCCTAAGCACACCTAGGTATCTCGTTAATGTTCTTATGATCGTGACATAACGAAAGTTGTATGTGATTACAGCCTATGTTTACTCTATAGAATGTG
This sequence comes from Beaufortia kweichowensis, assembly GCA_019155185.1. Taxonomy (NCBI): domain Eukaryota; kingdom Metazoa; phylum Chordata; class Actinopteri; order Cypriniformes; family Gastromyzontidae; genus Beaufortia; species Beaufortia kweichowensis. Next base: position 5,640,149 of record CM032795.1, on the reverse strand, counting down.
TTGTGTTGTTTTGTTTAGAGACAGCAAAAGTTCGTAAAATATCGCTCATCAGTAATGGACAATTACGTAGTCGTGAATTTAGGGACCGTCTCTAAAGTTACACATTAAGATACACGTTTCTACTTTTAACAGCATTTAAATGGAATGATGTACAGAAAACCAACTGAACAGTGTTCATGTGGTTGTCAGCTAATCCACATTTTTTAGATTTTTGATATTTGTTAAATGCTATTATGATACTGTTAAATGCTATTACACTCTAAAAAAGGATGTGTTATTTTTTAACACATTTTTTGTGTTATGCTGTTTAACACATAATGTGTCATTTTGTGTTAAATACATAAAAGGGACAACACATGTTAAGTTGAAAGTAACACAAGTTGAGTTAAAAGTAACACAAAATGTGTTGTTTTTAAATTAACACAAAGATGTGTCTAGTTCGGGACAACACATATGTGTGTTGTCCCTAACTAGACACATCTTGTGTTATTTTTAAAACATCTGTTTTTAGAGTGTAAAGATAGAAACATATATTTTATAACTTTAAAGACTGTCCCTAAATTCACAAATATCCATTGTTTAAACTTTATTTTTAAAGTCCATTGTGGACAATTATTAGCTACACTTGTGGTGAGAAAACAAATAAATTTCTCTATTCCGTAAATAAATTAAATTAAAAGATTTTTAGTCTACAATTGGAGGTGAAAAACAGTGTGTTGAGAGTGCAGAAATGTGAAAAGGAAAAATAGTTAAGGTGGTGGGAAAACACCCATGAGTTGGTGGAATTTTACCTTCTGTTTGCAGGTGATGCCAGGGCTGGTTGGAGTCGATATAGGAGACTGCTTAGAGATGGGGGTAGAAAGCTGACTACTGGAGCCTGTTCCATTAGCTAGAGAGCAAGACAGAGGAAAAAAGGAAAAGCAATAAAGTGCAAATGTAAAACACAGGGATAAAAAGAGCCACAGAGTAAGACAGATGGAAAGACAAGACAAATTATGGGGTTAGACAGTGCATTAAACTTGTGTCCCCTCCTCTCGCGTATTAACGGATGGCTAATGCTGGTGTATAATCATCTTGTCAACTGTCGTCTAGCCAGATGCGACTGTGTGTGTGTGTCTGCTGTTGTACCTCATTTACATCTCTCTATGAATAGAGACGGTTGCTATGAAACACTTGAGTGGTGTTTACATGTGAGAGTGAAGTGATTCAGCATCATGGCTAGAGTGCACAGTGGCTACTAAAGACTGTTTCAAAAACAGAGTTTTAAGGCTATACAAAACCTAATGACTGGACGCCAAGACTTAAAACTGTACTAGTTAATGAATCGAAAAAACAAAGAGAGCAGAATCTCAGAAGAGAAGCCAAATGCTTGGACAAGCTACAGAAAGTTTGGATCTGGGGTATAAAAGAGTTGTGATCTCAGTCTTTTGTGTTATAATTATATGCATGACCTGGCTAGAAATTAGCTTTGTTATGTGTTGTTGCTTAGTACACTCTTAAAAATAAGGGTTTGGAAAACCAAATGTTCTGAGAAGAGAACAATTATGTTCCAAAATGTTCCAGGTTCAAGAAAGTCAAGTTCTACATACAGCATCTGTTCTTGTTTATGTTACAACAAAACTGAATAGATCGTTAGAAAGTGGATATAAGCTTGCAGGCAGGGTTAGTAATCAATTTTATATTGCATTAATGTCATGTTAACTCATGTTTAGTTTAACTGTGGCTACTTTTGAAACGTATCATTTTAAATGTAACATTTAGACAATTGCAAGGCTTTTCACTTAAAGTCCTCTTTTGTAAGTGCATTACTGTACATGAAGTTCTTATGTACAAAACTATCTACATTTTGTCCTTTAAAGAATCCAGATACCAATGCGCTGATGTAAAAGACCTCTACTGTGATATTGAGAACTTTTTAACCTCCAAAGAACCTAAATGGTAGAACTAAATGGTAGATGCTAAAGCACTAAAATAGTTTTTTGATGAATTTAAGGCAGTATTGGCTATACATTAAACATACAATGGTAAAAAAACTGATAAAGGGAAAACAATAGGAGATAGCTTTTAAAATCTGTTGTTTAAGGTGAACTTTAAACAAAACATGAGCCAAATATGAAATGTACAGAATGTTATGTTTCATTTATTTTAAAAGGAAAGCTGTGCAATAAACCCATGATTTACATTTACATGTGGGCTTAAACAAGGGGAAAAGAAAAAGGAAATAAAATCGATGAAAACATAAAAATATAAATCCATTCACCAGAGAGTGCACAGTGATACAGTAAACTAATAATTTAATACACACAGGTCACAAAAGAAAAGTCCACAAATTAGCTATTCCTTAAAAAACTCTATGTCAAATTTATGAAACAAAACGTCCCTCATACCTTACAGAGCAAATAAAGTAAAAATCAGCGATTGGAAAGCAAAGCCCTGTGATATGTCCTACTTCAAGTTCCTGTTTCACTAGGAAATAGATAGGATGATAGAAATTATTTTAGTTTACCACAAGATGGCAGTCATAACATAATGCCTTTGGCTGTGGAGAGGTCATAGGGTACATATTGTTTTTTAATGTATCAGAAAATTTCATCACTAGTCTTTTAGTTTAACCCTGCCAAATTCAGGTGGTTTACATCATTACATGTTGGTGTTCATATCATGTATGGTTACATATTATGTACGTATTATGGTTATGTATTGCAATCATCAGCTGTAGGATTCATCTCTGGATTTAAAGTGCCTTTTGCATCACTCTTCACATAGAGCAATTGCACTGCTCTCTATACTGTAAAAGTTTTACTAATATTAAGATTTATCTACTGTATAGCCAAATATGCTGCAAATGTAAAGGATTAAATAGTATTACAGATCTTTTTTTAAGACTTTATAAACACTTTGCATTGCTGGTTTCTCTATGGTCCAGTGACCATATTGTGCCAGGCTGGTAGTGTAAATTTAAATATATTTGGTAAAAGATCGGTAATAATAGTCATATAATTTCTTTTTATCTTGTTTTGTGATGAATTTCAGATTGTATTGTATTATATTACATTATAATACAAATGTGTTGAATGTTAAAATTGGCACAGGCCAATGAAAAACACAAACACAAGCAATTATGAGATTATGATAGAATAACACAGGAAAAAGGCAGGGTGTTAAAAATAAATCATAAAAGAACAGAACATTCATAATCATGGATTTAACTGCATAAGCAAATATAAATAGAGAATTGTGAACAAATCATTGCGCTAATTGATCTAATGCATTATTGGACAAAGCAGTTCAGATGTAGAGACAGTTTAAAGCTTGTGAATAATCCATGCGAGCAAGCACATTTCAGCTTTGATGTGAAATTGACTGTAGAGTTAGTAAAGCTTCATTATGGAGTTAAAGGTGTGTTGAGTTGGCATAATTCACATAATTATTGGCTCACTGGAATCAGCCGGAGACTTGCAGCGTCGCACAGGGCCGGGACTCTTAGTGGAGCCTCTCTGTCCTTTAGGAGCCTTCATCACCCGACATTCTACAGTAAGAGTAAGACAGAGAGAGTGAGATAGGGAGGGAAAGACACAGAGTATGAAATAAAGACAGTCATAAGAAATAAATAACAGTGATTCATTTAAAGACATACTTTATGTGTTATTATAATACGCTTTTTTGTACAATTACTGACCATGATACCTGTTTAAAAGGAAACAAAATTAGCAGGGGTTCAGGGTGTTTCTCGACATTCTTTCTTTTTTTTATAAATGTTTTTCTTACCCTCTTCTTGCTTTTCAAGAATCATTAACTAACACCTGCTCTGTCCAGACTAACTGCTGTTATAGTAAAATCCCCCAAGAGAGGAAATGGTACAATCTACAATAACTGTACAATAACATCACCTCCCATTAGATTATTACAGTAAACAGCAGCAGCCAGACACAATGATGTAACAAGCTGTCTGCAGCACATTTAACACTCAACAAAGAGACATTACCAATGCTCCAAAGACCATTATTACCCAAAATGTTTCAGACACTAATATGTCAATGACACTGATTAAGTAATTAACATAAATTAAAAATAAAGACCTAGGTTAATTATTCATTAAATGCTTTTAATGTACATTTTGATCATTTTAAATAGTCATAGCAAATAATTGGCACAATTTATACATGTTATGTGTTTTTTATTTGCAGATTTTATGTGAGCAGGGCCAATTAGATTGATAGCACGTTGTTTTTTACTTTGCTTGACTTAAATGAATCACAAGCACAATTTAAGCACAATTTCTAATATAATATGCGTGTAATATAATATGCTTTATAAAATGGTTAGTTATAGTCCTTGAGTCTGATTGGTCAAAAGCACAGCTTACCCAACAATTCTCTGTAATTGTAAACATATCACAGTCAGCCTGGGACTATTTTTCCCGGCGGAAGAAATGCTTTTAGTGATTTTACTTCTTGAAAGTTGCATTTACACATATTTTTTGGTATTAATATTTGTATTGTGTGGTAACAGTTTTATAAAAGCAATAAGGTATTTAAGACTAGTGCTTTATCCTGAATAAGTCCACTTCGCATGCCTAACAACACCCTTCAGCCATGACTTATTCATCTTAAAGCACTAACCTTGAGCACCTTATTGCTTACTAATATATAATAATATTTTGTTAAGATTCCTTTTGAAAAGACCAGCTTAGACCAGCATAAATGTACAGGATGGTTTATAATAGTTGGTGCTGGTATTGGTTAAGTGCTAATTTTGCTGGTAAACTAGCTTTTTACCGGCTGGTCTTTCTGGTGATGCTGGTTAACCAAAAATCTTGTTGATTTAGCAGGTACATAAAAAGAGCAGCAATTTTTTCTGAGGTCAGGTTATGTGTTTTCTGATGAAAGTGTATCAGCTTTTAGGATTAAACAAAGGCATCAGCCCCAAAACTCCATTGATTGGAGCTGTTGGCATTTATAAATGTCCCTGCAGCTTAATGCACCAATGGGTGTCTCACATAGGCTATTTACATCTTACTTCATCAGAATAGTCAGCATTGTAAATGCAATACATGCATTACTGCTATAAAAATTCACATTATTATTCCTGGAATTCTATTACATACTGCCTGACATTACATCAGATATTACAAGTAACCATGGACATTTTATGGAACAAGATGGGTAATTATACTTGACCTTGGTTATTTTCTTTGAAAGTCCATTAAATAAGCATTACGACTTCTAGACAACATATTAATTTGCTTTTCCATTTGCCTAGCTGAAATGGCAATGTTACTTAAATGATAGACCCTTAATAATTTTATTTACTGCAAATGTGTCAGTTCATTGCTCACACACTAGTATAATATGCTGATTTTTTTACAATTAAAAACATTAGAGATTAATTATTACTAAAGATTTCAGCAGAATGTCTTTAAATTTCAGTAGCATGAAATTATTACTATTATTACACTTGCTTTTTCAACTTATGCTACTTTTATACAATTGTTAGAATTAAATTATTTAACATTATTAACTGGATGATTAAATACTTTTTTTGAATATGTAGAGACTGAAATTGCAAGTCACAGTAAAATACATATTTTACTTTACTATGTTCTCTGTAGATTTTCTGTATAGAGTTCTATATAGAATAATTCTGAATAATTCTGTCCTTCAAAATAAAAACGTGTGAGATAGAAAAGTACAAAGTTTCAAACATAAAGATATACAACACATGAGCAGACATTCTTTAAAAAATCTATTTGATATTGTTTGTATTTTATATTTATATATTAAGCCTACCATTTTCATCCAGAGAGAAATCATCCTGCGCATAGCGAAATTTTTCTGGTCCGCAGGCAATAAAAACATCATCGTCACCAAAGAAATCTTGCAAGCAAGTCACCTGGCAAAACATAAAGACATGATAAGCGACTCATAACACTGCAGACAAACATTTCCAAAGCCAGGACATAATAAGCTATATTTGTAATAAGCTTTATTTTTAAGATAACGTATATACGTTTTAATTGTACTAAATATCTTTACAATATCTTAAAAATACTTCTGTGAGTAAATTGTTTTATTAGGAGTTGTTAGTAATAATCTGACAGGGGTCTTTAGCACGTAAAGTGATACACAAGGAATACTGCTGAGGTAATACTTGCTAGTCTTTGCCAACAGCAGGTAGTTTGTGTGCCATTTGAATGAACACAAATACTTGCTTGACATCATTTGGCATGTATCTTTAACATGTGCTGGCAAATTGAATGATGCTTACATACAGACACATACTGTACACACATTAGACTGTAATACATAGAGAATGTGTTATTGATCCTCCAGCTGTTCAAAACCCTGGGACTTGAAAATATTTGAGATGTTTTAGGAGTCTGCCATTCTATATTCTATGCTAAAATTGGGTCACCAAAAGCCAATAAGAGAGTCCCATTCTTGTCTATCACTAACACACATGCACACACACACACACACACACACACACACACACAGAAGACAGTGATGTATGACCAAGCTAATCTATACCGCCCTTTCTATAAACAGCTAGCCAGCAGGAGAGGGATGTCTGCATAGTAAGTGTGTGTGTGTCTGTGCTAAAAATGGAGATGTGGGCCATCAACACAACGATGACCAGCTGTGTCCAGCCACCCACCATACTAACACCCAACGTGTGTGTGTGTCTAAAGGGTATATCTAGTAGCACTGGGGCTGGTGAGGCTGACACATTGATGTTTCACTTTGTCCTCATTCAAAATCAAAATAAAACACACAAAACACTGACCAGCCCTGATGCAATATCACTCTCGCAAATATAAACATAAAACATTATCAGTATTGTGTTGCCTTAAATTAGCTTTTTAGTATTTAAGGTCTGAAAACATATTTTTTGTTATTTTGACTATTTTCTGCAAACTAATAATATTATATATTAATATAATATATATAATATATTATATAATTATATTATATAATATTAATATATATTTGGAATTTGGAAGAAATATTGCCAATGGTTCACAGAATAAAACAAAGTTGATCATTTTACCTAAACGCATACCTACAGTATAAATAGTAAATTCAGACAATTTTGTAGTTATCTTTGAAAACATCACAAATTTGGTGTGCTTTGATATATGTAACCATGTACAATACTAATAATACTATAAATGTATCATTGATAATAATAATAATAATAAATAATTTTGGTTGGCTTATCAAGCTCAAATCTAGCATGACAAAATGTCAGACATCGTGTGAGTCAAAGAAGAGAAAATACTTCAATGTCTTGTTGTCCCTCCCTACTATCTTTAAGCAGTGTGATGTTTACTTACAAACAATACTGAAAATCTGACATTTACAATCTGTCAATCCGCCTGTCAATCATATGTCAGTCAAGCCCTGCGCACCTGCTGCCCCTTTCGCCCCTTTCCCCCCTTCCTATGCCGTGCTGATTAAATGGAAATTGGGTTTCCTCAAGAGGCGGGGGTGTCTGTAAGTGTCAGAACTGCCTAAAAATGGGCCATTAGGGAGAGGATCTCATGGGACACACAACCTGCAAAGTGTGCCCAAATATACCCAGTCCACTAAAAAATGGATATCTAAAATGTTTTGCCTGACCTCAAAAATCAATTTCTTTCTATGAGCATCCTACAACAAAGAATGACCCTGTGGTCAAAAGGTCAAAGGTCATAAACAGGGTTAGTCTTAAAAGCGTGAGGAAACCATGGAAACAGTTCAAAGAACAAAGCTGGGGCATCATTTCCTTCTCAATCAATGTACATATACGTTAAACATACACATAGATATATTCAGAATAATAATTTGCTTATATTTTCGATATACAATTGTTTTGTTTTGTCATCAACAAAATATTAGGACTAGTCCTGACTGCGGATTCTCCTGAAGGGACAGACATTAACATAAGGGTAAGAGCGAGTGTGGGCCAGTGAACATGTTTGTCTGCAACAGGCTTTGCAAACCCAAAAATACAAGCTGACCAACAGAGATATCCCCAGACCCCAACTACCAGACTGTCAGAGTTTGAGATTGCAGGAAGCTCAGTCCAATGTATGTGAGACTATTTAGTATCATTAGACAGATTTTCCTTGTTACATACAGCCTTGAACTTCCTGCTAACTACTGTATCTCCTTTCATGTGTTTCTGCTGAAACCGGTTCACCTGGTGCCTGGTCCCAGGACTATGGACCCTGTGTCTTTTTGTATAGCAGTGCTAGGATTTTAAAAAAAACAATTTTTAAATAAAATAAGTGAAATATTTTCTTTAGTTTATGTATAATGTTTTCACACTATCTTATGCATTTTTACTCTGTGTTTTATTTGCACACTGCTTTACATGCTTTGGCAATATGAATGTATCAACTTGCCATGTCAAAATAGCATATTGACACTGAAAGTGAAACCTAAGTGAGACCTAAAACTTAAAAGACATTCACATAAAACATGTCTTTGATGAATGAGTGATGATAAAGATACATTGTGTTCACATCACTTTGATGAGGTCATTGACAAACTATTAACTATTGCACTGCTTTTAAACATTTAGCCACTTGACATAACCCTGTTTGTTCTACAGGCAATGGAGAAGTTCAAAGAAATATCATACAAAAAATAAACCTTTATATGTTGCTTGTTATTGAACCAACGTCCATGTTTTAGGAGGAACCTGTCTTGAATTTGTGGTATTTTTGCAAAATCACATTCAAATTTCTTTATGTGTGAGCAAGGGCCAACAGGTCTGTCACTCAAAACTAACTAAATCTTTTACAGTCAGCTAACAGACAGCAACTATAAGATATAATTATGAGATATAAGACATTTTCAGAGCTTCAGATTTAATAATACATTGTGCATGATAAATCATGCATGTAATCTGATAAAAACAACACTTAATGCTTATTAATATTCATGAATCAAGATTAAGCTTGCTCATTACTTTTGGGCGGCTCTGCATGCAGACATGTGTGTTTATTCAAAAAATGTGTGCATGCAGAATCAGACTATATTAAAAAAAAGCAAACCATGCACTTAGGCAGCCATACAAGGAAATGCACAGTAAAGTACAGTAGACACATTTTTTCTTACAGTACAAACCATGATGGATATCGCACAAAAAAGCAAGTGCTTTCTCAGTAAGGCAAGATGTACTGTAAACGGATTGGCTGCACTGGGAGCGTTACATCAATTTGAATTCAGTTTTTGGGGTTAAAAAGTCTTGGTAATAATCTTCTGGATCCTTTACATGAGCACAGCCTGACTGAATCATTTCAATAATTAATAATTGTTGTAATTACATTTTTAAATTGTACACACTGTGCGTGTTATTTTCATTAAGCATCTGGATTTTTTGCTTTAAAGTGTCATGATTAGTCTAACACAAAAAACTGATTTATTTATAATGTACATTATTATTAGACTAGTTTGTACACTCTAAAAACAGATGTTTTAAAAATAACACAAGATGTGTCTAGTTAGGGACAACACATCTTTGTGTTAATTTAAAAACAACACATTTTGTGTTACTTTTAACTCAACTTGTGTTACTTTCAACTCAACATGTGTTGTCCCTTTTATGTATTTAACACAAAATGACACATTATGTGTTAAACAGCATAACACAAAAAATGTGTTAAAAAATAACACATCCTTTTTTAGAGTGTAATTCAAGCCCTCATGACTTCATTACCACAATTAATGAGTTTATACCAAGATAGGAATGTTTTCAAATGCCATAACCACTTAAACATTCCCTAAAGCATATCTAAGCATGTACATAAACACAATGGCACACCCTATACCATCCATCCCTGCTTTACCAGCTGCCATGACCACATGCCTCCTATTCTCCAATAACCACTCCTAAACATCACCACAAATCTAATGTAGGTCACACAGGGGTCCATATAGTGTGTATGTGTGTGTTCAGTTACAATGGGATCAGTACTGCATTATGATTATAATGATGGAAATTACAGAACCATATAATGTAATTAACTAGTCAGAACCAAGAAATCAATCTTTTCAATCTGACTGGTTGACAGACATTACAAGATGTTTTTTAATGTTGTAAAATTGTAAAACTATGGTGCAATTTTAGGTTTTTCAAAGGGACAGTTCAACCAAAAATGAAAATGATTTCATTATCCAAACTACTAATCGTCATTCCAAACCTGTGTAAATGACTTTCTTTCATTTGCCCGACACAGACAAAGATATTTTTAAGAATGTTGGTAACCAAGCAGCATTGGTACCCATTTACTTCCATTGTATTGACACAAAATAAACGAAACATTTTTCAAATATTTTCTTTTGTGTTCCTCCAAAGAAGGTTTTGATTAATAATAATGACAATGGCAAGTTTTAGCGACATTAAGATATAAACATGTGCCAACTAATAAGTAATTCTCTAAAATTCATGCAGACGCTTTACTATTAGATTTCCTCAGATATTCCTAGTTAAGTGGAAACATCTAGAATATGTGTCTCAAAACTTGCGTTCTCACTCCTTATCTGGCCAATCTACTGCAAAGGAATTTCATTACACAACCTTCACTCTGATACCATATAAGGAGGTTTTATTCTTCTTCATTAATAAGAAACAACAGAAGACTGGTAAATCCTAGCCAGTATTTTAAATACAACCCAGACAATTTTAGCTCTGGAATGACCATGATGTCAGATCTTCGCTATCTAGTATCTAGAGTATTTATACGAGCATCAATATTTTCTAGTTTTTTTGGTGAGAAAGTGTAACTGAGGATGAATATGATTGATTAAATATGATTAAATAGATCCAAATAGCAAATTACAGTAAACTACAATAACCATTCAGAAGATCATGTGTATTCATCTGACATGCGAAGGAATTCTGTTCATGTACAGGTCTGATGAGGTTTAACAGCGCAATTAAATTAGTTCTGGTTTTATAGCCTATACAATAAACTGCATGTCATTGTTTGATTAATATCTAGGTCAAGTGTTTTAGTTAATATCTCATTAATTTAAGGATGGTTTCTCAAATACCTTTTCAAATTGCAAATACATGTTGTACAGTTCAGACAAAAGAACACAATAGTAGATATCTGACACAGACATAGCCTCCAGCTCTCTGGAGATGGGTGGTGTCTCTGTGTAAACGCATTTATGTTGCTAATAATTTTATAAAAAACATTAATGACACAAGATTCTTTTACACTTTCTCATTCTTATGTGGTACCGCTTCCAGGAATTAAACGTGAGTGTGCGTGTTCGTGTGTTTATGCAAAGCATATCCCAAAAAATACAGACAGGCAAAGGTGATAGACAAACAGACAAGGGAAGGGGGAGGAACACACACGCTCAGACACAAAAACAAATGTGCTAGAATTTTCTCTAATGTTCCAGGGCATCAATTACTGACAAACATAAAATGGTTTGTGGTTTTAGACCTAATTTTCAAGTAATGAAGAGATTTGCAATAAAAATGCAATTAAATGTCCACCCAGATATTTGATACAGATTACAAGAATTGTATTGTATTGTCTTCTGTGCATGACTATGATAATTAAATGATACTAAAGAGAAGGGAATATGATGATAGAAATAATTGTAATAATGTGCTTACTCTTTCGCCATAATAATAATACTAAAAGAAGTTGTAAACTCAAGGTTCCATAATTCCCCCCAAAATTGTTGAATGTTATTGAAAATGTGTTTGTAAAGGTGGATCAAAAATTCCTGTCATGATGACAGGTCATCAGGTTTATGCTATTAAACAGTAGCAATATATTGTATTACAGACTTCACATGTGTTGACTATCAAGTGACTAAGGTGTCTAAAGTGACTAGGTTACTAAACTTTACCTGAGCTAGAACCTTTTAAATCTAAACAACCCCTGTACACAACACTGCATTTGGTTGGTTGGGTGTTAATGTCAAGCCCTGAATGAAAGTAATATAACTTAAAATACACATGGAGTTAATTCACTTTAAAATTTAAGGCAACAGAAGAATGCAGCACTTCAAAATGTGACACTGACACTAATCATGTATGCAGTCTGTGGAAACATAATTCCATAGAAAGTTCTGCAGCTGGTTGCCAGAAACCTATAGTGAGTTAAGAAAATCCATTCTGGCAATTCTCTTACATGTACAATTAAGGGTTTTTTTAGGATTGTGTTGCATCTGAACCCTGGCCCTTGTGTGTTTGTGGAGGCTGATAAGACAATTGCTATTCTATTCTTCAGATTTTTCCCACATTCTGCAAATAAATTTTTCGAAAGAGTGCAAACACCCTGTGGGTCTATACTGATCCAAACACAACCCATATGCCAAAAGTAATATGTCGAACCTCCTATTTCTATGCAGAGAAAGAGATAAACTGGTTTGAACAAAAAAGACAGTAAAAAATGAGCGTCATCCTTATTCACACTGTGCATTCTCTTATCGCAGCTTCCAGGAGGAGGGATATGCTAATGTTTCATGCATGCTGAGAAGCCTCATTTTTTAGTTTAAGGATGAGCTAAAAGCTTAAAACCACTGGATTAACCAGATCACAAGTCGGCACATTGGACAAAATCATAAGCAAAAAGATATGTTGAAATCTAAAAATATCTGGTTCTAAAATGCAGAATGTTCTTGACTATTAACCTGATAAATGTAACTGCACATATTGAGCACCCAGATGAAACTTCACTATTCAAACTACATTTTTTAAATTTTAGATATTGTATTTTTTATTATTATTTTATTTTATTTACTTTTTAGGTATTTAAAAAAAGTAAAAAATTTGATTAAACTTTTTTAAATTTATGTTCATTTTTATGTAAACTTTTTATTCTTTATGTAAATATTTTATTCAAGAATATTTATTTTTGTCTCTTAGACAAGAATATTACTCTTTCCAATATTATATAGTTTGTCATAATCAGATTAGAATTAAACTATTAAAAATTTAAGTGAATAGTAAAATATGTGTTCCACCTGTGGAATGGTGACACTTAACAGATTAAATACTTAAGCTATCAAAAGAAAATAAATCATTCCTTTGCAATACCAAGACATAAAACAAGTGCCATTTAGTGCTATATCATTATGATCAGATCGCCTGGTGTAGGACCACATGGTTTACCAGGTGAAAAAGTGGTCCAACATGGTATGATGTATCGAAATGAAGAAAATGTCAAATATTATGGTAATTTTGACATCCTTACGGTAAACAGAATTAGGTGATATTTGGTGAAAGGTCACCAAAATAACCTTATCATATAGAAAGAGAATGAATCTTACTCACTAAAGGCTCCAGATTATATCTTTTGTCCTTTGGGTTTCTGGGGAGTGATATCTGTTTAATGTGATTGTTAATGTGATCAACGTTATGACCCATGACACAGTCCAGAGCTTCCTTTGACCAGAACAACAGAGACCAGAACACTGTAACTAACAAACAATGCAGGAATGATACTGCATTTTCCATTATGCTGTACATGCTTTTTATGATCTGGTCCTAAAAATATGACCTAATATAACTTTGTTCTTTGATGAAACCCAGCCTAAACTTTGGATTCATGTTTGGCCAAAAACTATACAAGCATTTAGGGGTGTAAAGAGTAAAGTACTCTGTAAAAATAATTAACTATCTTGCCAAAACAACATCACAAAAAGTGAAAGAACAAATTCAGTTACAGTAAACTAGAGAGAGAGAGAGAGAGAGAGAGAGAGAGAGAGAGAGAGAGAGAGAGAGAGAGAGAGAGAGAGAGAGAGAGAGAGAGAGAGAGAGAGAGAGAGAGAGAGAGAGAGAGAGAGAGAGAGAGAGAGAGAGAGAGAGAGAGAGAGAGAGAGCAGACTGAGATCATTATGAAATGATGGTCTTGACCTCTTTCTCTCCATGTCTCTATCTCTGTCTGTCTCCCTGACTTAATAAAATGAAATGTACTGCAGGCCTACAAGCTTAATAATAAAATTCCTGACATACATTCCCTGGGCAATGTCATTTAACCTGATTTTCAACCAGAAAATATGTCATAGCTGTCCATTTAGGCCTTAAGAAAACAATTTAAAACAGCAAATTCATCGCAAATCATCATTTTCACCTATTTGCATGACACTGATTGATAAAGCCTACAGTAATTTCTGTTCACACTTTGTATCATATTCATTTAACAACTTACTATCTAGATACTTATTTGATATATGAAGAAAGACTTTTTGTATATGTAAAAACTATTACAGAAACGATTACATAAACTATTAAATAAAATAATATTACATTAATAACGTACTAACATATTTGCTAATTTCTGTATATTATAATGCTGTAAACTGTACCCCACAATTTCTGTCTTTCCGGTTTTACAAGCCGAGGAATGACTTTAAATTATCTTAGGTGGTAATCAAGCAATCATTTTCAGAATATTTCGAACCATCTGAGCAGAATTAGCCAGGAAAAACCCGACAAATGGATAATGAATAAAGTAATTCACATCATGCTTCTCTGTGCTGTTCTTGGAGGGTTGCCCTGCCTTGCTTGTTATCTTTCCTTGCAGTTGCCTGTGAGGTCAGACTCAAATATGATGTCATTAACTGTCCACAGTGTCATATGATGCTGCTGCCATGACAACTGTCTGGCCAGCTGGTCCATGCTGCTGACTTATGTGTGTAAAACAGAACTCGCATTGAATTAGTCACGCAGATATACATTTATTATCTTTAGGTGTTTTCTTAAAGAGTCAATGTTTGCTTTATTTGGCAAGTGAATGACTTTTGCAAATGAACAAGCAAACTCAAACAGACTAATACTGAAGGCAGGACTCAAGTTATATCTAGAGAACAGAACATCTGTGCTATCTGCAGTTAAAGTAGAAAGTAAATGTAAGTATAAGGGTATGCAGTATAAGGGAGGTTGGGTGTAGTTAAGCAGAGGGCCATGCTTCATTTCCTTTTGCTGCAGTATGTGTTATATAGAGTAAAGAAGCACACTGCAGTGTGTCATCTGAGAGGGCTGGGTGTACGGTACAGTGGATTTCGAGAGGTTGTCGCTCTACCACATATACGACCTTGTCAAGCTGAACATAAAGCGTCCACTCATCGTATTCCTGCGGCACTATTGTCACAGCAACGGCTGAGGTCCATCACTTGCCTTGCAGATTCGCTGTCGCCATAGCAACAACCTCTGTGATTACTAGAAATCTATTGCCCGCTCACTCAGCAAAACAGACGAGAGAAAGGAGAGAGTAAAAGAAAAAACTCCTCTTGAATGGCTAGACGGATAAGGTGATGTGTGAGGAAAACAACAGAATCTGATTGGCGGAGAGTGATATCATCCGCATATTAATGAGGTTCTATTACAGTTTTGTTTCTACAAGCACAAAGGCTGTGCTGAATTTTAATCCTGAATGTTTCGCCTTCTTTTGGAGGTAAGTGCATCCGCCCCGCCCCTAACCCTGCTTACAGCATTGATGTCAAGGAAGATATATCCCAGCTTTGTACTGCATATACCAGTTACCAAATGGCCCAATCAAAGACATTTTCTGCTTTATAAAATAAAATCTAAAGCACCTGTTATATGTCACTCAATGTTACAGAGCCTGTACTATTTGTGAATCTCTTCCTCAATAAACTACATCTTATATTCTGAAAATGTCCAGACTTCAAACTAGGAGTGTTGCAATATACTGGTAGCTATTGATAGCTATTGATATTGTGTTAATACTGCACATATGATAATATTTATATAATTCAGTGCCAGTATCTAAAACTCTAACACCCTTTAACATTTTGCTTTAAAGAGCTACAATGGTTACAAACTCTTTCCGCCTCCCAACACGTACTATGGGAATGACTCATTGTATAAATCAAGTATAAATTTAACTGACCTTTCTCAAAAAATATTACCCAATAATAGATATTGTGAAAGTATCATTATTCTGTGAATTCTTTGTGAAATTCTGATATTGTGACAGTCAGCTGTAAGGTGTGATGTTGTTGAGTCCAGAAGTGTATTAGGGGTAGAAGATTTATGGTGTAGCGCAAAAAAACACAAGACTGCAGGCAAACAGGGAGGAAGAAAAACAAAATGGCTTCTTGTCCTTGTCTCTCTCTCAGTCTCTCTGACAATAATATTCCAGACAGATACAGGAACAAACGGGTACAGTTTATTATTATAATACAGGCTTACTTTTGCATAGGTATATAATTATTACTGGTGCTTACCAAGAAGGCATTGCTATTGCTATAGGTTGCTATTACTTATACTCAGAGTCGGAGACTTTGAGAGTCCAAGGGACCAGGGACCTAAAGACCACCTAGCAATGCCCACCAAGAACACCCTAGCACCCAGACCAGCACCATTATATTTCAGAAAATATAAAACTTTGTAAACATTGCTAAACCTCACTACAAACATCAATGACATGATGATGTGTTTATTAATATACACATATGCTTGAAAAGCATACAAACCAACAAGGATCTGTAAGCATGTTAGCTCATACATACTGTAAACTCAATAACCCCACATACACACATGCTCACACATTCACAATCACACCTCCGGAAGGACGTGCCGACTGGCAGACTAGCCCACCCCAGCTGGGATCCGTCTTTGTGAAGAGATGTGGTTGCCTAGCAACCAGCTATAGCAGCTGCTGATACGAAAGAAGAGAGAGGAATAGATAACAAATAGGTATTAAACCTTTGAGGAGCTGCTTTTTGCATATCTATCACATTCCTTTACCCATAAATGTCTTTTATGTGACTTGCACCAGGGCGTTGACGCATCTCTCAACACGAGCAAGATAAATACAAAAGAAAATATATAATTCAGCTTGTCTCATTTGGTACAATAAAAGAAATATTTTGTTGTTTAGTTATGTGTCAACCCACTGATGTATACTGAATATAAAGGACAGGTCATGCAAAGTTTGCATGTTTTTTTTTCAGGGACAGGGGCATAACTGTGTGCCATTTCGAATTTAATGTTTGAATTGGAATTGGATGGAATTGAAATGGCAAATTCAAATTTGACTATAATAAAGAAAAATTCATATAGATAACAATAATCATTACAATACGCATTTTCGTTAATATTTTTAACGTTTATTTTTATTATTCTAAACTCTGATGACTTGGTAGTGATGTCGATAGTTGATAGATAATGTTTGGCTTCATGAGCCTAAATTGTTACCAAAACATATTATACTAATATATCACACTTAAAGGTTTCAATTTAATTGCATTTCATAACAAAAATATTCTACCAAGTCATGACCAAACTAGATTTTTCTTAGTGCATTTTGCTTTTTTCAACTGCTAATGACTGTATGTCAGTTCCCCTCATATGTCCTACCACAGTAACCAATCAAAGCATTTTAGAAAAGGAGTGACATCCGTACAGGGCTTGACCCTGAATCCCTTGTCCGGAAGCTGGGATAACGCTGTTGTCAGCGCTTAAGTGTGTAAGACATATGTGACTCCAGTGGGACCACAGTAAATGCTGCAATTACCCATATCAAAGAGGGGTGGGTGGAATAGAAACAGCTTGATGTTAACTCTGCAGAACACACTAATCCTACAATCTCCATCTGTTAGCGTGTGTGTGTGTACGTGTGTGTGTACGTGTGTGTGTGTTTAGACTACCAGATTATTACAAAGATTCACAATGCACAAACCTTTTTTTAAGACCGAACTGATTTTTTAAGAAAATGGTTGTCCTATATATATCCTATCTGACTTTTTCCCTCTCCCCATTTTTGCTTTTCCCTGGGTGTTCCGACTTTCCTAAGCCTGAAGAAAATATCGCTTTCTTAAATATTGTTTTTTAAAATACATTGTCCCAAAGCTTTCAAAACAGGAGTCTTTTCCAAAAAAAAAACAGCCTATAAGGCAGCTTATTCTGACCTATAGCTATGTTTTAAAGTTAAATGACCTCTTGCTGGTCATTTAAAGCAAAAATGTTGTGTTATGTGTGACGTCATGCAATGATAATTTTCTGGGGTGCTAGGAGTGCAAAATTACTAAATGCTCTTATCAGTCATAAAAGCGACAAATGACCTATATTGTCATATGGGTTGAAAGAAATGTCACTACTAGCTTATAGCCACTAGGCTTTAGTTTATGCCACAGGCCGGCACAGCTACTGTACTTGTTGCCAGCTGGAAGAACATGCTGCATTATGTCCTCAAGAGGAATTAGATCCTGGATTAGAACCTTAGTGACTTAGTTGCACTGAATCCAAATGATGTGTGACATCACCACCGCTCCAGCAGTGTCATGCTCTGTTCAAACTGCACACAATTTTGATTAGTCTTTTTTGTATCTGCATTACACTTAGTCATTATGCATTAGCAAACACTTCTTTTACAACAACTGTTATTGTTCAGGAAGAAGAGAACAGAGACTTGGAAATCTTCTCATTGTGGTACTAAAATATGGCTGATCAAGAAACTGAATTCCGTTTGTTTTTTGTTTGCTTGCTGGATTTGTGTTAGATTTTTACTGCTTGTCTCAAAGCATACTGTATGCATTTTTAACAGTAGGCACTATGTTTGTACCATGTATATGTACTGTATTCATCATGCATATTACAATGCATTTCCTACTATTCTTTGAATCCCCCCAACCCCCCCATACTTATATTAACCCCCATCTTATCTAAACATTGCAGGTTTGAATCATTCTATCCTACTCTTTCTCATTAGGAAGCATATATAGAGTTTTGCATGAAAGAACACATACAAGTCTTACACAGGAAGGACAGAGCAAGATAAAGGAAAGCAAGACTTGTATGAATGTCAAAAAAGAGGGTTGGATACAGTTAATGAGCAAAGGTCAGTAAATGAAAAAAGAGGGTCAGAAGATTAAATGTTGAGGGTCAGATCCCTACTGCTCTCCAGATGCCCACTGCTGCTGTTATTTAATGATTTTATCACAGTTCAACAGACATGAAGGATTAAGATGATCTGATCCATATCAAAAAGCATACACACACACAGCTGCACATAATATACAGAACAGCTAAATGATATAGAGGATTTTACATAACCATTAATCAGGAATCAGTCTACCATAAACTACAATGTTATTAATCAAACACGCAAAAAAAGAAGCAGATATTATGTATGTTTATAGAATGATTATATTATTTGAATGTGTATTAGCTGTGTTCATTTTTTTAACACATTTGGCAGATGCTTTTATCCGAAGCGACTTGCATTGCATTATACAATACATTTTTCAGAGTACTATGTGCAATCCCTGGGATTGAGCTACAGGAAAGCTTTTGTTTATTAATCTTTTTCTTTTATATTAAACAACTTTTGAAATGAAAATTTAATATATATATATATTTTTTAATTGCAACATGCAGTATGTTAAAGGAAATGATTGTGAAAAAAAAGTGAATGTGTGTTACAGCTAAATAAATTTAAGTAATAGTGTAAAGCAGAGAATTCTTTTATTCATCAAAGAAGTGCTGAAGGTTGTGTCATATAATTATAAAATTTAAAGACCCAAAGAAGTCTTCTGTGTTTTAAGTGTGTTCATAGTGGTAAAGTAATAAGTGATGCATCACGCAGACAAATACTATGTAATGTAATAAAAAGCAGTGTTTGTCTGTATTTAAACTTCATAATTGTGTCAGCTTAACATCAGACATGGTTTAACAGGTCAACCTTTTACAACAAACTTCTTTCAAATGCTTAAGCTTTAAATTACAGTTTGACAGACCTTTAAATCAGTCTTTTATGAGGTATCATGGTCTATTACGTCTGGTTTGGCAAAAGGGCTACAAAATGCTTTGCATCAATGCTTGTGCTGTTAAACAGGAATGTAAATTAGGAGTGTGTAGTGAGTTTTTAGAACCCTGCACTAGAAATCTACATTCAGTTTATTTGTTTTTACTGTGCTGATGGAGAAAAATGGCTCATGACAGCTTGTTTAAGGGGGTCTATCAGTCATAACTAACTTGACTAAGATGTTCCAGGAGGAAGGGTCATCTGGAAACTGAAAATATGGCAATGGTGCTACTGGTTACATTTATTTTAGAGGACAACAGTAAATAATTAAACAATTAAATTTAATTAATATAAATTCACTGTGGACCTAAACCTTCCTTAAGTGAGAAGAGGAATAAATAGCTAAATGATATTTGGCCTGACACACAGACTACCAAGGAAACATAAAACCCCTTGCTGAGCTGAATTTGATTATTTTGTTGCATGTGTGGGTGTTTGTTTGCTGTATTGGTTTACTTATTTGGATATGGAGTGACAGTTCGTTCCCAAATGTGACACAATAAACAAAAAGTTAAACAAAAGAGTCCATTCATATACACTGACTTGTATATAAATAAATTTGCATGTGAGAGGTTGTGTTTGTGTTGGTTTAATTTATGTTCGGTATCGCATACTACCTTAGTACTAGTGCTATTTTTGTAGTACCTACCTGGAAATGAGGTACCTTCCATTTCCAGTGAAGTCACTCACTGAGTAGTTTTCATTTTAACACAGGCATGTGACAACAATGTATTAAACTACTGCTTAAAATGTTTATGATTGCATATCATTTCATATATAATTTATATATACAGTATTAATACTTGTGTTTTTGTCTCACATACCTGTTTACCGTCCAGCGTGTAAATCCTCTTGACCGCCCCGCTCTCTAGTTTAATGGCCTCTGTGATGTCAGTGAGCACCTGCTCGAAGGAGTGTGCGGTCTTCTTATTCAGCAGAACTCGGACGGCTTTGCGTGGCTTCACTCCGCTCCTCATCACCGTCACCAATTTGGGACGCACAAAATCTTTGTTCTCTCTCGCATCACTGGCTACACGGTTGGCCATCATGTTCTTCTGGCTAGCTGATGCTTTCACGTTGACCGACCAGTTGGGGTTTACATTTCTGGTGTAGTCGACTTTTTTGTAGTTGTTCTCAGAGGCACACACATAGCTCTCACCTGGAAGGGTTGAAATGGCACAAGAAGAAAAAAGGTTAAAGGTGGTAATATTGTAAATAAACTATTAGCTTTTAATACTAACTTGTTGATTTTTGATTGATTGTTGCCCATTAAAGGGATTGTTTACCCCAAAATTAATCTCTTTCATCATTTTCTCACTCACTTCTCACTTTTGTGTCTTATACAGGAAGAGTCATATACAGGTTTTGAATGACATATAAAAATATATAAAGAATAAATGATGACAGAATTTCTACAGGTTGTATTAATGGCTATTGCACATTTTGTGCACCACACAGCAAATCAGTTAGTACCAATTCTAAGTGAATCAGTAATTAATAAGTGTTAATTTGTGACAGTGGGAATCTGTACTTGGACATCTAAGAGATAAAATATGAACCAATTTGTTATGTTGATTTCTCCTTGCATACTCATAGTACACTATGTCTGAAGACACTACTCGCATTATTCATACCACAAAATAGAGTATACAAATAACAGAATAATGTGAACGCGCGTGGATTGTGTGCACCTCTACTATTTTATCTCATCATTCTACAACACATTTTAGTTTATCCCCAACGATCACTTGCCTCACCTCCTTCATTCATCGCATGGCATCGCATTCCTACAGATTCTAAACATCCTAAAACATTTTACCAATGTCATCAATCATGTCCAAGGTTTGCAATGGATGAGAAGACTCTTATCTTTAGATTGTGTAGGAGCCAGAAACACATGTACACACATGCATACACACACATACACACACACATACAGCATTGCGGAAGGACATCCATCACTTGAGGGCAGAAACTGTAACATTCGGAATGAGATAATGAAGAGTGAGATCCTATAAATAAAACATATTGCTTGCAGGTGGGTTGTATTGTTACCTCAAGATATATGCACCACATCGACACTAGGTGCATATACTGTACACATACATATAAAACATGTTAGCACATACAGTCCCCTGGTTTTCTAAAGCACTACACACACTGTGCTAAAGATTTTAAACATATTCCTCAGGGCAGCATTAATGTGGGATGTAAATCAAACACTTCTGTATGATTCATCTACCACATTCAGCTTCTTGATTCATCTTTCACCTTCAGCAATTACTGACTATGCAAATTTATAAATCCTGTCTTACAAGAGATTTATTCTTTATATGAAAGCACTTGCTGCTTCCAATTGCTAAAATAATTTAGGATAATGAAATACCAAGCAACAGAAATCATATATCATATATTTAAAGTTGGGCATGCTCAGATACAGACATTTTCACCAATATAACCAATATTTTGATGCTAAATTGTCATACAACTACACAGTCGTGTATGTTGTCATCGACATGACAGTGGACAGTGTCCAGTGACAGACATAAAACTACAGCAATGCAGGAAATCATTTGCCTGAGACAATTATTAAGTTAAAAGGTAATTTTGTCATTATAAAACAGAATGCAACAACTGACCAAATAGAATCAGTTAATTTGAAGAACAATGTAATAAGACCTGATATTATCTACTTCTAATTCTTGTATAATGAACCAATTATGATAATTAGATCATCTTTTAATACAGGCCTATCAACCTGGTCACCAATATTTTGTGCAGTCTGTGTAAAATACCTCTTAAAATTAGTTTTCAGACATGCAAGTGGAATACATGAGTTCGGTATGTTTCCAAGTACATTAATTTATTTTAGTGTATGGACTGACGGCAACACATAATATATGACTAAGCTTTCTGACCATTGAGCATAATAAATTAGTTGTATACAGTAAGAAGGTGTGTAAAAATTGGTTTTAGCGTGCAAAGTCACATTTGCTACAAATTTAATGGCTTTTCAATCAGCACATGCCATATTACATTTTGTCATAGCTTGCCTGTTATTACTGATTTAACTTGTTTTCATCATTATGTCAAGTTATCGTCAAACAATAATATTCACAAAAATTCTGTAATAATATTTTCCTAAAGACAAAGCTTACTAATACTCCTCCTTACCTTCCTCCAGCTCATCCAGAGTGCTAATCTTGCATGTTCCATCGATGGTAAAGATGTATCTGACCCCTTGTGGCAGGTTGATGTGGTCAGACAGGGAGCGTGTCAGGTCAGCCAGCAGTGCGTCAAATGTGCGGAAACGGTCATTGGCAACTGCGTACACAATACCTTTGAAGTACCTGTCGCCATTGCGATAGAACCGCACCTTCTTAGCCTTCTTCTCATTGGTCAAAGCCTGAAGGGTGCGTGTCCGATAGAAACTGCAGTGAGCGCTGTGAGTAGGACTGGGAAGGCCATTGGCCCGTCCTCCTCGTGGGGTTCGAGACGTCTTGTCCCGCTCATCAAAATGGCCGAAATCCAGCTCCATGGCAACAGTTTCAGAGGGGGCGTCCATAGTGGTTGTGAGGAGAGATTTTATACTGAGGAATTGTGGATCTGTGCAGAATTAAAAAACAAGTACAGAAGTATTTTTAATGACGCTTACAATCCACACTTCTACTCTGACTAATGCAAATATAAATCTGTAAAGGTCTATATCTAAAAGTTAAAAAGACTGAATGTCACAGTACATTGTGCCAGTTGTGCTATTATTAAGCTTTACCTCTAAATGCACATTGTACTATTACAAATCCTAATACAAAATGTTGAAAACAACATTGCAATAAACTGAACATTAAACCTTATCCTAGTTGATTTACGAAAAGTGAATATCTATTTATACAGAAAATCACAGACCTCACACATACACTGCACAATATGTACACATAATCATTGAGAAGCCCACACACTCCTCACTGGCCTACATACAGCAGACCCACACGCATTTCAATGTCACTCATGAGCTATTATTAAATATCCCCTGTGGAGACGTGTTTCACAAAAGGCGTTTAAACAAAGGAAACTGCAAGTGTATATGGTCATTGATACAATTATCACATAGTTTATATTGTAGCGACACTAAGAATACACAGAGACACAGGTTTTTTGAGTGTACACAATACTGAACATGTTAGCACTGATTTCCACCATATTCCACATATATTTTCTGAATTGTTCCTCAGTAGCTAGTGTCCATGGCAACAGCTACACATGCTCAACATGCTCCATGAAAGGATGCACCCTTAAAGAATGAGATCTAATGTACATGTCAGCAACAAGTCATACACTGGCCGTCAGTGCAGACTATTTCAATGCACCTGATTCTTAACATCACAATTCCATTCACTTTTTTGTCGTTACAAAGAAAAAAATATCTCTTTGAAGACATTCCATTTAAAGATTTGACTGCATTAACCTTAAATGCATAGAACCGTATAGGCTAGATAAATTATGAAAACTCTATCTACCATATACAGCAGAAATGAAAATCACAATATCTGTTGTATTAGCTAGAGTAATCCAATAAAAGGGATTTTTTGGGTTTACATGTCTACTGTAAAAAGCTGGGTTTAAATTTACTGTAAATAGACCATCATAAAAGACCATCATAAAAATGTCTTTTTAAAATAAATCTGATTATCCCTGACCAGACTTGCTGGTAAAACCAGTTACCAACTAGATATCAACTAAGTTATTCCTTTCTCTGTCCCACTTTTTTCTCTCTGATTAAAGTCCAGACTGAGAGGAAAGCAGTCAGTTCCTGGGCACAGCATTCTAGTGGAGCAGCGCCAGAACTTCTAAAACACAGCTGCTCTTTTTAAACAGAACTCTCTCTACCCCTTCACAAAAGAAAAGAGAAAGAAAAAGAAAGTGAAAGAACCAGAATCTAAGAAGTGTGTAACTGTCTGCAGTTCCAACTGTATCTTTTCACATCAACCGTTTTTGAAGGACAAAGTGATCAAACAAGTGTAAGAACATAAAAACGTCTGGCTAACCTCAGAGTCTCTCACATACACACCCACTAATGTCCAGATCCAAAGTGAATCTGCAAACAAACAACTTATAAACTGTCAATAGTGTTAAACATATCATTGAATTATCAAAAAATATCTCATAAACAAATGGGGGAAGCACTGGGGATGTTTAAACCTGTGTGTACTGTATATCAACCTAAACTGGTTGGCTGGTTTAAGCTGGTCTCTCATACTGGTTTAGCAGGCTGGTTTTAGATGGGCCTTCATCCTTTTTTTAAATGGTCAAGCTGGTCTTAGCTGGTCAGACTGGGCGACAGCTAAACACCAGGTTGGCCAGGCTTATACCAGCTTGGCCAGACTGGGAGCACCAGCCTTTACCAGCTACTTCCATCTCAAACTAGCTTAAACCAATTAACCAGTTAGGGCTGGGTTAAGCTGTTTTATTAGCAGGAATATATATATGTGTGTGAATAGGAGTGGGTGGGTGTGTTTGTGTGACCAATCTGTGCCCCATGCTTCCACTTCATAAACAGTGGTCATCTGTCTAGCTCTTTGTTAATAATGCCTCCTGCCCCCAACAAGACTTTAACAATCACACACACCCCTCCCACCCACCTTCTGCTGCCTCAGAACGTCATCAATATTCCCATTCTGTTACCCCATCTGAGCACACACTCCCTCAAAATACTTCCCTATATCCCCCCAAACCAACACTGGATCAATAAAACTACACTGCTCGCACAGTCCTGTTTCATATTACTCACAGTTCTATTCAAAGACAAATCAATATCCACTCATCAACATCCTGATATGTTTTTACTCTTTTTTAGTCATTAGAAAGGTTTGATGTCAATAGCTCTTATCCCTATTCCCTGTCTGGCAAATAGCATGTCATGTCCTGGATTTGGGCGATTAAAGGTTTTGTTTAAAATTTTGCCTGAAGAGGTACAGTCACTCAAATAACAATACAACCCCTGTGATGAGAGATAGACAGTTTAACTCAGCAACAGCAATGTGTGATTTCCATAGCAATAATACCCAACAAATAGAGAAGGTGTGACTCTTCAAAGAACATAAAATAGTTATTTTATTTTAATGTGCCCATTTATGAGGAAAATGGACTGTTATGGATGGGACAATTCTGAAAACAGCACTATTAAAATCATGCTTTAAACATAAAAAATAAAACATGAGACACACATGGGCATTTAAACCATCAAATATTGATAGAGAGAATATCTGTATGGTAAAAAACTTTTTCATGTTTTTCACGTATTTTTATTTATTTTTAAGCACCACATTTGTGTATGACCATCTGATAAAGTCCTACTTAAAATTTCTTTGCTTGGGTGGTGTTAATTTTTGCTCTGTTAGAGTTTATATCAAAATATCTTACAATTGTAGAAACTGTTAAGATCTTTTCCAACACTCTGGAGAAGATAAATGTGATATAACTAAAACTTATTTAATTAAATTACTATATAAGAACTGAAAAGTAGGAGATGTCTCAATTTCTCCATTATGTCTCATTTTAAATACAAAACTAAAGGAGGTTTTTACAGGTTTGTATTACAACCACTGTTCAGATATCAATGGGAGATGTCGAAGGTTAAAGGTGACATTTTTTCTTAATCCTTTAGGACTGATCAAAAATAGTTCAAGTGCTTCCATCTCTATTGATTTATTTTGAGGAATCCTATAAACGCATTTCATTGCCACACAGCCTTAAGACACCCCAATTAGCTCTTTAATCAGCACCTAAAGCCTGACCTCCTCTATCTTTAGCCTGTAATAATGGGATTTCTGAGAGTTAGATTGTTACTAGTCAGCACACTTAGTTGACTTCCTAAAACCAGTCCAAAATCAACAAACAGTGTACTTAAGACAGCGGAGAAAAAAGTGGTTTGTTTTCTATGTGCTGTCCATTATTCTGTCCATGACACCACTCTCCAACAAAAAACACCACATGATCTTGCCTCAAACTAATTATGCAGAAAAGTTGTGCTGGATATTGCTAGGATGCCAAGTGTGAAAAAAGTCTCAAATATTTTCAAGCTTTCCATTGTCTGACACATAAGCTTAATTAATTCATTAATAAAATAACTTTCTCAAAAAAGCTATAAGACAAATCGTTCATATGTATATCTCAAATAGTAAGACACAAAATAAACTTGGGTTAGAGATTTGTTAAAAGTCTAAGCAACAGGCAATGCTTCACTAGCAAGCGTCACAATCATGGTTTTAGTATAAGCGATTTCTAGTGGCCAGCAGTTATGACACATTTATGGTAAGCAGTTAGAGCAAATGGTGCTGCGAGGTTGTCCTGCCAATAGGGCGGTCTGTGGCTTTTAGACCTGGGCCTGTGTCCAGTGTGACTGCCAGCAGGGATTGGAGCAGCTTTTTCAATTAAGGCCTGTACTACCTCTTATCGTCTCAACTTAGAACACACACGATACACACACAATACAATAACACGCAGAATATCACAAAAGTATTTAGCTATATAGAGAATTTAAAAGTTTTGTATTACATTATTAAAGTGCAAAACCAAATTTTGGAAAAGCATATTCTTATTTGTTGTGACCACATGTCTTCACATGTAGGTGGTAAAGGTCTTTACCACTTACACTGTAATTCAAATTGATTATTAAACATACTTAAGCTTATTTATATTATATTTATATTTTATATTATTTATAAATGCAGAAAGGTTTGTTAGGAGATAGAATACATAGTGTGTACAGTATAATGCCTATGGAAAGTGTACAGTCATTATGCCTATGGAAAGTCCCCACAATGTATAAAAAGCAAATGTGTGTGTGTGTGCACATGTGTGTGTGTTCTGCATCACTGCTGATTTATAGGTCTGTTAATGTCTAATCCTGTGACACATGTCCCTCTATAATAGCAAAAAGAGAGGGATTACATCTCTATTGTGGTCACACTGCACACCTTGAGTGCTTTTTTATTGCCATCAGTGATGCAGAGGGGGATTGGGTCTGCTCCACAGCTGACACAAAGGCTCCTACACACACCCACCCAACCACCCATGACAGGCTCAGATGAATCAAACATTCACACAACCGGCAGCTGAAGCCCACTGACTCAGCAAGACAGCGTCATCTAGGCGTGTTTCATGACAGTTATTACAGACAGCATCCTTACTGTTATTAAGATGCCTATAACTATAACATTTAGTCTCATTAAACCAGTAAGACACCCATGGAACCAGTTTTATCCATGAAACACAAAGGACGATTTTTTTGCAGAATATCTCGACTGCTACTTTCATTACAATCAAAATGCATGAGGACTTGAAGTATCAAGATCCTCAGATTAATGGTATTGTATGGCTTCAGAAGACTTGGAATATATCAGATGCACTGTCTGGATTACTTTTGTGGTACTTTTATATTGATATTTTGTCATTTTACAACCTTGACAGAACCCAGTCCCTATTCATTTTTGTTGTATAAAAAACAGAAGCCTAGATGTTTATTTTGTGCTTCAGCTAAGAAAGAACAACTTTAAGGTCAGTAAATGATTAATTGGCCTGTTTGGGTGATCTACAAAAAAATGTGATTGCCATAATATTACTGTTGGACAAAACAGTTAATACAATAATACCATTAATTTTATGGTAATACTTTTTAAGGAAAATACCTGTACCTGCTATTGTTGAGTTTGGGGGAAATAATTAATTCTGATGTCACACATTTCCATGTGCTGCAGTACATGGAGCTCGCTAACACATCACATGGTGAATCACACACAATGAGTGGAATTAAATCGGTCATAGTAAAAAGCAAATGGTCTCAGAGGGAACGTCCGTACGCACCCCCCTCTCTCTCTCTCTCTCTCTCTCTTCTCTCTCATATACCCACCCACCCAGAGCACTATGCAAGCCTTTTCCATTGTGTCCCTTTGGCACATGCTGCACTACAGCAAATTCAGGATGGGTCTAATACTGCAGACATACACCCTGCCACCCCCTGAGTGTAGAAAGTCCACTCTACAATATTTCTTTGTAACAGTAAAGTGTACTTAGATAAGTGAAGTACACCCACATAAATAATCCACCCAGTACACCCAGTGCAAAATTAGGATTAGGACCATGAGATTACCTTTAAAAGTAGTATGACATCATTCCAAAACAATACAGAGCTATACATTACAATTATACAAGTTGAAACAGAAATAAACAGAAATTCCAAAATTCCAATTAGCATGACAAAATGTTTTTTATAAATAACATAAGAAGAAAAAACCCATTTAATTAAATTACGGACATTCCGTGACAAAGATTCTCTTACACGACATTATTTTATATATCAGGTCTGTCTTCAACCACCTGAGTACATACACCAACATTCTGTCTAAGTCTAATACTCGTCATCCATAAAGTCGTAAACTTATTAAAAGCCAGTATAATAACATCAAAATATGTTAAACAGGCGTTTAGACCTTTACAGCATGCTTGTCATTTAAAGTAAAAGTATACCGGTCTTTGACTTACCAGCGTAGTGGTGCGCTGCTGTGTGTAAGTGTGTGTGGGTGGGTGTGGATGCTGCAGGATAGAGCTGTGCTCCGTGTCTTTGTCTGCCGCTACAGCTGCTGTTCTGCCTGCGATGTTTCTCTACCGGGTCCTAACGCCGCCCCGTACACACCCACCGAGTAAAGTCGACGCCTAGTACAGGTTGCGTCCAGAAAAATTTGCTTTCATGAGTTAATTCATTGCTAATGAGTCGTGAACATAACCTGTTGAATATACTGCAGTCAAAGAGGTTATTGTCTGTGTTTGAAGTGGAATACTAGCTGACTGCATTATAAGGTACACTGCAGTGTACTATTAATATTCTACCATTACATGGGTATTTAGCATTCATTGAATAAGTGGCATTCAAATCTTATTTTATCATATATTGTATGGTTTTGTATTTTTCAAGTCTCACATTTCTTGAGCTGAAAAATAAGTGTTTAAAAGTGTTAAAGTGATTAATATTAAAATGATTATGATTCCTCAAATAAACAGGAAACAGAAGGTCCTCTACATTGCAGTTTGGATCACAGATTGTAGTACTTTCATTGTGTACTGCATATTTTGGCAAATGTATACTACATAGTATAACAAACAAGAGTGTTTCATACAGGCCCCTAGGTGTAGTGTGTGATTGTTTTTGTGTGTTGGCTTCAGACATAAAGCAACTTCAGGGACAAAAGAACTAAGAAAAAGCACTACTGGATTCTAAAGGACCACTACTATAAACATTTGCATACATTTCCTTTCTGCAAGAATGCAACAATGAAAAAAAATAGTAGGAATACTAAAGTTAACATTTTTGGATTTAGTTTAGCCTCATGTTTATATTATGACAAAAATGTATTATATTTACTTCAATTCATCAAATAATTTTGGTCATAGATGCTAAAATACGGATACCTAAATAAACATTACTGTAACAGAGCCTATTCACAAAGCAGCTGTGTACATTGCTGAGAAACTCCCAAAGAAGGTTTAGCACTAGGTTAAGCATGTCAAGCATGGATTTTTTCATTATTTTTTATAAAGTATTATTTTAATTTTTTAATTGTATGAATTATTTTACGTGCCTCACAGACCTTTATTTCTGGTCTTTAATGCTGATCGGTCAGCAGCTGTTTTTATTCACAATAAATCAGAGCTATGACCTTCTCACAGAGGTACACTGCTCAGCACCCGTCACTGGGTCAGAGACATTATTTTAATGAATATATTTTAACTAAGATTATTTTTATTATGTGCCAACAGTTACAGAAAAGCAATAATGCTCTCAAGGTTTATGATATATTGTGAATATATTCACAGTTCCAAGGGCTGCTTTCCCTCAGTGCTTTACTGTGGCATTTAAACATGACTACATTAACAAAAGAGCATGGCCTCTCGAACCTCATTGCTAAATATCATTACGTCTACTGTTATTTTAGTTATCAATACAATAACATAACGCTTTACCATAACACTTGCCTGCTTGCAGTTGTTATAAAACTTTCAAATTATTCCCTTATACAAAAACAACCACATTAAACAAGCAATTTGAAGAATTTGACGCACCAACATGGCATGAACTAGATACAAGAGATCGCTCTGCATCAACCGAAGGCGTCGTATGATTTTATGTTATTTAATTTATAACAATTAGTTTTACAATTGGGAGTTCTTTAAATAGAGATTAAGAGTAAATTGCTGCCTATCCTTGTATTGTCTATTTGGTTAAGTTTAAATTTTAGAATTCATAGGTTATGAGAAATCTAATTACTGGTCAGACAGTGTAATTAATGGTCATATTACAATAATCATAAAGAAGTATTAGTAATTAGTAGCCGGTGACATTTTTGGAGTAGTTCAACAATACCTGGAATAGACAAAACACATGCCAATACAAATGCACACATATCTGTTTTTTATTTTGCTTTGAAGATTGTGTTTAACTGTGAAAACTGCTGTGGGTTAGTAGACACTGAGCCATTCATTGCTTATTATATAGATCTTTGACCACTTCAAAGAATCAAAGATTTGGACCACAGCATTGAAAAAAATCCTGTGATGTGAGACGGGTGTCAAAGAGGTAAGGAAAAGGATTTACCAAACAACTGTGTGATGTTTTAACCTTTCTATGTCAACCACAAAACCCTTTAGTGTCTTTGTTTGATATGCTACATTTGGTTGGCCACGATGTTAGTTATAGTTAATAATTATAGTTAATGCATGGTTGAATTACAAACTAATTTCTGAGCTTCAATATCAGCATAATTCAATGTTAACAGTACAGAACCCATGTGTGACATCATTGTGAGTCACTAGAGTGCATTGTTAAATGAAAAGACAGTAGTTTTTCAGTATGCTAGTTAGATTATTGGCCCCAAACAATCACAGGCAGGTTTATGTGTTTAGGAGTGTTTCTATGCCTACATGTAAGGTGAAAGTGAACCTGCTGGTGGTGTGTGTTTGTGATGAGGAAATATTACTAACGATTTTTAACAATGATTCAGGATTGGGTCATGCACATATACATCACTACAACAAAAACATTCAAAAGAAAAAGGCTTTGCCTGACACATGAAAGCATGTTATCCCCATCCCTTCTAATGAGCCGTAATTCTTTCATCTTTTCTTGTTTTGCCTGTTATGGCATAATGGAAAACAATAAAGAAGAACATTATTCACATATAGTCACTGGATAATCAAGCATTTGAGTGTGCAAATTATTTTTGGCATCTTTAAGAAGCGATAAAGATATTGAATATTGATACTGAAATTGTGTGACATTGGTGCTTTTTAAATGTGCAGCCTGATCTCACATATATTTATAAATATTTTACGAGTTGGCTAATTCGTACAAATTTGTATGATGTACCTTGTACAAAAACATACGTTTAGTAGGAAAAAAGTAACGATAAAGGCACTCCCCTAACCCTAACTTCACTGGGGAGAAGACAAGTCGTACTTGAGATCGAACAAATTCGTACATACGTAAAATACAAAAAATTCCCATGAGATTACGTTGGAATGTTACATTTAGCACTTTTATGTCTGTTTCAAACTAAATGATTTTGACTCCTAGATTGTTATTGTAAAATGGACATGAAACATATTGGACTACATCTTGCTGACCGACCAACAACACCGTCCATCTTTAACAATATGCTTGATGTCATTGAGGAGGCAGAAAGTAGCGAAAAAACAAGAGAGTAAACAAACAATGGCTATATACTATATATATACACTATGGCTATAACTGTTACCGGACAGAAGGGACGGAGTCAGCGGATGCCAAACAAAGGGTGTCTTTAATAAAACAAACACAAGATGATAAAACAAAACAGGAATGTAACTTAAACAAATACTGTCCTTAGAAGTGCTGATGGGTAAAGGTGAACACGGACGACGAGAAGACGATGAAGACGACGAGATGAAGATAATCCACTTGTAGTATATCACACACAGGTAAGAGTCCGGGTAACATTCGTTTAGACAGGACAGTGACTGGTAGGGGGTGAGTGTCCTTTATACAAGAGTGGTGATGATTTGTTGGTGATGATGATGATGACAATGAACAACAGGTGTCTTGGAGGTGCAGGGTGACATGGGAAGTGAAGTTTAAACACACGAAGACAGGTGACATCGTGACAGTACCCCCTAGGCGCGTCCTCGCGCCACAAGATCCACGGAGGGGGGAGGGGGGAGAGGGAGGCTGGGTGGGTGGTCGAGGCCAGGAGGCCCGGGGTCAGGATCAGGAGGCTCGGGGTCAGGATCAGGAGGCTCGGGGTCAGGGTCAGGAGGCTCGGGGTCAGGGTCTGGAGGCTCGGGGTCAGGATCAGGCTCTGGCGCCGCTTGTGGCGGCTGTGACCGCTCTAGGGCTGACTGCGGTGGCGGCTGGGACTCTGACCGCTCGGGTGCAGGTGGTGGCGGCTGGGACTCTGACCGCTCGGGTGCAGGCTGTGGCGGCTGTGACCGCTCGGGTGCAGGCTGTGGCGGCTGTGACCGCTCGGGTGCAGGCTGTGGCGGCTGTGACCGCTCGGGTGCAGGCTGTGGCGGCTGTGACCGCTCGGGTGCAGGCTGTGGCGGCTGTGACGCTTCCGGGTGCAGGCTGTGGCGGCTGTGACCGCCAGCGCAGGTGCAGGTGGCGGGCGAAGATGGCGCGGCGGCAGCTCTGGCGAAACTGTGGCGGCGGCCGACGCTCCTGGCTTAAGACTGCGGCGGCGGCGGCCGCTCCGGCGAAGACTGGCATGGCAGCCGCCTGGCGAAGACTGTGGCGGCGGCAGCTCTGGCGAAGACTGTGGCGGCGGCGGCTCTGGCGCAAGACTGCGGCGGCGGCAGCTCTGGCGAAGACTGCATGGCGGCGGCATCTGGCTGGCTTAGACTGGCGGCGGCAGCTCTGGCGAAGACTGTGGCGGCGGCCCGGCTCTGGCCAAGCACAGGGACTCAAGCGCCAGGAACAGGGGACTCAGAGCGCCCGGGAACAGGGGGACTCCTGCTGCCGGGGAACAGGGGACTCACTGGCGCCCGGAACAGGGGACTCCTGGCGCCCGGGAACAGGGGACTCCTGTTGGGAACAGGGGACTCACAGGCGCCGGGAACAGGGGACTCACAGGCGCCGGGAACAGGGGACTCACAAGCGCCCGGAACAGGGGACTCTGCGCCCGGGAACAGGGGACTCTGGCGCCGGAAACAGGGGACTCACAAAGCGCCCGAACAGGGGGACCTCGCAAGCCGCCCGAACAGGGGACTCCTGGCGCCCGGAACAGGGGACTCCTGGCGCCCGGGAACAGGGGACTCACAAGCGCCCGGGAACAGGGGGACTCCTGGCGCGCCGGGAACAGGGGACTCATTGGGAACAGGGGACTCCTGGCCGGGGAACAGGGGGACTCACAAGCTGAAACAGGGGACCCAGAAACTGGGGCCTTAGAGGAGACAGGAACCGGGGACCTAGAGGAGACAGGGACTGGGAACCTAGAGGGGAGACAGGGACTGGGGACCTAGAGGAGACAGGGACTGGGGACCCAGAGGAGGCAGGGACTGGGGACCTAGGGGAGACAGGAACTGGGGACCTAGAGGAGACAGGGACTGGGAACCTAGAAGAGACAGGGACTGGGGATCTAGGGAAGACAGGAACTGGGGACCTAGGGAGAGATAGGAACTGGGGACCTAGAGGAGACAGGGATTGGGAACCCTAGCGGAGACAGGGACTGGGAATTCTGAGGAGTCTAGGAAACAGTCTGGGAATTTTGGGGCTTCTAAAACACAAACTGGAAACTCTAGGACATAGTCTAGGAACTCGGGAAACTCTAGGGCGAGTCTGGGAACTCGAAAACTCTAGGCGAGTGAGTCTGGGAACTCGGGAAACTCTAGGGCGGAGTCTGGGAACTCCAGCGGCCCTCTTGGCCGGACTGGAGGCTCCGGGAGGCAACCCCTCTTGGCCCTGGACTGGAGGCTCGGGACGGCCCTCTTAGCGGGACTGGAGGCTCGGGCGGCCCTCTGGCCGGGACTGGAGGCTCGAGGCAACCCTCTTGGCGGGACTGGAGGCTCGGAACGGCCCTCTTGGCGGGACTGGAGGCTCGGAGGCGGCCCTCTTGGCGAGGACTGGAGGCTTCCGAGAACAGCCCTCTTGGCGGGACTGGAGGCTCGGGAGGCGCCCCTCTTGGCGGGACTGGAGGCTCGAACGGCCCTCTTAGCAAGGACTGGAGGTTGAGGCGGCCATCTTGGCCGGGACTGGAGGCTCGGGAGCGGCCATCTTGGCCGGGACTGGAGGCTCGGGAGCGGCCATCTTGGCCGGGACTGGAGGCTCGGGAGCGGCCATCTTGGCGAGACTGGAGGCTCGGAAGGCAGCCATCTTGGCGGGACTGGAGGCACCGAACGCCATCTTGGCCGGACGTGACTCGGAAGCGGCCATCTTGGCGGGACGTGACTCGGAAGCGGCCATCTTGGCCGGACGTGACTTCGAAGCGGCCATCTTGGCCGGACGTGACTCGGGCGGCCATCTTGGCCGGGCGTGACTTCGAGGCGGCCATCTTGGCCGGAGGCGTGACTTCGCTGGAAGCGGCCATCTTGGCCGGGCGTGACTCTCGGAAGCGGCCATCTTAGGCCGGGACAGAACACGGGGAGCGGCCATCCTCCGGCGTGACAGAACACGGGAAGCGCTGCCATCTTGGCCGCTGCAACACTCGGCGGCGGCCATCTTAGCCATGCGGCAGAACTCGGGCGGCCATCTTAGCAGCTTGGCAGAACTTTCGGCGGCAGCCATCTTGACCGCGGCAGAACTCTCGGGGCGGCCATCTTAGCAGCGGCAGCACTCTCGGCGGCGGCCATCTTCGCCCTTGGCAGAACTCGGCGGCAGCCATCTTGACCGCGGCAGAACTCCTCGGCGACCATCTTGACCGCAGCAGCACTCTCGGCGGCGGCCATCTTAGCCAGCGGCAGAACTCGGCTGCGCCACTTGGCGACAACAACCGGAGAGGGAGGAGTGTTGGCGGTAGTGCTAGGTGCGGTGGGAGTGGTGGTGGAGCGCTTCGTGGAAGGCGGCGACGCAGCCGCTTCAAATAACTCCCGGAAAGCATCCGACTGACTCATTCTGTTGTGGTCCTGTCTTCTGTTACCGGACAGAAGGGACGGAGTCAGCGGATGCCAAACAAAGGGTGTCTTTAATAAAACAAACACAAGATGATAAAACAAAACAGGAATGTAACTTAAACAAATACTGTCCTTAGAAGTGCTGATGGGTAAAGGTGAACACGGACGACGAGAAGACGATGAAGACGACGAGATGAAGATAATCCACTTGTAGTATATCACACACAGGTAAGAGTCCGGGTAACATTCGTTTAGACAGGACAGTGACTGGTAGGGGGTGAGTGTCCTTTATACAAGAGTGGTGATGACGGTCAGGTGTTGGTGATGATGATGATGACAATGAACAACAGGTGTGCGGAGGTGCAGGGTGACATGGGAAGTGAAGTTTAAACACACGAAGACAGGTGACATCGTGACAATAACATAATGAATGATTTGCTAGCAAAAAGCTTTTTAGCACAACTTGCAACAAAATCAAGAGCTCTTCAGATGGCTCCAAAGGGTCTCTATTGCTGCTTCCGGGTGGGGCAGTGTTTTTTTGGATGCCTCTTTCTCACTCTTCAATCCTCAGCTGTCTTTGCATTCTCTGCTTCTCAAACCCAGCTCATATCACACATTACTATGATTCAAGCTGACCACAATCTCAATTACACAGCTGTTGCCTTCTGAAAGAGGGCACTGCTTGTTCTGTCTGTAGAAATACATACAGTACAGAAACATATTTAGTGCTACAGTACAGTAGGTGGTTGCTGCGGTATTGTGGGTGGTTGCCAGGTCATTGCTATGCAGATGATAAGGATTGTTTCTTGATTCTTCCATCATTGCCAGAGATGCCTCAGCCCTGTCTCCTCTTTAAGAGAAATATAAAAAAGAGATGTTGCAGAATAGAGTTAAGGATTTTGAAAAAAAGAAGTAATCCAGAGTATGAGCAATAATAATAGTAATGCTCGCATTACCTGCAAGTACCACAATACAAAGATTGAGTAGTTAGCGAAGTAGAAGGAAAACATTCAAAAGAACAAAATGAGAATGAGAGAGTAAAGACATTGGTAAAATGAGCAAAGGGGATGGGCCGGGGGTTTGGATGAGGGTTTCAGCAGGCGGTCTGAATGTCACCCTGTGCATCCTAAATGCAACACGTGCCACAATTCTTTCATAGCCTCTGTTTCTGGAATCCAGACGGTTGGCTATATCACTCCACAGTCTGCTGCCATTAGCCTCACTCTCACAGCTTAGCCTGATTCAACATGACACGTATGAGTTTAATAGATCACAGTGTGAACACTTATCTTACCACAATGCTTAGTTGGAAATACCTGTTTTTTATAAAGAAGTAAATAATGTTTAGTATATCAATTGCTTTTATATTAAGGAAAAAACTACTGTCATGGACAGACCCGCAATGGTGTTTTTGGAAACATAATGACCCAGTATATTAACTGGTATGGTGCATTTGTGTGTTACTATGGTGTCTGGTAAAGGAGTTTATAAACAGAAGATAGGAGATAGCAGCAGATGTCTGGGGGGAGTGAACGAGGTACAGAAAGAGAAATATAAACAGGGAGGGGCCAAACGGAAAGCAGAAGGACATCCAGAGTGACACAGCACCAAAACAGAGCAGATGACCCAGACACAGTGGAGCTCAGTCAGGTGTGTACCTCGCTCACTGCAGGGGCTGTGGGGCCCCCATATGGCAGACAGGACACTTAAAATCAATTTAATATTCCATCTGTACATGGCTTTAAAATAACATTAATACATAATACATGATACATGTACACATTTTCAACATGTTAGAAGGCAGAGAGAAGTGATGAGGTGATGAGAAGTTACAAGGACATTTCACAGTCCAAATGGTGCAAAAGAAAGTGCTTCCTAATGAGAAGTGTTATTTTGACACAAATGCATACTGTCACTTTTGGCAGGCACAGGAGAACCATGACAGATTGTATTATAATTATTCATTTGAACAATACAAAATGTTTGAAGTTTAAATTTGTAATTTATGAGTTATTACTTTTTATTTAACTAAAAAAAGTATAAGCGACACAATAAAATTAATGTCATTAATATAATAAGTGTTTTAAAGCTAATATAAAATGCCAGAGTCTGGGTTCCCCAGTGATAAAATGTCTGATAAAATCCATGGTAGTCCATGGTATTAACTTGATTTTAGTTAAAAAAGTAAAAAGTTAATTTATAGTATCAAGTTCAAAAATAAACTAGCTAATACAAAGTGTTTTACATTCTCTGTCCTTTACACACACATGTGAAATGCACACAGACATACACACACACTGTAAGTTAGATGAGTCACATATCCCGGAAATGATGATCAGCTCATGCTGACAGGACAGAGTGGAAAGTACCAACCTGTCTCTCTGACTTACTTGTGACCCTCTCTGTAAAAACCAGGCTAAAGTCTCAAAATCAACGTTTGATTTCACCTATACATGTCACTTTAATTTCAATTTTTGTGAAATGTCATTACTTGGTCAATATTAAAGGTATCAAGGTTTTTTTACATTATGTAGGATGATTTTATGCAGAAAACAGTAAATCACAAAAAATGACTTTAGCTGGGTTTTTACATGTAGGGTCACAAATGAGTGGTCGGTATATATAACCTGTTTGGGGCCGCCTGTATAATAGAGCTATTTCAGAGGGCGTGTAATAGTGTCTTCACAGATGATTGTATGACACACTAACAATTGTAAAATCTGTCATTCAAAATCTGCCATTTCAATA
Source organism: Beaufortia kweichowensis (assembly GCA_019155185.1). Classification (NCBI taxonomy): domain Eukaryota; kingdom Metazoa; phylum Chordata; class Actinopteri; order Cypriniformes; family Gastromyzontidae; genus Beaufortia; species Beaufortia kweichowensis. The sequence goes on along the minus strand of CM032795.1, from coordinate 5,601,478 downwards.
AAGGTATGTTTTCGGAGCAACTTCAGTTTGCCATTAATATGTATAGATAATGTGTTGTGTTTTAGGTGGTTGCAGAGGTGTTCTAACATTAGTGCTCACTAGCCCAAGTCAGAAGTTTTACATTTTGGTACCAAGATATGAGTCTTGTCCTTCCTTCAATGTCAGTTTTAAGGAATTATTTGTCTCTCATTGTATATGGCAAAATCATAATCATCATTAAATCATCAAAATCAAATCATGTCCACTTATAAAAGCAATGGCATATTTCTTGTCAATAAGCCACATAGTTTGAGATATCACTCCTAGCCTAACCTAAGTATGAGCAATAATTATTATCAACAGTACTCCCCACTTATTATGCATATTTCCATAATTTGTGACTGCATCATCTTAAAGCATTCTGGGTAATATGGGTGCGTCAATTTTTTGTCTGAATGCTGTACATTATGTTTCCATAACAGCAATAAAACACTCAAGGTCATGCGCCGAAGTGTTTGTACCACGTCACATCACGCCCTCCTACACACCTTAAATCACTGCTGATGGCTTCAAGTGATTTATTGCGTTAAATAGTGACCACTATCCAGGATAATTTTGTGTGCTGTTGCTTTATATGTGGGGTTCATTTGCTGAAGACATATCTTTTTATTAAATGATTATATATGTTTCTTTGTCTGTGTGGAGGCAAAGGGATGTTGATGATGACAAAAGGAAAGGAGGTTAATCAAAAGACATGACCTGGATTTTTTTATCAGCCATTTTATTGTCATGGTTACGGGTAACAGTGTCCTTTGTGTGGATAAGAATGAACAGGGCAAATGTTTAATTAGGGCATTACTGGAAACCCCATGCCCTTGGGAACCTATCATCACTGAGCTGAAGACTAGTATATTATTGGCAAGTGGAATTTGCATACATGCAATACATGCAATACATGAAGATGATAGGAGAGACTTTCTGTTTCCCTTTTTTGGTATGTCTGCCATTGCATGGTTCTGAAAAGAATTTATGTATCCAATTTTGTGTAGGTAAAACCCCAACCACGTATAAGGGGTCTTAAGGGGCGCTAAATGTCTTACACCAGCAGTGTTGTGTGGCAAATTTAATGACAGTTTAAGCGTACTAAGTACTAAGTATTAAAGTTTGACACATCACAACAAAGCCTTTCATATTTTTACTCGGCCATGTGTCTACATTATTTTTTACCAAGATTTAAATAAATATAAGTGAACTGTTTTAAAGTATGCTGCAAGGGACACACTTCCTGCTGCTAGTTGGTGGCACTTTGACCAGGACTCACAATAGCCACCTCATTATAACCCCATGCCCAAACACACAGCTTTGATTGAAATTACTTACGGAATGCCATAGATATAAGACAAATCTTGTTCTCCTGATTTTACCATAAATGTATTTCCTTGCCAACACAACACTGATCAACATCAAGAATTTGTTTGCAATTTATCACCTTGAATGTCTTGGCATAATGTTGACCAAAATGCCCTGGATTCCTGAAAAAAAAAAAAATCTTAAAGAAAACAAGTAAAAGTACTTGGGCCATAATAAAATTATCATATATATAAAAAATAAAAGTACAATGGTACTTTTTTGTGCTTTCCTATTAGTATTGTATCTGTAATGCATCTGTACGCCATCTTCTTCCAGAGTCCTTGATATGTTATAATTTGTTCTGGCATTGATAGGAACAGTGCCCTACCCACCCTCTTTTGTGCCCATGCTGTGTGGCTGGCATTACCACAGACTTGTGTGTGTGTATGTGTGTGTGTCAGGCTGACTGTGTGTCCTCTTACTTAAAGCATGTCAGGTTTGTCTGAGAGACTCTAATTTAGCCCAGAATAAAAGCTCCTCTCTGAGATTAAAGGCAATTAACACAGCAAAAGAAACCATCCCTCATTTAAACACTCATTTAAACCATTGTTAACGCAGGTGTTTACCAGCTTCACTGGGCATGAACGGCTTTTAGCTCTTGTTTTACTTGATGATCAACGTTTATGCATCACTTGCTTAAAAATGTAAGCCACTCCATAGTTATTGATAAAAATATTAGTGCTCGGTTGTCTGGTTGGTAAAGAATGCAGTCACCAGACCTATCACTAAAAATTATGTTTTGTGGGTTAGTACATGTCTTATTAGTTTTCAGGTCAGCATTCTAGTGCACAGCTAAAATTTGACACGATTCATTTTCAGCAGATGTATTCATAAAATGTACAGTCTTTCCATTCTGATAAAATGGTCCAACATTTTTTGAGCTATTATAAACGTATTTGGCAACAGAAAACATCAAATAATTTGAGCCCAGAACAAATGACTTGGCACAATACATGTATATACTCACACAAACACACAGATCCACACACACAAAGTAGACCAGCATATCTTAGACTAAATAGACTTACATGTATGGCCTAATGGTAGCAGATTGTAGCAACACATACACACTTTAGCAAAACACACACAACCTTGGGAAATCTAGGGCAACTTATCCCAACTTACATCCACAAATATTAGAGCAACAAGAGCTAAACCATCAAGGATTTAACATGTAAAAATGGCTAGACAGATGATGACGAAAACAAGTATTTAGCGTTATGTGGGTTTATAACTTCAGGATGGGTTGTTTGTCTAAACACTTGAAAACGTGACACAAATGTAGGTATTAGTTGTGACATTAGTTGTGAGGTATTAGCTGTAACACAAAACTGTGTGCAGTAAATCACATGGCAAAGTTTAATACTTCTAATAATTGTAATTGGTTAATTGTATGTCTAGATGTGTGTCTGTGTTCTGTGGTATGTACAGTTTTCTCTTTTAAAGCAAATAGTTCTTTACAGTATATATTCTGTGTATGTCAAAAAAAGGGAGTATCGTTGTAGACAGAAACATTTACTTTAAAAGTTTAAAGTCAAGAAAATAAACACAGACACAAATAGACAGTGTTTACATGAAAGAACACTTACAAAACCTGTGCAGGTGAGTCGGTTCTGACGTCATCACAGACACACACCTCAGCAAACATGCTTTGTAACAAATGCATTGAAACTTCAGAGACACCAAACCTAACGGGGTCATACATTGGCTTTGAACTCTTGTTGAAAGTTGACATAGATGGAGTAAAATGGAGTATAGCAAAGTGTTTGTGGTTCACTGTCATTGTTTAAATATCAGGATCAAACCAACCACAGAGAAGTTGCATTGTTAAAAATGTCCATATAACATTGAACATAGGTCTTATATAAGTAATTTGCTGGGGCTATTATAAAATGTGGAGCACTCCGGTATTTCCTGAAGTACCGGGTAATTTTCAGCACTTCCTAAAAGAATGTGTACATGATTCTTATTGGAATTTCGACAATTCTCAGGAAAACTAATAGGATGAATGTGGCAAATGCTGCAACTGTTCTGTAATCTACTAAAATCCTTCTTGTGCAGTATTTTTTTGGTATGTCTGCCATTGCCATGGTAATTTTCAAAGTTGTCTGGTTCTGAAAATAATTGATGTATCCAATTTTGTGTAGGTAAAACCCCAACCACGTATAAGGGGTCTTAAGGGGCGCTAAATGTCTTACATCAGCAGTGTCGTGTGGCAAATTTAATGACAGTTTAAGCGTACTAAGTATTAAAGTTTGACACATCACAACACAACAAAGCCTTTCACATTTTTATTCGGCCATGTGTCTACATTATTTTTTACCAAGATTTAAATAAATATAAGTGAACTGTTTTAAAGTATGCTGCAAGGGACACACTTCCTGCTGCTAGTTGGTGGCACTTTGACCAGGACTCACAATAGCCACCTCATTATAACCCCATGCCAAATCCTTCTTGTGCAGTATTGTACATTTTCATTCCTTTTGGGAATCATAATAATAAATCAAATGGATATTTGATCTTTGCAATATTGATAGGGATAAAGATCCTTTAATCTTAACACTGTGATAAGAGTTTAAGACTTAAGGTTCCATATTAGGATAGAAATGTTAATTTCTTGACTAAATAAAAAGGACTGAACCTCAGAATGCATCTAAAAGACCTAGAAGGAACTAGGCGCTTAAAGAAAATCATTTAAAGAAAAGAAATATACTAATAACTATTCTTTTAACAGTTAAGTTGACATCAGTCAAATGTTTGAGTCTTTCCTGTGGCGCACACCCTACAATTGTGAATCACACATGACCCCTTGTGGATAGTGGTGGTATTAAACTATGAGGTATTAAACTAGTAAACTGTGAATTTCTGACCATCACAGCCTCAGTTCACTTTATTTGTCAAGAGACACAACAAAAACTGATTATGAGGTAATATCTGATTATGAGGTTGTATTATCAAAAAGTACTGTTGTATATATTGTACCATATTATTAATTATATTTTTTATTATTTACTGTAGTACATAAATCCTGAATGTCAATATACCAGTTGCACCACTGTGCTTTTTTGTCATGTTAATTACAATAACAAATTTTTTAAAGATTTTAAGAGTAATATCTTAGTTTAGGACTAAAATTATTCTTTATAAAGACTTGTGCTGGAATTGTTTGACTATCTTACTGATTTGTGTCTGAATCTGTCTCGTTTATGACTATCATTTTGACTCTACTTGGCTTCTCTTAGCTTCTTGCTGAGAGGATTCTTCCCTCCTTCCTAGTGAAAGAGACACATCTCCTGCTTTTCTGTGATTTTTCAAAAAGCATAGACACTGTACAGTTTATGTGCACACACACACAGATGAAGGTACAGATAAACAACTGATGCCAGACTGAAACTCTTGGGGTTTAATGTTTTGAAATGACACAGACACACACACATATAAAGGTATAAACAAACAACTGATGCCAGACTGGAACTTTTGGGGTTTAATGTTTCGAAATGACACAGACACACATACATATAAAGGTATAAACAAACAACTGATACCAGACTGGAACTTTTGGGGTTTCATGTTTTAAAACGAGAAGGTATATGTAACTAAATTTACTTAGGTAGATCAAGATGAGATCTTTTTAATGGTCTCCATCTCATTCATCAAGGGACCAACATGTATTACTCAAGAATATGTGTTTGTGATGAGTCACACGTTATATTTATAATTGTGGCAACTGCAATTTAATCTTTAAATGCAGGAGTGTCAGGCTCAGTTTAGATCGAGGGCTTATGAGATTTACTTTTTTTCTTTGCCTCTTAAACAGATATAAGCTAGCACAACCATCAATTTTATATAAACAATTACTGCTTATTGATAACTGTAAAAACTAAATAAGTTAAATAGCAAAACAAACAGGACAGGTTAGCACATTTTATTTACAGAATAAAAAAATTGAGTAAGTATAATGTATATCTAATTATGACTAACCCTAACTCTAAAGTGGAGATCATTCACTGCATGGTGCAATGAAAGGTATCTTGCCATAGTTAATTGCCCAGTGGCTTTAGTACTGGAGTTTCTTCAAAACAGGTATTTATACTCTTCAGGTATATGCTGCCGCTATATCTGCATTTCATCCTCTTCTACCTGAGGGGTCTTCCCTTGGTGGTTTGTTTCCTGCATGGCACTTTAAGGATAAGGCCTAACGTGGGTTAGAGTTTCAGCATGGGATCTAGCTATTGTTTTAGAAGGGTTGTCCCTAGCACCCTTCGAGTGTTTGGAATCTAGTTCAGATGAAAAACTGTTTCTCAAACAAACATTCTTGCTCACTTGTGATTTTCAAGCTCTTTTAGTTTCTCCATCATGCCTGGAGTACACTAATGCCAATGCTATTCTTCACACGCGACCAGGTTATGCACCTAAAGTCCCTAATAACATGGCCAGATCTGTAATCCTGCAGGCCTTTCATCCTCCTCCTCACGAGTTGGCGGATAATCAAAGACTTAATTTATTATGTCCTTTCAGGGAATGGGACTAATATGTGAATAGGACTGCTACATAGAGAAGATCTGACCAACTTTTGGTCTGTTTTGGATCCCACAACAGGGGTTGTATAGCCTCTAAGCTTACCATTAGCAGATGGATCATAGAGGAAATTTCTTTAGCTTATGAGGTGCGCGGAATACCTTCACCTCTGCACATTAGGGCACATTATACTAGGAGTATGACTCTGGCCCTTCTCCTCTATGCAAGATGTTTGTGATGCAGTTTCATTCACATTTCAAAAGCACTTACGCTGCTGGCATTCCCCAAGTGTCATTTCATTAAGCATTGTCTTAGTCCCTATCTCAGGGAACCATGGTTACATACGTAACCTGCCCGTAACACTTACAAAATTTAGAACACTTAGAATTCTCCTAAAAGAATAAAAAAAACAGTAAATGGCACAAGAATGTACTTTTAAACTGTCACAGTCCAACACAGAAAGAGAATAACTGCACTAGTCTTATATACTCAGGAGCATCTGGGCTGGTATGAAACTAAGGCAGTTTAATGATTGACACTTCAGAAGCTGATAGTACTTAGAAATGTACCAAGTATGTCATTTAGTCATGACCGTCTACCAGCGGCTGGTTGATAGCGTTAATCATAGTTGTCCTGTGAAATTCTACAATTTTACAAAGAACAAAAAATTCTTGTTCATCATCTCTGGCATATTGCATAACTGAAAGAAAACCTTTGCAGCCACTGCACACCTAACAAACCCTGTCCAGTTGTAAATATTCAGTATATTTAAGACTATCAATGCTGATTGTGATTTTAAAGGGATCATTCACAAAAAAAATTCTGTCATCCTCATACTGTATTGTTTAAAACCTGTTTAACTTTGTTTTGTCTGTGAAACACAAAAGGAGTTGTTATAAAGTTCACACTGTTTTCTTGTACACAAAGTGGGCAACACACCCTCAAGAGCACAAAAGCCACAGAAAAGTACAATAAACTATCAAAACAATTCTGTGCTTCTGTCTTCTGAAGCCATACAATAGCTTTTAAAAGAAAGAGATCAGAATTGAAAAGTTTAGACGCTTAAAAATAATAAACAACATAAAACAGCTGCACCAGGATTAGTATCACTGATTCTAATACATCGGTTCTTTAATGCAGATGAAATTAAGTTTTAAAGCCGAATTAATATTTAGATGGACTATTCATAACCTTTTGGTTATAAGGACAATGCTGAAAACATAGACAACAAAAAGAAAATATATTTTACAGATAATCTGACATATAGCTCAAACTTAAAAAATAAACATTATTCTCTTCCTGATATACTGAATACCTTTTACATGGAGACTCATAATAATTATTAGTCATTTTATTACACATTAGTGTATTTTTGCATTTCTTTTAATTAAGCCAAAACAAAACTTAAAGGCACATTGAAAAACAGAACTAAAAATGTTTAACATAAGCAAATAAATTCTAAATACAGCAGGCAACAGTCACAAAAGACAATAGAAAATGAACATAATTTAGATTAAAAATTTAACCATAAAGCATTCTGTCACATTTTCGAATTAGAGAAAAAATAAAATAAACAAAATTCACACAAATCTCAGTACTCAAATACTGTGTTAATTATATTTAAAGGTAGACAGTGATGTATGAGGCCACTGATTCAACAAGTTGATTCATGACAGTATTTGACCTAAACAGAAGTCAGATTATAGTTTACCAAATTCTATAACGGCAACTACAGTGCATTTTGTTGCAAAGATGGAAAAGCAACATGTACTCTAAGGCCACTAACAAAATAAATGTGTAATGGATAGCAGTAACTCGTAAAATGCATTTTGATGCCGTGAAAAGAGCTGTGTCACTTTCAAATTAAGTGGTAATACATTAAATTAGACTCCAAATGCACAACTGCACTCACATTTCTGATGCTCTCTTTAGTCAACAGATGCCTAGTGTGTTGCAGCAAACCCCAATTTAAAAAGTTTAAATCAATAGATTTGCCATCCCATCTGACTTTGTTTTCTTAATCTTTAGCTTTAGAAGATGACACATTTTCTTGAGGAGCAAAATGCCATCAGTAGGATAATCTATAAGGTCCAAAACGGTTTAAGATGATTCCAGATATTAGGGTAATGCTTAAAAATATGAAAAAGTTTGTTATTCTTTGGGACATTTTCAATGTTGGAAGTGTTTGGGTGTTTACGACTTTAGCTGGGCTTGACTGAATTATTTGTGAGATTTTGCAATTACAGTCAGAGACGAAATTACAAAAGTAGCTGCAAAGAGGGACACTTTCTACTGAGGGTAGTATGCTGACTACAGTAGAACAGACTGCAGACATTGTGACATTAACAGACATTAAAAGTGTTAACACATACAGTATATAAAGTTATAAAGATTATAGAAAAAAAGGTTTATACTATTATTAAAACACATGTGTGCCAATCAGAGTGCCTAATTTCACAACAATCAGTAACTATTTTAGGATTTGCATATTTTGCATCAATTACATAAAATTTGTACATAAAATGTAACATTGAAGCCTAACCTTCAGTTAACATTAACATTAGATACGTTTTGACAGTGTGCCTTAACACACTATACACTCCTGAACAAAATCTTAAGACTTAAGAAACATAAACAAATATTCGCATTTCGCGCTGGTGGATCACAACCAGGTTGTTAGTACTGCTTCAAAATGACAAAAGAAGAAACAGGAGCAAGAGAGAAAAACTAGACAGTAGGCAATTTTTTGAAAACGGCATTAAAACTCAAACAGGCTGTTCATCAGCTGATCAAAAGTTTAAGACCATAGCCCAAAAAAAAGTGTCAAAAAAAGGTTAGACTAGGTAGTGAGTAGCCCCACTGTTCTTTACTTCAAACACTCTTTTCGGCATGCTTGATGCGTTTCCAGGAGGCTGGTGGGAACGTTGTTCCATGTGGTGAAGATGGCTCCATGAAGGGCACCCACGGCCTGGAACTGATGTACATTTTTGTAAACTTCTCTTGCCATCCATCCCTAAATGTTCTCAATAGGATTTGGATCAGAAGAAAAAGCAGCAAAGCAGCGTTACTCTCCTGCAAGAAGTCCTTTGTCAGGCGGACTTGTGAACTGCAGCATTGTCCTGTTGAAAGACCCAGTCATTATCGCACAGACGAGTCCCCTTAGTGAAGAGGGATGCCCACTGTTCATGTCCACATAGCCAGCCACCATTTGACACCCCTGCACAACCTGAAGCTCCATTTTCCCATTAAAGAAAAAAGCACCCCAGATCATGATGGAGCCCTGTGATGGAGAAGCTAGGAAACATCTCCAAAGGGATCTCCTCGTCATGCCAGTAACATTGGAAGCCATCAGGACCATCAAGGTAAAAAAATTCTCGTCAGAGAATAAAACTTTCTTTCACCTTTAAATGTCCCACCTTGCAAATTCCAGATGGGCGAATTTGTGGAGACGTGACCTTTAAAGACGTTTTATTCTTTCTTTTTTCTTTAAGCCCTTTTCACGTAGATGCTGTCTTATTGGGGGCTGCGGTCAGCATCAGTAAAGTCCTTAATTTGGGTCAAAGATCAGCTTGTGTCTTTACAGACAGCCCGTCGGATGCTCCGGCTCACTGCAGGTGAATTTTTTTTGCGTCTACCACTTGACTTTTTTGTCCCATAACTCTCAAGATCTTAAAAAAAAGACTGTCTTACTACATCCAACCATCCAACTACAAAAAAGCTTGTGCAGTTGAACAATTCTGAAACCTGAAATCCTTTTGCCTTTGCCATCAGGAGATCATGACAGTGTGACTGCCTGAAGGTCAGGAACATAAAAGCCAAATTTGCACAGATTTTAACTAGGCTATAGTCTTAAACTTTTGATCAGCTGATGAACAGCCTGTTTAAGTTTAAACGTTTTCAATAAATTACCTACTCTCCATTTTTGGTCTCTTGCTCCTGTTACATCTTTTGGCATTTTAAAGCAATACTTAGAACCTGGTTACCATCCACCAGCGCGAAATGCAAATACTTGTAATGATTTCCCCGGTCTTAAGATTTTATCCAGGAGTGTAACACACTATATGTATTTAAACAGCTTTTGAAATGGAAAAAATATGGAAAATATCTATTTGCAACAATCTACACATGTAATAGCAATAAGGACATATGATTTGAACTAAAGAATATCAAAACCTCTCTCTTTATCTCTGCGTGTGTATCTTTGTATCTGTGTCCTTGTAGCTTCAGTGGCACTCAATGATAATGTAACCTTTAAAACTCCTACCACCATCCTTTAAGCAGAGCTACAAGATCTTATAGAAATAAAGAACTCTGTCAGCCTTTGTTTGATCTCCATCTCTCTCTTGTTCATGTGCACACCCACACACATCTAGTTTCTTGACAAAGCAAAACTGAAAAACTATAGCTTAAACTGATGTGGTGAGTATTTTAATTATTTTTTGTAACCTTGTTTAAAATGTTAAGGTCTACTAAGGCAGCTTTTATGCATAAATAGGTAAATCTGAATTGTCAATTTATGTCTAATAAAAAGGTCTGGGCCATATTTATATATTTTTATTTATACATTATGTATTAATTATATATATATATAATAGTATATATCATTGTATATTGTTTATTATTATATATATACTGCAGTATTTATATAATAATTAATTATACTATTACATATGCAATATAATTATAACATAAAAAACAGCTATGTATTTGCTACACGTTATGTCTATAACACACATACTAACAAATATTCTTTTGAACACAACAAACAGACCTTTCACATGTTAGTGGCAAATGAGGAATGGATGAGATCAGTCAGCAGAATAGTCGGATATGTCGCTCCCATCCTGAGAAAGGGAAAGAAAAAAGGGATGCTCAACCAGGCACACTCTCAATCAATTAGCTTTCATGCTCTGAAGAGCACCAAGGGCAGTTCCATTAGCTCAGAACCACTTACCCCTCTACAAACCACTATAACAACATGCTTGTTTGAATATTAATCTCACACAGGCTTGTTTCAATTAAGCATTTCATTAGCACATAAAACAGAGATTTATTCAAAATTATGCAGGGGTACACCTGTGGCCCTAATACTTCTCAGATTTAGCATGTTGAGTGTGGTAAACAAATGGAGTATTTTCCACTTTTGCTTCTTGTCGTCTTGGCATTACTTATAAAATAATGTTATCAAATGTCAGAATTTAAAATGCAGAACTGTGAATAACCTATGTATTTAGGTATATATATATACTTTAAACCAGACATTCACAGTTCATGTGAATGTTACTATTGTTGTTACTTTTATGTTACCTTACAAACTTGATACAGCATGTCCTTAAAAAATAATTTCAGTTGATAAAAATATTTTCCTGTAAGTTTGGCATTAAAAGAACTTTTGTCAGAGAGTTTGTTAAGAGAATACAAAACCACAACAGTTTAACAAATAAAGGAAATAATGGCTTGGTCCGCCCCTGTGTGTGCAAGCATCATAAGTGTTCTCCTGCAAATGTTCTGGATAATGAGTCTTGTCCCAACCAAGATATCAGCACAAAATCAGTTAATGTGGTACCAACTGCAAATTGGTCCTAAAGTTCTTCAGTTGGTGGGCCAGGAATGAACATATTGTTTGTTACTAAAATACATTTGAGCAAACTTGTCACACAGCAGCATTTATACGCCCTGCCACATCACTACAGATATCTTTCAATGGACACTGGTTTTAAAGTCTGGGTTTGTGACTATTTTTATAAACTATGTTTCATAAACTATTTTTAACTGTAACCTATTTTCCCATTTAAAGATCACATTCAACACACTCATTAGGGGCGGTCCTTTATCGTTGCTTTTTCTCTAATAATCATGTTTTTGGTATGAATTATACGAATGAGCCACCTTCTAAAAAATGTATATTTTACAGTTTTACAAATACGTGACATCAGGTTGTCATATGATTTGCATACTGCATCTCAACGAGAGGAGGAATTTGTTATATATAAGTGATTAACTCTGACGCAATAATAACAAGTCTATCCCAATTAAATTATAATAAACTGTAAAATCTTATATATATATATATTTACATTATATAAAGTTGTATCATATCTATTATTATATACATTGTAATATTGTATACAATTATATACAATGTTGCCTCCTTGCTTGTAGATGCTGGTAGATCCTTGTAGATCTATATGGGTACTCACAATGATGCAACTGTAGCAGTACTGTATGTCACATTCCCTGGTGAAGTATCATCTGATTGGTTTAACTAAAGCAGTAAGGAAGTCATTGGTTAAATCTCTTATGGGGGTTGTAACATACAGTATTTATCATCAAACGATACCACGGCAATACACTACGTCATCATTATACAGTATATACGGTAGCAAATAATTGGCAATTGGTTTGCTCAACAGGCACATTATAACGTCAGGAAAATTAAGCTTAAACACAAGATGTCAATAGTTCGTAATCTGTTAGAAAACGACGCAGAAGCGTCTAGATCCACATCATCAGACCGCGCGTAACTCTACCTCTGGAAACATCTCCGTGTGCCCCGCTGTCTCCACGTCTGATGGCAACGGTGCGATGGTGTGTTTCATCCGGTAGAGCATCACGATCACCAGAGCCAAAAGAAACAGCAGCAAACACACAAAAAGTCCAAGATATGTGGATAAACTTGGCAGTCTGTGATCTGGACGTCCTATATGCGCCACGGTGGTGGTCCAAATCGGTTCTTCCGTTGACCTATTTTGCAGAAGTCTAGGCAAATCGTCAGGTGTGGGCGTGAAAAAGTTCCTCCAAATGATTCGCTCGTCTATCATGTTAAAAAAAGATTCTGTCCTATTTCGCGTTAAAAACGTTCTGGAAACGACTCGCAACTATTTCCAGTTTTCGGCTTTCCGTGTTTTCGTAAAATGAATGCGATTGCGCGCATATTCAGCACTACTTCCAGGTGTCAGTCCTTCATCCTTGTGTGTCCAAGTACGGTGTGTGGCCACATCGTAAGAGCGCCTGTTTGTCACGCGAGATAGTGGCAGCGCCCGTGTTTATACGATTAACGCGTTATATACGTACAACAGCACAATAGGCTACTACTCGTTTTATGAAACATTTTCAATTCGTTTCACACAAATGGTGAGTTTGACATGTAAAAAGCAATATCTGGAAATCAGATCTTCACAATCAGCCATCTCTTCCCACAGCCGTATCGCAAACCGTTAACAATTCATGAACGGAAGAAGACGCTGTTTGATGAAAAATGTCACTGATGACCTTGCGCGTGTTGATGCCGCCGTGGGCTTGTTTTAAGCATCTTCAATAAAGATAGTCTCATATGTCAATGGTCTGTCAGAGCCTCCTGTCGATTAAATCACATCACCAAATGACAACATAGCGACTTGAAGCTTTTCCTTCAGCCACAGCTATTTACAATAGCAATCTATTAACAAGTATAATATTGCGGTGCTGACAAACTCGACTGTTGCATTTTAAAGAGGAATCAACTTCTAAATCGTTTTTCTATAATGTGCCTTATAACACTGCATAATATTATGTCCAAATATACTGGTAATAACTGAATTGATTGGTTTTAAACACTATTACTAAATCAAATTTTGGGTTACACCTCTTGGATCATATTTGGGTAGAAATAGCTCTTTATGTAATGTCAGGACACTTTACAGTGTTGGAGAATAGGGAAAAAGATATGTGAAGCTAAACACACACAGTCAAACTGACATAATATAATACACACATTATTGAAGTATAAATGTAGTAATTGTAAACAAGGCACTATTACTATAATATTTACATTTAAGCAATCAGCAGATGCTTTTGCAACTTTGCAGCTGACATTAAATGCAACTTAAAATGCATTAGAAATCTATCCCGCAATCTTTACACTGCTTATTCAGTGTGCTATTCTGAGCTATTTATAGTATAATGAAATAATATCTAGTCTAAATACAAGAAATTTGAAAGGCTAAATATTACAATTATTCCTGATATTTGGCATTGCAAAACTTATAATAAACAATAAAGTCAAGTTTATTTGTATTTTGCTTTTACAGTTTGCAAAGCTTCAAAGCAGATGTACAGGTATTATATTGCCAGGCAATACATTAAATATATAAAAGAATGACAGAAAGAGTGTGAAAAGCAAAGTGTGTAAATACAACACACAACATGTTTTGTTTTTAATCAATCAGTTTAAAAAGTTATATTGAAGATTATATTGGGAATTTAACTTGAGCAGAAGTGTCTGTGATTTCTCTTTATCTTGATCCTTTTGCAAAAAAGCACTGTTTAACCCCTATGATTTTCCTTCTGATCACACTCACACATAAGAACAAGTGACTAAGCTCTGCTTCTTATCTATGTGATTTACCCTATGAAATTAAAGGCCTCTCCTTTGTAATGCATTGTGGGGATATGTCAGCTTACATTTTAAAATCCCTTTCAGGATTTCTTATGGCATTTCTTTGAAACTCATAACCAAAATGATTTAATTAAAAAGAAACACTGTATTTGCCATGGTGAATGTAGGCAAAAGAACATAATATCTCTGTTTTCTTTCATTTTCATTTTGATCAGGGTCTTTTAACAAGCTTCTTATTGTCTGCCAGCAATAACGCACCTTTTTACAATACATGCCTATCAGAAAGTGGATTTTTTTTCCTTTCTTAATCACCGAGTCGCTTTCAGTGACTAAGAAAACAATGAGGCAGATACCATTTTATTGGATTTTTATTTAGATTTTAATTGCACTTTTTATAGTAAGGCATAAGTGATGTCATAGTTGATGATAAATATATATATATATATATATATATATATATATATATATATCTGTTCTGGGTTGTTGCTAGGGTGATGCTACAAGATTGTTAATGTGGATTTTAGTACAGAACATATGCAGCTCAGCTGATATGGTGTTATGGGCAGTGTTGGGAGTAATGCGTTACAAAAGTAATGTATTACAGTAACGTATTACTTTTTCCTGTAACGCAGTAGTGTAAGGCATTACTAATACATTTTCAGTAATATTTTACGGTACATGTTCAGTAACGCTTGCGTTACAACAAACTTTTCAAAGATATTAACAAATAAAAAATCCCGCAAGTAAGTTATATTTCCTGTTAGGTGGCTGGTGAATAGGCGCGTGGTGTCATTAATCTCCCTCTGGCTGGTGGAACTTTTTACTTTGTAACGCGGAATGATTTCAGCCTCTGAGCTCGAGGTCAGAGGCTATTATTACCGCCTGGTTCGCAGTGGCAAAGCGGCAAATGAATGAAAATGGCAGAAGACAGTACATTCGCGAGATGGACGTGACGCGCATTACTTTGATTTTGTCGAGATAAGGACAAGAAGAATGTTATTGTCAAATGCAACCTTTGTATACACCCAAGAGAATTATCTACGTCGAGAAATAGCACTAGCAATTTAAAAAAAAACATCTCGAGCGTTGCCATGCGACCACTCCACTTACAGAGAAGAGAAAGAAAACAGAGGACGAGAGTGATAAGCCAAAACAGCAGAAATTAAGTTTCTCTCGGTCTGCCATCATGCCACTTGAACCTCGAGAAGTCAGAAGACTTGTGGCAGAGTATGTTGTCGAGGACATGTTACCATTGTCAACGGTGGAATCTCCTGCTTTCAGGAAGCTAATTGGCAAGATCCCTGTGACCAGCAGCAATGACAAGGTAAGCTAACGTTTACATGATGACTAGCTAGAATTCTATATAATCTAGTTCAGGGATGGGACTATTTTGTTTAAATACCTTTGAAAAAAATAAATAAATGTATTTTGTATTTAAATGTGTTTAATCTTAGTATTTTCGTATTTTCAAACTAAAATACTTTTTTACCAATTAACCTTCTTATTAGACTGCATTAATGGGCAGTATTTTGAGTACATCCATTTGAAATACAAAATACTATTATTTTGTAATAGTATGTTGTATTTAAATGCATTTAATCTTGTATTTATTTTTCATTATTGTATATATTCACTTTAATTTCATTTTTGTATTGAAAAGTGTGTCTAGTTCTATAGTTTCAGAGAGCCAATAGCTATCTGTCTTGTTATCCTAAGTGGATTAGTGGATTAATTTAGTCTTTTTAGAGGCATAAAGATCTCTGTTTGATCTGTTTTCTTTCTAAGCAGTTAGGCTTAGTGTCTCTGGTATGTTTAGCCTGTATGTTCATTTCTATGGTCTAAAATGACTGAGGTTGAGGGGTTGGTCCTCTAATTGCACTTTATACTGAGAAAGCGTAAGCTATGTTCACCATGCTCACTTTGTGCATGACAGTTTTGTGTTGTTAACCACTTGAATTTAAAGTGAATAAAATAATGGTAACAATAAGAAAAGAAAAAATCTGCATCTTGTCATGGCATTGGAGTTTACATATAGTCCTGTTTTGTCTAATATGAATATACCCAAGCTATTCACAGATATTGCCAGATAATCACTTTACCTCTACCATACTTTTAACAAACTTAGATCATTTGTGATTCTGGCTGTCATCCTTTCTTGCATTGTCTTGAGCCTTCACGTTGCCAATTATAAACTATATTGTTAGTAGCCTGGATAGGCCACAGTCATTATGCTACATCATTTTGCTTTCTACTGGATGTAAAATGCTCTGCAGTACATTTTGTCATTTTAGAATGTTAAGTTCTAATTCTGTAGTTATTTTGGTGAAAGTAACTAAAAAGTAATACAAGAGTCATGTAATGTATTACAATTCTGAGACGGTAATATTGTAAGGTAAGGGATTACTTTTAAATATCAGTAACAAGTAATCTGTAATGTATTACAGAATGGAAGTAACTTGCACAACACTGGTTATGGGTGGTACTAGGGTGTACACGAAAACTGTTTTATTGTATGCAGAATTGTTTTAAAATACTGCTCAATCTGTTTATACAAGTACAAATCTATAACTTTAAATATGAGCACACTAATGCACTGAAATAGGCTGACAGACGAACTGAAAGACTGTGTAAAGGCAATTATGCAAAAAAGGCAAACCTTGAGACAGGAGCAAACAGGGAGTTCAGTTGGCAGATGGTATAGGGAAAGCAAGATGTGCTCCTCAGGTGTTGAGAAGTGAGAACTGAATATTTGCATGTATGTGTTTGATTGCAATGTGTGTGAATGCATGTGTGCGTGTTTGGGCTTGTGTGTGTGTGCACGCATTTATGATGATGCTCTGTTCTGGTGCTCAGCTGCCGGTGCAGCATGGGATCCTAAAAGGTTCATCCTGTGCCTCTCATTATACATTATCAATGCGTGATTACCTCTTCAAAAAGCCTTTCCTCACTCTTTTTTCTTCTTTCCAAACACTCCCATTTATCCCACTTATTACATGCCTTTGAATGGTAGCTGGTAATGGCCAAAGCTAATTGTGTCAGGATGAAGCTCACATGTTGGAGCGGTTTGTCATGACTGAAGTATGCAGATGACTTTGTTCTACTTAACATGCATTTAAATGTTTTATTTTATGTTGAAATAAAATCTTTGTGACTTAAATACAACATACACACCTTTCATGGTTTTATAAAACTAGCAAAAATTGTCCTTGTAAAGGTAAAAAATTGTCATTGAAACTGAATTTCAGGGTAAAATATTGCCCATTAATAAAACAACAGTTCTTTCTGACTCTGAATTAGAGTCTGGACTGGCTTAGGTTTTTAAGTGTGTTTTGAAATGATACAGGTGCATTAAGGTCAGAAAGGACATGCTGTGTGTAGAGTGCAATTACACACACTGTGCTTACATCCATAGACATTTTACAGCTCCTGTAGAGAGAACAGAGGACTAGGCACATGGAATTATGAATTCAGATACAAATATGTGACAGTATGTGAAGAATTTCACTTTTTTAAGGTTTGGGGCTTCTCTCTTTATGCTATAGGGATATGCATTGCCACCACTGGCAGATGCTAGCAGATGCTAGGTTGGAGACTCACCTTATCAGTTCACCACATGCTGCTTCATAGGGATCATCCCCCCACTGTATGTTACCAACTTGCTTTATAAAACTGATAATTTTGGTGCTGAATGCTGATTGGTCAATATTCATGCTTTATTCAGTAAGCTATTATTATTATTGCTGTGCAGCACCCAAAGTTATTCTTGTTGCATAGCAACATTATGTAGTTAGGTATGTTTTGTGAAAAAATTAATAACCTTGAGTCATTAATATTTTTATATACTGTATAAAGGCAATACAAAAATCAAGGCTGTGCTGGTCTCTCATAATTTACTGACCCTAATGCTTTTACAGATACACACATATGACAAATAGTCACAAGACACTCAAGAACCAATGAGGTTTACATTTGATGTGTTCATAGATTTGCCACCACATTTGAACTTACTATTGCACTTATATGTTTGTCCGATCTAAAGATTAATCATTTTCCATTCAGAAGACATGCTAATGTCATTTTAATACTTTAAGGATTTATAAATGTCCTTTTTGGACCTTTGCTATTTTAAACTTAAATAAGATAACAAATAATAACAGAAGGTAACAGATGACAGCATTGTAAATCACATTTGTTTGTTTGCCAAGACTGAGCTCCTGGTACTTCCGGCCTTACCTGCAACGCAACACAACCTCACAATTCAAATTGGCAACACAACCATCACACCATCTAAATCAGTTAGAAACCTTGGTGTGATCTTCAATGACCAGCTGTCCTTTACCGAACACATCTCAAGGATATCACGGTCTTGTAGATATGCACTTTACAACATCAGGAAGATCAGGCCATATCTCACAGAGCACGCTGCCCAACTGCTAGTTCAAGCCCTGTTAATCTCCAGACTTGACTATTGCAATGCTCTTCTGGCCGGTCTTCCTGCACGAACAATCAAACCATTGCAGATGATACAGAACGCAGCAGCAAGACTTGTGTTCCAGGAACCCAAAAGAGCACATGTCACACCACTCTTCATCTCTCTCCATTGGCTACCGGTGGCTGCCCGCATTAAATTTAAATCATTAATGCTAACATTTAAAACCATTACAAACTCTGCACCCTCATACTTTAACTCTCTTCTACATACCTACAACCCATCCAGAACCCTGCGCTCAACGAACGAACGTCGACTGGTGGTACCCTCACAGAAGGGCACTAAATCTCTCTCTCGCTCTTTCTCCTTCTCTGTCCCCAGCTTGTGGAATAATCTGCCTAACGCAATCCGCTCTGCCACATCCCTCACCTCCTTCAAGAAACAACTAAAAACACACCTCTTCCACGAACACCTGACACCATAATATATATATATATATATAAAACCTCTCTTCTTTCCTCTACAGGTATTTATCTAGCACTGCATTACTTTGTAAACTTAGGAAAGCACTTCTCAGTACTATTGTTGCCGCTTTTGATGTGTCGCTTCATTGTCTCCTAATACTTGTAAGTCGCTTTGGATAAAAGCGTCAGCTAAATGCCTAAATGTAAATGTAAATGTTTGTGTTCAACTGCAAATAAGAGACTTTATGAGATAATTTTCATATTTCTGTTACAGAACAGTTAGAATATTATGATAGAAAACTAGTTAACCCATATTGAAATCGGATATATGGACATTGTCTGCCACATCAACAATTCATTATCATCTTAAATTGATTGCAATTAGCGCTTCAACCTCCTATTTCTAGTAGCATGTTTGATGTTTTTCCACTTTCGGCCGTTGCGTGGCGCGCTGCTTCGTCTACGTGATGAGCGTTATAGGAAAGTATTACAGGCACGCAAAGCTAAACTCCTCACAGACCTTCAAACTTTCGCTGCTGAAGTACGAGCGCTACATCGCTGCTTTTCACCACAACGCGAACGAGCGAATCTTGAGACGGCCTGCTATGAGAAAATGTCCGTGAATGAGGTGTACGTGTTCCGGCCGTTTAAACTAATCGCTCTCCTTTGCGTGTTTCTCGCACTTTGCCTTGACATTGTTGCTCTGTTGAGCCCCGCATGGGTGACGGCGGAGGGCTATGCGTTGTCGCTATGGGAGTCATGCAGGGAAATAGAGAGTGGCTGGAACTGCATCTCCACCCTTCAGTCTGGTAAGCATTAAAACGTACTATACAGAACGCATGCTGTTGAAACACCATTTACATGATTGATTATTCATTAGGTAGGCTATACTTGGTGAATGGAATAGTTTAACGGACGTACAGCGTGAATGCGAGTCCTTTAAAAAAACAACCATTACAGAGAACTTGCAAGGTTGTTAATGGTATATGTGTGCTTACTTTAACTGCAGTCGATTTCAGGGCATTTAGAGTGATGTTTATGTTTACTGCTACACGTGAACACTGTCAACATACTGAGTGGCATAGCGGAAAGCAA
Source organism: Beaufortia kweichowensis (assembly GCA_019155185.1). NCBI lineage: Eukaryota > Metazoa > Chordata > Actinopteri > Cypriniformes > Gastromyzontidae > Beaufortia > Beaufortia kweichowensis. The sequence goes on along the minus strand of CM032795.1, from coordinate 5,581,206 downwards.
CAGCTGTTTCCTCTGAATATGGTAACGTTAAATTGTGAGAATTGTGTCGAAATTACTGTAATTTACTATTAAAATAATAAACCGAACATTGGGACGTTGTTAGAGGCACACACTTTGCCAAAATAGTGTGCATTTGCATTAATAATGTTTTTGATATGGGCTCATTTCAGACGAGTGGAAGTGTTTTCATAAGTGATTCCATTCCAACTGTTTCTCAAAGACAGACGTGTAGCCATATTCAGCTTTTTGCACCCTTCTGAGCCGACACGATCTGTCCATTCATAAGTTTATTGTATGTATTGATGCGCGATTGTTTACCATCTGTGCTCCCCTTCGACCCTCGTGAGCTTTGTGATGGGAGTGGGCGTGCTCTTCCCTATTGTTGTCTAGCGGCCAGGAATGCTTTTGTTTTCAGTCATTTGTTATTGTGGAGGATGGTCTTGCTTTGGACTGGAACTCAAAATGCTGTGTGATGCTTTATTAATGCTATTTTGTCATTATTTATTTACTATTTACCTAATCTCTTTATTTGATCATACAGTAAAAGCAAAAAGTGATTGTTGCATTTACAAGAACGGTGGAAATAGTTAATATGATCTGCGGTATGTATTCAGTCTCCCGGAACTATACTGTAGCTTTGTGTGGGCTGCTTTGAATTTCATTTACAATTGCATTCAGTTAAAATCAGATAGTCAATGATACTGATTGACATCAAACCTCTTGTCATGATGTGTTAGGTTTCAGGTAAACACAAGCAAGATATCACAGGGGATGGTTCTCAGTTTTCATTGAAATCAGTTTAAAACAGTGTTTCTCAACTAGAGGGCTGGGGACTACTAGGGGGCCTCAACAAACTATCAAGGGGGCCTAGAGATTACTTAAATGCATGTTCGACATTAGATTGGGTGTAATGTTGCTGTTCAAGCAAAAAAATACTGAAATCGCTTTTTAAGAACTACAACAAAGGACTTGTAAAGACTACAATAAGGTTGTTTCTGGATTTGTGACATCACAAACACTGAATTTAAATAAACTCTTTCCCTGGGAATATGCAAAAAGGGACAGAGGTCTTGTTTAGCTGCTAGAGAGTAGAGAAAGAAATGGGTGGTTCTCACGAAATGTCAAACACGGTTTTTATATCGAACACGTCGCTTATATCAACAAAATTCTTTATTATTTATTAAAAACAAGGACTGATATGTTGAAAGGCATTACTTTAAAACATATTACTGCCCATTTCAGATTTTTTTTCAAAAGACCCAGTACATAACCATTGAAAACTGTCAATCCCATAGCATGTTTTGCTAAAAAAAGCCAATGTTTTGCTAAAAAGCCATGATACCTAAGCAAGATTTTATGCATCATACATAATTAGACATTAATATAATGTAATTTAATATTTAGTTTAATTTTATTTACAGTCATGGCCAAAATTGTTGGCACCCCTGAAATTTTTCCAGAAAATCAGGTATTTCTCACAGAAAAGTATTGCATTAACACATGTTTTGCTATACACATGTTTATTCCCTTGGTGTGTATTGGAACAAAAAGGAGGAAAAAATTTGACATAATTTCATACAAAACTCCCAAAATGGACTGGACAAAATGATTGGCACCCTTTTAAAATTGTGCATAAATAAGATTGTTTCAAGCATGTGATGCTCTTTTTAACTCACCTGGGGCAAGTAACAGGTGTGGGCAATATCAAAATCACACCTGAAAGCAGATAAAAAGGAGAGAAGTTGACTTAGTCTTTGCATTGTGTGTCTGTGTGTGACACACTAAGCATGGACAACAGAAAGAGGAGAAGAGAACTGTCTGAGGACTTGAGAACCAAAATTGTGGAAAAATATCAACGATCTCAAGGTTACAAGTCCATCTCCAGAGATCTAGATTTTCCTTTGACCACAGTGCGCAACATTATCAAGAAGTTTGCAACCCATGGCACTGTAGCTAATCTCCCTGGACGTGGACGGAAGAGAAAAATTGATGAAAGGTTGCAACACAGGATAGTCCTGGCAAATGTCAGGGTCATTTGAGATCGTCCAACGGGGCTGGATCCAAATGTGACTGGCAATTCTTGGTTAACAGAGAGCAAATGGAGAGGATATAGATAATGATATTTATTTTTTAATGTGGAAAATTCCTGTATCGGTAATGAGAGTAAAAAAAAGTTGTGCACAGCGTGACGAGAATATTACGTTTTAACTAACTAAAAAGAAATCTTTTTACCTGGTAGCCATTTGAAAGGTCTTGAAAGATGTGTTTCTCAACACAGAAAAAGCAATAAAATACATAAATAAATGATTCCTATGTTAAAATTATTCTTGTCCAAAGTAGAGAACACAATTATGTTCGTTATGATAATTTTATGTGTTACTGAATGATATGTTTTATAATTAACATTTTTACTGCCATGATGTTTCAGTGGTTTTGTGAGAATGACCCAAATTGTCTTTCACTTTTTGTTTACTGCTGTTAGTTCTGATGATACAGCTACACCTGCTTAAAGATTACTTAAAGTGTGACCTTCTCTGTAATGATGACCAATATGCCCTAATAATCCCTTCTAGGACTATCATCTGCTATGAAAGCTATTCTGTGTAATACACGGATTTGTAAGCATGCACATAACTCCAAAAACATACTTTTGTGAGACATCCCTGTGAAGTCCTGCAAAGGGTCAAAAAGACTGAGGTCCAGTGCTTAAAAAGGCTTGTAGGATGGCCAGTTCTATGCAAATGTCAACCTTAACCTTACCTCTTTTTAAAGTTTTATTTGTTTCAAGCATAGTCATACCTTCTTCATTTGTTATCATTGCTTCTGGTTTGTACATTTACAAAAATCACAAAGTATGTTGCCTCTTAAAATGGATACCTTGTTCATAGACTGATTTTATAAATGTCTGGACCCAACAAGGCTTTAGTAAAATATAAACAGATGGTTTAATATTTTGGTAATAATTACATTCTGCTAAAATGTATAGGCCTATTTCGGATTTTACTGAAAATGTCATATTATGCTGGAATTGCCCAGTTGTGAGTACAGAAGAATAGCCAGAACGTTTTTCAGTACATTTTCTTTTGTTTTATATAAAAGAAAAGATTTGGGAGTAACAGAATTTAATTTTGTGTAACTATTCTTTCGAGAAAACACTTGCACACTAGAAGTAAACTGCTGCAAACATGACTTTGAATCTAAACAATGCATTCCAGGGGACCTCAGAGATCACTCAAAAAATGCCTTTACAGACCAGCATCAGTGTTGAGAATTGCTTTGTGCACAGTGTAGCAGAAGGCAGGAGCTCTAAGAGAAGACTTTTCTGTTTTAATAATGCTTTGCCACAGTAGGTCCCTGGCAGGTCTTGAAACAGTTCTGTGGTGAATTGTCTCTTACGTTTTTTCTCTCTCATTGTCTGCTGGCACAGTCACAAGAGAGATGGCAATCTCTAAGAGTCACACAGCAGCTTCTGATGATAATGAGTCTAACTCGCTCCTAACAGGGGATGGAGTGTGAGAATACATGTGAGAGACTGTATAAGAGAACCCTGGAGATGTTCTCTGAGGGAATATGAGAGTATGCCTCTCTTTCTTTCTATCTTGATATTTTCTTTATGATTAACTTATCTCTCTGTCCACATCTGTTTTAAGGGAGAGCTTATACATAGACTCTCAGACTGGATGGTGTTGTGTGTATTGTGAGACAGAGATGAGAGGCTTTTCACACAAACTCTGTTGTTGTTTATTAAGGCTCTAATATGTCCTTCAAGTAAAATCAAAGAGCAAACGGGTGTCATTTTGAAAAACATTTGGACAGAGCAGAAGCTAAGAAGTTCACTGAGTACACTGAGGCCTTTGCTGTTAAGGGAAACTATATTAAAGAAACTAAAATAAAAGAAAAAACTGTGTGTTTTTACTATTACATTTACAGAAAGGGGCAAATGGGCATTTGATTGATATGTAAAACAACAAAACTAAAAGTTTTGTTTTTTGAGTCTAAAGTAGTGGGTAGTGCAAAATATATTGTTGATATTGTTGTTTTAATGATGAGCAAAATCATATTATCGAGTATATCCAAGAAGTCGATTGCTTTCAAATATTGCGTGTGCATTCCAAGCATGATTTGGCAGCACATTGGTTGTGTTCATGCATTGTAAATGACTTCGATGTTATTAGCAATGTTATCGCAATTTCTCTGATAAATGTTATTAACATTTAAGCCAGAGATTGCGCTTCTTCTATTAGCTCTTTCTGTCGCAGGCGAAGCTCGCATGCACACGCCCGCACACGCCCGCACACACACACAACTAACTTAATAATTGTATAAAACACAATCATCCCACCCAGTTTTTACAGCTAAAAAACCTGAGCTGTAGTTAAAGAGAGAGCTTTCAGAAAGTTAACTATTATAAACATGGCAGCATGAAATGACAAAAGTTTCATATGGTGACTTAACATTAAAAAGTAATATTTTTGTTTCTTTCTTGTATGCTACACAGTTCACCTTATAGCAGAGCAGTGTTTTGTATTGTTTTAACCTGAATGCTTTAGTTTTAAATAAAGACCTATTTTAAAGATCTTCTAGGTAAAGACTCATACTATATAAGAATTTTTCAATCACATTTTTGAAGGATGCAAAATATCATCTGATTATTGTTATCGAAGTTATCGTTATCAACAAAATCCCCCAAAATATTGAGATAATATATTTTTGCCAATATCGCAGAACCCTAGTCTAAAGTTTATAGCCAGGTAAGAATGAAATCAGTCACTTAAAGTCAATTAAATCAACATGCACCAAAGTAGGGCTGCACAATATACCGAAATTATCTAAATATTGCAAATGTGCCTATTGCAATATGCATATCGCAATGATTTGCAATAAACAAGTGATTTAATTTGAGTACTTTTAAAAAGTAACGTATGGTCAAAGTTTTGAGTTGAAGTGGATAAAATAGTATCTGGCACATGGGTGTTAGTTTCGATATGTGTATATGCAATAGTGTGCCGTGTGAGTGATCTGAAGCAAGACAGTCAACAAGCCGCGTAGCTTTCATAGCTAGCTGATGCTTTCTTTTCCATGAAATATGAAATTCCATTTCATATCCATTGATGTATGGTTAGTTAGGGTAGGTCAGTATTTGGCCGAGATACAACTATTCGAAGATTTTGAATCTGAGGGTGCAAAAAATTTAAACTTTGAGAAAATCACCTATAAAGTTGTCCAAAATAAGTCCTTAGCACTGCGTCTATTCACAAAAAGTAAAAGTTTTGATATATTTAACTGTGTTTTGTGGTCCAGGGTCACATAACCTTTTTTTATAAAGCATTGTGAAGACAACTCAGAAGAAATAAGTCGTGTTAGTTAATACAAACACGTATGGCCTCAAACAAAAGTCTGGAATATATTTTAAAGATTATATTCTATGACCCATAACTAGTTGTTCTCCAGTGGAGACCATCTGGTCTAAGGTCCAAACAGATCCAGTCTATGTCGCTAAATCATAAAGACTCCAGATTGCTAGAGTAATTTATTGCTAAATGTAGCAATAATGGCACATTTATAGCACATTTCATTGTCAGCAATTAGTACTTCCCTGCTGTTGACAAATTAAACTAACTTTACTAAGTGTAAAATATATAGCCAGATGGAGCAGTTTAATGATGTTTTTCTAGCTATGACTGTTATATATAGTAATGAGTCCTGATTGACCTGGAGGGGCTTTTCTGTGTTTGCATGCTCTTCCCATGTTTTCATTAATTTCCTCACAGTCAAAGTAGAACTATTATGGAAAATCAACTTTTAAAAGTCTATTTATACTTTTATAATAAATGGTCTGTGGTGTATTTTGAGCTAAAACTTCACAGACACATTCTGTGGACACCTAAGACTTATATTAAATCTTGTAAAAAGGGGCATAATAGGTCACCGTTAAAATACACAGTCAGGGAATAGGAAACTCACAGGTGATGATCAGAGTGTGAATGTGTTTGCCTGTCTGTGTTCGTTGTCCTATAATGTCTTGTGTGGATCTATTGAATATTCCCAGTTGAATATTCACTGTTGGGTGACCTCTACCCATCAACTCAAGAAACACAATGTGGTCATATTATGTTGGGAGTAGAATTTTAATTGCTGTAGTAAGTAAGAATCTAAGGTGTAGAATGTTACTTGTTCTATGTTTTAAAAGGAAGCAGGGCTTGAACGGCAGCAAAACAACGCTATAGTAGTGTGTAAGAAAACAATTAATGTTGTAAGCTTTTGTTGTTTGGATGTACTGCAGTCATATGCAGTACTGTTTTACAGAAAGCCTTGCAGATACTAGCGTTCACACCAACGTGCAATAACAATAACGTTATGCATTTTAAAACAAGTTATGCAAGTGGTGGCATGCACCATTAAGAGTTCAAACCAGTTTACGTTGTATTTAAGTAGTACTTTAAAAGAAATAGGACTTCTTATCCAATATTCTCACCACAAATTGGTAAAAACAATGCCAGCAAACACCAACAGGGGTTTCACACCGATTCAACATTTGTTGGTTATGAACATTGATGACAATTAAATGAAACATTTAAAAGTTTTATTAAATCTCACTAAAGGTTTGGACTAGAGCTGGGTAGTGCTTAAACGCTGTTTACTTGGTCTCCCTACCTCTCTTTTTACATGCTGTTTTTGTAGAGAAAAGAGCTCAATGAATAATCAATTACATAGATCCCCTTGGAAAACTCTTTCTCTCTCACACACACACTCATGATTGGCTGTCGTGACTGATGGTGTTTGTGTTCGAGGTTGTATTGAGCTCATTGCTGCCTCACTGCTCTTTTTGGCACAGCTCATTAAAAACACAACACCCATGAGGCCAAAGTAAACTGAAAAGCGCTTAGCGATATGAGAGAGTGTTTGTGGTAAGGTGTATGCAAGTGTGTGTGTGTTTGTGTGTATGAAGACACAATCCTTAAATCCATGAGCAATGATGTGTAAAAATTACCAAATAATTTTATTCTTTCTCGCTTTATTTGGGGCAGGAGAAGTGGGATTAGCCTGCAGTAGAATTATGTATTGGAAAAATGCTGAAATAACATGTGCGGGGGAGAAGAAGCTTTGTGCTTGGCATTTAGTGTGAGAAAACTCTTCTTTGACCAGCATTTTTATGCTAAATCAGCAATTCAGCAGTCTTACAGTAACTACCCTCGCCCAGAACAGCATGGACCAGGCAACAGAAAGCATTGCAATGTGTTTCGTGTTTTGGCTGTTTTCACACAAGGTGATTCTTGGTATGAACCCGAGTTCGATTACAATATTATAATCTTGCCCCTCTAGTATTATTATGTTGTGAATCACAATATATTTACATCATCACAATAGGTCAATGTTGTCAACCAGTCAACTTGTACTAGTCATTTAACAACCATCTAGTCATTAGTGAGGCTACCTTTTTAAAAATATTACAGTATTTTTTTTAGGTCTTTATATTTTCAGTGGCAGTCCTTTAATTAGCATTCTGACACCATACTGGGCTTTAGCTATTGAACAGTTTGTACAGTAACACCCTCTCTGTACTGTTGTGTCTTTAAAGTCCTCCTTTAAAACACTGCTATATAGAGGCTGTTTTTTACTGTACTTTTCTGTGTGTTAATGTAGTTCAAATAGTAAAAGATATTTTGCATCGGATTTTTAATGTATTTTCTATCCACAGTCACCATTTCATCAATGTTATCATCTAATCCAATCTCCAGAATTAATTGAAAAATGTCATTTCAGCATAAATAATAAATATTAAGAAATGTGATGTAGGGAAGACACCAGCTTCACCATTTTGTATATATATGTTTATGTGGATTTACTAAGTTAAAATGCACATACGCACATTGTGAACTGTACAAGTGCTCTAACATGATGCAACTGTTCACCATACAAACAGCTTTGGTACAAATCAAAGGCTCTGACCACACCAATAAGCTTTAATGTTAAAAGGCCCTAAAATGTCACATTTGTCCAACTATGCAGCACACATTTAATTGATTGCTATTCTTGTTTTACACCTTTAAAATTGAACATTGTCAGGGCTGGGCTTCCCATTGGCGTGTATTATTGTTAGGTAAGTGAGGAAGTGTATGGATTGTTACTATTTGTCATAGAGGAAAGTGTGAACACAATGGGGCCTTTCGCACCGATGGAGCTATTTCGTATTTCCAGTACTTTTTGTTGGAAGTACCCACTTTTTGTTGTGTTCGCCCTGCAGGAACTGGGAAGTATTTTAGTCCAGGAACGCCTTTTAGTGGGACAGTAGCATGAGTGCATGTTGACTGACTGAACGCATTACACAGAGCAGTATTTTAAAGTATTACAAGGCGGAACATACGGAAAGCTAACATTAGCGGTATTACTTATTGCACTTTGTGTTCACATTGTTTTTACTTCGCCTCAGTGAAGGTAGAAGGAAAGGTAGTCCTAATTTTCATTTACGCATCTACTTTACATCTCCGCTTTAATGAATCCCTTGACAGACAAAAGAAACAGAGCTCTGGTCACGCTTTATTCAGTGTGTATGCTAATTTAAATGCCGCACTAAATGCAGCTTTTAGAGGTACTACTGCTGGTGTGAACACAAACAGGGAAATGGAGTCAACTGGGAATTGAATTTTAGTTCAGTAACGCCTTTGGACAGACTAAGGCCACGTTTATACGACAGGGATGTAATGGAAAACTTTTTCCTTTGAGTTTTTGAAACGTTTCATTTGCACACAACAACGTTGTTAAAATCATTCACGTTTACACGGATCCGTGAAAATTACTGAAAACGTATTATGTATTTTTTAAAAGAAACACTACGCACCTGCACAGTACACACATCCAGGTTTAACACAAAAACACTTTTAAATATCCTTTGACGGCACATAAGTGTTTTGAGTTAAGTATACTTGTGCATGGCGTCATCATCATCGAAGATGTGATCGGTTTTCTCATTTTTCAGTGTACATGGAGACTACAATGGTGTTGATTTCCAAAACGCTGCTACACTGTTGCCGTGTAAACTAACATCCAAACAAATTAAACAGTCTTCTGTTTTTTGCAATTGTATGTTCACTGCCCAAATGCATACCACAGAACAGTATTTTAAAGTGTTACAAGACATGAACAAAAAAGTTAATGTTAATGATATTTACTTGTTGCTTTTGTCTAAGCATTATGTTTTGTCATAGGAGATTTCCTCTCTTAGCCCTCCTTTTAGCATTTTTATTTGCAACTTTATACAAGTCTGTATATCATGTTATCACAAAACCCATGACAGACAATAAAAACATAGGTGCGATCATGTCATCCTCCAGATGGGTATTACTGGTAAACCAGTAAAACGCTATCAAAGGATATTAAAAATACTTTTGGGTTAAAAAGTTTTTCACTACACAGTTGTCATGTAAATGTGGCCTTAGTTTTCATATAAAGTCCTTTACTGCTTCTGGAACGTTGTTTCTGCAGCTACCCAGTGTGAAAGTGGTTACCGTTATGACTATAAATGATTTGTTAATTGCATGTTTGAATGGGCCTTTAGATTTGGTTTGTGTTTACTGCTTAGCTCTTCTGATCATTTACAGCCGTGACTGTGTCAGTGATAAATGACCATCACTAAATTGTTGATTCTCTGTCTCCTCAGACTGGCAGGTAGCAACGCTGGTGTTGTTATTAGCAGGGGCGTCTGTGACGTTAGTGGCCTTTCTCATCGCTCTGATCTCTCTGTGTAAAGGCACACACAGGAAGCACTATCGTATGGTGGCAGTGTTCCTTTTCTCAGCAGGTAAGACACACCCACACTGACATCATGATGGGCCTCAGTGGCTCTTTTCATTAAGCATTTGCACGAGAACTCAAGGAATATAAATGAGCTAAAACAACTTGATTCTTAGAACAGAGTTGTGTCCAGAATGATTTGTAAATGCAGCAATTTGTCTCCAAAGATGTTATAGTTCTTTTAAATAAGCATATATATATATATATATATATATATATATATATATATATATATATATATATATATATATATATATATATATACATACATACATACATACATACATACATACATACATACATACATACATACATACATATATATATATATATATATATATGCTTTTCGGATGTCCTCTTTCATGATGTCCAGTATGCTTTTAAAGAGAGGTCTGCAATCCAATGTGGGTTTTAATGTCCGATGTAAAGGAACTGGTGTTTTTGGGACAGGAGGGGTAGGTCAGACAATAGATCATCCACTATTTATAATGCTTATAAATTAAGCATCAGCAAGCAGAAAAGATATGTGCTTTGCACAAGCACTCCTTCATGAAGAGCATTCAGCCTTTTGCAGTCTGATATTGAAATAAAGACATTTGACAATAGTCGGTGACATCCTGTGCTTGCATGCATCACTTCAGCAGCGAGTTTAGAATGAACATAATGTTATTTTTATTCTCTGTTGGTGTGGGCGCTAATATGCTTAATGTTATCGTTATTGATATTGTTATCGTCTATAGTGTGTGTAGACTCTTAATTCAGGATGTATAGAAAGCAGTGACTGTTAGACTGTTTAATAGACAGATTCGGAGCTGGTCTTTTTTTGCGGAAATTAGATTTGTTTATCTGTTTATCTAACTTTGAGCAAAGAACTTCAAGTTTTTCTCTCACCCACGCATTTTGAGACTGTATGTGTCATTAGAATAGACTCTGATTTTCTTGATATTGACTTGGGTCTGTTTAAATATAACAGTTGAATAACTTTTAAGTAAATGTAAATGAGCAGGAAACTCTGTCTAATTTGTACCAGCTCTGTGGAATAGACCAGTCTTATTGCACTCAGTTAAAATTGCTGCTGTCTGTTAATTTGATTATATCTAAACAACAATATTAAGAATATAAGGAGAAAACTACCCACGTCTCTTGTCCTCTGCTTTACCTCTGCTTACCTTTTCTTTCAAAATCAATTTTGAAATTACCTTACCTTTTATATTAATATTTGACAAAAATCTAAATACCCAGTACAAGTTCACCAACCAGAGAATCTTAGCATGTAAAATAAATGCATTTATTAATGTTTTATATTTGGGATCTCTAACCCCAAAAGTAACGATGTTATGATTTTAAAGCTATTAATGGTGTCTGGGGCCACTCATTATAGAGAATGTGTGAGAAATTCCTTCTTCTGTATCTCTCACTAACCACATAGTTATGAGTTTCCTCTCCACTAACCACCTGCTTTCCCCTTTCCTCTCCCTGACTCACTTATGCAAGAGACTTTCGTGGCCCTCAGTGAGCTCTGACAGTGTGTGTGTGTGTGTGTGTGTGTGTGTGTGTGTGTTTCAGTGTATAAGGATTATCCCTTTATGAGAGTGCAGTGGGGAGATAGAGAGAATAGAAACGTTGAGGATTTTAAAGCTGCTTCTGATGTGCCTTAAGCAACGTCTCCAGTGGCTTTGACTTCTAATGCCAGAAAATTACCTTCAGAAATAGTCGACTCTACATCAAATAAAATACACTCCAGCTGAAAGTGGCGGCTCTCATGAAACCCAGACTAGCTAATATGTCTGTGTGTGAGTGTGGGCCGTGTGAATTTGCAGTATTGAAATGCATGTTCCATGTGCTCTTCTAGAAGTTCCTTTGGTTTAATCACAACAATGAACGGTTGACACTGTGGCAAAGGGCATAAAAGATCTGATTTGAGATCAGTGAACTGTTCACTAATATTACAGTAGAGTGCTGAGAGAGCAAAGCCCGGGTTACATGAACGATTTTCCTTATCCTCCGGAGGCTGGTTAAATGAGAACTATTACCGGCAATTAATTTTCACTGACCATGAAATTGTGATTTTATTCAACATATTTTTAGTCTCTATGACAATGGAATTGATCTCGTAGTGTCCTATTCAAGCCACTATCTCACCGAAACAGCAGCTGTCACAAAAACATCAATACCCAGTGTGATGTGGTTTGTCACAATTTCACTGTTTTGTGGCTTCAATTATGGAATTGTGACATAAAGGCTTTTGCATTTTCATTTAGCTAGAATTCTAATAGTAAATTGTTTACTGAAGTTGGTAGTATTTTTGTGTCACTTTAATTCATTCATTACAATTCACTAAAAGTCACTTACAGGTTGTAAGGGTCAGATTGTGATGTTGAACAACTAACTAAAAGTAAGAATGAACAAAAATTTTTCAGGTGGTGTGACAGTAGATCAACTGTTTTTACAACTTTTATTTTTTATAACTTTTTAGCTGTTTATAACTTTTTAGTGTGTGGCAACTCCCATAATGCTGTCTGCCAACTGGCTTGTTACCAAAAACTCGCCTTATTATTTACTCACATTTGGCTCTTGGTCAGATATGATTTTGCACACAGCTGTTCTGTCCAGTGATACAGCACACATGTGTTTCAGTTTAAAATGTCTGTTATAAAATCTCTGACTCTAAATGACTCTTAACTTCACTTTTGCTCGTTATGTAAGACATTTCCTCTTATGTAAACCACATCTTCCTAGACAGCTTTTAAGGAAAACAAAGGAGAATAAATAGATGAATGAATAGGTGGAAAGATGGGGTCATTTTTATGGCTTGGGACTAATCAGAAAAGAGTTGAGAGTTGAAATAACCTGTGTGAGTGGCAAGTTGAAACATGATTTATTCTCACTGTGGATCGTCTTTATTTTCATCAGGGCATCTGGAAGACTGGGACTGCAAATTCAAATCACACTCACTTCACACTCACTAAAATTCTTCTAACATTTTTTGCTGTAACTTGACAGTAGTTTAGATCACCGTTCAGAAGCTTAGTCACTAAAATATTTTGAGTTGGGGTTTTTTTTTCGTTAAAATGTATTCCTTTGTTTCACAAATACTGAAAAAACATAAACATTGTTATTGATTAAAATATTGTATTTTTATTTATTTAAAAAAATCATTTTTATCAATGTTTGCTTTGTTTTAAGTAGTGTGCTGCATGTTTTCGGTAGCCATGGCTTAAGCTTGAGATGTTAAATGGTAAGATTTGTTATAATTAGTCATGTGTATACAGATCCATTTATAATTGATCTATGTAATTGATCCATTTTTCTGCAATCTTACCAATCATAAAAATGGTAATATTTAACAAACATTACAGACAAAATGTCTGTCTGTGAAAACCAGGCTAAGTCTAAAAATCTAATTATGAGATCAAACATCAAAGTTTAATTTCACCATTAAACATCACTTTTCGGTCTTTCACATGTCATTACTCAGTCAATATCAATGTAAATAAAATAAAAAAAGACTTTAGCTGGGTTTTCACAGTCAGGGTCACATATGTTTGTCAGAGGAACTGGCAAGCTCATGCAGATGGGCTGACATGTTAAACTGTTGAACAAAGTATTTTTGTTTGAATCCGGTTTGCTTTGCATTTCCAAATCTTGTTTACCCCTCTCTTTTCCTCTTAGTTGGTCCTCTCTCTTTTTTACTGGAATAAAATGGCAAAAATACAGTATAGTAGTGTTTGCTTGGTTGCTGGAAAGTCTTCAGATCCTGTGTGGCTAAATGTCCCCTAATAAAGCCAAGCGTGGAGGGCGTGTATAGATTCTTTGTACCCGTGGGCCTGTAAATGTGTTCTGTGTATGAAAAAAAGGAAGCCATTTATTTTTAATGGTCTTGCACACATACTTTCTGAATGTAGATGCCAATTTTTATGTTGTGTACAAAGGAAACATCTTTGGCGAAAACATGTTGTTATGCTGCATTTTGTTTAACTTGGGTATAGTCAGAATTTCCAAGCACAACAGAAACTCGGGAATACTTTGGCGGGATGCAGCTGTATGATGTCATGCAAACATGACTGCAACCCGAAACGTTTGCACAAATACTTATTGGTTTACTGTTTTTTATTAGCTTTAAATAACAAAACAAGTACAATAAAAGTACAATACTTCATTTCAATCATTTAACCTGTTTTGAAAGACAGAAAAGCATGCAACACAGCAACATATCTGTTTATACAGAAAAATAGATAGTTTACATTTTTTTGCCTCATTTTTACTCCTGCTCAGCATTTCATATACTTTACAGACCCCCAAGCCCCCAAATTTGCTACATCTCACAGCAAACTTCAATTACTTGCTATTACTCACAAAAAGATATCCACTCTACACAGTGGCAAAACTGCACACACAAATAGATATCCAATCTCAAACCCACTCTTTTCACCTGGGTGTAACTCACTGTTTGAGCTGAACGCCTGACATCCACAAATTTGGCAGCACAGAGGTAGTGTTGCGTAGCCAGACATTTGACGTTGTGAAGTTTGTTCAACGCTGTAGTTTCTACTGACTAAGAACATCCATTTAAACAGGAAGAGGCTCTCTAACCAGTCAGTTTGTTTAGATGTTTAGAAGTGGCTTTATTTAATATATATTATACTGCAGAAGTGAAAAATAATAGAAAATGAGAAAATTTTTCACTAGATTGTCAATGTGTGTTTGTGCATGCTTTTTCGGCTAATATTGCCCACAACTCTTTGCTCAAAAAAGGTCTGTGTCTAAAGAGTTTGTAACAGTTCTTCTGGCATTTTTCAGATGTAAACTTGTAATACAGAAGCTGCCATAGTGTTTTTTAAATGTTGTAATGAAGCTTAAAGTTACGCCAATTTAAGGTAATAAACTTAATTTCACTTACATGTAAACACAAACAGTTCATAAATGTTTAAAAATGTGTATTTCTGGAGGCATGACATCACGCACGAAAACGCGTCCCATAATAAGATCAGGATGTGAACGAATGTTGACATTGCACATACTATGCATTCTATTATGGCGAACCCATCTGATTTTGCATTCCATGCATTCCATGGGAATTGATGTTGGGCTGTAATATCCTGTTCTGTAATGAAATGCTAGGTAAATATCCTCAAAAGGTTGATACCAATCTCTATTCTCCTCTTCTCTTGGTATTGCATCAAGAGGTGGTAATGATATCCATTTAGATAACCAACATCCATAAATGAATTGCAAACACAATGTTCTCCACTGGAGAGTTTATGCTAGGACTTTGAAATATTATTCAAAAACAGAAAATATGTTTTATTTATGTGATGTATTGTCAACTTTGATATTAACACACTATAAAAAGTTAGTCTGGTTTACTGTATTACAGCCGGACTTACCTTACTATAAAAACTTGTCTGCTCACTAGTTTAACATCAGTACAACCCATTAAACCCTTATACAGCACATGCAACAAATTCTTTTCCATTTTGTTCATATTGTATTTTATTACACAGCACTTTCGAAAGCTTGATTCTGATTGGCCAGTCGTGACATTCCAAGTTTTCCCTGAAAACAACCGCTAAAATTAATACCACAGTCAACTGGGTACTACGAGTCAACTTAACCTTGAAAATAATTCACTTATGAATAAATGATATAGAAACATGTATAATTTATAACATTTGGATGTTTGTCTTGTTTAAATGTTGTGTCTAAAGTTTTTTCCTTGCAGAAGGTTTTTATTTGTTACAGATTAGCGAATAAATCATTTGTTGGGGTCCTGATCACTATGTTTGGGTTTATTAAACATAACTCTACTTGGCTGGCTGTACATTGGTGTATTTCTCAGACATGTTCAAAATGTTTTTAAACAGTCAGTATGGACAGAAATGTTTAAAACATTTCTGTCCAACTATGTGTTTTACATTTTTTCCATGGCGATACTGAACACATTAGAGCTTTGAGAATTCCACTGTGATAAACTGAGACAACAGCTGCATAATGTAATGTAATGATGCAGGACTGTCAAGCTGTCTTACTGGCTGATTTCAAAGCAGTATGTCATTCTAAGCATGGGTTTATTTGGTCTGTGTTTGTATTTGCATATTCATATGAGCACACAGGGAGCTTTATGGTATATTACTCAACAGCTCGGGTGAGCTGTTTCAATCTTAAAGAGAAAAGCAAAAGTGTGAGAAAAGACCCTCAGGAAATAAACCTATATATGTGTTTGTGTGTCACATTGCCAGGTCTCATACACATGCTAGCCAGACCCTGCAGCGCAGTAGCATGCGCAATTTATTTCAGTTTCTTTGATTGATGCTTATTTAATTTTAATTCTTTTGTATGTATTTGGTCATGGGTCTCTTAGAAAAAAGTTAGATGTGGCTGGTATGACCAAAATACACAGTCTAATTTCATATCAAAATAACAAAATTTTTTAAATACAACTCCAAAATGTTTCATTTATTACATTTTTATTACATATTTGTTACACACTTAATAATGTAATAA
Source organism: Beaufortia kweichowensis (assembly GCA_019155185.1). Taxonomy (NCBI): domain Eukaryota; kingdom Metazoa; phylum Chordata; class Actinopteri; order Cypriniformes; family Gastromyzontidae; genus Beaufortia; species Beaufortia kweichowensis. The sequence continues at coordinate 5,564,910 of CM032795.1, read as the reverse complement.
TGCATATTTTGGACGACCCAATGAAGTAAATACTTTACAAATAAAATCAACACCATCATATTGAATATTTTTTTTCATTTGGATGAGTTGCAAAGCAGAAATGATCAATTTACACTATTGTACACGTTATATTATTGTACACTACAGTTGCAAAAACAATTAAAACACAAATTAGTTTATTTTTACGCTAATGTACTCTGTGGGTGTTGATTTAACTAGCATTGTGTTGCTGTGGTTTTTGTCCCATTTAAAGAGGTTTTGGGTAAACAAAACCCTTTAACCGTGGCATAATGCTTGACTTAATGCTTTACTATACATGTACACTGATACAATATCTTCTCTTTCTTCTCTTACAGTCGTCCTTCAGGCATGCGCTCTGGTTCTCTACCCAATCAAATTCATCGACGGCAAAGTTTTGCAAACGTATCATGAGTTTAACTGGGGGTATGGGTTGGGCTGGGGTGCCACCATCTTCATGTTGGGAGGAGGAATCCTGCTATGCCTTAGAACAGACATGTATGAAGATGCAATGTATTGAGGGCTGTAAGACACAACTTTGTACACGGTAGATACACACGCTCAACATCGTCACATTAAATAGAGGAACCAGTATCTATTTTGCAGTGATGTATAGACATGCTCCATAGATATATATATATATATATATGATACTTGCATATGTCACATACTCACGCATACTTGATACTTAAAACACATACAAACTTTGGCTGTATCCCAATAATTGTATTTCTGTTACACACTAAAGATGCTTTGCTGTTGATGGAGCACTACATACATTTTTAGTGCATAGACCGTATATTGCATCTTGATACCACCCCATCTTTGTTGATTTGTTGTTTGCATTAGCATTTAGTTATATTGGTCACATTAAAATTCATTGTTGCTTGACTTTTGGCTTCAACTTTAAGGTTAGATTCAATTGAATATTGCTGTCCCTGACATTTTTCTATAATTTAAACAGTGAAACAAGTACCGTTCCAAGCACCTTCCTCTGTTGCGCAAAGGGTTGTGTGCCATTTCATCTTAAAAAGCATACATAGACACACACTACAAAAATCCTCTGCGAACAGTATGATGCTCAGATCCCTTTGGTACTTTACTGATGGACAGCAGGCACATCAATGCACTTAATCTAATCGTGCATGTTATTTAGTTTGAACAGTATGCAAATTAGGATGCAGCCATTTACACTTTTAGACGCTACACGTACTGTGTTGCACACGACAATGTCAAGTCCTGAATCTGGTATGACGGCTGGTGTTACGAGCGTCAAGACAGTTTGAAGTGTAAAGAACAGCTGTGCGAATTGGACTGCAAGAAGTGGATGCATGTTTGAAAGGATTCCTGATGGATGTTTAAAGACACGACCTCTTGCTTTGATCCTTGACCCTCGATTTCACCAGTATATTAATATGGGTCTTTATTCAGAATGAAGTAAACTTACTAATGAAACTTTCTCGCGAGATTGGTTTTCTTGTAATGAAGAAATGTCTAGTATAAATAGTGACTTTTACCATTTTGTATGTTTCTTGTGCTGATAGAGGACATATCATCTTGTTAATGTGTTTAAAGTATTGAAAACAGAATGTAATTTTGGATTTAAAGAATATATTTTACGTCATGTTTGATATTTGCAGTTTTTGAAAAGCTAATGACATTTGTGGACTTTACTGAAACTTTACTGAAGCTTTATAGCTCATACATATCAGTTTCTTTCTTTTGCTGTTTAAAAAAATGAAGAATAAATGGTACTGTAGAAAAAATGCAGACGTTGTTTTTTTATTTTTAGTTATTTTTATTTTACTGTTATCCTTTGTGCACAGACCTCTCTTAATGAGAAAATGGCTTTGTTTCAAAACCTAATAAGCTGTCTTGCTGTCCTCTTGTCTACAAAGGCAGCTGCTGTGAACTGAACTGGAACCTCATAAGTGTCTGATTTTAAACACTATGCAGCAACTCCACGTGCATTACAAAAAGTGCTTCTTACATCTTAGATTTTCAATAATAAAAGAACTTAATTCTAACAAATACTAGGTAAATGGTCAATTTTTAATAGGAACCCTTTTTATTGATACATTATATTACATAATAATATACATTAGGCCCATATATATTTATTCGACAACTCAATCAAGTATTTTATTGGTCAATCTTGGCGTATGCAGTCAAAACGTTTTGTATTACAGTTGCTGCTAAACTGTATAATTTAGCATTTTCTAAGGCATTTCCTCAACATTACTTTAATGCTCCCAATACTATTTACAGCTTTACATAAGAGTTCTGGTCACCCTGTGTATTGTTTTGTGGTAGCAAAATTTTTTGTGGTCTTGCTTTTTCTATTATATTGGCTGATATCTTTTTACTTAAGCTTATTATAGTTTAATCGTATATTAAGTAAAATCTTGGTTCTTGACCACTGACTGTTATCTTTTAATACTTGTAAAACTGCTTTGGTACAATGAACTTTGTGAGAAAGCGCTATACAAATAAAATTGAATTGTCCAAAACCAGTTAACAAGCACTAATCTATTCCTTTATTAAGGTCAGGCAGTCATCTCTGCCCCCACAGCTGGTTTCCACATCCCGGAATAGCCAGCTCTTGTGAAAGGAATGTAACACTACAAACAAAACGGGGTGTTTGAACGGCAGGTGTTGAGGTGAGAGTGTGATGGGACAGAAATAACAAATTTGCCTACAGTTTGTTTTACAGCTCCCTTTTCCTCATCTGTATCTTTGTTAGAAAAGACAAATCATTCTCTCACCCCTGTAACCTTTTCTGGTATGAAAAATAAAAAAATGACATACAATTGCAAGCAAGCCTCAAACATAAGCATGTAAGAGCAGAATTATCTGCAGGGCCAGCGCCTGAAGCTGTAGCGTTAATGAGCTTCAGGGTCCAGGGCTGCCAGGATATTGATAGTGTTTCCTCAGGTCTCCATACACACTCTAATAGCACTTCTATTGTTGTGCACAAAAGCAGCCTGAATGGAGAAAAGAAGTAACAACATATTAATCATTTGCTCCCTGTGTTACTTAAGCATTAAAAACTTTTCCTCGGATAAAACCAGCAGCCCTACTTTTTACCAAAAAAATGAAAATGGTGTCATTATTTACTCACCATAATGCTTTTGTATAAAATAATTATTAAAAAAATGTAAATGTCAACAATTGAATAACCTTTGCTCATTAACATTTAAGAACCAATAGTGTTTGGTGTCAGATGAGGTCACAAAGACATTTCAGTCCCCTTTAGAGTGTTAAATTAAAATAAAATTGTCAACGAATTATAAATATAAAAAATAAATCTGTTATTGTAGATATTGTGGAATTTTGGAATATAATGCACATGTTGTAACTATGATAGTTTAAGGCACTTTTGCCAATAACATGCTAGCAAAATAATTCTTGACAAATAAATGAATTCATCTTGCTTAACCTCAAAAAAGGTCAACACTAGTTTTGATAGGATTATGGATGCAAAGATTTTGCAAACTGGTACAGTTTACTTTTAATTTCATACAAGAGATTGACCAATCAGAGAAACTGCCATGAAAAAATTATATTCATAACTGAATTAATAACTGGTTTTATTAAATAAAGATTAATAATCAGTTTGTGACTGCCCTGTTGGTATCCTTGTATTAATAGCTGTTACATCACAGTTGGTTCATTGCCCTCATACAGTACAAATCATCTTTGAAGTGTTTTACTTCAAATGAAAGTTTAAGATGTTGTGATTTCTCTTAGAGTTGGGTGATTTACATCATGACTTTTATTTCTTTTTGATTGTTGTTGTTAAAGAATGTTTGAAATGCCTGTGGAGGAAAGGAATTTTACAGAAAGTAAAAACACTTCCCATACCAAGGCCACAGAAAGCATTAGTGGTCTCTGCTACATAAAGGCCTATTCAATGCAATACTTCTGAGTTAAGGCAATGTACTTATTCATTTGGACCTACTCGCACCAGGAATGAAAATGTGTCTGATGAAAGAGATAAATGCACAATAAGCACAGCAGTGCTTTAAAACTCATTTCCCCACTAAACCAACTGCGATAAACAATTTCATGGAAAAGGAAAGTAGAATATATCAGGTCTATAATGGTTGATATGTGTCTGAGTGACGCTAGAATGAATTGGGGAATGAATTGCCCCACTAGGAATGGTTTTGTGTTGTTTTACAAGCAGACTCAACAGTTTTAGCTGGTTTCAGTCCCTGAGATGTGCTGGTTTAAAATTAGCCCTGTAAGTATTCACATGGCCGAGGAAAAACAATAAATGCACGCATCGCTAGGGTGAAAGTCACACATACCGGATATAGAAATGAAAACAAGAAAAAAGCATAAATAAAACATGGAACTGTAAGACATAATGAGAGCAATATATTTGCCAAACTTAAGAAGGTGTAAACAGGGGAATTAAAATTTCAGGTTGGATAAGAACAAAACATGATGTTTAAAATATCATTGTAAAACTGAAAATTCTTCATTTTTTTCATTTACTCACTTTTGTTCGAGTCAAAACCCATGTGGTTCACATACAAGTGCACTGAATCTTAAAGTTGATCTATCTGAACTTGAATAATAAATCAAAGACTGTACAGTACTTGTTTTTGCACTACTTAATAATCTATTACAGCTGTAGAACACACAATTCAATTGAGGGTTTTTTGTGCTGTACGTTCATTTGCATTTGTTCCAAATCAATTTACAAATAAGGCATGCTAGAACACAACTGTTCCCAATTATCTTACCACACTATACATTCCACAGTACATTTGACCATCTTAAAGTAACCAGCTGAAGATACTCTCAAACCCACAGTTCTCTCCACACCCCAGGACACTCTGAAAACCTGCAATTGAAGCTAAAATATCTTCAGAGACAGTTTTTTTTGACAACCTACTGGGTAAGTGTTCCCATAAGAACTTTCACGAGATGTTTTTCTGATAGTTGCCTTTCAATCATGAAAACATCAAGACACATTTGAGAGGCCAGCTATTTCATCACACTGGTTTAAGCAGATACAGTAGACGGTACAGGGTCGTAAAAGTGAAAATGCATCTGGTTTTTTAGATCACATACATACATTTTAGTCTTTCCAAACGAATATAAAATAATAAATTTAAATAAAATTATAGCAAAATATAAATGTTGGGACCCAGAAATTCAATTATAACCAAACAAATAACAATTTGATCAGTAAAGTTGCTGTTTATTGCTTTGGTACGGTTCTTCAAGAACATTTTTAAGGTCATGTGATCTCAACAGAACAGCCCCCTTTAAGAGCGGTCTTAGGTTTTTAAATACATTCAAACTGGTTTTATGAGTCATATCAACTTACTATTTAAAATCCATGTTTTTACATTTCTTTAACTTATCAACATAAGTAATTTCAACTTATTTTTCAAATTATTTTTATCCGTTTAAAAATATAAAACAGTAGGTTGATTAGTGAATTTTAAATAAACAGTTAATTTGATTGTGATTGTACTTAAGGAAGCAAAAAATCAAGACCACATTGTAACACTGTCTAAAATAAAGCATCCCTTTCTAGGCCATGAGTGCAAACATTACTCTAAAAACAGATGTGTTAAAAATAACACAAGATGTGTCTAGTTAGGGACAACACACAAATGTGTTATTCCTAACTAGACACATCTTTTGTTCCGTTAAAGACAACACATTTTGTGTTACTTTTAACTCAATTTGTGTTACTTTTAACAAGCATGTGTTGGCCCTTTTATGTATTTAACACAAAATGACACATAATGTGTTAAACAGCATAACACAAAATTGTGTTAAAAAATAACATCCATTTAAAAAAAAAATGTTTTGGCATTAAATGTTTTTCACAGTGGAAAATCTTTTCTACTCTTTTTTTGCATTAGCATAATTAATGATATTTCACCTTAATATCTAAGATTCTGAAGTTTATAACCATTAGAGATTATATCACTTGTGTTGTTTTGTCAGTTACTGTATATGTGGTTTAACAGAAAATGTATGTTTCTCTTTTTTTGCCTTAGCTGGCAGTAGTGACATTAAACATAATTAACTTGACTATTGGACATAATTGTACTATATAATCAGTGAGGGTGAGAAGACTGGGATAAAATAAATGGTGTCTACTGTATTGTCCTGGACCTTGTAATAAGCACCTTCACTGTTTAATTTTTCATGGAAGGAGTTGGGTGTCCAATGCCATGCCAGATGCCATCTTTGGCCTGCATTACTCTCTGCATCAGCCAACCAACCCGGACCAATGGGACACCAGCTGTGGCCCACAGTTTAGATCTAGGTCAGACAGGAACATAAATATGGTTATAGCTTATGACCTTTATAAACTAGAAAAGAATATACTATCATTCTTTTCTAGTTTAGAAATGCTACATCGTGATAAAAAGAAAATTATGCATTATGCAACAAGAACATCTTAAAAAACGTGTTACCAAATACAAATATCTAATAATCATATTCATGGAATGTTAAATTATGGGACCAGGCAGAAATTTGACATGAATATGTCTGAATTCTGTGTATTACAGAAGGCTATAGGTTAAGGCTAAGTGTTTTATAGAATAGAATAGAATAGAATAGAATAGAATAGAATAGAATAGATAGAATAGAATAGAATAGAATAGAATAGAATAGAATAGAATAGTTCTTTTTTAGATTGTTTTATTAGAAATAAAGTATGCTTCAGTGTATAGTATATTTTTCTTGGTTTGTGTTTTGTGTCTGTTTATATGGGTTTCATCATAGAGAAGATTTCCAGCTCTTACACAGCCTCGTCTCCACAGGAATCACTTCAAACAACAGATGGATGGTTGGACTTTGCCACATGTACTATCATCACTGTGTGTGTCCATCTGGATGCACATGAATGCTCACAATCAATACTTTACTATTCCATGCTGTGCCCTAAAGAGAAAACTTCAGTGGTTTGGTTGACAAGCAATGACAAAAGAGAAAGACACAGTAAGAGCTTGTGAAGAATTCTTTATTTGCCTACAGTGCATTTTATTTGGCATTATGAGCTCATTAGAGTTTAAAATTTAATTTAGGCCGTTATTAACATTTACGCAGTCGTCCAAGGGACATCCCGTTGATGGCTTGGCTTCCCAAATAAGTAAATTATTGGACACAAAATATTGATTTGAAATGTTTTATTAGCATTGTAATGAATATAAACATTCTGTGAAGAAAAAAAAACATTTCGAACATGCATTTTGACTGAATCATTTATAATATAATCTCAGATATGTTATTAACCAATATTTATTTGTATATGTGTTTTTTAAGGTCGAGGTACACTACCCAGATGACCCCGTGTTATCAGTTTTAAGTGATTGTTATCTGGGAATAAAATACAAACATTTTTGGTTATATTTAAAAAGTATATATCTTGTGTTAGCATTTAACAAACTTTTTTGTGTAAAACTATACTTAAAATTGTGCTTTTGGTGTTTTTTGTAACATAAATGTCCCATTTTGAGCACAGAATGCTGTGACTAATCAGTCAGAATACCCTTTTCCAGATAGTTGTAATAAAAAATATTGTGTGTCATTACCATATAATAATATAATAAATTACCAAGATACAATTCTGAAATCATACCTGCTTTAATTTATTTTTCCTCTCTATAACACACACAAAAGGAAATGAGATTTGAGTGTGTGTCTAAGGTGTGTATATGCACCCTGTAGTGTAAGTGGCTCATATATTTATAGCATCAGTAAATGGGTCTGTGTCAGCATCTCCTCTAGAATCTGATTATAAGGGAGAAAACGTCCTGAAGATGAGCATCTAATAAACCAGCTTCGCAATAACATTTCATTAGCTTTTAATCAGAATTAGCAGTTTAATTAGTGTGAGGGGGTTTGAAAACATGATTTTTTAAAAACAAAAAAACTGAGTTGTAATTGTACCAGTCAATAACTGTATGAGCTGGAGAACAGGCATAAACAGCCATCATGTCCAAACCCAGTTACCACCTCAAACTGGTTAAGATGCATAAGGAATAATGGTATAAATAATGTATAAATCCATACATCAGTTATTATGGCAGATTATAAGAAAACTAAATGCAATTTAATCTGTGTTTTAAAGCAATCTAAAAATTCTGTTGTTTGCAAACAGCATGACTATAAAAAACATTTACTTAAAAGGGGTAAATTATCAAAAGCAGTGCAGGTTTGTATGACATATCTCCTGTTACAAATGCTACAGTAGTTGAGTTGATTTTCAGTCGCCATCTAGTGGAAAAAGCTAACATGACACAACACATATGTGTGTCCTATACAGTATAAACAAGAAAGTCAAACTTTTTATGTGTATTGTATACAGTGTTTAGGATTACTTGATCAATTAATTACTGTAATTAAATTACTTTTCCCCTGATAAAGTAAAGTAAGGGATCACTCTTCAAATTTTTTTTTGTACTTGCATTATGCTTTGTATATATTATCAACAAAACTATATTGAATGTAAAATATAAGTATGCATAGAAATCAAACAAACAAAAAAATATTTAGTTGAAATTCATGTGAAAATGTATTTATTGGAAACTATAATGTTTACAGATTGTTACAGGGGATGTTTAATTTAAGTTCATTTTAACAGATTTGAAAAATTAAATATTAAAATTGGTTTAGTTTGTATTCTCCATGTGGTCAATAGGTTCATACAGCTTTTCAGAAGTAATTAGTAATGTGTGATGCAGTTACTCTTTAGACAGTGTAATTGGTGAGTAATTTGAATACAATAATGTAATTAATCACTTTGAAGTAACTTACACTGATGGTATATTATGTATTTTAAAAGCTTGACTACAGAAAATGTTTAGCAATAAATGCACAGGTTAAGTGTTAGATATGTTCTAAAGAAAACTTGTATTCAACTTGCATTTTATGAAGTTGTCTAAACTGTTAACTTAGTAACCAGATCAACCCTGTTTTTCATACACAGACAGGGACAGATACCAGTTACTGAGTCCACAGCTCAGATAAATTGATCATATCTCTTTTTTCTACTACAAAATTTAGTTTGAAACGTCAAGCTGATATTTAATTTAAACAGAGATCTTTAAGCATTCCGAAGGTGTTCTCTGAGCAATAACGTAAAACTAATTATTAAAACATACCATTATTACTGTAGATATGACATTACCCAAGGAATTCATCATCATCTACAGCATTCCCATCCAGCAGATGCCTGACGAAGCGCTGACATAAGTCCACTTCAGCTCTTTTCAACAATCTTCAGTATTCTCCCAATCTTTTACCCTTTGCCTGTTTCTATTCAACATCCCACACTTTTCCCCCTCCAGACCCTTTATTCCCACATTGATGAAACATTAACAGCTTCAGTTCACAGGTGTTTAAATAAGCTGTTAGTTACACGTCCAATACAGTATTGCATGTGTAAATGAGAGCTACATTCAGACTATATTCTGAAGAATCATTCTCAATTTATTACTTATAGCCCCATTTAGACATTGGAAAACGCTATAATTAAAAGCATGCAGAACACTTTTTTTTTTACATTTAATTGTTTTACTTTCAGAACCTAAAAATTACTACTATGTAAAATGAACAATTGAATAAATATTTGTTGCTATTTTCCTGATCTATCTGATTTACCTGATCTTATGGTTAAAACATTTACTGTTTTTACTGAATTAAGTTGTGTGTGTCGATGTTATGGACGTTAAGTATGTTTGACTGATTTAACTAGTAATAGCTAATAACTAAGCTCTCAACTGGTCATGTGGTGAGGTCATGTGACAATGCAGCATAATAAAACAGATTTATAATCCTAATCTTTCACATATTTTTTTTACAGTAGACAACGTAATTAATAGCAAAAAGAAAAAATCGCATGAAAACTGTTTCTTACACAAACTTAGACTCTGACCTTGACCTATATTTATTTATCAGGAGTTTTTTTTACCAACATAGTGTGAAAATAACACCTGTGTATATTTGTGCATGTGTCTAAGAAAATAAACATTAGAATAAAGGCGTTAGATATGACCGGAGTAATGTTAACATACGAGACTTGTGGCAATATTAACAATAATAATAATAATATTTACAAAAAGTATTTTTTAGATACTTTTTATTTTTTAGAACAATTTAGTAACTAAACAGCAATAATTATTTTATAAGTATTTTCAAAGTCAATTGTATTATTTAAAACTGACTTATGTTTTCCGATTAATTGTTGTGTATATTATCTTAAGTACTCTCAATTAAGCTTTTTAGTGCCTTATTGTTATACTATTTCAGATTAAATTTACTTAGAAAATGAAACAAATTTGGCAAAGACAGGCTATAGAGGCTTTAAGGACTTTCCTCAAACACAGGCATGATTTCATTGATTGATGAATGGATGGATATTGTTTCATGACTTTTCTAAAAAAAATAATTATCAACTAAAAATGAATAAAATTAAATAGTAGTGACTTTATAAAATTTGTGGCTTATACGAAGAAACTGATAATAATATGGGACCAATTTAAGTGACAATTCAGTGCTCCCTGTTTGTGAAGCTTGTGCATCATGTTGCTTTGTGTAAAAGAAATGTTCAGGTGCCACCAACACCAAGTTGTTGTTACAAAATATATGGGCAGGACCCAATTAGAACAGGAGTTTTCAAACACCATCCTTAATACTGCACTTTTATAAATTGCACTATATAGGGGCTTAGCCATTTTTGCATTTTGAGTGAACAACTTATTCGCTATTCGTTCACTCTTTTTACCCACAATGCACTCTTATTTTTAATGTGGTACATCTGATGTACACTTTCGCTAACTCACTATTTTCCAAGATACAATGCAAAACAACCTCCTGATTAGAGTCAGTTGGAGAATATTAGTTCTTTGTTGACAGTTATTTTCTACTTTTCACAAATTAAAAAATATCAAACAAATGTGATAGACAGCAGTCTTTTATTTAAGTATTACAAATATTGTATTTAATATACATAAGACTTAAATAAACATGAGAGTAAATAAACATGACAAACAGTTATTGTTTATTTTTTTAACTAATGCAGTAAGTGTGATAACTGTGAAAAAAATGTACTTTACCATTTTACAATCCAATCCATAAAGCCACCCAGATGTAATATAACATTATTTTTATGACAAATATCCACAACAGTACTCCCTTACAAAAATTACCTGTGGTATTCCTGTGGTACTTCTGCAATACAACAGAAAATTACCACAAAACATCTGAACGCAGCTGATTATGACAGGATTACCACATAACTTGCTGTTGTACAGTATAACAAGAATTTACCATAAGATGAAGTTTGTGGTACTTTGTATGTTGTATGCTGTTTTTTGTGTGGTATTGTATGACTTTTTTTAGCAGTTCCACAAAAAGTTGACAGCTACAACCTGACATTGAGTGATTGAGGATGAAAACAGTGATGAATATATAAACGCATATACAAGAAAAAAGGATAAGAAATAAAAAAAAGACAGAAATAGACTAGAGAAGAGACAAAAATGAATTCAAATTTATGGATGTGGTAGTTTAAACAGGTACAGAAGTAAATTAAATCCATAGTTTAATGATTTAAAATTGAACAATAATAGTATAGTAAAAACTAACTTTCCTTGTATTATTGTGGGATTGCACTGTGTGATTGTTAAAGAACAGAAACAACATAAATAGTGGTAATAAAAATAAAATCAGTGGTTATTGCTATTGTAAATGAACTCATACCCTACTAGTTCCAGCAGGCATTCCCTTCCTGCCGCTGAGACTAACCAACAGATCCATTGATAAAGGACCCAGCATCCGATCCACTTCTTCTCCCCTCCCTGCCACCAGCAAAATCCGTCAGTGGAAGAAGCTTTTTAATAACTGCTTGACATATCTTAACGCATCTGATTATGACAGGATTACCACAGCACTTTCTGTTGTACAGTATCACAAGAATTTACTATAAGTTGAAGTGTGTGGTTCTTATGTTTTGTATGATATTGCACGACATATCTGAACGCAGCTGATTATGACAGGATTACCACAGCACTTTCTAATATTGCTAGCTATTAATTGTCTTCTATTGCCATTTTGTTAGAACAAAATGTTTTAATGAGCAAATAAAAAGTCTCGTCTCTAATAACGATATAATAGAAAACTATTATATCGCTATTAGAGTTGAGACTTTTCGCTATTAGAGTCGAGACTATTATAGACTAAATTTGTAACCAAGATTTTCGGTTATATTTAATTTGTTCTCTCAAAATCAAGAATGCCAACCAGGGGCGGATCTACCGGGGTGGCAACTGCCACCCTAAGAAAAAGCATTTCCACCCCTGCAGCCAGCACTGGTATCCAAATATATAAAATGTAATTCAATCAGTTTCCTCAACTGATTTACAGCAGCGGTGCTTCAATGCGATAGCATAAAAAAACATATGCCCATAGATAATGGCAAGAAATCTCATCTTTCTATTAAAGCAAAGTCCGAACAAATGACTCTTATGAACTGCTTCGTTCTAGCGAAGCAAACACATTCAGTACAACCAGCCTGATCACTGATCACAAACAAATGACTCTATCCGGCTCTTTTAACGAATCTAAGAATTTGTTTAAACATACAAGTACATTATATATTATTATAGTAAAATTTGATGATATTTTTGAATGTATTAATGACTAACAGCCTAACTCTAAACTATTTTCAAAAGTATGTTGTTCAGTAGCAGAGGTGTCAAGTAACGAAGTACAAATACTTCGTTACCTTACTTAAGTAGAAATTTTGAGTATCTATACTTTACTGGAGTAATTATTTTTCAGCCAACTTTTTACTTCTACTCCTTACATTTTCTCACAATTATCTGTACTTTCTACTCCTTACATTTAAAAAATAGCCTCGTTACTACTATTTCATTTCGGCTTGTTTTCATTCCGGCTTGTTGTCGTTCAAAAAAAACCTATCCGGATAGAGTGAATTTGATCGTGGTTGGATGAGAAGTATAAACATCCCTAAACATCCCGACACCCTATTGGTTTGTACGGGATCCATCGCACCTGCACATGACACAAGCGGGTGCTTTCTTTTCATCCTCCGCAAATTAAGCTACAGTAGGTAGTTCGGTAGAGACTTATTCGCTATTCGTTAGCATTTAGCATAAGTAGGCTATAACTCTGTAACTCGTTACCCCAACACTGGACATAGCAGACTTATGCAGCCAAGTACGAAGATGTCCGTGGCAGAGACTCAAGAAGAGAACTCGAGCGAAATGTTCCAACCAAGCACCAGTGAGGAGGTTGGTAGCCAGAAGGACCAGCCAACCCTTATACATCCCTGGCCGTACCTGGAAGTATTTTTCGAAATGGTTGGATGCAAAAACAACTTTCGAATGCGCGGCACGCTCTGCGCACCCAAGTACCACGAGCTAATGGCTTTAGCTAATGGCATCCAAAATTTTTCAACATTAATATTTTAATATAACATTATAGTCATTATGACCTTTAGAAAAATGTTTTTTTGAGGAGGTGGGGTAGTGCACAATAGGACCCTGTGCCGCAGCCTAAGCTTTCGTCCTTAATGGCATTTTTTCCTTTTTTCCTTTTATACTTTAAGGAGTTTTGAAACCAGTACTTTTACACTTTTACTTGAGTAAAAAGCTTGAGTTGATACTTCAACTTCTACAGAAGTCTTTTTAAACCCTAGTATCTATACTTCTACCTGAGTAATGAATGTGAATACTTTTGACAGCAGTGTTCAGTAGTATGAATCTTCAGGACTGTCCGAACTTTTGTCAAGTGACGTCACGTGACAACAACATTTTTGCCGACTGTCCTTTTAGCAGAATTTGAGGATCTTGACAACAAATCCAGGTACTGAATACTGTCATATTTTACAGATAAATGTTGAATTAGGATAAAATATAATACAAATATGACTATTGATTACATAACATTTTCTTAGTAATGCCTGAGGTATTTGCTTGATATCTTATATCTAACATTAGCTAAGACATTAAAGTCGACATGAAACAGAATTCAATTCAATTAAATTCAATTTTATTTGTATAGCGCTTTTTCACAAAGGTCATTGTATCAAAGCAGCTTTACATGTACTGACAGATAGCAGTCAGTGGTCAGGGATTCAAAAAAACTCTTTAAGAGAGAAAAAAAACCCTGACATGACGTGTTATAGTTGCAATCTGTAGCATGTGCAATCCGAACTAGAGGACACAAATTGCCATTGATTGCATCTATAACTTGCTATGCAGTTTACAGGATACAGATACAGACATAATAAAGTACAGAAAATTTACTTTAAGAGAGTGAATAAAAATGTTATATTTTAAGTATAATGTGGTAGATTTTAATTTAGCAGGGTGCAAGGAGGTTGTCCTGGGTAGTCGTCATTTAGCAGCTCCAAGATGGGCATCAGGTGGGGCAGTGTCGTGCCAGCTGGAACTCATTCCTCCTCTCCTCGGGATATCTTGGAAAAGGAGAGGGGGTAGAGAGAGAAAACAGACTAACATTAGCGTACCGGCCGTTCATATGTAAGTGTAAGCAGTTATATGCAATATCACATGCAGTAAGTAATATGTATGTGTGCCCGGTTCCGGCTGAGTTAACTATTGCGGCCTTAGAGAGTTGGATCTGAGATTATGTGAATGCGAGGCTAAAGAGATAAGTCTTTAATTTAGTTTTAAACTGTTCAAATGTGTCTGAGTCCCGGACTTTACTGGGAAGGTCATTCCATAGTTTTGGTGCTAAGTAGGAGAAGGATCTTCCACCTTTAGATTTTTTTGATATTCTTGGAACTATTAAGAGCCCGCCATTTTGTGAACGCAATGCCCGCGATGGATTGTATGCTGATAGTAGTTCATGGAGGTATAAAGGTGCTAAGCCATTTAGGGCTTTGTATGTAATTAACAAAATTTTGAAATGTATGCGATACTTTACAGGTAGCCAGTGCAGTGTTGCTAGGAGTGGACTAATGTGGTCCTACTTTTTTGATCTAGTAAGAACTCTAGCAGCTGCATTTTGAACCAGCTGAAGCTTTTTTATTTGCTTTGCATGACACCCCCCAGTAGTGAATTACAGTAGTCGATTCTGGAGGTCATAAATGCGTGGATTAGCTTCTCTATATCTGAGACAGACAGCATGTGGCGCATCTTTGAAATATTTCTAAGGTGAAAAAATGCGGTTCGACATACATTGGAAATGTGACCATCGAAAGACAGGTTCTTATCTAGAATCACACCTAGGTTCTTGACTGCGGAAGATGGGACAATGGTGCAACCTTCTATAGAGATGTTGTGGGCTATTGTGTCGTGTTTGGAGCTATTAGGTTCAATAATCAAAACCTCTGTCTTGTTGGAGTTAAGTAGAAGGAAGTTGTTTGCCATCCATTTTCTAATATCACTGATACAGTCTATTAACCTAGAAAAACAGTGGGTTTTGTCAGGTTTTGAGGAAATATAGAGCTGGGTAGCGTAGCAATGGAAGTTGATGTCATGTTTCTTAATAATATCTCCGAGGGGAAGCATATATAGTGCGAAAACAATAGGAGCAAGAACTGATCCCTGTGGTACGCCGTATTTTACCTGAGAGTAATAAGATTTTTCCTCGTTAACATAGACAAAGTGGTAACGATCGGTTAAATAAGATTTGAACCAGGCTAAGGCTTAATAATCTGCTCGATTTTATCATCAAAAAATTTCATAAAGGTATTACTATCGTGCTGTAGTTTAGCATCTTTTTCTGTAATTGATTTGTTTTCAGTCAGTTTTGCGACTGTATTAAAGAGAAATCGCGGGTTATTTTGATTTTCTGCGATCAACTTGCTGAAATAGGAGGATTTGGTGGTTTTTAGAGCCTGCTTGTACTTGTTGGTGCTCTCTTTCCATGCATCACGCCATACTTCTAGGTTCGTAGTCCTCCATCTACGTTCCATTTTTCTAGTTGCTTTTTTTAGGGCTGCGGTGTGGTTATTATACCATGGTGCTGGTGTTCTTTCTTTTATTCTTTTTAATCTAATAGGTGCGACAACTTCTAAAGTACCTGAAAAGGCTTTGTTTAATGTTTCTGTTACAGTGTCAAGATCTTCATTTTTGTTGATTACATTAAGGGTTTGATATAGATTTGGAAGATTGTTAATAAAACTATCTTTAGTTGTAGAGATGATTGATCTGCTTGATCTGAACCGAGGTGTAGGACGAGCGGGTTTATCTAAAAGTACAGTATAGGTTATGAGGCAGTGATCTGAAATAGCATCGATCTGAGGTAATATTTCTATGTTGTTTATGTTTAGTCCAAAAGATAGAATTAGGTCTAGAGTGTGCTTACATTTATGTGTGGGACCTGACACCTTTTGGCTAACACCAAGCAAATCCAGGATATCCATAAAAGCTATATGTAGCGCATCTTTTGGATTATCAATGTGTATGTTAAAGTCACCAACGATTAGAGCTTTATCTACGGTGACTACTAATTCTGACAGAAAATCAGCAAATTTGTTGAGGAAGTCTATATGATGACCTGGTGGTCTGTAAATGGTAGCCATTATGAAGGACAAATGTTTGTTGCGACCGTTTGGGAGTGACATATTTAGCACCATTATTTCAAAGGAGTTAAATTTTCTAGATTTAAGATTAACGCAGAATAGGTTGCTATAGATTGTAGCAATACCGCCACCTCTACCTTTCAGCCGAGGCTCGTGCTTATAGTAAAAGTCTTGTGGAGTAGATTCGTTCAGACTGGTAAAATCATCTGTTTTAAGCCATATTTCTGTCAGGCACAGCGCGTCCAAGTTGTGGTCTGTAATAATTTCGTTGACAATGTATTCTTTGTTGGTAAGCGACCTGATGTTAAGCAGGCTGAATTTTAGCCATTTTGTTGCATCTATTTGTAGATTGTTTTCTAGTTTAATATTAATTAGGTTTGTGTATTTTGGTTTAGAGTATGTTATATGTTTGTTTGTTCGGGAAACAGACACAGTCTCTATATGTTGATATGTGGGTTGTAAAAACTCTATATGCTGTGATTTATGTGACCTGAGTGACATGTCGAGGCAGCTTGCAGACGGATGGTTAAGCCGATTGGTCTGCTTCCTGACCTGGGCCCGGATAGTCAGATTTTACTCTTAAGACTATTATTCAAATTTCTAGAGAGGACAGCAATTCCTTCCCGTGAGGGATGGAGGCCATCTCTCTTTAACGGGTCAGGTCTCCTCCAGAAATATTTCCAGTTGTCTATATAGCCTATATTGTTTTCCGGGCACCACTTAGACATCCAGCCATGCAGTGACAGTAGTCTACTGTAGGTCTCATCACCCCGGTAAGCGGGTAGGAGGCCAGAGCATATTACGGTGTCTGACAAAGTTTTTGCAACTTCACACAATTCCTTAATATTATATTTAGTGACCTCCGATTGGCGGAGTCTCGTATCGTTTGTGCCGACGTGAATAACAATTTTAGAAAATTTACGTTTAGCCTTAGCCAGCACTTTCAGTTTGGATCTAATGTCAGACGCTCTGGCTCCTGGTATGCATTCAACTATGGTGACTGGAGTCTCTATTTCCACGTTCCGTAAAATAGAATCACCGATAACCAGGGCGCTTGACACGGGTGCCTCAGCATGTGTGTGGCTGAGCGGAGAGAACCGGTTCGTGATAATAACAGGAGCGGGAGAGTGGTGGCGCTTTCTTTACGACTACGCCGCCTGACCGTCACCCAGCTGCCCTGCCGCTTCGGGCCTACAGTCGGAACCGAGCCGTTATTATCGCACGTTATGCTAGGCGCATCCGGAAGAGTGTCCGAGTTATTACTAGCCTTACTATTCTCAACAAGAGTACGGATGCGTGATTCTAATTCTGTAACCTTCTCCGTTAGCCTTACTACGTCTTTGCATTTATCACACGTGAAACCCTCATCGCTAACGGAAGAAGCTAAGCTATACATGTGACAGGAGATGCAAGTTACGACAATAAGTGAAGGAGTAGATTTATCACCGTTTGCATGCCGAGTGCCTGAGGTCTCGAAGTCCGGTTGCCGAGCGAGGGAAGAGGTCCTCGGTTGTCTGCATCGTGCCGGGGCTGGGGTGATGTTCATCACAGCAGATCGGGTCCGGTATGACTGGGTCCATGCAAATTCTCCGACCATCTCCTGTTCGGCAGTATGCGGAGCACAAAAAGCAGAAAGACACGCATCGGATAGATCCGCCATTAGAAAAGGTACGTTGCGTATGTATATTATCAGAGTTATGTATACACCAGTTTAGTATTAATATGAGAGAGCGAATTAAGTATTTAAATATTGACAATATGAAAATAGAGAATAGCAAATAGCAAATTAAAATAGAGTAAATAGCAAAGTAGATTTAGTATCAGATCGGCAGAGCTCCAAACTTAGACGACGCTGCAGCGGTGAACCGGATTCGAAGGCAGTGTTGCATCCAATTGAATGAATTGGATGCAACACCAATTGAATCCAATTGAATGGAAGTAGTGATTATCTTCTCTTCCGCATCGTGACGTATCTATGAGTGAAACGGTTTCTGAAATGAAAAAACTGTAGGGCGGAGCTTAATTTCAAACATCGAGAACTGAATGGATGGTTTTCTGCAACGGACAGCTGAAAGGCTATATAAACAAACTTGAATTGACTTGAAGAAAGGGGCCCAATCTTTACACCCGCACGCAAGGGGAAAAGACGCAGAAAACGGCAACAAATTACCTCTGCCACAATATTCAGGCTATATTCCTGTCTGTTATGGGGGAGTTTTAGTTACATGTGAAACATGTCACCTTCCGGGAGCTGGATTCGAACCCGTGGTCTGTCTCACCTGAGCTGTGCTGCCATCTATCGACTATATGTTTGTGTGCAATCAACTGCGTTTTTTTTCAGTTATACAGTATATCATTATATTGATTGATATTTATTATTTTGTGTATATGTATGTTTATGTTTAAATAAAATGAATAACAATGTTTCTTGTTTCTTCTTCTGTTTTTTGTGTGGGATATGACTTTATTGATAAAATGTTTTATTAAAATGAATACACACAAATATTAAAATAAGTACAAATGAGAAATTGAGAACAGTGCAGAATCAATTTACATTACAAGAATTTACAGACAGTACACCATTTACAAAATTCAGATTACAATAATAGATTACAAAATATATCCAGTGATACATACATACATACATACATACATTTCAATATATACAGGACAATATAAAAGAGTAGGCCCATGTAATACATACAAAATATATACAGAAATTACATTATTTATTAAGGATGTGGGGTTTGTTATTTATTTTGCTTGTGCTGTTCTGCCAACCAGACATCTAATGATTTTCCATATGAGGTATTCAAGCAAAATGTGGCATTACCATATCGGCTATGGCCAAACTCTTTAGAAGCAGCAGACGCAGAAGCAGCAGACGCAGAAGCAGCAGATGCAGAAGCAGCAGACATAGGAGCAGTAGGAGCAGCAGACGGAGCTTGGCCTGCCCCAGATGTCGAAGATAAGAGGGAATTAGCACTGACACCGTCATGTCTGGGTTAAGGACTAATGTGCCTAACAACGACCCAGGCTGCACAACTCCCGATGCTGTGGGGGCAGGTGTGATGGGGCACTGCTTGGTGCAGCAGCGGGCCGTCAACCTGGTCGCAGAGGAGGAGCCTGTCCTTCTCGACTTGGTGGGAAGATAAATTGATGTTTTGGGCCTGATGTTGATGCCGCTTCATCCAATTTTTCCCTTGGCGGAGGAAGCTGCGTATCAGCCACAGCAACTGGGTCAGGTGGAGTCAGTCCTTGAGCGAGAACACTCATTTCCTGATGTTTCTGCTGCTGTTGAAACCTGAAAATAAATTACTTGTGTTATATGTATGTATATAAGTAAAAGTATTTAGTTAAGTTCAAGTAAATAACGTGCCTGGCTTACCATTGAATGAGTGTCCTCTGGTTTAGTTCAAACAGCTGGATCATTGTTTCATC
This sequence comes from Beaufortia kweichowensis, assembly GCA_019155185.1. Lineage (NCBI taxonomy): Eukaryota > Metazoa > Chordata > Actinopteri > Cypriniformes > Gastromyzontidae > Beaufortia > Beaufortia kweichowensis. Next base: position 5,544,893 of record CM032795.1, on the reverse strand, counting down.
CATCAGCCTGCGACTGTTAAGCACCAGCTCTCGGATGTGATGGTAATCCGAGAGGATTTTAGACCACCTGGGGGTGTAAACTCCAGCCTTCTTGGTCGATGACTTGTGTAAAGCACACAGCTTCATACAAATAGCCTCAACCAAGCGGCTGGTGCTGGGCCACTGTGCTGGACCCCCAGGATGTCTAATCAGACACCATTTTACACTCTCCACACCTGGTGTGACTCTGGACCGCTACGGTGCCTTAAAGCACCCATGTGTCAGCTGAGGCTGATGTCGAGGCTGATAATTCACCCGCTGTTTGTCAGTATCGGGGAGAGCTGTCCACAGCTGGATGGCCTCTGTCACCTGCAGGTCAGTTATGTAAGGAGCCTCACGAAGACCCACCAGGTAACCAGCCAGATCCTGGACCTTGTCCCACCCAGCGATGCCATCAGGTCCAATGACTGCTCCCTAGTAAATGCAAATTAATGTCAATATATGTGTAAACAAGGTATAAATAAAACAATAAAACAAGATTGAAATTAAATAAAGCCTTTAAAGTATCTTACCTGAGCCTCGTCGGAGAGACTGCTTGCAGTGTCAGATGGCTGTGACAGCACTAAAGGGGGAGGGGCAACATGCTGTCCATCTCTACCAGATGATGTGGACGGCTGAGCCAGTCCAGATGAGGGGATGTTTTCGAGATCACGGGAGGTGTCACCCCCATCCAGCACTGGAACTGTGATGTCCTCCATAATCTCTTCCTCAAACCCCTCATCTTGCAGGTCCTGTTCATTAACTTCCTCCACCAGCCTGTCTTCCTCTTCTGGGTTCTGGAGCACTGGAGTCAGTGTTTTGCCAGTCTGGCTGTAAAGGTACTCTATTCCCAGCAATTCATCTACAAGGAATAAAAGAAAGTGTTCTTAATGTTTTATCTAGTACATCAAATGCTAACTTAGTAAATAACTTAGTAGAATATTACAAAAGAACAAATTAACTAATTTCTTGCCTGTATATACTCCAGGGGGGCGATATCGCTCATCCCAGGGCTTCCCAAAGACTGTTTGGCTAAGCTGGTCCACAGCCTCTCTTATGGCACTGCCATATGACCTGATAGAGGATGCTCCTTTTATGGCGTCTTCCATGCGGTCATCATTCCAACGCATCAAGCCCTCAAGGAGATAGGCCTGAAAATGCGCATCACTGGCACTGGTTCCTAAAAGTTAAATAAACAAAAAAGGGTTTTTGTCACATATGTACAAGATATGTACTACATATGAGGTGCTATTAAGTAACTGGTTACATGTAATAGAGTTATGGAATTACATTAAAAATTATTGCCATTATAACCAGAGTTACTTGTAATATTGAGTGTGACATTTTTTTAATGTGACATTACTTTAAAAGCAACATTAGTAATTCATATGTATGTAATACCTGGAATAAAACGGTTCACGTGGAGGTGGAATGACTCCAAGGAGGTAGAACCACGGGCACACCTGTAGCAGCACAGCTCAACACCGCCTTTCTTTAGTGTCCCTGTCTTCATGTAGAGCGGAAAGTTCTCTGGGTCTTGAATGCACTCTACATGCTTCCGCTGTTCTTTCCATATCTGCTGAATCCGTTCATGGTCCAGCAGAGGAACCCCCAGAGTGTCCTTCCCGTCCGCACTGTCAAACAGATCAATCAGTGATCCAATTAATCTGATGGTCTCCTCCACCCCCCTGGTCCTCCTCCGGCAGTGCAGTGCCAACTCCCTGCGGGGAATGCAAGCACTGACAGCCTTTTCTGAGATTTGGCCAGTCCTTTTTGCCGCCAGCTCACCCTGCTTTGCACAGTGAAGAGCAGCCACATCTTCTGGATCCCACTGAAAGATGCACCTGAACAGACGTGCCATGAAGATCCCATAGAGCGGATGAGCCTCTGTCGTGACACCTGCAGCAAATCGCCGCATGAAATGCCAGATGTCGAGGCACACTTCAAGATCATCCCACTCCGAAAACGTGACCTTCACCTGAGACTGGCCGTGTTGACTGCAGCAATCTCTGTCCACGTACATCACTTTTGGGGCTGCCTCTCCTGCCTCCCTGTAGCATTTCATCAGGCCAGCTGCCATGGGGTCCAGTCCATGTCCCTCAGCGGCTGTCAGCACGGAGACAAGGATTTGGCCGTGTTCATTTCCCACACTTGTGCACCAGGCAGCTGTTCCTGAAGCAGCACCGGCAAGTTTCTTTGTGACCTATTGGGAAAAATAAAAGGGTCAAAAACTGTGTTCATTATGTATGCACACATATCCATATCTAGCAAATTTTTGGATATAAACAGGGCTGTGACACCTTTTTTGTGGAGTCCATCTTGAGAACACAGCCAAAGACAGATGTGATTTTGGCCTTGACCTCATGCAGTCGCCCCAGAACATCCCTGGCATACAGCCACTTAGGTTTAGGTAGGGCAGGTAAAAGAGGAGGTTCAGCAAACACAGGAGGCTGCACAAGGGAGGACCTTGTGAATGGTTCACAAGCAGTCAGGTACTGCAGGACACGCTGTGTCCATGCCTCACTGTGTTGTTCTATCAGCTTCTTGTAAAGCTGAGTCACACTGTTCCCCAGTGTCCTCTCTCTCATCATCCTTAGCACCCGGTTGTCACATGGATATCTAAGAAAACAACAATAAAATCATGCAAATGCTTTGGTCGGTAAAAAATAACACAAATGACAGCATCTAATTATGAATGATTGTCATTATAAATTACCTGTATGTCAAAGCTGGAAACTGACTGCGGTGGCCCATATCCAGCTGTCCTAAAATGTCCTCGGACCAGGCGGGATACTTCTTTTTGCAGCGTTTGCACTCAAGATACTCAGTGGCAAGGTCATACCACCCGTCGATGTCCAAGACCTTGCGTACGGTACGGTAAAGTCCTGCGGCTGTTAGTCTGTGCTTACCACAGTCTGGGCGAACACAGACAAGAGGAAATAACCACATCTTCAGCGGCATCCATAAGAAAAGTGGCCAACAGAAGAAGAGGTCAGGTGAGACAGGCGGCTGAGTGTGAATAAAAGGGGGCTGAGGAGGATACCACCAAAGCTTCAGCTGGGACACTAGTTCTGGCTTGCCGGATCGCAGGTTGACCTTAAATAGTGTGTTACGGATCCACTCATGCTGGAAAGGTGGAAGATGATCTTTCCAGTGACCTGGAAGATCAGCTGGTGGCTGATGACGTGGACGATCTGGTGTTTTCACTGTTTCCGCTGATGGAGATGGACCGGCACAGGCCTCTCAGTGAAAAGTGACAAAAACAATATAAGGATGACTGTTGCATTTGATAGTAATATGCCATTATTGATTTTGGACAAGAATTAATAATTCTTATGATTATATTTACCCCTCCTAGGACCGCCACCTTACTGTGGTGGAGGGGTTTGAGTGCTTGAATGATCCTAGGAGCTATGTTGTCAGGGGCTATATGCCCCTGGTAGGGTCTCCCAAGGCAAACAGGTCCTAGGTGACAAGCCAGACAAAGAGCGGTCCACCCCCCTTATGAGAAAGGCTAAAACAAAAATCGTGACGTCGCCGGTGTGGCATGGCGGGGGCCCCACCCTGGAGCCAGGCCTGGGGTTGGGGCTCGTGTCTGGCCCTGGCGGCCGGGTCTTACCCCATGGGACCCGGCCGGGCTCAGCCCGAAGGGAGTGATGGGGCCGACCTCCCGTGGGCTCACCATCTGCAGGAGGGACCGTGGGGCGGTGCATTGTGGTTTGGGTGGCGGTCGAAGGCAGGGACCTCGGCGACCCAATCCTAGGACACAGAACCTAACTCTAGGGACATGGAATGTCACCTCGCTGGGGGGAAAGGAGCCTGAACTAGTGCGGGAGGTAGAGAGGTACCGACTAGATATAGTCGGTCTCACCTCCACGCACAGTTTGGGCTCTGGAACCCAACTCCTCGAAAGAGGTTGGACTCTCCACTACTCTGGAGTTGGCCGCGGTGAGAGGCGGCGGGCGGGAGTGGGCTTGCTTATAGCCCCCCAGCTTAGCTGCCATGTGTTGGAGTTTACCCCGGTGAATGAGAGGGTCGTTTCCCTGCGCCTTCGGGTAGGGGATAGGTCTCTTACTGTCATTTGTGCTTATGGGCGAATGGCAGTACAGAGTACCCGCCTTCTTGGAGTCTCTGGGAGGGTGCTGGAAAGCGCCAGTCTGGGGACTCCGTCATTTTGCTGGGGATTTCAACGCATATGCGGGCAACGACGGTGACACCTGGAGAGGCGTGATTGGGAGGAACGGTCCCCCTGACCTGAACCCGAGTGGTGTTCTGTTGTTGGACTTCTGTGCTAGTCACGGCTTGTCCATAACGAACACCATGTTCGAGCATAAGGGTGCTCATCAGCACACGTGGCAACAGAGCACCCTAGGGCGGAGGTCGATGATCGACTTTGTGGTTGTTTCATTTGGCCTCCGCCATATGTCTTGACACTTTCGGGTGAAGAGAGGGCGGAGCTGTCAACTGATCACTACCTGGTGGTGAGTTGGATCCGCTGGCCGGGGAGGAAGCTGGACAGACTCGGCAGGCCCAAACGTTCTGTGAGGGTCTGTTGGGAATGTTTGGCAGAGCCCCCTGTCAGAGGGGTCTTCAACTCCCACCTCCGGCAGAGCTTTGAACAGATCCCGAGGGAGGTTGGGGACATTGAGTCCGAGTGGACTGTGTTCTCCGCCTCTATTGTCAAAGCGGCCGTTCGGAGTTGTGGCCGTAAGGTCTCTGGTGCCTGTCGTGGCGGCAACCCCCGAACCCGGTGGTGGACACCGGAAGTAAGGGATGCTGTCAAGCTGAAGAAGGAGTACTATCGAGCTTGGTTGGCTTGTGGGACTCCTGAGGCAGCTGATGGGTACCGACAGGCCAAAGCGGACTGCTTGGCGCTGGGTGGTTGTGGAGGCAAAAACTTCGGGCCTGGGAAGAGTTCGGTGAGGACTTGGAGAAGGATTATCGGTCGGCCTCGAAGAGGTTCTGGCAAACTGTCCGGCCCTCGAGGAGGAAAGCGGTGCCCTACCAACACTGTATATAGTGGAGGTGGGGCTCTGCTGACCTCAACTGGGGATATTGTCGGGCGGTGGAAGGAATACTTCGAGGATCTCCTCAACCCTGCCAACACGCCCTCCACTGAGGAGGCAGAGGCTGGGGACGAAGGGATGGGCTCGGACATCACCCGGGCTGAAGTCGCCGAGGTAGTTGAGAAGCTCCCTGGTGGCAAGGCTCCGGGGGTGGACAAGATCTGCCCTGAGTACCTCAAGTCTCTGGATGAAGTGGGGCTGTCTTGGCTGACACGTCTCTACAACATCGCGTGGAGGTGGGGGACAGTGCATCTGGACTGGCAGACCGGGGTGGTGGTCCCCCTCTATAAGAAAGGGGACCGGAGGGTGTGTTCCAACTATAGGGGGATCACACTCCTCAGCCTCCCCGGGAAAGTCTATGCCAGGGTACTGGAGAGGAGAATTCGTCCGATAGTTGAACCTCGGATACAGGAGGAACAATGCGGCTTTCGTCCTGGTCGTGGAACACTGGACCAGCTCTATACCCTCTTTAGGATACTGGAGGGTTCATGGGAGTTTGCTCAACCAGTCCACATGTGTTTTGTGGATCTGGAGAAGGCATTCGACCGTGTCCCTCGCGGTGTTCTGTGGGGGGTGCTCTGGGAATATGGGGTCCGAGGCCCTTTGCTAGGGGCTGTCCGGTCCCTGTATGACCAGAGCAGGAGCATGGTTCGCATTGCCAGCAGTAAGTCAGACTCGTTCCCAGTGCGTGTTGGACTCCGGCAGGGCTGCCCTTTGTCACCGGTCCTGTTCACTATCTTCATGGACAGGATTTCTAGGCACAGCCAGGGACGGAGGGGTCGGTTTGGTGACCACAGGATCTCATCTCTGCTTTTTGCGGATGATGTTGTCCTGTTGGCTTCATCAGGCCATGACCTACAGCGGGCACTGGGGCGGTTTGCAGCTGAGTGTGAAGCGGCTGGGATGAGAATCAGCACCTCCAAATCTGAGGCCATGGTCCTCAGCCCGGAAAAGGTGGCTTGTCCCCTCCAGGTCGGTGGGGAGCTCCTGCCACAGGTGGAGGAGTTTAAGTATCTTGGGGTCTTGTTCACGAGTGAGGGAAGGATGGAGCGAGAGATCGACAGGCGGATCGGTGCAGCTTCTGCAGTAATGCAGTCGATGTACCCGGTCTGTCGTGGTGAAAGAAAAAGAGCTGAGCCACAAGGCGAAGCTCTCGATTTACCGTCGATCTATCGTTCCTACTCTCACCTATGGTCATGAGCTTTGGGTCATGACCGAAAGGGTGAATCCAGGATACAAGCGGCCAAAATGAGTTTCCTCCGCCGGGTGGTTGGGCGCTCCCTTAGAGATAGGGTGAGGAGCTCGGTCACTCGGGGGGAGCTCGGAGTAGATCCGCTGCTCCTCCACATCGAGAGAGGCCAGCTGAGGTGGCTTGGGCATCTGTTTCGGATGCCTCCTGGACGCCTCCCAAGGGAGGTGTTCCGGGCATGTCCCACCGGGAGGAGGCCCCGGGGAAGACCCAGAACACGCTGGAGGGACTATGTCTCTCGGCTGGCCTGGGAACGCCTCGGGGTTCCCCCGGAGGAGTTGGAGGAAGTGTCTGGGGAGAGGGAAGTCTGGGCGTCCCTGCTTAGACTGCTGCCCCGCGACCCGGTCCCGGATAAGCGGAGGATAATGGATGGATGGATGGATGGATGATTATATTTAGGAGTGAAGAAAATGGTACTAGTGTAAAGAAACAGAGAACACAGTGTACCCTTTATTAATGTAAGGAATATGGAATCAATACAGTTCTTTGAGAATGAGGATCAGATGGAATGGAATAATGAAAATGAGGTAAAGTAATAATGCCCACAGGCATGAAGCTGTTACCGTGCAGATGAGACAGACACGAGAAATTCAGATCAAGTAGTTTACTTATCTTCTCAAAAAATGTCCTCACTTAAGAGGGGAACAATACAGGCTTTCAATCCTTGGAACAGGTTCAAATATACAGAATAAAGTTACACGTCAGAACAGAACACGGCTAAAATAACAAAAACACCAGACAAATAACACAACAAAAGACAGGGTTTAAATAATACTGACAATAAGTCCATAATAATAACAAAACAGATGGGGAACAGGTGACGCTGGTTGCGGGGCTGAGAGCAGGTGATGGGGAACAGGTGAACGGGGTGCAAAGGAGTGTGGGTAATGAAGTCCTTAGAATTCCAGGGAAGCAGAGCGGGTGACGTGATGAATGGAATCCGATGCTGAAGGCATCGACTCCGTAACAGAAGCATGCATGCAGATACAGTAAGGAAAAACTCTTCCTCTAATCATTAGAACAATGAATCTCCACCATCCTGTCTGCTCGGCGGAGAAAAAGAGTGAGTGAGAAGAGCAAGCGGTGTGAAAAAGTTATCCGGTGATTGTTTAGCAGGTAAGTTCAGAAATACAAATAAATACACTGACACCTTTGAACCTCTTTAAGGTTTTGAAGAAGTGCACTCAAAGAATGCATCCCGCTTTAGGCATGATGTGACATAATTCTGTATTGTAAACATAAAATATTTAAAAATGTTTATTTGTTTAAAAAATAATGCTTCTCAATGTGTTTACACAAAACAAATTTGTAAGATGCTGCTTACTTACCATGAGCGAAAAGCTGCCTTCGAGCCAAATGTTCTGCTGCTGGAGGAGGTAAAGTGGGCTTCAGTAATGGATCTGGAAACAGCAAGTGGACAATAAATAAATAAATGTAGAACTGCTGTAAGGAAAATTCAATATTTACACTCCTACTCACAGGGTTTAACTGGCGACATGAGTTTTTTCGCCAACTGTGAAGGAGACAAATGTTTGCCACGTGCCAACAACGCTTTCACAGTGGCGGTCTGCTGTACATCAGTTTGAATAGGTGGAGGTGCAGAGGCACTGGAGGTTGCAGGTGGAGGTGCAGAGGCACTGGAGGTTGCAGGTTGAGGTGCAGAGGCACTGGAGGTTGCAGGTGGAGGTGCAGAGGCACTGGAGGTTGCAGGTGGAGGTGCAGGCTGATGTACACTGGTGCCCACAGCAGAAGCCTGTCTTTTCAGGACATATGTCTTGAAAATGGCCATGTTGGTGTTGAGCCTGGGTTTTGCCTTCACCAGGTACCTGATGAGGGCTTGGGCCTCCTTGCTCTGGTCATCATGAACATCCTTCATGGACCGGCCCTGGAAGTCACCAAAATCCACCATCAAGCAGCCCTGGTCACCGTTTGCCTGGGCTTCTGCTTGCATTTCCTGCTTCCTCTTATACTTCTCAACGTCTTCTGCCATCTCTCTAATATGAGAAGTGTATTGTAGAAACAGTTGTTTACTTTCTGACAAGGGGGTTGTGTGTGCTTTCTCACTGGAAATGCTGAGCACCAAATACACTGGTAAAAACTGGTCACTGGGGTCTCCACCATTTGTGCTGACAAAAGTACTGGCCTCTGCCAGCACCACCTCCTTAGATTTGGCCCTTCCAGACTGCACATGTTCACTGCGCTTTGCCTCCGCAGATGGCGCCAAGAGGTGTCGTGTTGATGTTGCCGATATATATATATATATATATATATATATATATATATAGACTAGTCTTCTGATAACTTACATTACCATACTCAAAATGCTGTCCTCTTAACGCAGGTGCTTTAACCTCTTAAAGTTTCAGGCATTTTTTAAAGTTTTTTAAAATCTGAATTAAAATGAGCACTATTCCCACATACTTAAGACTTTTTATCCAAAAGTCATTATTATTACTTTATTTTAGAAAATCTGCACTTTAATTAAAATGAGCACTATTCCAACATACTTTGGCCAATATGAATGTGGGCTTGTTTGAAAGTTAAGACTTTTTTTATCCAAAAGTCATTATTATTACATTGTTTTAGAAAATCTGCACTTTTTCTTGGTAAATGCAGTAAAATGCTTCTTGGAAAACGTTTATGCAAGGCACACAATACAGACATCATTGTTGACAGCAATATAGCTTAATTAGCGACATGTTTTGTTTTGTGTTTATCATGGGAAAAGTTACAGGTTCACAGATACTAAAGAAAACATGTGCTATACATGCAATATATATATACTGGCACGTTTAATTGTTAAGTGACACGCAAGCTTCACGGACTTGTGAAGTTGCGCCTCTGTGGTGTGTCATGTGTCAAGCATTTTATTTCACATTGTGACCTTCTCCAAAGGTGCTTTTCAACAGCATAAACTGTGTAAAGGGCTATATAAACAAACTTGACTTGACTTGACCCTAACTGCCAACTTTCCAAGGTATAACATTTATCATATCATCTATATTGTCCATCTTTTCCTCAGCTCTAACTGTTTTTCATGTTCACGTTAAGGGTTTTAGACGAGTTACGTTTGAGCGCCATTGCATTGCATTTGGCTTTTCTCTTGTTTTTTTTTTAAACTCTCTATAGGTAACCATAGCTGTGCATGCTAAACATTAAGCAGGTATTGCATAGACAAAATGTCACTATGTTTTCAGAGCAACCGCTCTGGTAGAAGGGCAGTGTGGGGGGGGTTTGGCTTTAAGGGGATAACTTGGCTTTAGGGGATAAGAAGCACTCGAAGGTGCTTCTGCTTGGAGTCCCCAAAAGTGCTGAGCGCCTGCGGAAGGTCCCACCGAGATTTGAACTCGGATCGCTGGATTCAGAGTCCAGAGTGCTAACCATTACACCATGGAACCCGACAGCCGAGTCGCCTTAGGAGCAGGGTCACTGAGAAAAGGTCACTCGGGTGAGGGAGCGTAAAGAGAGCAGCAACGGGACTAGCGAGGCACCGCGCTGGGAGCTTATGCCGAAACCCGGGATCGAACCAGGGACCTTTAGATCTTCAGTCTAACGCTCTCCCAACTGAGCTATTTCGGCCACAGCTGCACCTCCTCGGGCTCCGCGCGCGGCTGTCCGTGGGAAACTTGGGCATCTCGGCTAGTAGCAAAGGAAAGGAGGACAGACAAAAGCCTGTGGCCCGTACGGGGATCGAACCCGCGACCTTGGCGTTATTAGCACCACGCTCTAACCAACTGAGCTAACCGGCCATGCGACGGAAAGATCTGCCTGCTCAGACTGCCATATAAGTGCAGCGTTTGTGTTTGACATAAAGCGGTAAAGGCGGGCTCGTCCGGGATTTGAACCCGGGACCTCTCGCACCCAAAGCGAGAATCATACCCCTAGACCAACGAGCCAAGCGATAGTTTCGCCTTCTGCCGACTTCCCCCCAGGGGAAAGGCATTTCCACAGCCCTGGCCTCCCGCTTCCACGCGCAAAACCAGTACACATCTACGGCGCTTCAGTAGGGGAATTAGCTCAGATGGTAGAGCGCTCGCTTAGCATGCGAGAGGTAGCGGGATCGATGCCCGCATTCTCCACGCACGTGTGTTTTCGGCCTTCGCTCTCTCCGTTTGATACGTACCCTTAAATGTCTCATAAATGCAAGTACGCTCCTTTCGTGACACTTGACACGCAAGCTTCCGCGGACTTGTGAAGTTGCGCCTCTGTGGTGTGTCATGTGTCAAGCGTTTTATTTCACATTGTGACCTTCTCCAAAAGTGCTTTTCAACAGCATAAACTGTGTAAAGGGCTATATAAACAAACTTGACTTGACTTGACTTGACTTGAATGAGGGCTGTTGTCAAAAGAAGTCCTTATCAAAAGTAACATTTGCCAGTGTCTTACAATTTGCCATATTTCTTTGGAATAAATCTGGATGCATTTTCAGAATCATGTTAAGCTTTTCAACGTGTGACCTTTGTGCAATTGCATTTGCCCTTTCTCTTGTGTTCACAGATATTTGTCACCTTGTCTACCGTTGGCCTACTAACAATATAAGGCGTAGCAGGCGCTAATGTACAGAGAAAATCACCAACCCCTAACTGCCAACTTTCCACGGTATAACATTGATCATATCATCTATATTGTCCATCTTTTCCTCAGCTCTAACTGTTTTTCATGTTCACGTTAAGGGTTTTAGACGAGTTACGTTTGAGCGCCATTGCATTGCATTTGGCTTTTCTCCAGAGTGCTGGGTTTTCGGCTTTCGCTCTCTCCGTTTGAGAGGTACCCTTAAATGTCTCATAAATGCAAGTCACGATCCTTTCGTGACCGTGACACGCAAAGCTTCATGGACTTGTGAAGTTGTGCCTCTGTGGTGTGTCATGTGTCAAGCATTTTATTTCACATTGTGACCTTCTCCAAAGGTGCTTTTCAACAGCATAAACTGTGTAAATGGCTATATAAACAAACTTGACTTGACTTGACTTGACTTGAATGAGGGCTGTTGTCAAAAGAAGTCCTTATCAAAAGTAACATTTGCCAGTGTCTTACAATTTGCCATATTTCTTTGGAATAAATCTGGATGCATTTTCAGAATCATGTTAAGCTTTTCAACGTGTGACCTTTGTGCAATTGCATTTGCCCTTTCTCTTGTGTTCACAGATATTTGTCACCTTGTCTACCGTTGGCCTACTAACAATATAAGACGTAGCAGGCTAAATGTACCGAGAAAATCACCAACCCCTAACTGCCAACTTTCCACGGTATAACATTGATCATATCATCTATATTGTCCCTCTTTTCCTCAGCTCTAACTGTTTTTCATGTTCACGTTAAGGGTTTTAGACGAGTTACGTTTGAGCGCCATTGCATTGCATTTGGCTTTTCTCTTGTTGTTTTTTTTTAAACTCTCTATAGGTAACCATAGCTGTGCATGCTAAACATTAAGCAGGTATTGCATAGACAAAATGTCACTATGTTTTCAGAGCAATCGCTCTGGTAGAAGGGCAGTGTGGGGGGGGGGTTTGGCTTTAAGGGGATAACTTGGCTTTAGGGGATAAGAAGCACTCGAAGGTGCTTCTGCTTGTGAAGTTGCGCCTCTGTGGTGTGTCATGTGTCAAGCGTTTTATTTCACATTGTGACCTTCTCCAAAAGTGCTTTTCAACAGCATAAACTGTGTAAAGGGCTATATAAACAAACTTGACTTGACTTGACTTGACTTGAATGAGGGCTGTTGTCAAAAGAAGTCCTTATCAAAAGTAACATTTGCCAGTGTCTTACAATTTGCCATATTTCTTTGGAATAAATCTGGATGCATTTTCAGAATCATGTTAAGCTTTTCAACGTGTGACCTTTGTGCAATTGCATTTGCCCTTTCTCTTGTGTTCACAGATATTTGTCACCTTGTCTACCGTTGGCCTACTAACAATATAAGGCGTAGCAGGCGCTAATGTACAGAGAAAATCACCAACCCGGCTGCCAACTTTCCACGGTATAACATTGATCATATCATCTATATTGTCCGTCTTTTTCCTCAGCTCTAACTGTTTTTCATGTTCCGCGCTAAGGGTTTTAGGCGAGTTACGCTTTGAGCGCCATTGCATTGCATTTGGCTTTTCTCCAGAGTGCTGGGTTTTCGGCTTCGCTCTCTCCGTTTGAGAGGTACCCTTAAATGTCTCATAAATGCAAGTTTGATCCTTTCGACATAAAGTGACACGCAAGCTTCATGGACTTGTGAAGTTGCGCCTCTGTGGTGTGTCTGTGTCAAGCATTTTATTTCACATTGTGACCTTCTCCAAAGGTGCTTTTCAACAGCATAAACTGTGTAAAGGGCTATATAAACAAACTTGACTTGACTTGACTTGACTTGGCACTTGAATGAGGGCTGTTGTCAAAAGAAGTCCTTATCAAAAGTAACATTTGCCAGTGTCTTACAATTTGCCATATTTCTTTTATGAGACATTTAAGTAGGGCGTTAAAGCGGAGATGGCGAAGGCCGAAAACACACGCATGCGTGGAGAATGCAGGCATCGATCCCGCTACCTTCTCCATGCTGCGCGTGCTTCTACCATCTGAGCTCTCTCCCCTACTGAAGTGCGTAGATGTGTACTGGTTTCATAAATGCAAAGGCCAGGGCTGTGGAAATGCCTTTCCCCTGGAAGTCGACAAAGCTTCATCGGACTCTTTTACGAGAAAATCACCAACCTCTAACTGCCAACTTTCCACGGTATAACATTGATCATATCATCTACATTGTCCCTCTTTTCCTCAGCTCTAACTGTTTTTCATGTTCACGTTAAGGGTTTTAGACGAGTTACGTTTGAGCGCCATTGCATTGCATTTGGCTTTTCTCTTGTTGTTTTTTTTTAAACTCTCTATAGGTAACCATAGCTGTGCATGCTAAACATTAAGCAGGTATTGCATAGACAAAATGTCACTATGTTTTCAGAGCAACCGCTCTGGTAGAAGGGCAGTGTGGGGGGGGTTTGGCTTTAAGGGGATAACTTGGCTTTAGGGGATAAGAAGCACTCGAAGGTGCTTCTGCTTGGAGTCCCCAAAAGTGCTGGCCTCTGCGAAGGTCCCACCGAGATTTGAACTCGGATCGCTGGATTCAGAGTCCAGAGTGCTAACCATTACACCATGGAACCCGGCGTCGAGAGTCGCCTTAGGAGCAGGGTCACTGAGAAAGGTCACTTTCGGGTGAGGGAGCCGTGAAGAGAGCAGCAACGGGACTAGCGAGGCACCGCGCTGGGAGCTTATGCCAAACCCGGATCGAACCAGGGACCTTTAGATCTTCAGTCTAACGCTCTCCCAACTGAGCTATTTCGCCACAGCTGTACTCTCTCGGGCTCAGCAGCTGTCCGTGGGAAACTTGGGCATCTCGGCTAGTAGCAAAGGAAAGGAGGACAGACAAAGCCTGTGGCCCGTACGGGGATCGAACCCGCGACCTTGGCGTTATTAGCACCACGCTCTAACCAACTGAGCTAACCGGCCATGCGACGGAAAGATCTGCCTGCTCAGACTGCCATATAAGTGCAGCGTTTGTGTTTGACATAAAGCGGTAAAGGCGGGGCTCATCCGGATTTGAACCCGGGACCTCTCGCACCCAAAGCGAGAATCATACCCCTAGACCAACGAGCCAAGCGATAGTTTAAGCCTTCTGCCGACTTCCCCAGGGGAAAGGCATTTCCACAGCCCTGGCCTCCCGCTTCCATGCAGCGCGAAAACCAGTACACATCTACGGCACTTCAGTAGGGGAATTAGCTCAGATGGTAGAGCCGCTTAGCATGCGCGAGGTAGGTAGCGAATCGATGCCCGCATTCTCCACGCGTGTGTGTTTTCGGCCTTCGCTCTCTCCGTTTGATAACGCACCCTTAAATGTCTCATAAATGCAAGTACGCTCCTTTCGTGACACTTGACACGCAAGCTTCACGGACTTGTGAAGTTGCGCCTCTGTGGTGTGTCATGTGTCAAGCGTTTTTATTTCACATTGTGACCTTCTCCAAAAGTGCTTTTCAACAGCATAAACTGTGTAAAGGGCTATATAAACAAACTTGACTTGACTTGACTTGACTTGAATGAGGGCTGTTGTCAAAGAAGTCCTTATCAAAAGTAACATTTGCCAGTGTCTTACAATTTGCCATATTTCTTTGGAATAAATCTGGATGCATTTTCAGAATCATGTTAAGCTTTTCAACGTGTGACCTTTGTGCAATTGCATTTGCCCTTTCTCTTGTGTTCACAGATATTTGTCACCTTGTCTACCGTTGGCCTACTAACAATATAAGACGTAGCGAAGCTAATGTACCGAGAAAATCACCAACCTCTAACTGCCAACTTTCCACGGTATAACATTGATCATATCATCTATATTGTCCCTCTTTTCCTCAGCTCTAACTGTTTTCATGTTCACGTTAAGGGTTTTAGACGAGTTACGTTTGAGCGCCATTGCATTGCATTTGGCTTTTCTCCAGAGTGCTGGGTTTTCGGCTTTTCGCTCTCTCTCCGCTTGAGAGGTACCCTTAATTGTCTCATAAATGCAAGTACACGATCTTTCGTGACCGCGTGACACGCAAGCTTCATGGACTTGTGAAGTTGCGCCTCTGTGGTGTGTCATGTGTCAAGCATTTTATTTCACATTGTGACCTTCTCCAAAGGTGCTTTTCAACAGCATAAACTGTGTAAAGGGCTATATAAACAAACTTGACTTGACTTGACATGACTTGAATGAGGGCTGTTGTCAAAAGAAGTCCTTATCAAAAGTAACATTTGCCAGTGTCTTACAATTTGCCATATTTCTTTGGAATAAATCTGGATGCATTTTCAGAATCATGTTAAGCTTTTCAACGTGTGACCTTTGTGCAATTGCATTTGCCCTTTCTCTTGTGTTCACAGATATTTGTCACCTTGTCTACCGTTGGCCTACTAACAATATAAGGCGTAGCAGGCTAATGTACCGAGAAAATCACCAACCTCTAACTGCCAACTTTCCACGGTATAACATTGATCATATCATCTATATTGTCCCTCTTTTCCTCAGCTCTAACTGTTTTTCATGTTCACGCGTTAAGGGTTTTAGACGAGTTACGTTTGAGCGCCATTGCATTGCATTTGGCTTTTCTCTTGTTGTTTTTTTTTAAACTCTCTATAGGTAACCATAGCTGTGCATGCTAAACATTAAGCAGGTATTGCATAGACAAAATGTCACTATGTTTTCAGAGCAACCGCTCTGGTAGAAGGGCAGTGTGGGGGTTTGGCTTTAAGGGGATAACTTGGCTTTAGGGGATAAGAAGCACTCGAAGGTGCTTCTGCTTGGAGTCCCCAAAAGTGCTGAGCCTCTGGGAAGGTCCCACCGAGATTTGAACTCGGATCGCTGGATTCAGAGTCCAGAGTGCTAACCATTACACCATGGAACCCGACGTCAAAGTAGCCTTAGGGAGCAGGGTCACTGAGAAAAGGTCACTTTCGGTGAGGGAGCGTAAAGAGAGCAGCAACAACGGGACTAGCGAGGCACCGCGCTGGGAGCTTATGCGAAAACCCGGATCGAACCAGGGACCTTTAGATCTTCAGTCTAACGCTCTCCCAACTGAGCTATTTCGCCACAGCTGTACCTCTCCTCGGGCTCAGCGCGCTGTCCGTGGGAAACTTGGGCATCTCGGCTAGTAGCAAAGGAAAGGAGGACAGACAAAGCCTGTGGCCCGTGTGCGGGGGATCGAACCCGCGACCTTGGCGTTATTAGCACCACGCTCTAACCAACTGAGCTAACCGGCCATGCGACGGAAAGATCTGCCTGCTCAGACTGCCATATAAGTGCAGCGTTTGTGTTTGACATAAAGCGGTAAAGGCGGGCTCGTCCGGGATTTGAACCGGGACCTCTCGCACAAAGCGAGAATCATACCCCTAGACCAACGAGCCAAGCGATAGTTTCGCCTTCTGCCGACTTCCCCAGGGAAAGGCATTTCCACAGCCCTGGCCTCCCGCTTCCACGCAAAACCAGTACACATCTACGGGCGCTTCAGTAGGGGAATTAGCTCAGATGGTAGAGCCGCTTAGCATGCGAGAGGTAGCGGGATCGATGCCCGCATTCTCCACGCCGCGTGTGTTTTCGGCCTTCGCTCTCTCCGTTTGATACGTGCCCTTAAATGTCTCATAAATGCAAGTACGCTCCTTTCGGACACTTGACACGCAAAGCTTCACGGACTTGTGAAGTTGCGCCTCTGTGGTGTGTCATGTGTCAAGCGTTTTATTTCACATTGTGACCTTCTCCAAAAGTGCTTTTCAACAGCATAAACTGTGTAAAGGGCTATATAAACAAACTTGACTTGACTTGACTTGACTTGAATGAGGGCTGTTGTCAAAAGAAGTCCTTATCAAAAGTAACATTTGCCAGTGTCTTACAATTTGCCATATTTCTTTGGAATAAATCTGGATGCATTTTCAGAATCATGTTAAGCTTTTCAACGTGTGACCTTTGTGCAATTGCATTTGCCCTTTCTCTTGTGTTCACAGATATTTGTCACCTTGTCTACCGTTGGCCTACTAACAATATAAGGCGTAGCAGGCTAATGTACCGAGAAAATCACCAACCTCTAACTGCCAACTTTCCACGGTATAACATTGATCATATCATCTATATTGTCCCTCTTTTCCTCAGCTCTAACTGTTTTCATGTTCACGTTAAGGGTTTTAGACGAGTTACGCTTTGAGCGCCATTGCATTGCATTTGGCTTTTCTCTTGAGTGTTGGGTTTTCGGCTCTCTATAGGTAACCATAGCTGTGCATGCTAAACATTAAGCAGGTATTGCATAAATGCAATGTCACTATGTTTTCAGACAACGTGACTGGTAGAAGAGCATGGGGGGTTTGGCTTTAAGGGGATAACTTGGCTTTGGGGATAAGAAGCACTTTCAAGTGCTCTGCTTGGAATCCCAAATTGCTGACCTTCGGAAGGTCCCACCGAGATTTGAACTGGATGCTGGATTCAGACAGAGTGCTAACCATTACACCATGGAACCCGGCTGTTGTCGAAAAGAAGTCCTTAGGAGCAGGGTAACATTTGAGAAAGGTCACTTTGCCATGAGGGCAGGAGCAAATCTGGGCTAGCGAGGCAGAAGAAGTGGGAGCTTATGCGGAAACCGGGGATCGAACCAGGGACCTTTGATCTTCAGTCTAACGCTCTCCCATATTTGCACCTTTCTGCCACAGCTGTACTACTAACAATCAAGACGCGTCCGGGAAACTTGGGCATCTCGAAAAGTAGCAAAGGAAAGGAGGACAGACAAAAGCCTGTGGCCCGATGCATGGGGATCGAACCAGCGACCTTGTCGTTATTTTCCTCAGCTCTAACCAACTGATGCTCAACGCTAATGCGGCGGAAGATCTGCCTGCTCAGACTGCCATATAAGTGCAGCGTTTGTGTTTTTTTTAAAAGCGGTAAAGGTAACCATAGCTGGGCATTTGAACCGGGACCTCTCATTGCAAAGCGAGAATCATACCTCTTTTCAGACCAACGAGCCAAGCGATAGTTTAAGCTTTCTGCCGACTTCCCCAGGGGAAAGGCATTTCCACAGCCCTGCTCCCGCTTCCATCAGCCCAAAACCAGTACACATCTACGGCCTTCAGTAGGGGAATTAGCTCGCTGGATGGTGGAGCCAGCGCTTAGCATCGCGAGAGGTAGCGGGATCGATGCCGCATTCTCCACGCGATGCTGTGTTTTCGAGCTTTCGCTCTCTCCGTTTGATCATTGCCCTTAAATGTCTCATAAATGCAAGTCACGGTCCTTTCGTGACGTGAGACGCAGCTTCACGGACTTGTGAAGTTGCGCCTCTGTGGTGTGTCATGTGTCAAGCGTTTTATTTCACATTGTGACCTTCTCCAAAAGTGCTTTTCAACAGCATAAACTGTGTAAAGGGCTATATAAACAAACTTGACTTGACTTGACTTGACTTGAATGAGGGCTGTTGTCAAAGGAAAGAAGTCCTTATCAAAAGTAACATTTGGCCAGTGTCTTACAATTTGCCATATTTCTTTGGAATAAATCTGGATGCATTTTCAGAATCATGTTAAGCTTTTCAACGTGTGACCTTTGTGCAATTGCATTTGCCCTTTCTCTTGTGTTCACAGATATTTGTCACCTTGTCTACCGTTGGCCTACTAACAATATAAGGCGTAGCAGGCTAATGTACCGAGAAAATCACCAACCTCTAACTGCCAACTTTCCACGGTATAACATTGATCATATCATCTATATTGTCCCTCTTTTCCTCAGCTCTAACTGTTTTTCATGTTCACGTTAAGGGTTTTAGGCGAGTTACGTTTGAGCGCCATTGCATTGCATTTGGCTTTTCTCCAGAGTGCTGGGTTTTCGGCCTTTCGCTCTCTCCGTTTGAGAGGTACCCTTAATTGTCTCATAAATGCAAGTACGATCTTTCGTGACCGTGACACGCAAGCTTCATGGACTTGTGAAGTTGCGCCTCTGTGGTGTGTCATGTGTCAAGCATTTTATTTCACATTGTGACCTTCTCCAAAGGTGCTTTTCAACAGCATAAACTGTGTAAAGGGCTATATAAACAAACTTGACTTGACTTGACATGACTTGAATGAGGGCTGTTGTCAAAAGAAGTCCTTATCAAAAGTAACATTTGCCAGTGTCTTACAATTTGCCATATTTCTTTGGAATAAATCTGGATGCATTTTCAGAATCATGTTAAGCTTTTCAACGTGTGACCTTTGTGCAATTGCATTTGCCCTTTCTCTTGTGTTCACAGATATTTGTCACCTTGTCTACCGTTGGCCTACTAACAATATAAGACGTAGCAGGCTTAATGTACCGAGAAAATCACCAACCTCTAACTGCCAACTTTCCACGGTATAACATTGATCATATCATCTATATTGTCCCTCTTTTCCTCAGCTCTAACTGTTTTTCATGTTCACGTTAAGGGTTTTAGACGAGTTACGTTTGAGCCATTGCATTGCATTTGGCTTTTCTCTCTTGTTGTTTTTTAAACTCTCTATAGGTAACCATAGCTGTGCATGCTAAACATTAAGCAGGTATTGCATAGACAAAATGTCACTATGTTTTCAGAGCAACCGCTCTGGTAGAAGGGCAGTGTGGGGGGTTTGGCTTTAAAGGGATAACTTGGCTTTAGGGGATAAGAAGCACTTCGAAGGTGCTTCTGCTTGGAGTCCCCAAAAGTGCTGGCGCCTCTGGAAGGTCCCACCGAGATTTGAACTCGGATCGCTGGATTCAGAGTCCAGAGTGCTAACCATTACACCATGGAACCCGACGTCGAGAGTGCTTTTAGGAGCAGGGTCACTGAAAAAGGTCACTGTGGGTGAGGGGCGTATAGAGCAACAACGGGACTAGCGAGGCACCGCTGGGAGCTTATGCGAAAACTTGGATCGAACCAGGGACCTTTAGATCTTCAGTCTAACGCTCTCCCAACTGAGCTATTTCGGCCACAGCTGTACCTCCTCAATTTCAGCGCATATGTCCGTGGAAACTAAATCTGGCTAGTAGCAAAGGAAGGAGGACAGACAAAGCCTGTCAACCGTGACGGGATCGAACCCGCGACCTTGGCGTTATTAGCACCACGCTTGCCAACTGAGCTAACCGCCATGCGACGGAAAGATCTGCCTGCTCAGACTGCCATATAAGTGCAGCGTTTGTGTTTGACATAAAGCGGTAAAGGCGGGCTCGTCCGGGATTTGAACCCGACCCGCGACCCAAAAGCAGAATCATACCCCTAGACCAACGAGCCAACGATAGTTTCGCCTTCTGCCGACTTCCCCAGGGGAAAGGCATTTCACAGCCCTGGCCTCCCGCCTCCCACAGCCAAAAACCAGTACACATCTACGGCTTCAGTAGGGGAATTAGCTCAGATGGTAGAGCGCTTCGCTTAGCATGCGAGAGGTAGCATCGATGCCCGCATTTCTCCAGAGTGCGTGTGTTTTCGACCTTCGCTCTCTCCGTTTGATAGGTACCCTTAAATGTCTCATAAATGCAAGTACGATCTCCTTTCGTGACACTTGACACGCAAGCTTCACGGACTTGTGAAGTTGCTCTCTGTGGTGTGTCATGTGTCAAGCGTTTTATTTCACATTGTGACCTTCTCCAAAGTGCTTTTCAACAGCATAAACTGTGTAAAGGGCTATATAAACAAACTTGACTTGACTTGACTTGACTTGAATGAGGGCTGTTGTCAAAAGAAGTCCTTATCAAAAGTAACATTTGCCAGTGTCTTACAATTTGCCATATTTCTTTGGAATAAATCTGGATGCATTTTCAGAATCATGTTAAGCTTTTCAACGTGTGACCTTTGTGCAATTGCATTTGCCCTTTCTCTTGTGTTCACAGATATTTGTCACCTTGTCTACCGTTGGCCTACTAACAATATAAGACGTAGCAGGCTAATGTACAGAGAAAATCACCAACCTCTAAGTGCCAACTTTCCACGGTATAACATTGATCATATCATCTATATTGTCCCTCTTTTCCTCAGCTCTAACTGTTTTTCATGTTCACGCGTTAAGGGTTTTAGACGAGTTACGCTTTGAGCGCCATTGCATTGCATTTGGCTTTTCTCCAGAGTGCTGGGTTTTCGGCTTTCGCTCTCTCCGTTTGAGAGGTACCCTTAATTGTCTCATAAATGCAAGTACGATCTTTCGTGACACGTGACACGCAAGCTTCATGGACTTGTGAAGTTGCGCTCTGTGGTGTGTCATGTGTCAAGCATTTTATTTCACATTGTGACCTTCTCCAAAGGTGCTTTTCAACAGCATAAACTGTGTAAAGGGCTATATAAACAAACTTGACTTGACTTGACATGACTTGAATGAGGGCTGTTGTCAAAAGAAGTCCTTATCAAAAGTAACATTTGCCAGTGTCTTACAATTTGCCATATTTCTTTGGAATAAATCTGGATGCATTTTCAGAATCATGTTAAGCTTTTCAACGTGTGACCTTTGTGCAATTGCATTTGCCCTTTCTCTTGTGTTCACAGATATTTGTCACCTTGTCTACCGTTGGCCTACTAACAATATAAGACGTAGCAGGCTAATGTACCGAGAAAATCACCAACCTCTAACTGCCAACTTTCCACGGTATAACATTGATCATATCATCTATATTGTCCCTCTTTTCCTCAGCTCTAACTGTTTTTCATGTTCCACGTTAAGGGTTTTAGACGAGTTACGCTTTGAGCCCATTGCATTGCATTTGGCTTTTCTCTTGTTGTTGTTTTTAAACTCTCTATAGGTAACCATAGCTGTGCATGCTAAACATTAAGCAGGTATTGCATAGACAAAATGTCACTATGTTTTCAGAGCAACCGCTCTGGTAGAAGGGCAGTGTGGGGGGTTTGGCTTTAAGGGGATAACTTGGCTTTAGGGGATAAGAAGCACTCGAAGGTGCTTCTGCTTGGAGTCCCCAAAAGTGCTGGCGCTCTCGCGAAGGTCCCACCGAGATTTGAACTCGGATCGCTGGATTCAGAGTCCAGAGTGCTAACCATTACACCATGGAACCCGGCGCCGAGAGTCGCCTTTAGGAGCAGGGTCACTGAGAAAAGGTCACTTTCGGGTGAGGGAGCGTGAAAGAGAGCAGCAACGGGACTAGCGAGGCACCGCTGGGAGCTTATGCGAAACCGGGATCGAACCAGGGACCTTTAGATCTTCAGTCTAACGCTCTCCCAACTGAGCTATTTCGCCACAGCTGTACCTCATCGGGCTCAGCGCGTGTCCGTCCGGGGAAACTTGGGCATCTCGGCTAGTAGCAAAGGAAAGGAGGACAGACAAAAGCCTGTGGCCCGCGACGGGATCGAACCCGCGACCTTGGCGTTATTAGCACCACGCTCTAACCAACTGAGCTAACCGCCATGCGACGGAAAGATCTGCCTGCTCAGACTGCCATATAAGTGCAGCGTTTGTGTTTGACATAAAGCGGTAAAGGCGGGCTCGTCCGGGATTTGAACCTGGACCTCTCGCACCAAAGCGAGAATCATACCCCTAGACCAACGAGCCAAGCGATAGTTTCGCCTTCTGCCGACTTCCCCCAGGGAAAGGCATTTCCACAGCCCTGGCCTCCCGCTTCCACGCCAAGAAAACCAGTACACATCCACGGCGCTTCAGTAGGGGAATTAGCTCAGATGGTAGAGCCGCTTCGCTAGCATGCGAGAGGTAGCGGGATCGATGCCCGCATTCTCCACGCACGCGTGTGTTTTCGGCCTTCGCTCTCTCCGTTTGATAATGTGCCCTTAAATGTCTCATAAATGCAAGTACGCTCCTTTCGTGACACTTGACACGCAAGCTTCACGGACTTGTGAAGTTGCGCCTCTGTGGTGTGTCATGTGTCAAGCGTTTTATTTCACATTGTGACCTTCTCCAAAAGTGCTTTTCAACAGCATAAACTGTGTAAAGGGCTATATAAACAAACTTGACTTGACTTGACTTGACTTGAATGAGGGCTGTTGTCAAAAGAAGTCCTTATCAAAAGTAACATTTGCCAGTGTCTTACAATTTGCCATATTTCTTTGGAATAAATCTGGATGCATTTTCAGAATCATGTTAAGCTTTTCAACGTGTGACCTTTGTGCAATTGCATTTGCCCTTTCTCTTGTGTTCACAGATATTTGTCACCTTGTCTACCGTTGGCCTACTAACAATATAAGACGTAGCAGGCTAATGTACCGAGAAAATCACCAACCTCTAACTGCCAACTTTCCACGGTATAACATTGATCATATCATCTATATTGTCCCTCTTTTTCCTCAGCTCTAACTGTTTTTCATGTTCACGCTAAGGGTTTTAGACGAGTTACGCTTTGAGCGCCATTGCATTGCATTTGGCTTTTCTCCAGAGTGCTGGGTTTTCGGCTTTCGCTCTCTCCGCTTGAGAGGTACCCTTAATTGTCTCATAAATGCAAGTCACGATCTTTCGTGACACGTGACACGCAAGCTTCATGGACTTGTGAAGTTATGCGCCTCTGTGGTGTGTCATGTGTCAAGCATTTTATTTCACATTGTGACCTTCTCCAAAGGTGCTTTTCAACAGCATAAACTGTGTAAAGGGCTATATAAACAAACTTGACTTGACTTGACATGACTTGAATGAGGGCTGTTGTCAAAAGAAGTCCTTATCAAAAGTAACATTTGCCAGTGTCTTACAATTTGCCATATTTCTTTGGAATAAATCTGGATGCATTTTCAGAATCATGTTAAGCTTTTCAACGTGTGACCTTTGTGCAATTGCATTTGCCCTTTCTCTTGTGTTCACAGATATTTGTCACCTTGTCTACCGTTGGCCTACTAACAATATAAGACGTAGCAGGTGCTAATGTACCGAGAAAATCACCAACCTCTAACTGCCAACTTTCCACGGTATAACATTGATCATATCATCTATATTGTCCCTCTTTTCCTCAGCTCTAACTGTTTTTCATGTTCACGTTAAGGGTTTTAGACGAAGTTACGTTTGAAGCCATTGCATTGCATTTGGCTTTTCTCTTGTTGTTTTTTAAACTCTCTATAGGTAACCATAGCTGTGCATGCTAAACATTAAGCAGGTATTGCATAGACAAAATGTCACTATGTTTTCAGAGCAACCGCTCTGGTAGAAGGGCAGTGTGGGGGGGGTTTGGCTTTAAGGGGATAACTTGGCTTTAGGGGATAAGAAGCACTCGAAGGTGCTTCTGCTTGAGTCCCCAAAAGTGCTGGCGCCTCGCGGAAGGTCCCACCGAGATTTGAACTCGGATCGCTGGATTCAGAGTCCAGAGTGCTAACCATTACACCATGGAACCCGGACGTCGAGAGTCGCCTTTAGGAGCAGGGTCACTGAGAAAAGGTCACTTTCGGTGAGGGAGCCGTGAGAGAGCAGCAACGGACTAGCGAGGCACCGCGCTGGGAGCTTATGCCGAAACCCGGGATCGAACCAGGGACCTTTAGATCTTCAGTCTAACGCTCTCCCAACTGAGCTATTTCGGCCACAGCTGTACCTCCTCGGGCTCCGCGCGCGGCTGTCCGTGGGAAACTTGGGCATCTCGGCTAGTAGCAAAGGAAAGACAAAAGCCTGTGGCCCGTACGGGGATCGAACCCGCGACCTTGGCGTTATTAGCACCACGCTCTAACCAACTGAGCTAACCGGCCATGCGACGGAAAGATCTGCCTGCTCAGACTGCCATATAAGTGCAGCGTTTGTGTTTGACATAAAGCGGTAAAGGCGGGCTCGTCCGGGATTTGAACCCGGGACCTCTCGCACCCAAAGCGAGAATCATACCCCTAGACCAACGAGCCAAGCGATAGTTTAGCCTTCTGCCGACTTCCCCCCAGGGGAAAGGCATTTCCACAGCCCTGGCCTCCCGCTTCCACGCGCAAAACCAGTACAACATCTACGGGCGCTTCAGTAGGGGAATTAGCTCAGATGGTAGAGCTTCGCTTAGCATGCGCGAGGTAGCGGATCGATGCCCGCATTCTCCACGCACGCAGTGTTTTCGGCCTTCGCTCTCTCCGTTTGATACGCACTTTAAATGTCTCATAAATGCAAGTACGCCTCCTTTAAGTGACACTTGACACGCAAGCTTCACGGACTTGTGAAGTTGCGCCTCTGTGGTGTGTCATGTGTCAAGCGTTTTATTTCACATTGTGACCTTCTCCAAAAGTGCTTTTCAACAGCATAAACTGTGTAAAGGGCTATATAAACAAACTTGACTTGACTTGACTTGACTTGAATGAGGGCTGTTGTCAAAAGAAGTCCTTATCAAAAGTAACATTTGCCAGTGTCTTACAATTTGCCATATTTCTTTGGAATAAATCTGGATGCATTTTCAGAATCATGTTAAGCTTTTCAACGTGTGACCTTTGTGCAATTGCATTTGCCCTTTCTCTTGTGTTCACAGATATTTGTCACCTTGTCTACCGTTGGCCTACTAACAATATAAGACGTAGCAGGCTAATGTACAGAGAAAATCACCAACCTCTAACTGCCAACTTTCCACGGTATAACATTGATCATATCATCTATATTGTCCCTCTTTTCCTCAGCTCTAACTGTTTTTCATGTTCACGTTAAGGGTTTTAGACGAAGTTACGCTTTGAGCGCCATTGCATTGCATTTGGCTTTTCTCCAGAGTGCTGGGTTTTCGGCTTCGCTCTCTCCGTTTGAGAGGTACCCTTAATTGTCTCATAAATGCAAGTACGATCTTTAAGTGACCGTGACGACACGCAAGCTTCATGGACTTGTGAAGTTGCGCCTCTGTGGTGTGTCATGTGTCAAGCATTTTATTTCACATTGTGACCTTCTCCAAAGGTGCTTTTCAACAGCATAAACTGTGTAAAGGGCTATATAAACAAACTTGACTTGACTTGACATGACTTGAATGAGGGCTGTTGTCAAAAGAAGTCCTTATCAAAAGTAACATTTGCCAGTGTCTTACAATTTGCCATATTTCTTTGGAATAAATCTGGATGCATTTTCAGAATCATGTTAAGCTTTTCAACGTGTGACCTTTGTGCAATTGCATTTGCCCTTTCTCTTGTGTTCACAGATATTTGTCACCTTGTCTACCGTTGGCCTACTAACAATATAAGACGTAGCAGGCGCTAATGTACCGAGAAAATCACCAACCTCTAACTGCCAACTTTCCACGGTATAACATTGATCATATCATCTATATTGTCCCTCTTTTCCTCAGCTCTAACTGTTTTTCATGTTCACGTTAAGGGTTTTAGACGAGTTACGTTTGAGCGCCATTGCATTGCATTTGGCTTTTCTCTTGTTGTTTTTTTTTAAACTCTCTATAGGTAACCATAGCTGTGCATGCTAAACATTAAGCAGGTATTGCATAGACAAAATGTCACTATGTTTTCAGAGCAACCGCTCTGGTAGAAGGGCAGTGTGGGGGGGGTTTGGCTTTAAGGGGATAACTTGGCTTTAGGGGATAAGAAGCACTCGAAGGTGCTTCTGCTTGGAGTCCCCAAAAGTGCTGAGCGCCTGCGGAAGGTCCCACCGAGATTTGAACTCGGATCGCTGGATTCAGAGTCCAGAGTGCTAACCATTACACCATGGAACCCGACGTCGAGAGTCGCCTTAGGAGCAGGGTCACTGAGAAAAGGTCACTCGGGTGAGGGAGCGTAAAGAGAGCAGCAACGGGACTAGCGAGGCACCGCGCTGGGAGCTTATGCCGAAACCCGGGATCGAACCAGGGACCTTTAGATCTTCAGTCTAACGCTCTCCCAACTGAGCTATTTCGGCCACAGCTGTACCTCATCGGGCTCAGCGGCTGTCCGTGGGAAACTTGGGCATCTCGGCTAGTAGCAAAGGAAAGGAGGACAGACAAAAGCCTGTGGCCCGTACGGGGATCGAACCCGCGACCTTGGCGTTATTAGCACCACGCTCTAACCAACTGAGCTAACCTGCCATGCGACGGAAAGATCTGCCTGCTCAGACTGCCATATAAGTGCAGCGTTTGTGTTTGACATAAAGCGGTAAAGGCGGGCTCGTCCGGGATTTGAACCGGGACCTCTCGCGCACCCAAAGCGAAATCATACCCCTAGACCAACGAGCCAAGCGATAGTTTCGCCTTCTGCCGACTTCCCCAGGGGAAAGGCATTTCCACAGCCCTGGCCTCCCGCTTCCCAGCGCCAAAACCAGTACACATCTCACGGCTTCAGTAGGGGAATTAGCTCAGATGGTAGAGCGCTCGCTTAGCATGCGAGAGGTAGCGGGATCGATGCCCGCATTCTCCACGCGACGTGTGTTTTCGGCCTTCGCTCTCTCGCTTGATACGTTGCCCTTAAATGTCTCATAAATGCAAGTACGCTCCTTTCGTGACACTTGACACGCAAGCTTCACGGACTTGTGAAGTTGCGCCTCTGTGGTGTGTCATGTGTCAAGCGTTTTATTTCACATTGTGACCTTCTCCAAAAGTGCTTTTAAACAGCATAAACTGTGTAAAGGGCTATATAAACAAACTTGACTTGACTTGACTTGACTTGAATGAGGGCTGTTGTCAAAAGAAGTCCTTATCAAAAGTAACATTTGCCAGTGTCTTACAATTTGCCATATTTCTTTGGAATAAATCTGGATGCATTTTCAGAATCATGTTAAGCTTTTCAACGTGTGACCTTTGTGCAATTGCATTTGCCCTTTCTCTTGTGTTCACAGATATTTGTCACCTTGTCTACCGTTGGCCTACTAACAATATAAGACGTAGCAGGCTCTAATGTACAGAGAAAATCACCAACCCCTAAGTGCCAACTTTCCACGGTATAACATTGATCATATCATCTATATTGTCCGTCTTTTCCTCAGCTCT
Organism: Beaufortia kweichowensis; assembly: GCA_019155185.1. NCBI lineage: Eukaryota > Metazoa > Chordata > Actinopteri > Cypriniformes > Gastromyzontidae > Beaufortia > Beaufortia kweichowensis. Next base: position 5,517,271 of record CM032795.1, on the reverse strand, counting down.
AACTGTTTTTCATGTTCACGCTAAAGGGTTTTAGACGAAGTTACGTTTGAGCGCCATTGCATTGCATTTGGCTTTTCTCCAGAGTGCTGGGTTTTCGGCTTTCGCTCTCTCCGTTTGAGAGGTACCCTTAATTGTCTCATAAATGCAAGTACGATCTTTCGTGACACGTGACACGCAAGCTTCATGGACTTGTGAAGTTGCGCCTCTGTGGTGTGTCATGTGTCAAGCATTTTATTTCACATTGTGACCTTCTCCAAAGGTGCTTTTCAACAGCATAAACTGTGTAAAGGGCTATATAAACAAACTTGACTTGACTTGACATGACTTGAATGAGGGGCTGTTGTCAAAAGAAGTCCTTATCAAAAGTAACATTTGCCAGTGTCTTACAATTTGCCATATTTCTTTGGAATAAATCTGGATGCATTTTCAGAATCATGTTAAGCTTTTCAACGTGTGACCTTTGTGCAATTGCATTTGCCCTTTCTCTTGTGTTCACAGATATTTGTCACCTTGTCTACCGTTGGCCTACTAACAATATAAGACGGCGCAGGAAGCTAATGTACCGAGAAAATCACCAACCTCTAACTGCCAACTTTCCACGGTATAACATTGATCATATCATCTATATTGTCCCTCTTTTCCTCAGCTCTAACTGTTTTTCATGTTCACGTTAAGGGTTTTAGACGAGTTACGTTTGAGCGCCATTGCATTGCATTTGGCTTTTCTCTTGTTGTTTTTTTTTAAACTCTCTATAGGTAACCATAGCTGTGCATGCTAAACATTAAGCAGGTATTGCATAGACAAAATGTCACTATGTTTTCAGAGCAACCGCTCTGGTAGAAGGGCAGTGTGGGGGGGGTTTGGCTTTAAGGGGATAACTTGGCTTTAGGGGATAAGAAGCACTCGAAGGTGCTTCTGCTTGGAGTCCCCAAAGTGCTGGCGCTTCGCGGAAGGTCCCACCGAGATTTGAACTCGGATCGCTGGATTCAGAGTCCAGAGTGCTAACCATTACACCATGGAACCCGACGTCGAGAGTCGCCTTAGGAGCAGGGTCACTGAGAAAAGGTCACTCGGGTGAGGGAGCGTAAAGAGAGCAGCAACGGGACTAGCGAGGCACCGCGCTGGGAGCTTATGCCGAAACCCGGGATCGAACCAGGGACCTTTAGATCTTCAGTCTAACGCTCTCCCAACTGAGCTATTTCGGCCACAGCTGTACCTCATCGGGCTCCGCGCGCGGCTGTCCGTGGGAAACTTGGGCATCTCGGCTAGTAGCAAAGGAAAGGAGGACAGACAAAAGCCTGTGGCCCGTACGGGGATCGAACCCGCGACCTTGGCGTTATTAGCACCACGCTCTAACCAACTGAGCTAACCTGCCATGCGACGGAAAGATCTGCCTGCTCAGACTGCCATATAAGTGCAGCGTTTGTGTTTGACATAAAGCGGTAAAGTTAGCGGGCTCGTCCGATTTGAACCGGGACCTCTCGCACCCAAAGCGAGAATCATACCCCTAGACCAACGAGCCAAGCGATAGTTTCGCCTTCTGCCGACTTCCCCCCAGGGGAAAGGCATTTCCACAGCCCTGGCCTCCCGCTTCCACGCGCAAAACCAGTACACATCTACGGCGCTTCAGTAGGGGAATTAGCTCAGATGGTAGAGCCAAACTTCGCTTAGCATGCGCGAGGTGGCGGGATCGATGCCCGCATTCTCCACGCACGTGTGTTTTCGGCCTTCGCTCTCTCCGTTTGATACGTACTTTAAATGTCTCATAAATGCAAGTCACGCTCCTTTCGTGACACTTGACACGCAAGCTTCCTCAGCGGACTTCACTGTGACTGTCATGTGAAGTTATGCGCCTCTGTGGTGTGTCTGTCAAGCGTTTTATTTCACATTGTGACCTTCTCCAAAAGTGCTTTTCAACAGCATAAACTGTGTAAAGGGCTATATAAACAAACTTGACTTGACTTGACTTGACTTGAATGAGGGCTGTTGTCAAAAGAAGTCCTTATCAAAAGTAACATTTGCCAGTGTCTTACAATTTGCCATATTTCTTTGGAATAAATCTGGATGCATTTTCAGAATCATGTTAAGCTTTTCAACGTGTGACCTTTGTGCAATTGCATTTGCCCTTTCTCTTGTGTTCACAGATATTTGTCACCTTGTCTACCGTTGGCCTACTAACAATATAAGACGTAGCAGGCGCTAATGTACCGAGAAAATCACCAACCTCTAACTGCCAACTTTCCACGGTATAACATTGATCATATCATCTATATTGTCCCTCTTTTCCTCAGCTCTAACTGTTTTTCATGTTCACGTTAAGGGTTTTAGACGAGTTACGTTTGAGCGCCATTGCATTGCATTTGGCTTTTCTCCAGAGTGCTGGGTTTTCGGCTTTCGCTCTCTCCGTTTGAGAGGTACCCTTAATTGTCTCATAAATGCAAGTACGATCTTTCGTGACACGTGACACGCAAGCTTCATGGACTTGTGAAGTTGCGCCTCTGTGGTGTGTCATGTGTCAAGCATTTTATTTCACATTGTGACCTTCTCCAAAGGTGCTTTTCAACAGCATAAACTGTGTAAAGGGCTATATAAACAAACTTGACTTGACTTGACATGACTTGAATGAGGGCTGTTGTCAAAAGAAGTCCTTATCAAAAGTAACATTTGCCAGTGTCTTACAATTTGCCATATTTCTTTGGAATAAATCTGGATGCATTTTCAGAATCATGTTAAGCTTTTCAACGTGTGACCTTTTGTGCAATTGCATTTGCCCTTTCTCTTGTGTTCACAGATATTTGTCACCTTGTCTACCGTTGGCCTACTAACAATATAAGACGTAGCAGGCGCTAATGTACCGAAAATCACCAACCTCTAACTGCCAACTTTCCACGGTATAACATTGATCATATCATCTATATTGTCCCTCTTTTCCTCAGCTCTAACTGTTTTTCATGTTCACGCTAAGGGTTTTAGACGAAGTTACGCTTGAGCCATTGCATTGCATTTGGCTTTTCTCTTGTTGTTTTTTTAAACTCTCTATAGGTAACCATAGCTGTGCATGCTAAACATTAAGCAGGTATTGCATAGACAAAATGTCACTATGTTTTCAGAGCAACCGCTCTGGTAGAAGGGCAGTGTGGGGGTTTGGCTTTAAGGGGATAACTTGGCTTTAGGGGATAAGAAGCACTCAAGGTGCTTCTGCTTGGAGTCCCCAAAAGTGCTGGCCTCATGGAAGGTCCCACCGAGATTTGAACTCGGATCGCTGGATTCAGAGTCCAGAGTGCTAACCATTACACCATGGAACCCGACGTCGAGAGTCGCCTTAGGAGCAGGGTCACTGAGAAAAGGTCACTCGGGTGAGGGAGCGTAAAGAGAGCAGCAACGGGACTAGCGAGGCACCGCGCTGGGAGCTTATGCCGAAACCCGGGATCGAACCAGGGACCTTTAGATCTTCAGTCTAACGCTCTCCCAACTGAGCTATTTCGGCCACAGCTGTACCTCCTCGGGCTCCGCGCGCGGCTGTCCGTGGGAAACTTGGGCATCTCGGCTAGTAGCAAAGGAAAGGAGGACAGACAAAAGCCTGTGGCCCGTACGGGGATCGAACCCGCGACCTTGGCGTTATTAGCACCACGCTCTAACCAACTGAGCTAACCTGCCATGCGACGGAAAGATCTGCCTGCTCAGACTGCCATATAAGTGCAGCGTTTGTGTTTGACATAAAGCGGTAAAGGCGGGCTCGTCCGGGATTTGAACCCGGGACCTCTCGCACCCAAAGCGAGAATCATACCCCTAGACCAACGAGCCAAGCGATAGTTTCGCCTTCTGCCGACTTTCCAGGGAAAGGCATTTCCACAGCCCTGGCCTCCCGCTTCCACGCCAAAAAACCAGTACACATCTACGGCGCTTCAGTAGGGGAATTAGCTCAGATGGTAGAGCTCGCTTAGCATGCGAGAGGTAGCGGATCGATGCCCGCATTCTCCACGCACGTGTTTTCGGCCTTCGCCAGCTCTCTCCGTTTGATACGTACCCTTAAATGTCTCATAAATGCAAGTACGCTCCTTTCGTGACACTTGACACGCAAGCTTCACGGACTTGTGAAGTTGCGCCTCTGTGGTGTGTCATGTGTCAAGCGTTTTATTTCACATTGTGACCTTCTCCAAAAGTGCTTTTAAACAGCATAAACTGTGTAAAGGGCTATATAAACAAACTTGACTTGACTTGACTTGACTTGAATGAGGGCTGTTGTCAAAAGAAGTCCTTATCAAAAGTAACATTTGCCAGTGTCTTACAATTTGCCATATTTCTTTGGAATAAATCTGGATGCATTTTCAGAATCATGTTAAGCTTTTCAACGTGTGACCTTTGTGCAATTGCATTTGCCCTTTCTCTTGTGTTCACAGATATTTGTCACCTTGTCTACCGTTGGCCTACTAACAATATAAGACGTAGCAGGCGCTAATGTACAGAGAAAATCACCAACCCCTAAGTGCCAACTTTCCACGGTATAACATTGATCATATCATCTATATTGTCCGTCTTTTCCTCAGCTCTAACTGTTTTTCATGTTCACGTTAAGGGTTTTACTGAGCGAGTTACGTTTGAGCGCCATTGCATTGCATTTGGCTTTTCTCCAGAGTGCTGGGTTTTCGGCTTTCGCTCTCTCCGTTTGAGAGGTACCCTTAATTGTCTCATAAATGCAAGTACGATCTTTCGTGACACGTGACACGCAAGCTTCATGGACTTGTGAAGTTGCGCCTCTGTGGTGTGTCATGTGTCAAGCATTTTATTTCACATTGTGACCTTCTCCAAAGGTGCTTTTCAACAGCATAAACTGTGTAAAGGGCTATATAAACAAACTTGACTTGACTTGACATGACTTGAATGAGGGCTGTTGTCAAAAGAAGTCCTTATCAAAAGTAACATTTGCCAGTGTCTTACAATTTGCCATATTTCTTTGGAATAAATCTGGATGCATTTTCAGAATCATGTTAAGCTTTTCAACGTGTGACCTTTGTGCAATTGCATTTGCCCTTTCTCTTGTGTTCACAGATATTTGTCACCTTGTCTACCGTTGGCCTACTAACAATATAAGACGTAGCAGGCGCTAATGTACCGAGAAAATCACCAACCTCTAACTGCCAACTTTCCACGGTATAACATTGATCATATCATCTATATTGTCCCTCTTTTCCTCAGCTCTAACTGTTTTTCATGTTCACGTTAAGGGTTTTAGACGAAGTTACGCTTTGAGCGCCATTGCATTGCATTTGGCTTTTCTCTTGTTGTTTTTTTAAACTCTATAGGTAACCATAGCTGTGCATGCTAAACATTAAGCAGGTATTGCATAGACAAAATGTCACTATGTTTTCAGAGCAACCGCCTGGTAGAAGGGCAGTGTGGGGTTTGGCTTTAAGGGGATAACTTGGCTTTAGGGGATAAGAAGCACTCGGAAGGTGCTTCTGCTTGGAGTCCCCAAAAAGTGCTGAGCTCATGAAGGTCCCACCGAGATTTGAACTCGATCGCTGGATTCAGAGTCCAGAGTGCTAACCATTACACCATGGAACCCGACGCCGAGTCCAGGAGCAGGGTCACTGAGAAAAGGTCACTTTCGGGTGAGGGAGCGTAAAGAGAGCAGCAACGGACTACGCAGGCACCGCTGGGAGCTTATGCCGAAACCCGGATCGAACCAGGGACCTTTAGATCTTCAGTCTAACGCCTCCCAACTGAGCTATTTCGCCACAGCTGTACCTCATCGGGTTCAATGCTGTCCGTGGGAAACTTGGGCATCTCGCTAGTAGCAAAGGAAAGGAGGACAGACAAAAGCCTGTGGCCCGTCACGGGATCGAACCCGCGACCTTGGCGCTATTAGCACCACGCTTCTAACCAACTGAGCTAACCGCCATGCGACGGAAAGATCTGCCTGCTCAGACTGCCATATAAGTGCAGCGCTTGTGTTTGACATAAAGCGGTAAAGGCGGGCTCGTCCGGGATTTGAACCCGGACCTCGCACCCAAAGCGAGAATCATACCCTAGACCAACGAGCCAAGCGATAGTTTCGCCTTTCTGCCGACTTCCCAGGGGAAAGGCATTTCCACAGCCCTGGCCTCCCGCTTCCACGCGCAAAACCAGTACACATCTACGGCGCTTCAGTAGGGAATTAGCTCAGATGGTAGAGCCACGCTTAGCATGCGAGAGGTAGCGGATCGATGCCCGCATTCTCCACGCATGTGTGTTTTCGGCCTTCGCCTTCTCCGCTTGATAACGTGCACTTAAATGTCTCATAAATGCAAGTACGCTCCTTTCGTGGACACTTGACACGCAAAAGCTTCACGGACTTGTGAAGTTGCGCCTCTGTGGTGTGTCATGTGTCAAGCGCTTTTATTTCACATTGTGACCTTCTCCAAAAGTGCTTTTCAACAGCATAAACTGTGTAAAGGGCTATATAAACAAACTTGACTTGACTTGACTTGACTTGAATGAGGGCTGTTGTCAAAAGAAGTCCTTATCAAAAGTAACATTTGCCAGTGTCTTACAATTTGCCATATTTCTTTGGAATAAATCTGGATGCATTTTCAGAATCATGTTAAGCTTTTCAACGTGTGACCTTTGTGCAATTGCATTTGCCCTTTCTCTTGTGTTCACAGATATTTGTCACCTTGTCTACCGTTGGCCTACTAACAATATAAGACGTAGGCGCTTTAATGTACCGAGAAAATCACCAACCTCTAACTGCCAACTTTCCACGGTATAACATTGATCATATCATCTATATTGTCCCTCTTTTCCTCAGCTCTAACTGTTTTTCATGTTCACGTTAAGGGTTTTAGACGAGTTACGTTTGAGCCATTGCATTGCATTTGGCTTTTCTCCAGAGTGCTGGGTTTTCGGCTTTCGCTCTCTCCGCTTGAGAGGTACCCTTTAATTGTCTCATAAATGCAAGTACGATCTTCGTGACCGCGTGACACGCAAGCTTCATGGACTTGTGAAGTTGCGCCTCTGTGGTGTGTCATGTGTCAAGCATTTTATTTCACATTGTGACCTTCTCCAAAGGTGCTTTTCAACAGCATAAACTGTGTAAAGGGCTATATAAACAAACTTGACTTGACTTGACATGACTTGAATGAGGGCTGTTGTCAAAAGAAGTCCTTATCAAAAGTAACATTTGCCAGTGTCTTACAATTTGCCATATTTCTTTGGAATAAATCTGGATGCATTTTCAGAATCATGTTAAGCTTTTCAACGTGTGACCTTTGTGCAATTGCATTTGCCCTTTCTCTTGTGTTCACAGATATTTGTCACCTTGTCTACCGCTGGCCTACTAACAATATAAGACGTAGCAGGCTTAATGTACCGAGAAAATCACCAACCTCTAACTGCCAACTTTCCACGGTATAACATTGATCATATCATCTATATTGTCCCTCTTTTCCTCAGCTCTAACTGTTTTTCATGTTCACGCTAAGGGTTTTAGACGAGTTACGCTTGAGCCCACATTGCATTGCATTTGGCTTTTCTCTTGTTGTTTTTTTAAACTCTCTATAGGTAACCATAGCTGTGCATGCTAAACATTAAGCAGGTATTGCATAGACAAAATGTCACTATGTTTTCAGAGCAACCGCTCTGGTAGAAGGGCAGTGTGGGGGTTTGGCTTTAAGGGGATAACTTGGCTTTAGGGGATAAGAAGCACTCGAAGGTGCTTCTGCTTGGAGTCCCCAAAAGTGCTGAGCGCCGCGAAAGTCCCACCGAGATTTGAACTCGGATCGCTGGATTCAGAGTCCAGAGTGCTAACCATTACACCATGGAACCCGACGCCGAGTCGCCTTTAGGAGCAGGGTCACTGAGAAAAGGTCACTTCGGGTGAGGGAGCCGTAAAGAGAGAGCAACAACGGGACTAGCGAGGCACCGCTGGGAGCTTATGCCAAAACCCGGATCGAACCAGGGACCTTTAGATCTTCAGTCTAACGCTCTCTCCCAACTGAGCTATTTCGCCACAGCTGTACCTCCTCGGGCGCAGCGCTGTCCGTGGAAACTTGGGCATCTCGCTAGTAGCAAAGGAAAGGAGGACAGACAAAGCCTGTGGCCCGTGACGGGATCGAACCCGCGACCTTGGCGTTATTAGCACCACGCTTCTAACCAACTGAGCTAACCTGCCATGCGACGGAAAGATCTGCCTGCTCAGACTGCCATATAAGTGCAGCGTTTGTGTTTGACATAAAGCGGTAAAGGCGGGCTCGTCCGGGATTTGAACCGGGACCTCTCGCACTCCAAAGCGAGAATCATACCCTAGACCAACGAGCCAAGCGATAGTTTCGCCTTCTGCCGACTTCCCCAGGGAAAGGCATTTCCACAGCCCTGGCCTCCCGCCTACGCCAAAACCAGTACACATCTACGGGCGCTTCAGTAGGGGAATTAGCTCAGATGGTAGAGCTTCGCTTAGCATGCGAGAGGTAGCGGATCGATGCCCGCATTCTCCACGCACGTGTGTTTTCGGCCTTCGCTCTCTCCGTTTGATACGTACACTTTAAATGTCTCATAAATGCAAGTACGCTCCTTTCGTGACACTTGACACGCAAGCTTCACGGACTTGTGAAGTTGCGCCTCTGTGGTGTGTCATGTGTCAAGCGTTTTATTTCACATTGTGACCTTCTCCAAAAGTGCTTTTAAACAGCATAAACTGTGTAAAGGGCTATATAAACAAACTTGACTTGACTTGACTTGACTTGAATGAGGGCTGTTGTCAAAAGAAGTCCTTATCAAAAGTAACATTTGCCAGTGTCTTACAATTTGCCATATTTCTTTGGAATAAATCTGGATGCATTTTCAGAATCATGTTAAGCTTTTCAACGTGTGACCTTTGTGCAATTGCATTTGCCCTTTCTCTTGTGTTCACAGATATTTGTCACCTTGTCTACCGTTGGCCTACTAACAATATAAGACGTAGCAGGCTAATGTACCGAGAAAATCACCAACCTCTAACTGCCAACTTTCCACGGTATAACATTGATCATATCATCTATATTGTCCCTCTTTTCCTCAGCTCTAACTGTTTTTCATGTTCACGCTAAGGGTTTTAGACGAAGTTACGCTTGAGCCCATTGCATTGCATTTGGCTTTTTCTCCAGAGTGCTGGGTTTTCGGCTTTCGCTTCTCTCGTTTGAGAGGTACCCTTAATTGTCTCATAAATGCAAGTCACGATCTTCGTGACACGTGACACGCAAGCTTCATGGACTTGTGAAGTTGCGCCTCTGTGGTGTGTCATGTGTCAAGCATTTTATTTCACATTGTGACCTTCTCCAAAGGTGCTTTTCAACAGCATAAACTGTGTAAAGGGCTATATAAACAAACTTGACTTGACTTGACATGACTTGAATGAGGGCTGTTGTCAAAAGAAGTCCTTATCAAAAGTAACATTTGCCAGTGTCTTACAATTTGCCATATTTCTTTGGAATAAATCTGGATGCATTTTCAGAATCATGTTAAGCTTTTCAACGTGTGACCTTTGTGCAATTGCATTTGCCCTTTCTCTTGTGTTCACAGATATTTGTCACCTTGTCTCACCGCTGGCCTACTAACAATATAAGACGTAGCAGGCTTAATGTACCGAGAAAATCACCAACCTCTAACTGCCAACTTTCCACGGTATAACATTGATCATATCATCTATATTGTCCCTCTTTTCCTCAGCTCTAACTGTTTTTCATGTTCACGCTAAGGGTTTTAGACGAAGTTACGCTTTGAGCCCATTGCATTGCATTTGGCTTTTCTCTTGTTTGTTTTTAAACTCTCTCTATAGGTAACCATAGCTGTGCATGCTAAACATTAAGCAGGTATTGCATAGACAAAATGTCACTATGTTTTCAGAGCAACCGCCTGGTAGAAGGGCAGTGTGGGGGTTTGGCTTTAAGGGGATAACTTGGCTTTAGGGGATAAGAAGCACTCGGAAGGTGCTTCTGCTTGAGTCCCCTGCGTGCTGAGCGTCCTTATCAAAAGTCCCACCGAGATTTGAACTTTGCCGCTGGATTCAGGAGTCCAGAGTGCTAACCATTACACCATGGAACCTTTGACGCCGAGTCGCCTTTCTCTAGGAGCAGGGTCACTTGAGAAAAGGTCACTCGGGTGAGGGAGCGTATAAGAGAGCAGCAACGGGACTAGCGCCAGGCACTAACTGGGAGCTTATGCCGGTAAACCCGGATCGAACCAGGGACCTTTAGATCTTCAGCTCTAACTGTTTCCCAACTGAGCTTTTTCGCCACAGCTGTACCATCATTGCATTTGGCTTTTCTCTTGTTGTCCGGGGAAACTTATAGGCATCTCGGCTAGTAGCAAAGGAAAGGAGGACAGACAAAAGCCTGTGGCCCGTAGCGGGATCGAACTGGTAGAAGGACAGTGTGGCGTTATTAGCACCACGCTTCCACCAACTGAGCTAACCGCCATGCGACGGAAAGATCTGCCTGCTCAGACTGCCATATAAGTGCAGCGCTTTGTGTTTGACATAAAGCTGTAAAGGCGGGCTCGTCCGGATTTGAACTCCGGACCTCTCGCACTCCAAAGCGAATCATACCCCCTAGACCAACGAGCTGTTTATAGTTTCGCTTTCTGCCGACTTCCAGGGGAAAGGCATTTCCACAGCCCTGGCCTCCCGCTTCCTAATGCCAAGAAAACCAGTACACATCTACGGCGCTTCAGTAGGGGAATTAGCTCAGATGGTAGAGCCGCTTAGCATGCGAGGTAGGTAGCGGATCGATGCCCGTCCTTTAGCATTCTCCACGCACGTGTTTTTCGGCCTTCGCCTTCCGCTTGATACGCACTTTAAATGTCTCATAAATGCAAGTACGCCCTTTCGCGACACTTGACACGCAAGCTTCACGGACTTGTGAAGTTGCGCCTCTGTGGTGTGTCATGTGTCAAGCGTTTTATTTCACATTGTGACCTTCTCCAAAAGTGCTTTTAAACAGCATAAACTGTGTAAAGGGCTATATAAACAAACTTGACTTGACTTGACTTGACTTGAATGAGGGCTGTTGTCAAAAGAAGTCCTTATCAAAAGTAACATTTGCCAGTGTCTTACAATTTGCCATATTTCTTTGGAATAAATCTGGATGCATTTTCAGAATCATGTTAAGCTTTTCAACGTGTGACCTTTGTGCAATTGCATTTGCCCTTTCTCTTGTGTTCACAGATATTTGTCACCTTGTCTACCGTTGGCCTACTAACAATATAAGACGTAGCGAGGCTTAATGTACCGAAAATCACCAACCTCTAACTGCCAACTTTCCACGGTATAACATTGATCATATCATCTATATTGTCCCTCTTTTCCTCAGCTCTAACTGTTTTTCATGTTCACGCTAAGGGTTTTAGACGAAGTTACGTTTGAGCGCCATTGCATTGCATTTGGCTTTTCTCCAGAGTGCTGGGTTTTCGGCTTTCGCTCTCTCCCGTTTGAGAGGTACCCTTAATTGTCTCATAAATGCAAGTACGATCTTTCGCGTGACACGTGACACGCAAGCTTCATGGACTTGTGAAGTTAGCGCCTCTGTGGTGTGTCATGTGTCAAGCATTTTATTTCACATTGTGACCTTCTCCAAAGGTGCTTTTCAACAGCATAAACTGTGTAAAGGGCTATATAAACAAACTTGACTTGACTTGACATGACTTGAATGAGGGCTGTTGTCAAAAGAAGTCCTTATCAAAAGTAACATTTGCCAGTGTCTTACAATTTGCCATATTTCTTTGGAATAAATCTGGATGCATTTTCAGAATCATGTTAAGCTTTTCAACGTGTGACCTTTGTGCAATTGCATTTGCCCTTTCTCTTGTGTTCACAGATATTTGTCACCTTGTCTACCGCTGGCCTACTAACAATATAAGACGTGTAGCAGGCTTAATGTACCGAAAATCACCAACCTCTAACTGCCAACTTTCCACGGTATAACATTGATCATATCATCTATATTGTCCCTCTTTCCTCAGCTCTAACTGTTTTTCATGTTCCACGTTAAGGGTTTTAGACGAAGTTACGCTTTGAGCCCATTGCATTGCATTTGGCTTTTCTCTTGTTGTTTTTTTTTAAACTCTCTATAGGTAACCATAGCTGTGCATGCTAAACATTAAGCAGGTATTGCATAGACAAAATGTCACTATGTTTTCAGAGCAACCGCTCTGGTAGAAGGGCAGTGTGGGGGGGGTTTGGCTTTAAGGGGATAACTTGGCTTTAGGGGATAAGAAGCACTCGAAGGTGCTTCTGCTTGGAGTCCCCAAAAGTGCTGAGCGCCTGCGGAAGGTCCCACCGAGATTTGAACTCGGATCGCTGGATTCAGAGTCCAGAGTGCTAACCATTACACCATGGAACCCGACGTCGAGAGTCGCCTTAGGAGCAGGGTCACTGAGAAAAAGGTCACTTCGGGTGAGGGAGCGTAAAGAGAGCAGCAACGGGACTAGCGAGGCACCGCGCTGGGAGCTTATGCCGAAACCCGGGATCGAACCAGGGACCTTTAGATCTTCAGTCTAACGCTCTCCCAACTGAGCTATTTCGGCCACAGCTGTACCTCATCGGGCTCCGCGCGCGGCTGTCCGTGGGAAACTTGGGCATCTCGGCTAGTAGCAAAGGAAAGGAGGACAGACAAAAGCCTGTGGCCCGACGTGGAGGATCGAACCCGCGACCTTGGCGTTATTAGCACCACGCTCTAACCAACTGAGCTAACCTGCCATGCGACGGAAAGATCTGCCTGCTCAGACTGCCATATAAGTGCAGCGTTTGTGTTTGACATAAAGCGGTAAAGGCGGGCTCGTCCGGGATTTGAACCCGGGACCTCTCGCACCCAAAGCGAGAATCATACCCCTAGACCAACGAGCCAAGCGATAGTTTCGCCTTCTGCCGACTTCCCCCCAGGGGAAAGGCATTTCCACAGCCCTGGCCTCCCGCTTCCACGCGCAAAACCAGTACACATCTACGGCGCTTCAGTAGGGGAATTAGCTCAGATGGTAGAGCGCTCGCTTAGCATGCGAGAGGTAGCGGGATCGATGCCCGCATTCTCCACGCACGTGTGTTTTCGGCCTTCGCTCTCTCCGTTTGATACGTACCCTTAAATGTCTCATAAATGCAAGTACGCTCCTTTCGTGACACTTGACACGCAAGCTTCACGGACTTGTGAAGTTGCGCCTCTGTGGTGTGTCATGTGTCAAGCGTTTTATTTCACATTGTGACCTTCTCCAAAAGTGCTTTTAAACAGCATAAACTGTGTAAAGGGCTATATAAACAAACTTGACTTGACTTGACTTGACTTGAATGAGGGCTGTTGTCAAAAGAAGTCCTTATCAAAAGTAACATTTGCCAGTGTCTTACAATTTGCCATATTTCTTTGGAATAAATCTGGATGCATTTTCAGAATCATGTTAAGCTTTTCAACGTGTGACCTTTGTGCAATTGCATTTGCCCTTTCTCTTGTGTTCACAGATATTTGTCACCTTGTCTACCGTTGGCCTACTAACAATATAAGACGTAGCAGGCGCTAATGTACCGAGAAAATCACCAACCTCTAACTGCCAACTTTCCACGGTATAACATTGATCATATCATCTATATTGTCCCTCTTTTCCTCAGCTCTAACTGTTTTTCATGTTCACGTTAAGGGTTTTAGACGAGTTACGTTTGAGCGCCATTGCATTGCATTTGGCTTTTCTCCAGAGTGCTGGGTTTTCGGCTTCGCTCTCTCCGTTTGAGAGGTACCCTTAATTGTCTCATAAATGCAAGTCACGATCTTTCGTGACACGTGACACGCAAAGCTTCATGGACTTGTGAAGTTGCGCTCTGTGGTGTGTCATGTGTCAAGCATTTTATTTCACATTGTGACCTTCTCCAAAGGTGCTTTTCAACAGCATAAACTGTGTAAAGGGCTATATAAACAAACTTGACTTGACTTGACATGACTTGAATGAGGGCTGTTGTCAAAGAAGTCCTTATCAAAAGTAACATTTGCCAGTGTCTTACAATTTGCCATATTTCTTTGGAATAAATCTGGATGCATTTTCAGAATCATGTTAAGCTTTTCAACGTGTGACCTTTGTGCAATTGCATTTGCCCTTTCTCTTGTGTTCACAGATATTTGTCACCTTGTCTACCGTTGGCCTACTAACAATATAAGGCGTAGCGAAGCTAATGTACCGAGAAAATCACCAACCTCTAACTGCCAACTTTCCACGGTATAACATTGATCATATCATCTATATTGTCCCTCTTTTCCTCAGCTCTAACTGTTTTTCATGTTCACGTTAAGGGTTTTAGACGAGTTACGTTTGAAGCCCATTGCATTGCATTTGGCTTTTCTCTTGCTGTTTTTTTTTTCGCTCTCTTTGATAGGTAACCATAGCTGTGCATGCTAAACATTAAGCAGGTATTGCATAGACAAAATGTCACTATGTTATTCGACCGCCTGCAAGAAGGCAGTGTCATGGGCTTGGGGATAACTTGGCTTTAGGGGATAAGGCTTCTGGTGCTTCTGTTGGAGTCCCCAAAAGTGCTGGCTTTCAGGAAGGTCATTTTGAACTTCACATTGCTGGATTCTCCAAGAGTGCTTTTCATTACACCATGGAACTGGCGCCGAGAGTAAAGGGCTATATAAACAAACACTGACTTTGACTCGGGTGAGGGCTTGAAAAGAGCAACTGTTGGACAAAAGAGGCAGTCCTTATCAAAACCAACATCGAACCAGTGTCCTTTAGATCTTCAGTCGCAACGCTATCCCAACTCTTTTTCGGACAGCTAAATCTGGATGGCATTTTCAGAATCATGTTGGAAACTTTTCAACATCTCGACCTAGTAGCAAAGGAAAGACAGAAGCCTGTGGTTCGTGATATTCGAACCCGCCTTGGCGTTATTAGCACCAATGCTTCTAACCAACTGAGCTAACCGCCATGCGTAGCGCTGCCATATAAGTGCAGCGTTTGTGTTTGACATAAAGCCGTAAAAGCAACCTCGTCCGGGATTTTGAACCAACTTCTCCCAAAGCGAGAATCATACATTGGGACCAACGAGCCATATCATCTATTTGTCCGTCTGCCGACTTCAGGGAAAGGCATTTCCACAGTTTGGCAGCTTCCACGCCAAAAACCAGTACACATCACGAGTTCAGTAGGGGAATTTCAGATGCCATTGCATTAGCATTTGGGTTGCCCGCATTCTCCAGAGCCGCGTGTGTTTTCGGCCTTCGCTCTCTCCGTTTGATCCAGGTGCCCTTTAATGTCTCATAAATGCAAAGTCACGATCTTTTTCGGACACACTTGACACGCAAGCTTCATGGACTTGTGAAGTTGCGCTCTGTGGTGTGTCATGTGTCAAGCGTTTTATTTCACATTGTGACCTTCTCCAAAGTGCTTTTAAACAGCATAAACTGTGTAAAGGGCTATATAAACAAACTTGACTTGACTTGACTTGACTTGAATGAGGGCTGTTGTCAAAGAAGTCCTTATCAAAGTAACATTTGCCAGTGTCTTACAATTTGCCATATTTCTTTGGAATAAATCTGGATGCATTTTCAGAATCATGTTAAGCTTTTCAACGTGTGACCTTTGTGCAATTGCATTTGCCCTTTCTCTTGTGTTCACAGATATTTGTCACCTTGTCTACCGTTGGCCTACTAACAATATAAGGCGTAGCAGGCTAATGTACCGAGAAAATCACCAACCTCTAACTGCCAACTTTCCACGGTATAACATTGATCATATCATCTATATTGTCCCTCTTTTCCTCAGCTCTAACTGTTTTTCATGTTCACGCGTAAAGGGTTTTAGACGAGTTACGTTTGAGCCCATTGCATTGCATTTGGCTTTTCTCCAGAGTGCTGGGTTTTCGGCTTTCGCTCTCTCCGTTTGAGAGGTACCCTTAATTGTCTCATAAATGCAAGTCACGATCTTTCGTGACCACGTGACACGCAAGCTTCATGGACTTGTGAAGTTGCTTCTCTGTGGTGTGTCATGTGTCAAGCATTTTATTTCACATTGTGACCTTCTCCAAAGGTGCTTTTCAACAGCATAAACTGTGTAAAGGGCTATATAAACAAACTTGACTTGACTTGACATGACTTGAATGAGGGCTGTTGTCAAAGAAGTCCTTATCAAAAGTAACATTTGCCAGTGTCTTACAATTTGCCATATTTCTTTGGAATAAATCTGGATGCATTTTCAGAATCATGTTAAGCTTTTCAACGTGTGACCTTTGTGCAATTGCATTTGCCCTTTCTCTTGTGTTCACAGATATTTGTCACCTTGTCTACCGTTGGCCTACTAACAATATAAGGCGTAGCAGGCTAATGTACCGAGAAAATCACCAACCTCTAACTGCCAACTTTCCACGGTATAACATTGATCATATCATCTATATTGTCCCTCTTTTCCTCAGCTCTAACTGTTTTTCATGTTCACGTTAAGGGTTTTAGACGAAGTTACGTTTGGCGCCATTGCATTGCATTTGGCTTTTCTCTTGTTGTTTTTTAAACTCTCTATAGGTAACCATAGCTGTGCATGCTAAACATTAAGCAGGTATTGCATAGACAAAATGTCACTATGTTTTCAGAGCAACCGCTCTGGTAGAAGGGCAGTGTGGGGGGGGTTTGGCTTTAAGGGGATAACTTGGCTTTAGGGGATAAGAAGCACTCGAAGGTGCTTCTGCTTGGAGTCCCAAAAGTGCTGAGCGCCTGCGGAAGGTCCCACCGAGATTTGAACTTCGGATCGCTGGATTCAGAGTCCAGAGTGCTAACCATTACACCATGGAACCCGGCGTCGAGAGTAAGCCTTAGAGCAGGGTCACTGAGAAAAGGTCACTCGGGTGAGGGAGCCGTAAAGAGAGCAACAACGGGACTAGCGAGGCACCGCTGGGCTGGGAGCTTATGCGAAACCGGGATCGAACCAGGGACCTTTAGATCTTCAGTCTAACGCTCTCCCAACTGAGCTATTTCGCCACAGCTGTACCTCATGGCGGGCTCAGCAGCGCGCCGTCCGTGGGAAACTTGGGCATCTCGGCTAGTAGCAAAGGAAAGGAGGACAGACAAAGCCTGTGGCCCGTCACGGGGATCGAACCCGCGACCTTGGCGTTATTAGCACCAGCGCTCTAACCAACTGAGCTAACCTGCCGTGCGGCGGAAAGATCTGCCTGCTCAGACTGCCATATAAGTGCAGCGTTTGTGTTTGACATAAAGCGGTAAAGGCGGGCTCGTCCGGGATTTGAACCGGGACCTCTCGCACCCAAAGCGAGAATCATACCCTAGACCAACGAGCCAAAGCGATAGTTTAAGCCTTCTGCCGACTTCCCCAGGGGAAAGGCATTTCCACAGCCCTGGCCTCCCGCCTAAGCGCAAAACCAGTACACATCTCCACGGCGCTTCAGTAGGGAATTAGCTCAGATGGTAGAACTTCGCTTAGCATCACGCGAGGTAGCGGGATCGATGCCCGCATTCTCCACGCGCGTGTGTTTTCGGCCTTCGCTCTCTCCGTTTGATCACGTACCCTTAAATGTCTCATAAATGCAAGTACGGCTCCTTTCGTGACATTTGACACGCAAGCTTCCGCGGACTTGTGAAGTTGCGCCTCTGTGGTGTGTCATGTGTCAAGCGTTTTATTTCACATTGTGACCTTCTCCAAAAGTGCTTTTCAACAGCATAAACTGTGTAAAGGGCTATATAAACAAACTTGACTTGACTTGACTTGACTTGAATGAGGGCTGTTGTCAAAGAAGTCCTTATCAAAAGTAACATTTGCCAGTGTCTTACAATTTGCCATATTTCTTTGGAATAAATCTGGATGCATTTTCAGAATCATGTTAAGCTTTTCAACGTGTGACCTTTGTGCAATTGCATTTGCCCTTTCTCTTGTGTTCACAGATATTTGTCACCTTGTCTACCGTTGGCCTACTAACAATATAAGGCGTAGCGCGCTAATGTACCGAGAAAATCACCAACCCTAACTGCCAACTTTCCACGGTATAACATTGATCATATCATCTATATTGTCCGTCTTTTCCTCAGCTCTAACTGTTTTTCATGTTCACGTTAAGGGTTTTAGGCGAGTTACGTTTGAGCGCCATTGCATTGCATTTGGCTTTTCTCCAGAGTGCTGGGTTTTCGGCTTTTCGCTCTCTCCGTTTGAGAGGTACCCTTAATTGTCTCATAAATGCAAGTCACGATCTTTTCGCGTGACCGTGACACGCATAAGCTTCATGGACTTGTGAAGTTGCGCCTCTGTGGTGTGTCATGTGTCAAGCATTTTATTTCACATTGTGACCTTCTCCAAAGGTGCTTTTCAACAGCATAAACTGTGTAAAGGGCTATATAAACAAACTTGACTTGACTTGACTTGCGGACTTGAATGAGGGCTGTTGTCAAAAGAAGTCCTTATCAAAAGTAACATTTGCCAGTGTCTTACAATTTGCCATATTTCTTTGGAATAAATCTGGATGCATTTTCAGAATCATGTTAAGCTTTTCAACGTGTGACCTTTGTGCAATTGCATTTGCCCTTTCTCTTGTGTTCACAGATATTTGTCACCTTGTCTACCGTTGGCCTACTAACAATATAAGGCGTAGCAGGCGCTAATGTACCGGAGAAAATCACCAACCTCTAACTGCCAACTTTCCACGGTATAACATTGATCATATCATCTATATTGTCCCTCTTTTCCTCAGCTCTAACTGTTTTCATGTTCACGCGTTAAAGGGTTTTAGGCGAGTTACGTTTGAGCGCCATTGCATTGCATTTGGCTTTTCTCCAGAGTGCTGGGTTTTCGGCTTCGCTCTCTCCGTTTGAGAGGTACCCTTAATTGTCTCATAAATGCAAGTACGATCTTTAAGTGACACGTGACACGCAAGCTTCATGGACTTGTGAAGTTGCGCCTCTGTGGTGTGTCATGTGTCAAGCATTTTATTTCACATTGTGACCTTCTCCAAAGGTGCTTTTCAACAGCATAAACTGTGTAAAGGGCTATATAAACAAACTTGACTTGACTTGACATGACTTGAATGAGGGCTGTTGTCAAAGAAGTCCTTATCAAAAGTAACATTTGCCAGTGTCTTACAATTTGCCATATTTCTTTGGAATAAATCTGGATGCATTTTCAGAATCATGTTAAGCTTTTCAACGCGTGTGACCTTTGTGCAATTGCATTTGCCCTTTCTCTTGTGTTCACAGATATTTGTCACCTTGTCTACCGTTGGCCTACTAACAATATAAGGCGTAGCAGGCTAATGTACCGAGAAAATCACCAACCTCTAACTGCCAACTTTCCGCGGTATAACATTGATCATATCATCTATATTGTCCCTCTTTTCCTCAGCTCTAACTGTTTTCATGTTCACGTTAAGGGTTTTAGACGAGTTACGTTTGAGCGCCATTGCATTGCATTTGGCTTTTCTCTTGTTGTTTTTTAAACTCTCTATAGGTAACCATAGCTGTGCATGCTAAACATTAAGCAGGTATTGCATAGACAAAATGTCACTATGTTTTCAGAGCAACCGCTCTGGTAGAAGGGCAGTGTGGGGGGTTTGGCTTTAAAGGGGATAACTTGGCTTTAGGGGATAAGAAGCACTCGAAGGTGCTTCTGCTTGGAATCCCCAAAAGTGCTGGCCTGCGGAAGGTCCCACCGAGATTTGAACTCATATCGCTGGATTCAGAGTCCAGAGTGCTAACCATTACACCATGGAACCCGACGCCGAGAGTCGCCTTTAGGAGCAGGGTCACTGAAAAGGTCACTTTCGGGTGAGGGAGCGTAAAGAGAGCAGCAACGGGACTAGCGCCAGGCGCGCTGGGAGCTTATGCGAAACCCGGGATCGAACCAGGGACCTTTAGATCTTCAGTCGCACGCTCTCCCAACTGAGCTATTTCGGCCACAGCTGTACCTCATCTCGGGCTCCAGCGCGCCAATCCGTGGGAAACTTGGGCATCTCGGCTAGTAGCAAAGGAAAGGAGGACAGACAAAGCCTGTGGCCCGTCTGACGTGGGGATCGAACCCGCGACCTTGGCGTTATTAGCACCACGCTCTAACCAACTGAGCTAACCTGCCATGCGACGGAAAGATCTGCCTGCTCAGACTGCCATATAAGTGCAGCGTTTGTGTTTGACATAAAGCGGTAAAGGCGGGCTCGTCCGGATTTGAACCGGGACCTCATTTGCAGAATCATGTTAAGCTTTTCATACCCCTAGACCAACGAGCCAAAGCGATAGTTTAGCCTTCTTCTGCCGACTTCCCCAGGGGAAAGGCATTTCCACAACCCTGGCCTCCAGCTTCCCGCAGCGCCAAAACCAGTACACATCTACGGCACTTCAGTAGGGGAATTAGCTCAGATGGTAGAGCTTTTTCCGCTTAGCATTTTTCATGAGAGTAGCGTTTTAGGGATTGATGCCCGCGGCTTTTCCACGACGTGTTTTTTGCCTTCGCTCTCTCCGTTTGATCGTGTACCCTTAAATGTCTCATAAATGCAAGTATGCTCCTTTCGTGACACTTGACACGCCAAGCTTCACGGACTTGTGAAGTTAACGCCTCTGTGGTGTGTCATGTGTCAAGCGTTTTATTTCACATTGTGACCTTCTCCAAAAGTGCTTTTCAACAGCATAAACTGTGTAAAGGGCTATATAAACAAACTTGACTTGACTTGACTTGACTTGAATGAGGGCTGTTGTCAAAAGAAGTCCTTATCAAAAGTAACATTTGCCAGTGTCTTACAATTTGCCATATTTCTTTGGAATAAATCTGGATGCATTTTCAGAATCATGTTAAGCTTTTCAACGTGTGACCTTTGTGCAATTGCATTTGCCCTTTCTCTTGTGTTCACAGATATTTGTCACCTTGTCTACCGTTGGCCTACTAACAATATAAGACGTAGCAGGCTAATGTACCGAGAAAATCACCAACCTCTAACTGCCAACTTTCCACGGTATAACATTGATCATATCATCTATATTGTCCCTCTTTTCCTCAGCTCTAACTGTTTTTCATGTTCACGTTAAGGGTTTTAGACGAAGTTACGTTTGAGCCATTGCATTGCATTTGGCTTTTCTCTTGTTGTTTTTTAAACTCTCTATAGGTAACCATAGCTGTGCATGCTAAACATTAAGCAGGTATTGCATAGACAAAAAGTCACTATGTTTTCAGAGAACAACAGCTCTGGTAGAAAGCAGTGTGGGGGTTTGGCTTTAAGGGGATAACTTGGCTTTAGGGGATAAGAAGCACTTTCGAAGGTGCTTCTGCTTGGATTTCCCCAAAAGTGCTGAGCCTTCTCGGAAGGTCCCACCGAGATTTGAACTCGGATCGCTGGATTCAGAGTCCAGAGTGCTAACCATTACACCATGGAACCCGGCGTCGAGTTTAGCCTTTAGAGCAGGGTCACTGAGAAAGGTCACTTTCGGGTGAGGGGCGTAAAGAGAGCAACAACGGGACTAGCGAGGCACAGCGCTGGGAGCTTATGCGAAACCGGGATCAAACCAGGGACCTTTAGATCTTCAGTCTAACGCTCTCCCAACTGAGCTATTTCGGCCACAGCTGTACCTCCTCGGGCTCAGCGTGTCCGTGGGAAACTTGGGCATCTCGGCTAAGTAAAGCAAAGGAAAGGAGGACAGACAAAATGTTAAGCTTTTCGTCACGGGGATCGAACCCGCGACCTTGGCGTTATTAGCACCACGCTCTAACCAACTGGAGCTAACCCGGCCATGCGACGGAAAGATCTGCCTGCTCAGACTGCCATATAAGTGCAGCGTTTGTGTTTTGACATAAAGCGGTAAAGGCGGGCTCGTCCGGGATTTGAACCGGGACCTCTCGCACCCAAAGCGAGAATCATACCCTAGACCAACGAGCCAAGCGATAGTTTAGCCTTCTGCCGACTTCCCCAGGGAAAGGCATTTCCACAGCCCTGGCCTCCCGCTTCCCGCGCCAAAACCAGTACACATCTACGGCGCTTCAGTAGGGGAATTAGGCTCAGATGGTAGAGCTTCAAGCAGCATGCGAGAGGTAGCGGGATCGATGCCAGCATTCTCCACGCGTGTGTTTCGGCCTTCTCTCTCCGTTTGATACGTACCCTTAAATGTCTCATAAATGCAAGTACGCTCCTTTCGTGACACTTGACACGCAAGCTTCACGGACTTGTGAAGTTGCGCCTCTGTGGTGTGTCATGTGTCAAGCGTTTTATTTCACATTGTGACCTTCTCCAAAAGTGCTTTTCAACAGCATAAACTGTGTAAAGGGCTATATAAACAAACTTGACTTGACTTGACTTGACTTGAATGAGGGCTGTTGTCAAAGAAGTCCTTATCAAAAGTAACATTTGCCAGTGTCTTACAATTTGCCATATTTCTTTGGAATAAATCTGGATGCATTTTCAGAATCATGTTAAGCTTTTCAACGTGTGACCTTTGTGCAATTGCATTTGCCCTTTCTCTTGTGTTCACAGATATTTGTCACCTTGTCTACCGTTGGCCTACTAACAATATAAGACGTAGCAGGCGCTAATGTACAGAGAAAATCACCAACCCCTAAGTGCCAACTTTCCACGGTATAACATTGATCATATCATCTATATTGTCCGTCTTTTCCTCAGCTCTAACTGTTTTTCATGTTCACGTTAAGGGTTTTAGACGAGTTACGTTTGAGCGCCATTGCATTGCATTTGGCTTTTCTCCAGAGTGCTGGGTTTTCGGCTTTCGCTCTCTCCGTTTGAGAGGTACCCTTAATTGTCTCATAAATGCAAGTCACGATCTTTAGTGACACGTGACATAAAGCTTCATGGACTTGTGAAGTTAGCGCCTCTGTGGTGTGTCATGTGTCAAGCATTTTATTTCACATTGTGACCTTCTCCAAAGGTGCTTTTCAACAGCATAAACTGTGTAAAGGGCTATATAAACAAACTTGACTTGACTTGACATGACTTGAATATGGGCTGTTGTCAAAAGAAGTCCTTATCAAAAGTAACATTTGCCAGTGTCTTACAATTTGCCATATTTCTTTGGAATAAATCTGGATGCATTTTCAGAATCATGTTAAGCTTTTCAACGTGTGACCTTTGTGCAATTGCATTTGCCCTTTCTCTTGTGTTCACAGATATTTGTCACCTTGTCTACCGTTGGCCTACTAACAATATAAGACGTAGCAGGCGCTAATGTACCGAGAAAATCACCAACCTCTAACTGCCAACTTTCCACGGTATAACATTGATCATATCATCTATATTGTCCGTCTTTTCCTCAGCTCTAACTGTTTTTCATGTTCACGTTAAGGGTTTTAGACGAGTTACGTTTGAGCGCCATTGCATTGCATTTGGCTTTTCTCCAGAGTGCTGGGTTTTCGGCTTTCGCTCTCTCCGTTTGAGAGGTACCCTTAATTGTCTCATAAATGCAAGTACGATCTTTCGTGACACGTGACACGCAAGCTTCATGGACTTGTGAAGTTGCGCCTCTGTGGTGTGTCATGTGTCAAGCATTTTATTTCACATTGTGACCTTCTCCAAAGGTGCTTTTCAACAGCATAAACTGTGTAAAGGGCTATATAAACAAACTTGACTTGACTTGACATGACTTGAATATGGGCTGTTGTCAAAAGAAGTCCTTATCAAAAGTAACATTTGCCAGTGTCTTACAATTTGCCATATTTCTTTGGAATAAATCTGGATGCATTTTCAGAATCATGTTAAGCTTTTCAACGTGTGACCTTTGTGCAATTGCATTTGCCCTTTCTCTTGTGTTCACAGATATTTGTCACCTTGTCTACCGTTGGCCTACTAACAATATAAGACGTAGCGTAGCTTAATGTACCGAGAAAATCACCAACCTCTAACTGCCAACTTTCCACGGTATAACATTGATCATATCATCTATATTGTCCCTCTTTTCCTCAGCTCTAACTGTTTTTCATGTTCACGTTAAGGGTTTTAGGCGAGTTACGCTTTGAGCCCATTGCATTGCATTTGGCTTTTCTCTTGTTGTTTTTTAAACTCTCTATAGGTAACCATAGCTGTGCATGCTAAACATTAAGCAGGTATTGCATAGACAAAATGTCACTATGTTTTCAGAGCAACCGCTCTGGTAGAAGGGCAGTGTGGGGGTTTGGCTTTAAGGGATAACTTGGCTTTAGGGGATAAGAAGCACTCGAAGGTGCTTCTGCTTGGAGTCCCCAAAAGTGCTGAGCTTCGCGGAAGAGGTCCACCCGAGATTTGAACTCATATCGCTGGATTCAGAGTCCAGAGTGCTAACCATTACACCATGGAACCCGACGTGCGAGAGTCGCCTTAGGAGCAGGGTCACTGAGAAAAGGTCACTTTCGGGTGAGGGAGCGTAAAGAGCAGCAGCGGGACTAGCGAGGCACCGCTGGGGAGCTTATGCCAAACCCGGGATCGAACCAGGGACCTTTAGATCTTCAGTCTAACGCTCTCCCAACTGAGCTATTTCGGCCACAGCTGTACCTCCTCGGGCTCAGCAAGCGTCTGTCCGTGGGAAACTTGGGCATCTCGGCTGGTAGCAAAGGAAAGGAGGACAGACAAAGCCTGTGGCCCGTGACGGGGATCGAACCCGCGACCTTGGCGTTATTAGCACCCACGCTTCTAACCAACTGAGCTAACCGCCATGCGACGGAAAGATCTGCCTGCTCAGACTGCCATATAAGTGCAGCGTTTGTGTTTTGACATAAAGCGGTAAAGGCGGGCTCGTCCGGGATTTGAACCGGGACCTCTCGCACTTAAAGCGAGAATCATACCCTAGACCAACGAGCCAAGCGATAGTTTAAGCTTTCTGCCGACTTCCCCAGGGAAAGGCATTTCCACAGCCCTGGCCTCCGCTTCCACGCCGCAAAACCAGTACACATCTACGGCACTTCAGTAGGGGAATTAGCTCAGATGGTAGAGGGCTTAGCATGCGAGAGGTAGCGGGATTGATGCCCGCATTCTCCACGCGTGCGTGTGTTTTCGGCCTTCGCTCTCTCCGTTTGAGATACCCTTAAATGTCTCATAAATGCAAGTACGCATCCTTTCGTGACACTTGACACGCAAGCTTCACGGACTTGTGAAGTTGCGCCTCTGTGGTGTGTCATGTGTCAAGCGTTTTATTTCACATTGTGACCTTCTCCAAAAGTGCTTTTCAACAGCATAAACTGTGTAAAGGGCTATATAAACAAACTTGACTTGACTTGACTTGACTTGAATGAGGGCTGTTGTCAAAAGAAGTCCTTATCAAAAGTAACATTTGCCAGTGTCTTACAATTTGCCATATTTCTTTGGAATACATCTGGATGCATTTTCAGAATCATGTTAAGCTTTTCAACGTGTGACCTTTGTGCAATTGCATTTGCCCTTTCTCTTGTGTTCACAGATATTTGTCACCTTGTCTACCGTTGGCCTACTAACAATATAAGACGTAGCAGGCGCTAATGTACAGAGAAAATCACCAACCCCTAACTGCCAACTTTCCACGGTATAACATTGATCATATCATCTATATTGTCCGTCTTTTCCTCAGCTCTAACTGTTTTTCATGTTCACGTTAAGGGTTTTAGACGAGTTACGTTTGAAGCCATTGCATTGCATTTGGCTTTTCTCCAGAGTGCTGGGTTTTAGGCTTCGCTCTCTCCGTTTGAGAGGTACCCTTAATTGTCTCATAAATGCAAGTACGATCTTTTAAGTGACACGTGACACGCAAAGCTTCATGGACTTGTGAAGTTGCGCCTGTGGTGTGTCATGTGTCAAGCATTTTATTTCACATTGTGACCTTCTCCAAAGGTGCTTTTCAACAGCATAAAACTGTGTAAAGGGCTATATAAACAAACTTGACTTGACTTGACATGACTTGAATATGGGCTGTTGTCAAAAGAAGTTCTTATCAAAAGTAACATTTGCCAGTGTCTTACAATTTGCCATATTTCTTTGGAATAAATCTGGATGCATTTTCAGAATCATGTTAAGCTTTTCAACGTGTGACCTTTGTGCAATTGCATTTTAAACCCTTTCTCTTGTGTTCACAGATATTTGTCACCTTGTCTACCGTTGGCCTACTAACAATATAAGACGTAGCAGCGCTAATGTACAGAGAAAATCACCAACCCCTAAGTTGCCAACTTTCCACGGTATAACATTGATCATATCATCTATATTGTCCGTCTTTTCCTCAGCTCTAACTGTTTTCATGTTCACGTTAAGGGTTTTAGAATTAGTTACGCTTGATGCGCCATTGCATTGCATTTGGCTTTTTCTCCAGAGTGCTGGGTTTTCGCTCTCTCCGTTTGAGAGGTACCCTTAATTGTCTCATAAATGCAAGTACGATCTTTTCGTGACCGTGACACGCAAGCTTCATGGACTTGTGAAGTTGCGCCTCTGTGGTGTGTCATGTGTCAAGCATTTTATTTCACATTGTGACCTTCTCCAAAGGTGCTTTTCAACAGCATAAACTGTGTAAAGGGCTATATAAACAAACTTGACTTGACTTGACATGACTTGAATGAGGGCTGTTGTCAAAAGAAGTCCTTATCAAAAGTAACATTTGCCAGTGTCTTACAATTTGCCATATTTCTTTGGAATAAATCTGGATGCATTTTCAGAATCATGTTAAGCTTTTCAACGTGTGACCTTTGTGCAATTGCATTTGCCCTTTCTCTTGTGTTCACAGATATTTGTCACCTTGTCTACCGTTGGCCTACTAACAATATAAGGCGTAGCAGAAGCTAATGTACCGAGAAAATCACCAACCTCTAACTGCCAACTTTCCACGGTATAACATTGATCATATCATCTATATTGTCCCTCTTTTCCTCAGCTCTAACTGTTTTTCATGTTCACGTTAAGGGTTTTAGACGAGTTACGTTTGAGCGCCATTGCATTGCATTTGGCTTTTCTCCAGAGTGCTGGGTTTTCGGCTTTCGCTCTCTCCGTTTGAGAGGTACCCTTAATTGTCTCATAAATGCAAGTACGATCTTTAAATTGACCGCGTGACACGCAAGCTTCATGGACTTGTGAAGTTAAGCCTCTGTGGTGTGTCATGTGTCAAGCATTTTATTTCACATTGTGACCTTCTCCAAAGGTGCTTTTCAACAGCATAAACTGTGTAAAGGGCTATATAAACAAACTTGACTTGACTTGACATGACTTGAATGAGGGCTGTTGTCAAAGAAGTCCTTATCAAAAGTAACATTTGCCAGTGTCTTACAATTTGCCATATTTCTTTGGAATAAATCTGGATGCATTTTCAGAATCATGTTAAGCTTTTCAACGTGTGACCTTTGTGCAATTGCATTTGCCCTTTCTCTTGTGTTCACAGATATTTGTCACCTTGTCTACCGTTGGCCTACTAACAATATAAGACGTAGCAGGCGCTAATGTACCGAGAAAATCACCAACCTCTAACTGCCAACTTTCCACGGTATAACATTGATCATATCATCTATATTGTCCCTCTTTTCCTCAGCTCTAACTGTTTTTCATGTTCACGCGTTAAGGGTTTTAGACGAGTTACGTTTGGCGCCATTGCATTGCATTTGGCTTTTCTCTTGTTGTTTTAAACTCTCTATAGGTAACCATAGCTGTGCATGCTAAACATTAAGCAGGTATTGCATAGACAAAATGTCACTATGTTTTCAGAGCAACGCTCTGGTAGAAGAACAGTGTGGGGGTTTGGCTTTAAGGGGATAACTTGGCTTTAGGGGATAAGAAGCACTTTCGAAGGTGCTTCTGCTTGGAATCCCCAAAGTGCTGAGCGCCTCGGAAGGTCCCACCGAGATTTGAACTCATATCGCTGGATTCAGAGTCCAGAGTGCTAACCATTACACCATGGAACCCGGCGTCGAGAGTCGCCTTAGGAGCAGGGTCACTGAGAAAGGTCGCTTTCGGGTGAGGGCGTAAAGAGAGCAGCACACGGGACTAGCGAGGCAAAACGCTGGGAGCTTATGCGAAACCGGGGATCGAACCAGGGACCTTTAGATCTTCAGTCTAACGCTCTCCCAACTGAGCTATTTCGGCCACAGCTGTACCTCCTCGGGCTCCAGCCCGTAAATGTCCGTGGGGAAACTTGGGCATCTCGGCTAGTAGCAAAGGAAAGGAGGACAGACAAAGCCTGTGGCCCGTGCGGGGATCGAACCCGCGACCTTGGCGTTATTAGCACCATAAACTCTAACCAACTGAGCTAACCCGGCCATGCGACAGAAAGATCTGCCTGCTCAGACTGCCATATAAGTGCAGCGTTTGTGTTTTGACATAAAAGCGGTAAAGGCGGGCTCGTCCGGGATTTGAACCGGGACCTCTTCGCGCTGAAAGCGAGAATCATACCCCTAGACCAACGAGCCAAGCGATAGTTTCGCCTTCTGCCGACTTCCCCAGGGGAAAGGCATTTCCACAGCCCTGGCCTCCCGCTTCCAGCAGCGGTAAAACCAGTACACATCTATATTGCACTTCAGTAGGGGAATTACTGCTCAGATGGTGGCGCTTCGCTTTAGCATGCGAGGTACGTGGCGGGATTGATGCCCGCATTCTCCAGCGTGCGTGGTTTTTGACCTTTCGCTCTCTCCGTTTGATCACGGTACCCTTAAATGTCTCATAAATGCAAGTCACGATCCTTTCGTGACGCTTGACACGCGCCAAGCTTCACGGACTTGTGAAGTTGCGCCTCTGTGGTGTGTCATGTGTCAAGCGTTTTATTTCACATTGTGACCTTCTCCAAAGGTGCTTTTCAACAGCATAAACTGTGTAAAGGGCTATATAAACAAACTTGACTTGACTTGACTTGACTTGACTTGAATGAGGGCTGTTGTCAAAAGAAGTCCTTATCAAAAGTAACATTTGCCAGTGTCTTACAATTTGCCATATTTCTTTGGAATAAATCTGGATGCATTTTCAGAATCATGTTAAGCTTTTCAACGTGTGACCTTTGTGCAATTGCATTTGCCCTTTCTCTTGTGTTCACAGATATTTGTCACCTTGTCTACCGTTGGCCTACTAACAATATAAGGCGTAGCAGGCTAATGTACCGAGAAAATCACCAACCTCTAACTGCCAACTTTCCACGGTATAACATTGATCATATCATCTATATTGTCCCTCTTTTCCTCAGCTCTAACTGTTTTCATGTTCACGCGTTAAGGGTTTTAGACGAGTTACGTTTGAAGCCATTGCATTGCATTTGGCTTTTCTCTTGTTGTTTTTTAAACTCTCTATAGGTAACCATAGCTGTGCATGCTAAACATTAAGCAGGTATTGCATAGACAAAATGTCACTATGTTTTCAGAGCAACGCTCTGGTAGAAGGGCAGTGTGGGGGTTTGGCTTTAAGGGGATAACTTGGCTTTAGGGGATAAGAAGCACTTTCGAAGGTGCTTCTGCTTGGAGTCCCCAAAAGTGCTGAGCGCCTCGCGAAAGGTCCCACCGAGATTTGAACTTCGGATGCGGCTGGATTCAGAGTCCAGAGTGCTAACCATTACACCATGGAACCCGGCGTCGAGAGTCGCCTTAGGAGCAGGGTCACTGAGAAAAGGTCACTTTCGGGTGAGGGAGGCGTAAAGAGAGCAGCAACGGGACTAGCGAGGCACCGCTGGGAGCTTATGCGAAACCGGGATCGAACCAGGGACCTTTAGATCTTCAGTCTAACGCTCTCCCAACTGAGCTATTTCGGCCACAGCTGTACCCCTCGGGCTCATGCGCTGTCCGTGGGAAACTTGGGCATCTCGGCTAGTAGCAAAGGAAAGGAGGACAGACAAAAGCCTGTGGCCCGTCACGGGGATCGAACCCGCGACCTTGGCGTTATTAGCACCACGCTCTAACCAACTGAGCTAACCCGGCCATGCGGCGGAAAGATCTGCCTGCTCAGACTGCCATATAAGTGCAGCGTTTGTGTTTGACATAAAGCGGTAAAGGCGGGCTCGTCCGGGATTTGAACCGGGACCTCTCGCGCTCAAAGCGAGAATCATACCCTAGACCAACGAGCCAAGCGATAGTTTAAGCCTTCTGCCGACTTCCCCCCAGGGGAAAGGCATTTCCACAACCCTGGCCTCCCTTCCGCAGCGCCAAAACCAGTACACATCTCACGGCTTCTTCAGTAGGGGAATTAGCTCAGATGGTAGAAACGCTTAGCATGCGAGAGGTAGCGGGATCGATGCCCGCATTCTCCACGCCGTGTGTTTTCGGCCTTCGCTCTCTCCGTTTGATACGTGCCCTTAAATGTCTCATAAATGCAAGTCACGGCTCCTTTCGTGACACTTGACACGCAAGCTTCACGGACTTGTGAAGTTGCGCCTCTGTGGTGTGTCATGTGTCAAGCGTTTTATTTCACATTGTGACCTTCTCCAAAAGTGCTTTTCAACAGCATAAACTGTGTAAAGGGCTATATAAACAAACTTGACTTGACTTGACTTGACTTGAATGAGGGCTGTTGTCAAAGAAGTCCTTATCAAAAGTAACATTTGCCAGTGTCTTACAATTTGCCATATTTCTTTGGAATAAATCTGGATGCATTTTCAGAATCATGTTAAGCTTTTCAACGTGTGACCTTTGTGCAATTGCATTTGCCCTTTCTCTTGTGTTCACAGATATTTGTCACCTTGTCTACCATTGGCCTACTAACAATATAAGGCGTAGCAGGCTAATGTACCGAGAAAATCACCAACCTCTAACTGCCAACTTTCCACGGTATAACATTGATCATATCATCTATATTGTCCCTCTTTTCCTCAGCTCTAACTGTTTTTCATGTTCACGTTAAGGGTTTTAGGCGAGTTACGTTTGAAGCGCCATTGCATTGCATTTGGCTTTTCTCCAGAGTGCTGGGTTTTCGACTTCGCTCTCTCCGTTTGAGAGGTACCCTTAATTGTCTCATAAATGCAAGTCACGATCTTTCGTGACCGCGTGACACGCAAAGCTTCATGGACTTGTGAAGTTGCGCCTCTGTGGTGTGTCATGTGTCAAGCATTTTATTTCACATTGTGACCTTCTCCAAAGGTGCTTTTCAACAGCATAAACTGTGTAAAGGGCTATATAAACAAACTTGACTTGACTTGACATGACTTGAATGAGGGCTGTTGTCAAAGAAGTCCTTATCAAAAGTAACATTTGCCAGTGTCTTACAATTTGCCATATTTCTTTGGAATAAATCTGGATGCATTTTCAGAATCATGTTAAGCTTTTCAACGTGTGACCTTTGTGCAATTGCATTTGCCCTTTCTCTTGTGTTCACAGATATTTGTCACCTTGTCTACCGTTGGCCTACTAACAATATAAGGCGTAGCAGGCTAATGTACCGAGAAAATCACCAACCTCTAACTGCCAACTTTCCACGGTATAACATTGATCATATCATCTATATTGTCCCTCTTTTCCTCAGCTCTAACTGTTTTTCATGTTCACGTTAAGGGTTTTAGAGCGAGTTACGTTTGAGCGCCATTGCATTGCATTTGGCTTTTCTCTTGAGTGCTGGGTTTTAGGTAACGGCTTTGCATGCTCTCTCCGTTTGAGAGGTACCCTTAATTGTCTCATAGAATGCAAGTGTGGGGGTTTGATCTTTAAAGTGATAACTTGGCGTGACAACATAAGCTTCATGGACTTGTGAAGTTGCTGCCTCTGTGGTGTATCATGTGTCAAGCATTTTGGATTCACATTGTGACCTTCTCCAAAGGTGCTTTTCAACAGCATAAACTGTGTAAAGGGCTATATAAACAAACTTGACTTGACTTGACATGACTTGAATATGGGCTGTTGTCAAATCTTCAGTCCTTATCAAAAGTAACATTTGCCAGTGTCTTACAATTTGCCATATTTCTTCTCGGAATAAATCTGGATGCATTTTCAGAATCATGTTAAGCTTTTCAACGTGTGACCTTTGTGCAATTGCATTTGCCCTTTCTCTTGTGTTCACAGATATTTGTCACCCATTGTCTACCGTTGGCCTACTAACAATATAAGGCGTAGATTTGAACCGGGATGTACAGAGAAAATCACCAACCCCTAAGTGCCAACTTTCCCTTCTGTCTAACATTGATCATATCATCTATATTGTCCGGCTTTTCCCTCAGCTCTAACTGTTTTTCATGTTCACGTTAAGGGTTTTAGGCGAGTTACGTTTGAGCTTAGCATTGCATTGCATTTGGCTTTCTCCAGAGTGCTGGGTTTTCGGCCTTCGCTCTCTCCGTTTGAGAGGTACCCTTAATTGTCTCATAAATGCAAGTACGATCTTTCGTGACGCGTGACACGCAAGCTTCATGGACTTGTGAAGTTGCGCCTCTGTGGTGTGTCATGTGTCAAGCATTTTATTTCACATTGTGACCTTCTCCAAAGGTGCTTTTCAACAGCATAAACTGTGTAAAGGGCTATATAAACAAACTTGACTTGACTTGACGACTTGAATGATGGGCTGTTGTCAAAAGAAGTCCTTATCAAAAGTAACATTTGCCAGTGTCTTACAATTTGCCATATTTCTTTGGAATAAATCTGGATGCATTTTCAGAATCATGTTAAGCTTTTCAACGTGTGACCTTTGTGCAATTGCATTTGCCCTTTCTCTTGTGTTCACAGATATTTGTCACCTTGTCTACCGTTGGCCTACTAACAATATAAGGCGTAGCAGGCTAATGTACAGAGAAAATCACCAACCCCTAACTGCCAACTTTCCACGGTATAACATTGATCATATCATCTATATTGTCCCTCTTTTCCTCAGCTCTAACTGTTTTTCATGTTCACGTTAAGGGTTTTAGACGAAGTTACGTTTGAGCGCCATTGCATTGCATTTGGCTTTTCTCCAGAGTGCTGGGTTTTCGGCTTTCGCTCTCTCCGTTTGAGAGGTACCCTTAATTGTCTCATAAATGCAAGTCACGATCTTTCGTGACCTGCGTGACCGCAAGCTTCATGGACTTGTGAAGTTGCGCCTCTGTGGTGTGTCATGTGTCAAGCATTTTATTTCACATTGTGACCTTCTCCAAAGGTGCTTTTCAACAGCATAAACTGTGTAAAGGGCTATATAAACAAACTTGACTTGACTTGACATGACTTGAATGAGGGCTGTTGTCAAAGAAGTCCTTATCAAAAGTAACATTTGCCAGTGTCTTACAATTTGCCATATTTCTTTGGAATAAATCTGGATGCATTTTCAGAATCATGTTAAGCTTTTCAACGTGTGACCTTTGTGCAATTGCATTTGCCCTTTCTCTTGTGTTCACAGATATTTGTCACCTTGTCTACCGTTGGCCTACTAACAATATAAGGCGTAGCAGGCTAATGTACCGAGAAAATCACCAACCTCTAACTGCCAACTTTCCACGGTATAACATTGATCATATCATCTATATTGTCCCTCTTTTCCTCAGCTCTAACTGTTTTTCATGTTCCGCGTAAGGGTTTTAGACGAGTTACGTTTGAGCGCCATTGCATTGCATTTGGCTTTTCTCTTGTTGTTTTTTTTTAAACTCTCTATAGGTAACCATAGCTGTGCATGCTAAACATTAAGCAGGTATTGCATAGACAAAATGTCACTATGTTTTCAGAGCAACCGCTCTGGTAGAAGGGCAGTGTGGGGGTTTGGCTTTAAGGGGATAACTTGGCTTTAGGGGATAAGAAGCACTCGAAGGTGCTTCTGCTTGGAGTCCCCAAAAGTGCTGAGCGCCTGCGGAAGGTCCCACCGAGATTTGAACTCGGATCGCTGGATTCAGAGTCCAGAGTGCTAACCATTACACCATGGAACCCGACGTCGAGAGTCGCCTTAGGAGCAGGGTCACTGAGAAAAGGTCACTCGGGTGAGGGAGCGTAAAGAGAGCAGCAACGGGACTAGCGAGGCACCGCTACTGGGAGCTTATGCGAAACCGGGATCGAACCAGGGACCTTTAGATCTTCAGTCTAACGCTCTCCCAACTGAGCTATTTCGCCCACAGCTGTACCTCATCGGGCTCGGCGCGTCTGTCGTGGGAAACTTGGGCATCTCGGCTAGTAGCAAAGGAAAGGAGGACAGACAAAAGCCTGTGGCCCGTACGGGGATCGAACCCGCGACCTTGGCGTTATTAGCACCACGCTCTAACCAACTGAGCTAACCGGCCATGCGACGGAAAGATCTGCCTGCTCAGACTGCCATATAAGTGCAGCGTTTGTGTTTGACATAAAGCGGTAAAGGCGGGCTCGTCCGGGATTTGAACCCGGGACCTCTCGCACCCAAAGCGAGAATCATACCCTAGACCAACGAGCCAAGCGATAGTTTAAGCCTTCTGCCGACTTCCCCCAGGGAAAGGCATTTCCACAGCCCTGGCCTCCCGCTTCCATCGCAGCGCCAAACCAGTACACATCTACGGCGCTTCAGTAGGGGAATTAGCTCAGATGGTAGAGCTTTCAGCTTAGCATCGCGAGAGGTAGCGGGATCGATGCCCGCATTCTCCACGCACGTGTGTTTTCGGCCTTCGCTCTCTCCGTTTGATACGTACCCTTAAATGTCTCATAAATGCAAGTACGCCCTTTAAAGTGACGCCGACACGCATAAGCTTCACGGACTTGTGAAGTTAAGCCTCTGTGGTGTGTCATGTGTCAAACCTTTTATTTCACATTGTGACATTCTCCAAAAGTGCTTTTCAACAGCATAAACTGTGTAAAGGGCTATATAAACAAACTTGACTTGACTTGACTTGACTTGAATGAGGGCTGTTGTCAAAGAAGTCCTTATCAAAAGTAACATTTGCCAGTGTCTTACAATTTGCCATATTTCTTTGGAATAAATCTGGATGCATTTTCAGAATCATGTTAAGCTTTTCAACGTGTGACCTTTGTGCAATTGCATTTGCCCTTTCTCTTGTGTTCACAGATATTTGTCACCTTGTCTACCGTTGGCCTACTAACAATATAAGGCGTAGCAGGCTAATGTACAGAGAAAATCACCAACCTCTAACTGCCAACTTTCCGCGGTATAACATTGATCATATCATCTATATTGTCCGTCTTTTCCTCAGCTCTAACTGTTTTTCATGTTCACGTTAAGGGTTTTAGACGAGTTACGTTTGAGCGCCATTGCATTGCATTTGGCTTTTCTCCAGAGTGCTGGGTTTTCGGCTTTCGCTCTCTCCGTTTGAGAGGTACCCTTAATTGTCTCATAAATGCAAGTCACGATCTTTAAGTGACCGCGTGACACGCAAGCTTCATGGACTTGTGAAGTTGCGCCTCTGTGGTGTGTCATGTGTCAAGCATTTTATTTCACATTGTGACCTTCTCCAAAGGTGCTTTTCAACAGCATAAACTGTGTAAAGGGCTATATAAACAAACTTGACTTGACTTGACATGACTTGAATATGGGCTGTTGTCAAAAGAAGTCCTTATCAAAAGTAACATTTGCCAGTGTCTTACAATTTGCCATATTTCTTTGGAATAAATCTGGATGCATTTTCAGAATCATGTTAAGCTTTTCAACGTGTGACCTTTGTGCAATTGCATTTGCCCTTTCTCTTGTGTTCACAGATATTTGTCACCTTGTCTACCGTTGGCCTACTAACAATATAAGACGTAGCAGGCGCTAATGTACCGAGAAAATCACCAACCTCTAACTGCCAACTTTCCACGGTATAACATTGATCATATCATCTATATTGTCCCTCTTTTCCTCAGCTCTAACTGTTTTTCATGTTCACGTTAAGGGTTTTAGACGAGTTACGTTTGAGCGCCATTGCATTGCATTTGGCTTTTCTCCAGAGTGCTGGGTTTATGCTAAACATTAAGCAGGTATTGCATAGACAAAATGTCACTATGTTTTCAGAGCAACCGCTCTGGTAGAAGGGCAGTGTGGGGGGGGTTTGGCTTTAAGGGGATAACTTGGCTTTAGGGGATAAGAAGCACTCGAAGGTGCTTCTGCTTGGAGTCCCCAAAAGTGCTGGCCCTGCGGAAGGTCCCACCGAGATTTGAACTTCGGATCGCTGGATTCAGAGTCCAGAGTGCTAACCATTACACCATGGAACCCGGCGTCGAGAGTCGCCTTAGGAGCAGGGTCACTGAGAAAAGGTCACTTTCGGGTGAGGGGAGCCGTAAAGAGAGCAGCAACGGGACTAGCGAGGCACCGCTGGGAGCTTATGCGAAAAACCGGGATCGAACCAGGGACCTTTAGATCTTCAGTCTAACGCTCTCCCAACTGAGCTATTTCTCACAGCTGTATCATCGGGGCTCATTTGGCTTCCGTGGGAAACTTCATCTCGGCTAGTAGCAAAGGATTTGCTTTCGGCTTTCGCTCTCTCCGTTTGAGAGGTACCCTTAATTGTCTCATAAATGCAAGTCACGATCTTTAAGTGACCGTGACACGCAAGCTTCATGGACTTGTGAAGTTGCGCCTCTGTGGTGTGTCATGTGTCAAGCATTTTATTTCACATTGTGACCTTCTCCAAAGGTGCTTTTCAACAGCATAAACTGTGTAAAGGGCTATATAAACAAACTTGACTTGACTTGACTTGACTTGAATGAGGGCTGTTGTCAAAAGAAGTCCTTATCAAAGTAACATTTGCCAGTGTCTTACAATTTGCCATATTTCTTTGGAATAAATCTGGATGCATTTTCAGAATCATGTTAAGCTTTTCAACGTGTGACCTTTGTGCAATTGCATTTGCCCTTTCTCTTGTGTTCACAGATATTTGTCACCTTGTCTACCGTTGGCCTACTAACAATGTAAGACGTAGCAGGCGCTAATGTACAGAGAAAATCACCAACCCCTAACTGCCAACTTTCCACGGTATAACATTGATCATATCATCTATATTGTCCGTCTTTTCCTCAGCTCTAACTGTTTTCATGTTCACCTTAAGGGTTTTAGGCGAGTTACGTTTGAGCCATTGCATTGCATTTGGCTTTTCTCCAGAGTGCTGGGTTTTCGGCTTTCGCTCTCTCCGTTTGAGAGGTACCCTTAATTGTCTCATAAATGCAAGTAACGATCTTTAAGTGACACGCGACACCATAAGCTTCATGGACTTGTGAAGTTGCGCCTCTGTGGTGTGTCATGTGTCAAGCATTTTATTTCACATTGTGACCTTCTCCAAAGGTGCTTTTCAACAGCATAAACTGTGTAAAGGGCTATATAAACAAACTTGACTTGACTTGACATGACTTGAATGAGGGCTGTTGTCAAAAGAAGTCCTTATCAAAAGTAACATTTGCCAGTGTCTTACAATTTGCCATATTTCTTTGGAATAAATCTGGATGCATTTTCAGAATCATGTTAAGCTTTTCAACGTGTGACCTTTGTGCAATTGCATTTGCCCTTTCTCTTGTGTTCACAGATATTTGTCACCTTGTCTACCGTTGGCCTACTAACAATATAAGGCGTAGCAGGCGGCTAATGTACCGAGAAAATCACCAACCTCTAACTGCCAACTTTCCACGGTATAACATTGATCATATCATCTATATTGTCCCTCTTTTCCTCAGCTCTAACTGTTTTCATGTTCACGTTAAGGGTTTTAGGCGAGTTACGTTTGAGCCATTGCATTGCATTTGGCTTTTCTCTTGTTGTTTTTTTTAAACTCTCTATAGGTAACCATAGCTGTGCATGCTAAACATTAAGCAGGTATTGCATAGACAAAATGTCACTATGTTTTCAGAGCAACCGCTCTGGTAGAAGGCAGTGTGGGGGTTTGGCTTTAAGGGGATAACTTGGCTTTAGGGGATAAGAAGCACTCGAAGGTGCTTCTGCTTGGAGTCCCAAAAGTGCCGGCCCTCGGAAGGTCCCACCGAGATTTGAACTTCGGATCGCTGGATTCAGAGTCCAGAGTGCTAACCATTACACCATGGAACCCGACGCCGAGTTAGCCTTTAGGAGCAGGGTCACTGAGAAAAGGTCACTTTCGGGTGAGGGAGCGTAAAAGAGCAGCAACGGGACTAGCTAGGCACCGCGCTGGGAGCTAATGCCGAAACCCGGGATCGAACCAGGGACCTTTAGATCTTCAGTCT
The DNA here is from genome assembly GCA_019155185.1 of Beaufortia kweichowensis. Taxonomy (NCBI): domain Eukaryota; kingdom Metazoa; phylum Chordata; class Actinopteri; order Cypriniformes; family Gastromyzontidae; genus Beaufortia; species Beaufortia kweichowensis. The sequence continues at coordinate 5,479,387 of CM032795.1, read as the reverse complement.
AACGCTCTCCCAACTGAGCTATTTCGGCCACAGCTGTACCTCATCGGGCTCCGCGCGCGGCTGTCCGTGGGAAACTTGGGCATCTCGGCTAGTAGCAAAGGAAAGGAGGACAGACAAAAGCCTGTGGCCCGTACGGGGATCGAACCCGCGACCTTGGCGTTATTAGCACCACGCTCTAACCAACTGAGCTAACCGGCCATGCGACAGAAAGATCTGCCTGCTCAGACTGCCATATAAGTGCAGCGTTTGTGTTTGACATAAAGCGGTAAAGGCGGGCTCGTCCGGGATTTGAACCCGGGACCTCTCGCACCCAAAGCGAGAATCATACCCCTAGAACAACGAGCCAAGCGACAGTTTCGCCTTCTGCCAACTTCCCCCCAGGGGAAAGGCATTTCCACAGCCCTGGCCTCCCGCTTCCACGCGCAAAACCAGTACACATCTACAGCGCTTCATTAGGGGAATTAGCTCAAATGGTAGAGCGCTCGCTTTTATTTCACATTGTGACCTTCTCCAAAGGTGCTTTTCAACAGCTTAAACTGTGTAAAGGGCTATATAAACAAACTTGACTTGACTTGAATGAGGGCTGTTGTCAAAAGAAGTCCTTATCAAAAGTAACATTTAGTAACAAAAGTAACACACTCTTTATTTGTTCTTACAGGGTAATGCATCCCAGGATGTATTTGGATGGGAGTGTGTCCCTCTCTATGCGTTTGGGAGGTCGTTACAATTTTCTTGCATTACCCTTTCTCCTCCCGTTTATTTTTTTGACAGGAAGTCTAACCATAAAGTTCTGTTGTGCTTTCTTATAATTGAATAAATCTCTTTATTACCATTCAATCTGGTTTTGACTGAGTCAGTGGACGGGTAAAACCGCCTCCTTTTCTCCACCACACCCGGTATGTAATACAGGGCCTCTGAATGGGCATTTTCTGCACTCTCATTTTGCTCATTGGTCCTTTTGGGAAGCCCTTTGGCTTGCACCAACCTCCACTAGCCGCCTTTCTGTTCTTTCTGCAAGTTGGCTTGCGTTGCTTTAAAAGTCACGTATGTTAATAATTGTAATGCACAAGTTCACTGATTGCTTCACTGCTGTAACGGCCCATTTCATTAACAAGGTAGTTAAGTGATGCGTGTTACACTAAACGACAGCCAAAAACATTTTCTTTCATTTACACAATGCATCACAACTTTTTTTATATGCAATGAAACTGCACGTTAGTCGACTGGATGTTACCATAAAAACTAGTTTTACACACCCTTATTCATAGCTGCATGTATGATAATCACTCTCACATGGTTAGTTCGATGTAGAGTGATACATGATCATTTACGTATTAAACGATCTGTCTCGGGTAATTACCATTGTTAACTTTAAACATACAATGTAAACATCCAAAAACTACATTGTTTACACTTTTCCTCTTAACCTGCAGTACTAGTTACTTAAAGTGAAAGTCACTCCAGCTCTTTGTACGATCACTTTACCATCTTTGCTTGACAATTTCTTTTCTTTCTTCCCCAGACCTCTTGAAAGTCACCACAACCTTATTTCTTTTCTCTCTCACCACCTTGCCGTATGCCCCTGACTTTTTCGTATTATTCCACTGACAACGTGCCAGCCATTAGCAGTTAGTTCTCTGCATCACACATTGCTAACCCCACACCATCTCCATGCTGCTCTCCCTACTCATTCTTTTCTCTCACAGAGAAACGCATTTCTAAAGCTCTCCTTTCCAGCATCCTACTACCTATGTCCTCAACCCTATCCCATCCTATCTCCTACAAGCTATCTCTCAATACCTGCCTGAACTTGCGCACACATTCTAAACATGTCACTATGGGAAGCATTCCCACCTCATTCGGATAGCGTGGATAAACCCACTGCTCAAATTTACAGTACCTTATTTTTCAATGGTCAACAATTATAAACTTATAAGTCTTTCCCTACGTTACTTTCAAAGGATGAAGAATGGGATGTATTTAACCAACCATCTGCTTACATCTCACAGAACAACCTACTACACAATCAACAATCACGATTCGAAGACATTTTACTGAGACTGCCTTGTCTGTTGTTGAAAATCTGTGGCAGGCTACATCCAACTCATGTCATCTGTCCTCATTCTTCTCAACCTCTTTGCTGCCTTTCAGATGGTGAAGCACCACATTCTGCTGTCCAATCACTTCATCCTGGGCATCACTGGAACTGAATTTGTCTTACCTCTGCCACTAAACATAAACATGACAACTACACGTTACATAGTCTCTCATCTTACTAAGATGGTGCCTCTAGATGACAGTGTTTAGTTTGTTATTACAGCATGTCTTAGTGTTTTATACAGATAATATAAATGTGTCTTGAAATAAAACAATTACAATTCACTTTTGTGTGTCAAATATTAAGGTCTAACTAAAAGTACATGTGTTCAAAAAAAGTTAGGTAAATCTGTAATCAAAGTACATGTTGCTAAATCATAGGTAAATCTTTAGTAATTTAAAGCAAATAAACCCAGAACACTGATGACATATCAGCCAAAGTTTAAGATTAAAGAAACATTATCCTGCATTGCTGTGAATTCTGTGAATGGGGAAAATCTATATTGGCTATTAATAACTATTGACATATTTTAAGATACACTACTGTGTAATTGTCTTTCAATGTTTTCCATTATCTTTCAAAAAACTGTTCATGTGAAGATGTATGTCTGAACGATTAAAATGTGTTAAATTGACTGTGTTAATATTTTAGTTTAATTTATTGGATAAAATATTTTTCAATTGGATGACTCCAATTATTTCAAATAATGAAGAAAAGGCAACCAATAAGAACCCACAATAGCTAGGGACTCCAAAACCATTTAAAAAGCAACACAGTGTAATACCACAGGGTTGATAAAAAAGTGCATGTCAATTCTAGGCAAAGGGTGAGTACTTTAAAGATGCTAATATATAACAGTTTTACTTTATTTTACAACTCACGTAGTTGCATTTCTGTAATTTATTGTTAAACTTTTGACTTGTGCTGCTTTTGGCCATAAAATATGTATTTGTTCTCTTTGCTCTACAAAATAAGTTAAATAGATTCTTAGGGACTATTAAGACAGCCTTAGCTACAGCTATCAATCGTTTAAACAAAATTTGTTATAATGTGGTAAAAAATATGGAAATGACATCAGCTTTCAGATATGTACTTTCTAATAATAACTTAAAGTAAATACTGAATGAAAATAGATAAATTTGTTATTAAGTGTCGTTATACTTTTTACTTGTACTTACTATTATTATATTAGTAGTAGTAGTAGTACTAGATGCCATCCTGCTTTAATTCAAACAATGTAAATGTAAATATTTCATTCATCTTTTGAATTACTTAGACTTAAAAATAAAAATAAATCCATATTTCATTACACTATCGCATTATTCTTCTGTTTATTGCATACTGTATTGCATTATATATTCTGTGTAACATTACGTGATGTAATGTAATAACACATGTTTTTTCCTGACTATATCATTACTAAATAATCTTTATTTAATCTTTATCTTGGGGCAACTCATCACATCAAATTTCTCTTTCAAATGGGAATTCTTATTGACAATAAATTAATGTTGCACAATGTTAGCTGATTTACCCAATATGTGGATCAGGCTTCGGTGTCCACACTACAGTCTGGCAAAACAGGTCAAGGCTGGTACTGTTGAAATACCACAAGCAAATCAGCACATTTGCTTGCACATCAAAAACTTGTTCTAAAGTACATGCAATGGCTAAAAACTGCATGTACAGTGCAAATTAAAACGTGATGATAATGTTGGATTTACAAAACCAACAAGCATGTTAATACAGCTTTTTTCCTCAAAATGCTTAACACAACACCACATATCGGACTGTAACTTAGCAAACCTTGAGACAGTGCTGGTCTGTTCAGCAACTGGAAAACCTAACACTGTCTTTTCAAATGTCCGTTTGTAGATCATGATCAAAAATGATGGGGGACAATTAACATTAGACATTTTATTTTCATTTGAGTGTTCTTGTACAGAACACTAAAATCCATCAAATCTGGACTCGAGTCTGTCTCTCATCTAAATGCCTACTAACCACCCATAACACCTTAGTAGCAATAATTCCGATTGCCTCCGCAACAATTAAGCAACTATGCAGCTTTTTATATTTTCATTTCTTTCCAAACCACTCAAGTATAAAACCCACACCAGGCTTAAATAATCTTAACGCTCAAAGGCTTTTTAGACTTCATCATACACTCCAACAATACACATTATTAATATTTCCTTCATATGGCAAAATAACAAATATTTGCCATACAACGCTATAAAAATAAGAATGCTATCTAGGGCCATACTGTGACAGCAAACACGTGCGTCAAAAAAGTTTGTCGAATCATTGGTCACACCTTCAGTTTTATTTGCATGGAAAACCCCACCCGACCAGAATCGCGCAACGTGATTGGTCTACTGATGCAGCGCGAGTGGTTGCATCGTGAGGTCAAAGGACGACGTCCAGAAGTAACCTCCCTTAGCATCACACCACCGTGATGTTGCTGTCAAAGAGGCTGGAACTGTAGCGACAGTACCAGTGTGTTGTTATATAGCGTTTTAGTCATCACAGGAGGAGAGATGTTGTTGAAATAAGAGGAAATTCATTCCACAAACATTTAAACGTCCGTTTATACGCATCAGAATTGCTTACAGACTCTTTTCGCACGGTGAGTACATAAAGCTCATTACACGCACCAACTGTATAAATCTATGCCGGCTAACTGTTAGCGTACACAATGCACACGTTTCTAAAAACTGATTTTGGCATGGTGAGCCTTTGTAATCAGATGACAGGACGTTTTTGACGTTAGCATGTTTGCTAGATGTAAGTAATTGAACTCCTTCTCCCAAATCGCAACACGCATCAAATGTTTTACCTCAAGGCTGATTCATGAATAAAGGAGCTGGCGATTCACGATCGAAAAAAAATACGTTGTAATATAAATGTTAGAAACGTTGGTAGAGGGTCTGTGATGTGTGCAGATGCCCTCATACCCGTTTATCAGGTCTATCCGGTTGGAGAAGGTGTGCGGTTATATTTTGTCGTGTGTGGGACATGCAAGTAAGTTGCTAAATCAAGCCATAATAATAGAATCGGTTTGGCTGGATTAATCGCAACACACGGGTAAGTAAAAAACAATAGCGCTAACCACCTACGGGGGGTGCTTTGACGGGATCAATTTTTTTTTTGCAATTTTTGTACATTGCTACTATCATGTTCACAGAACACCGTGAAGCTCTTTAAAACCTATACAATTGACATAGTGGTGACTAGTGGTGATTTTTAAACTGCTAGACCACACATACCTGTCAGTCATATCTAATATTTCATAAATCATTATCACCTATTAGTTATTCAATAACTAAAATAAAATGTGATTGTCCTACCATGCCTTATTAAATATGTACCACAGAACAGCCATTTTTAAATACTTGTTTTTTGTGTTTGTACTATAAATAAAAGTGATGGCTATAGTGATAGCATACAGTAAGTTTGTCATAACTATGGTTTTGCTACAAATACTGTTATTGCTAATAAAGTATCCTGCTTAAAGATGTACACATACCATAATGTCCCATTACTCTTAATGTTTTATTACATTAAAGGGTACATTGGATTTTTTTAAACTTTTTTGCATTTGGTTAGATTTCTGACGAAAAGCTGAAAAGAAAACACAACCAGTTTGTTGTTAGCTGTCAGACTGAAATCGTCATTCAGCAAGCTGTTTCAATTTGCAGCGGCTTTTTTTACGCACATAGCTAGCTATTTGAATAGCACCACCTCCATGTTACCATTACCAGTGACATTTCATAAAGACCCTAAAGAAGCATACCTGCTTGCGGAAAATGGGCATTCGATGTTAATGTTTCGGTACCAAGTGTTTACTAAACTGATTTTTTACTTTGATTCCTTACTTATAAGACTTGACTATGAACTAATGTTTTTTCTGTCTTTGCTGTAGTGCTTGCAGCCTGCCAGCGTCGTGTACTCATGGCAGAGCAAGACTCAGTGGAGAACAAGCCCCCAGCTGTAGCTGCGCTGCATTCTCATTTTATAGTGGGCTCTGTGTCCGAGGATAACTCAGAGGATGAGACTGCAGGGAAACTTGATCTGCCAATGGAGGACAATCAGCGCTCTCTCTCACCCTCCTCTGTTAGTTCAGACAGCACTTACGAGATGGGCTTCGAGAGCATGGATGGGCTCTTGCACAATATGAGGTGAGAGGTGCACTTATTGTGACATAGACTTCTGTCATGCAGCAGACAGTGCTATCTGTAGTACTTGCAAACAGGGGTGTGACAATAGAAAATGACACATTCAATGTCAAATGTTTAAAGGTAAAGTTCAACCAAAAATTAAAACTCTGTTGTTCCAACCTACATAACTTTCTTACTTCTGTTGAACACAGTAAAGATGTTGGGCAAAATGGTATTGACTGGTTGTTGTGGAAAAAAAGCAGTGTCACCAAAATTATTTGAAAACTATTGTTTGAAAATTATCCTCTTCTGTTTAACTGAAAAATAAAAATATACATATTTAGTGTATATTTTTATATATTTATACATAAGGGTGAGTAAATGACAAAAGAATTTCAGTTTGCGTAATCTAATCATTTATTTGTCGTGATTCTGTTTCATGCCTGTTTGTGGAGTAAATCTGAAGCAGCTTTCTGTAAATTGCCAGCCAAAGGTTACTGGGCTAATGAGGGTTCACATAGCTTTATTGCTGCACTGTGTGAAAATCTGGACAGAGCACCTCTTTGTGCTTGCACTTACAACTGCTGTTTCACTACTGATATTTGACAGCTTTCCATTCTCTGTGCCCAACGTGGTCTCCCGATTGATGCAACTGCTTTAAGGAAAGTTTGGAGTTGAACTGAAGGAAAGAATATCTCTTTAATAACCCTTGAATAGCGGTAGTGTAAGATCAGGACTTATAATACAAAGGTTGATGGCATGGTCGGTTTGTGCTTAATCCCAATTTGCTTTTAATGCAATATCTTTGCTGTAGTTCACTTTAAAATATTAGTAATACAATGACTTCAAAAGTATATGTAGATTAAATACATGCTTAAAAATGGATGGAAAGTCATTGCATTTAATGCATTAGATAACAAAATAGATTTTACTAGCATTAGTTTGCAAATGCACGTGGGCAAAAACACATTTTCTGGATTGTTATTTTTTGTTAAATATTTTAAGTCATTTAATACATTTTTTTGTTGTACGATTGTGTGGTTGTTGTTTGATTGCTTCGGCAGTGTATAAATATTAGTGAGTAGTTAGCAGAATGTCAAAATTTGATTCTGAGCATAGCAAAAACAAACCCTGAAGCAATCCACTCATACTCTTAGAAAATCTGTTTTCACACTTATAATGTGCCTGTCCACGAGTGTGTTGTTAGTGTTCAGAAAAAGTAAGAAATTCTTTGCTGCTCAATTTCTCAACACTTTCAAATCATGCGCAAATATTAAAAGTTGCAAAGGTATGTAGTTTAAATACACACAGACAAGAAATCGTTATTTTAAGGCTGGCTACAAGTCCAACTCTCATATGTTTACTGTAACTGCTCTGCCAGTGTTAATCTCTTTGTATTGTCTGGTTTCTCAGGCAGCATTGTGAATTGTGGTGATGTTTGTGTATGCTTGTGTTTCTCAAGGCCTAGTATGTCAGGACTTCATCTTGTGAAGCAGGGCAGGGATCGCAGGCGCATAGATCTGCAGCGAGACTTTACCGTGGCTTCCCCCGCCGAGTTTGTCACCCGCTTTGGTGGCAACAAAGTCATTGAGAAGGTAAAATCATTACTGCTGTCTGCGATAATTGTGTTTGTGGTAACTGCCATTAAATTTCATATATTTGTGATAGGTGCTCATTGCCAACAATGGCATTGCTGCAGTCAAGTGCATGCGTTCCATCCGGCGCTGGGCTTATGAAATGTTTCGAAATGAACGGGCCATACGCTTTGTAGTCATGGTGACCCCGGAGGACCTCAAGGCCAATGCAGGTGAGTTTTAGAAGGCTTAACTGTTACACTAAGGGTGTTTAAAATGACTCCTTCCCCCACTATGGCTTTATCATGGTATAATCCAAGTATCCTGCTGGTCATTCAAATGTATGCTCCTCATTTATAGATATATTATTTAAATAGCTTTTACAATTTATTATGTCCACAGAGTACATCAAGATGGCTGATCACTATGTACCTGTGCCTGGAGGGACAAACAACAACAACTATGCTAATGTGGAACTCATTTTGGACATAGCAAAACGGATTCCTGTTCAGGTAAATCATATCCGATCCGGACTTGCTTTGTAAATACCCTAGCAACCGTATAGCAATGTCATTGCAACCACCCAGTACATGTTAGCAGATAAGAGAAAATAAATTTTGGCATTATTTGTTTGCGAGTTATTTTCTTTAAATGTATGTTATTGTCAATAGTTTAATAATTTATACAATGCTGAAATACTCATATACTTTTATTTCTCACCTTCTCGTGCTTTTAACCCCACTGTGTGCAGGCTGTGTGGGCCGGGTGGGGCCATGCCTCCGAGAACCCAAAACTCCCTGAATTACTACACAAGAACGGCATTGCTTTCATGGGTAAGTCTGAGATACTATGGGCCTTGCAGCACCATATTGATTATATTATCAGATACAGCTCTTCATCAGTTGGTGCTTTGTATCTTTTATTAGGTCCACCTAGTCAGGCCATGTGGGCTCTTGGGGACAAGATCGCCTCCTCCATTGTAGCCCAGACTGCTGGCATCCCCACGCTACCCTGGAGTGGAACAGGTTACCCTAAAATTATCAAAACTTTTAGCACACAAAACAATGTGCTGTTATACAGGAGTGCTATTTGCAGGAGTCAGGGTTCACAGGCTTTTATCAGTCAGCTACACTGTAAAAAAATCAGTTGTTTTTTATATAAAACAAAAAAATACAGAAAACATGTATGATGAATTCCAGACCGTAATGTAATCCAACCGATTTACTCACAAATGTGAATGTAGCTCGCATCCTGTGTCAACTCCACTTTTTCCTCTCTCTTTGTCTTTATTAATCCTATCCTTTCTACTGTGGCTTCTAAGTTTGACTGTGAGGATGTGTTTGTCCAGGACTGACTGTTGAGTGGACGGAAAATGACCAGAGGAAGGGAATCGTCAATGTTCCTCCTGAGTTGTATGAGCAGGGCTGTATACAGGACGTGGAGGCTGGATTGAAGGTGAACTATGCACTAAACAAATGATCATACTTCAGTCCTGTTTGTGACTTGGCATAACCACAATCTTACCGTGTCTCAAATGGTGTGTTTGACAGGCAGCTGAGCAGGTGGGCTACCCTGTGATGGTGAAGGCGTCTGAGGGAGGTGGAGGAAAGGGTATCCGGAAGGTCAACAGTGTGGAGGACTTTCCCAATCTTTTCAGACAGGTCACAGTTCATCTCCATCAGAACACATCCACATTAAAATTTCACCCACCTGTTGGGTTAGATTTACTTCGCAAGATAGCTGCTATAAAGCCCATTTGCATTTCATATAAACGTTTCATATCAACTAATTATTTACTCTTTTCTGTGCATTTTGTTTTCATGCAGGTTCAAACAGAGGTTCCGGGCTCCCCCATCTTCGTCATGCGTTTGGCCAAACATGCACGCCACCTGGAGGTGCAGATCTTGGCTGATCAGTACGGTAATGCCATCTCTCTGTTCGGTCGTGACTGCTCTGTCCAGCGCAGGCATCAGAAGATCATAGAAGAAGCACCTGCAACTATCGCCACCTCAGATATCTTTGAAAATATGGAAAAGGTATTAAAGATAATCATGAGCACTCATAAAAACAAAATTTTCCTAAGAGGTTCAATAAATTATCTGTTGCTGTGAAAGATTTGGTTACCTTTCCTTATGTCCTTAAGTGCATGTATGTCTGTTTCAGTGTGCGGTAAAACTGGCAAAGATGGTGGGCTATGTCAGTGCTGGTACAGTGGAATATCTTTATAGTCAGGATGGCAGCTTTTACTTCTTGGAGCTCAATCCTCGTCTTCAAGTGGAACATCCCTGTACTGAGATGGTAGCTGATGTCAATCTGCCTGCTGCCCAGTTGCAGGTTTGTGTATTTGCACTAGTATTTTTTTCTGTTGTTTCTCTTTTTGTGAATACACATTAGAGTTTTACAGTTGCACAATTACAAAGTAGTACATTACTACACACAGACATTTTTTCTGTTGTTTTTACAAACTAATAGCTGCATATGATAATGGTGGCATTTCATGTGGAATATCTCTCTTTAATAAATGTCTTGTGGATTTAATGTGGCGTAATGTGACTTCTATTTTGAGTGTAATGCTAATGCAGATCCCTGCAAGGACTGGAACAAGAGCATCTAGTGAACAATAAAATACAGTCATGTGACTGCTGTCTTTGCTATATAGGTCATTTGGCTGAGGTCAGTGTGCCATAGAGCTGGTGGGAGTGGGTGAGGGGGAAAAGGGTTGATGCTCTTATGTAACACACAAAGACTGCTGCAGATAAATGAGGGAAGTTCAGTGTTGCTCAGTAAATGTATAACTAAAGTACACTCGTAAAGCACTGTACAATAGGGAAAATTTGCATATTTAGGGGTTCCTATTGATAGAACTATTCCTGAAATGTTTTAGTATGAGTAATTTAAGAAAACATGTGGCTTGTTTAGGTAAGATGTTTTTTACCTGTTTAAGTGAACAAACTTCTATCATATAGACTTTGAAATTTGGCTGGTTATCAACTACCCAGTAATCACACAGAACACCACCTAGCAACCATGCAGAACACATTAAAATACACTTCCACCAGCTCACATGGCACACTGACCTTAGCCAAATGACCTATATACTATAACAAAGACGTCAGTCACGTGACTTACTGTATTTTTTGTTCCCTAGATGCTATTATTCTAGTGGTTGCAGTGATATTGCATTAGCTCTGTGCTAAGAAGATGAGTCACATTACATGTTATCAAGCATTTAGAATAACTTCTTAAGGGCTACCCACAATTCCCCTGGCAATTATTTTGGTCATTAAATGGCAGTCTGGTGCTTTGATGCTGAATGATTTTTACAGGGTACTTCAAAAAATACATGGCATTACCATGGTACATGTGATCTTGATTTGGTTGTTGTCTGCCACTCAGATCGCTATGGGCATCCCACTTCACCGGATCAAAGACATCAGAGTGATGTACGGGATGCAGCCATGGGGAGACTCTCCCATCGACTTTGATAGACTCTCTACCACCCCCTCTCCACGAGGGCATGTCATTGCAGCTCGTATTACCAGCGAGAACCCAGATGAGGTGTGTGTCAAGGGGACATATAATAAAAAAAATCAAATGAAGATTTAATTATTTTGCATGCAAAAAGAACATTACTTTACACCACAGTTTTTATAATACAGTAGCAAAAAACAGGCTGTGTAATTATAGGGATGATATGATAAAAAAATCTGTCATATTACCTACAGTAATATAAAAATAGTAATAGTAAAACAAATAGTAAAAATAGTAATATAAAAGTACAGCTGCTATTATTGCAGTATGATTTAATTTTTCCTCTTCACTGTTAATAAAATGCTTATTTGTCTGTGTTGGTCAGGGTTTTAAACCCAGCTCTGGAACCGTCCAGGAGCTTAATTTCCGCAGTAATAAGAACGTGTGGGGTTATTTCAGCGTGGCAGCTGCTGGAGGCCTGCATGAATTTGCTGACTCTCAGTTTGGCCACTGCTTCTCTTGGGGAGAGAACCGAGAGGAAGCCATCTCGTGAGTACTTTCTGTTGTAAATGCCTCTGTTATAACCAAAACTTTCAAAATGATTTACAAATTACACTTTCGAATGTAAAATGTGCAATTTCTGCACCAATGCTTAGACAGAGTCTCCTGAAGGATTGCGTGGACAAAGAAACAAAACCACACATTTTAATTATGAAAAAGTCACAGTTTAAATTTACTGTTATACAAATCTGTACAACAATGTGTGTATTATCACAGAAACATGGTGGTGGCCCTTAAGGAGCTGTCCATCAGAGGAGACTTCAGGACTACAGTGGAGTATCTGATAAAGCTTCTGGAAACAGAGAGCTTTCAACACAACAGCATTGACACCGGCTGGTTGGACCGACTCATATCAGAGAAGATGCAGGTACAATTGTATTTTATATCCCACTTTAATTCGCATCACGTAACATACCGTTTATCAGTAAAATGATTCCGTCTAAATATGTCTTACCATTTGATTAAATCAATTAGTTAAATTTGTAGTGTCTTTTCTCATAAACAAAATGAAGCAGAGGTTTTCTATTTTTTATGCATGTAACTGTGCAGGCAGAGCGTCCTGACACTATGTTAGGAGTAGTCAGCGGGGCTCTGCATGTGGCTGATGTCAACCTCAGGAACAGTGTGTCCAACTTTCTGCACTCACTGGAAAGGTATGAAACTTATAATGCTCAAATGGTTCATAGGTCTGTAGATGGTTTACATCCATAGTACTCCTAATCCTTTTATTTATTTTTTTCTTATTTTTTGGTCGGATATTAACGCTCTCTAAAATTTCTTAATCAACAGATTTTATCATTACCTTTATGCATTGAAATCCTCTGAATTTAAACAATGTATTTACATTAAAGAGAAGAGAGTAGTGGTTAATTATCATGAAAGTTATATCAAAACCAGGTATAAATGGGGCCTTGCGTAATTCCCGTTCCTATGTGTCTGTAGAGGTCAGGTTTTACCTGCTCACACCCTGTTAAACACTGTGGATGTGGAGCTGATATATGAAGGGACCAAATATGTTCTGAAGGTGACGAGACAGTCTCCAAACTCTTATGTGGTCATCATGAATAACTCTTCAGCTGAGGTGGACGTTCATCGGCTGAGTGATGGGGGTTTGCTGCTTTCGTATGACGGCAGCAGCTATACCACATACATGAAGGAGGAGGTTGACAGGTAAATATAGAATGAAGAACGCAAGAACATAATATCAAGATAGCAGAAAGTATTTATGGTGCTCATTTTTTAGACATTTTTGAAAAGTATAGTTGCAAGATTAGAGTTTTTGAACCAAAAAACCTTTATTGTCGTAATCATAAGTTATATGTGAAATGTATAAATATAATTTATATCGTCATAGCTAGTTATAGCTTTATGTGTCATAATTTTATATTTTTTATTTATTACATTGCTGTATATGAAAAAAATGTCATTGTTGTTAAAAGTACAGTTTGATTGTTTCAGACATCATAATTTATGCATGTGTTTTTATTCCTTTTAAGGTATCGTATCATTATCGGTAACAAAACATGCGTGTTTGAGAAGGAAAATGACCCGTCACTCCTGCGCTCTCCATCTGCTGGGAAACTAATCCAGTACACTGTGGAGGACGGCGGACATGTGTTTGCTGGACAGTGCTACGCAGAGATAGAGGTACATTAGAAAGGAGATAGTCTAGGCCTTTAAACCAAATGTCGTGAGACTTAAACATCCATGGAAACTGGTGTGCTTGTGTCAATTTCTTGTTTTGTTTGTGATGAAGGTGATGAAGATGGTGATGACCCTAACGGCCTCCGAGTCTGGCTGTATTCACTATGTGAAGCGAGCAGGTGCAGTGCTGGAGCCGGGCTGTGTCATTGGCAAACTTCAGTTGGATGATCCCAGCAGAGTACAGCAGGTACACACTCCTACGGTTCCTCATTATGTGCGGTTTATGTGTGATGTATAGTTAGGTAAAGCGGTTAAGTAATTTAAATGAGAATGTGTCTTTAAGGCGGAGCTGTATACAGGAACACTTCCCAGTGTTCAGTCTGTGGCTCTGAGAGGAGAGAAGCTTCACCGGGTCTTCCACAGCACTTTAGATCATCTGGTGCATATAATGAATGGCTACTGTCTTCCAGAGCCTTTCTTTAGCACAAAGGTGAGTCTTATCCCGCTGTGTTGTAATTACAGTGCAGTTTGCTGCAAATTCACTCTTGATATGAGTAGGCATTAAGATACGTGTTTTTATGTGTGTTTTAGCTAAAAGAATGGGTGGAACGTTTGATGAAGACTCTAAGGGACCCATCCTTGCCCCTACTTGAGCTTCAGGACATCATGACAAGCGTTTCAGGCCGAATCCCTCCAGCTGTAGAAAAAGCCATCAAGAAGGAAATGGCTCAGTATGCCAGTAACATTACATCTGTCCTTTGCCAGTTTCCCAGTCAGCAGGTACTACCTTCAGTCCCCTGAGTGCTTTAGTTAAAGCTTTAAAACTATCTCTGTTCCAAACCCTAATGAGTTGCCTATTCAAAATGGCACGTCAGGTTGTTGCATCACAAGGGTTGTTAAGATTTCAAGGCAACATCATGTTCTTGCGGTGTTGCTGCCTATGTAGAGAGTATAAAAATTGTTTTGGAAGAGTGCTTACAGTTGTTCATAAATATGCTCAAATTTTAATCTCAGATCGCCAATATCCTGGACAGTCATGCCGCCACACTAAACAGGAAGTCAGAGCGAGAGGTCTTCTTCATGAACACGCAGAGCATTGTACAGCTGGTGCAGAAGTTAGTCATTTATTTGCACAGCGTAAACGATTACACACTTATTAGAGACACAAGAGGCAGTTATACACAGTGTGTTTATGTTTCCAGGTACCGCAGTGGCATCAGGGGCCATATGAAGGCAGTAGTGATGGACCTTCTCAGACAATATTTAAGAGTGGAAGTTCAGTTTCAACATGGTAAGACTTTCAAATTCTTATAGATCTGAGAAAAAAAGTAAATAGAAAATTCTTTCATGTGACCACTTGGTGGCAGTATATCATTTTGGTTTATTTTGGTATATCCAATTATTCAATAGAAAAAAGTACTTTGTAGTAATTGTTGCAAGTACTTATTAAAAAATAATAATAATAATTAACAAATAAATAAGATTAGAGGGACGGCAAGTATAGATGCAGATTGTAAAAGATGCCACACAATTACAAAATGTGTACTTCATTTGATTTTATATGTTGTCTATGCCATGTAGCTCACCTGTAAAGTTATCTGATTGGCCAGTTTATAATTTAAATGTTTGTGGTCATTATTCAGGCCACTATGACAAGTGTGTGTTTGCACTGCGAGAGGAAAACAAAGGGGACATGGCCAATGTTCTCAACTACATCTTCTCTCACGCACAAGTAACAAAGAAGAATTCTTTGGTCACCATGTTGATTGTAAGTCACACAGTGATTTAATAAAAAGGTTTATTCATTCAGATTGCGTCTAGTGATTTTGACAGAGTGTAATGACTATTGCTTATGTAATCAAATGTCTCAACTTTCTTTTTAAATAAAAAATAGTGCAACAATCTATTTTCAGTTTATGTAACACAAGGTTTGTTCATCATCTCTCTGTAGGATCAGCTATGTGGCCGGGACCCCACACTTACAGATGAACTCATGGCCATCCTCACAGAGCTCACACAGCTTAGCAAGACCACTAATGCAAAAGTGGCCCTGCGTGCACGACAGGTTAGACCATTGCACACATTTATACTTGGATGGTCTTGCTGTACATACACTCTTTCAAAACCTAGTAAGCTGCCCGCCTAGGCAGCAATTTAAGGTTGCCTTATTAAGATACCTTGCATTGCAGATCAATCCAATCCCAGAATGCACGTGCTTGCATGGGTTACCATGGGTGCCCAGGAAAAGCATTTCAAAGCTTATGTAGATAATGAAGCAGCTTACTAAGGGTTTGAAACAGTTTACATTTACTTTCCACAGGTTCTCATTGCCTCTCACCTTCCTTCATACGAGTTGCGACACAATCAAGTGGAATCCATCTTCCTTTCAGCCATCGACATGTATGGACATCAGTTCTGCATTGAGAACCTGCAGGTAGGATTTCCTAAATGTCTGTGTGCTTATACCCAAATATAAAAGTTATTATTATTATTATTAGACCAAAATCTGTATTTTTTATGTGTTTGTTTTTAAGTATATTTTTTCAGTCCTATTTTGTGGTAGATGTTTATTGTTCAAATGTTCATCTTTTTTTACTTGTCTTTTTTTTCTAGAAATTGATCCTTTCAGAGACATCCATCTTTGATGTACTGCCGAATTTCTTTTACCACAGTAATCAGGTGGTGAGGATGGCTGCTCTTGAGGTAAAACTGTAGCTATGCTGTTTGTTTATTTCACGTGGAGTTCTTTAAGGGTTGGTTTTTCTTCTTCGAGAATCATGTGGTTCCCTTTTTCTCCTCAGGTGTATGTTCGCAGAGCTTACATCGCTTATGAACTGAACAGCGTCCAGCACCGTCAGCTAAAGGACAACACATGCATCGTGGAGTTCCAATTCATGCTGCCCACGTCCCACCCTAACAGGTACCTTAGTATGTACTGTAACCCTGCCTTCCCCTCACCTCTCCTTTTCCTTTGCTGAGACTGTGGAGGAGCATGTTTCAAGACACAATAAAAAGAGTAAACTAATGCGGACTTGCATCTGAATTAAATAGCCAGTCCTTATGCTAAAATGCTGATTGATAAGTACAACACAAATTCACCTCCATGGGTACCACAATACACCCCTATCCTGAAGGCACTCTTACCTGCTCCGTTGGTTTAGTGTCTGCTCTGATGAAGTTTGTATGAATGTAGAAGTAGATGAACAATATAGTGACAAGGTCTGCATCACAGCGCTAGAGACCAAACAGTTCCTCTTTATGGGGTCCCACATCTAAGTTTCAGGTGACACTACACTGATCTCATTAACAAACCAAAAAATGCAACCAATACGATGCTCTCAGCGATTGTGCTGATTGGCTGTTTAACAGCTTGCCCTTCCCGCATCTCCTGTTTTATTCGGTGCTATGTTATGCTTGTGAGCTGAATCTGTGTAGCATTATCTACACAGATAATAAGACATGCTTCTTGTGTCAGTTTGCAGTCATTTCTTTGCTATAATCCCTGTTTCCAGCATGTGCTTTTGCAGCTGTAAGTGCTGCTTTGCATGTGATTAGTGTAAAATGTATGAGTGATGCCTTGTACTATGTTTAGGCAAAGGTTTTAGCTATGAATAAGTTGCTGCATGTGAGGGAGAGGCAGTCTAATGTGAAGTGTGTGGCTTTGTTTAGGGATGAATCTCATAAAAAGTCCAGGTCACAATTTCCACCAAAATTAAAAGACAAATATTGCATTGTATTACTACAAGTATATTGAAGCTTTTTTAAGGACAATTTAGCAGATAATTATTTAAATCAGCATAAAATTGTAGTAAGGCTATTATTTACAGTAAGGCTGTAAAAACAAATAATACATTATTGTGTTTTTTACATCACAGTCACAGTAATAAGAATCTGTTAATAAATTAAGTTAAATTATTAATTTACTGTATTATGTAGTTTACTTTAATATTTATTTTATAATTTAGAATATTTTTGCATTTATATTACAGTGAAACATAAAATGATTTCTTACTAATTTCTTTTGGTTTTAGGGTGTATAAATATGACCCTGGAAGTTTCATGAGATTCACTCCTACATTAAGTGAATTCAGTTTATGAATTTGGCCTTTAACCTTATTCACATATTTGTAAAAAAAAAACTTTTACATTTTACTCTGGGAAAAGGGAACAAACTACTACTAGATTCCACTGGCAGCTGTCTGCGAGTCCAAGTTCATTTGTGCATAAACCAAACACAAATTACATATGTCGGTCATGTGAAAGGCCACACACTTCTGATCTCTCAGACTGATCCCTCCTATTGAGGCCTGACACTAACCAATCAGTAATCAATGTTGTTTGATTGCAGAGGGAACATCCCCACTCTAAACAGGTATAGTACACATTCTTTCTATAGTAAACCAAATCAAAGACTTAAATATAAAATGGAATACAAAAGCTTTGTTTTTTTGTAGTATGCAGTATATGCACAGCATACAAAGTTTCTGTATGCATGTAATATCTAATTATTTACCGCGCCAGCCACAATAGGTATTTAACAGAGCACGCTGTGCAAAATACTGTTTATAATACTGTGCAAAATAGTGATGTAAACACCTTAAACTGGAAAATGTTACACAATATGTACAGAAAGTTATACAAATATTTTAAGGTATAAAAACACTTTAGCATTAAGCATCATATTATAATGACCAATGTTGTACATGTTATATATCAAAACAAAGTAGGAAGCATATCATAGTATTTTGCACAGTAGCACATTGGAAGTATTCTATTTCAAGCATTACCAAAATAATAAGAGACGGGAATATATGTTTATAGCCTGGAATGAAGCATATTTACACTCGACAAGTAGTTGTTTTCCATATTGCAATTCTTTTTCTCTTAATATGTTGAATCAGACCAAAGAATTACAGTTATTGAGGTGCTGTTTTACGTTTGTCTTTCTCTTTCTGTTAAACAAAGTAAATTGTAATCTAAGTTGCGTGGCTTATTACACCACTGTCAGTCATAATATCAATACAGATGTGTGCGTTTCTATCTATAATCACTCTCAACATCAGCGTGTTTGTGCAGGCGTGTGTGTGCATGCGAATGATGGTACTCCAATAATGAGTTAAGTGAAATTGTTTAGACCACATACTGGGTTTGAATTAACTGTGTAATGGTGGTGATTAATTCTACAATGTGTGTGTGTCATGTTATTTGTTTTTGGTGCCTTCCTACTGTGAGTGCGTGTCAAAATGTGACTGTCATCACTGTCCTCCCAGGAAACTGTCTGTCCCACTATTGGACTACAAAGCTCCAGATATCACAGCAAACGATAGTGCCGCCACAGGGGCAGCTAGTGACTCTTCTGAGAATGAGGAGAGGTAGAACAGAACAGATGGTTTAGGAACACTTACAGGGTTCAATCACAGAAAGGGTTTAATTGGTCGAAATGTATATTTATATATTTTTCTCTTATTCACACTAATCCTTTTGATGGTTGTGAATCTTTGGTTAATTTGGTCTTCTTGGGTTGGGGTTTGCTGTTAATACTAACATAAACAAGGAAACTTTTGAAGTTTAAATTTTTTTTTGTCAAACTCCTTTAGTATACAATAAAAATTACTATGGAACTGGTGGTAGTTTTGATAATTAGCTAATTATTATAATTACTTACTTTTTCTTTAACTTTTAAATTGCCTTCTTACAACTGGCCACTTTTATAACCTCCAGAGCTGCGTGTTTACATTCAGCTTGTGAGGAGGCAAATGTGGAATCTTTCAGCCCTCTGATTTGGAGTGGAAGATAATTTGACTTTGAACTTTCTCCTGGGGTCTTCAAAAAGGAGTGATCTGCCATGTATAGTGCATGGGAGTTTAGCTTTGGGATGCTGGTTAATAACATGTCTGTTTGTCTGTGTGTGTTGTGCTCTCAGGATGTCCTTCTCCTCTAATCTAAACCACTATGGCATGGTCCATGTGGCCAGCGTTAGTGACGTTCTGCTAGACACCTCCTTCACTCCACCCTGTCAGCGCATGGGCGCCATGGTTTCCTTCCGCTCTTTTCAAGAGTTCACCAGGTCAGCATGTTTCTAGCTTGCTAATAATTGTGATAATTAAAGGCAACATGGATTCACAAATCACATCATGGCTTGTTTTATAATCATTTGTTAGAATATTTCATTTTATATATATATATAAATTATGTGTAGTACTTGTATTTAAATATAACATTTACATATACATATAAAATATATAATTAAAATTATGATTTATTATATAAAAATGATGTTTTCTGCCTATAAGACTAATTTCTTCTAATGCAGTCAAGGTCATGTGGGCTGAAAAAATATAAATAATTGTAAAAATAACTTACCATACCATAAAATCATAATACTATACTACCATGTAATATATATGTATAATTGTGCATTTTTAGTTGTCTAATGCAGGTTTTGTCACAGGAACATTAAGGACGTGTTGAGCTGTTTCTCAGACTCTCCCCCATCTACTCCAACCTTTCCTGAAGGGGGAAACCCTGTGCTGTATGAAGAGGAGGACAACAAGGTGAAACTTCTGTCTTCAGTTCCTGTCAAACCATTCACAGTATTTATATTCATTGCTTTGTTTTACTAGGTATCAGCTCAGAACATACAGATGAGGAAGAAATTTTTGTTGCACTTTATTTTATAGTACAAGCACTTACAGTGTACTTACAAAAATGATGGTGACTAAATGTACTATGGGTTAGGTTTAGGGCCAGTTCCTAGTTATTACACAGTTAGGCAGTAGGTACTTGTGAAATGTGTAAGTAAAGTGAAAAGTAAAGTGCTACCGCCGGGTCTGAAATTTCTGTAGTACTGTGAATATACAACAGAAAACTCCAAAATAATTATTTTATTGTTTACTCACCCTCATGTCATGTCAAACCTGTATTCCACTTCAGCAGAACACAGAAGAAGATATTTTGCGAAACACTAGTATCGGCACCCATTCCATTTCATAGTGTGGACACAAGGTACAATGGAAGTCAGTGGGTGCCTGTAACTAGTTTTGCAAAATATCTTCTTTTGTGGAACATACAGGGTTAAAATGACATAAGGGTGAACAAATTATGACATCATTTTTATTTTTGGGTAAAATACCCCCTTAAATGTTTTTAAAAAGTAATGAATAATGCTATCCGTCCTCTTTATTTTGTTTGTTTTGTGTTTTCTATTTTTTGCCCAATAAATCATCTTAAAATGTGAGCATAGAAAGATAAAGATATAGAGTTGTTACCATTATGGGTCAAATCTTTAAATGGGTGCTGAATTATTTACAATATTATCATATGTGTAATTAAAATGATATCAATATTCAAAGTTTTTGATATCACGGTTGTTGCTACGTTATAATGATGCATACAATATAATGATGTAAACATTTCAGCCTAGTTTTACTTTTGTTTTGTTTGTTTCAATGTAGAGCATTCAAGATGAGCCGATTCATATTCTTAATGTCGCCATAAAGACAGACAGTGATATTGAAGACGATGGGTTGGCGGCCATGTTCCGTGAGTTCACCCAGTCTAAGGTGAAACATGTTTTATGAAATAAATGGTTATGTTTTCTACAAGTATTTTAACAAGATTATTTTTTATTTTATGTTGTGTTATGGTGTTATTTTATGTTATGTTATGGTGTTATTTTATAAATATTCTGTTATTGTGTTCCTCAGAAATCTCTGCTGTTTGAGCACGGTATCCGGAGGCTTACTTTCCTGGTCGCTCAAAAGGTATATTTAAAAACATGACATTGAATCATGTTTCTGCTTTCTCACTGCACCTTTCCTCAAATGAGTGGTAACTAAATAATCTGCAGTTTAACCTTAATCTAAATAAACATGTTATGAATGATCTCAAATCTGGCCTGCCCACTGCATGTTTGTCTGTCTCCTTTTCCTTTGCTCCCGACTGCATTATTAACAGGATTTCAGGAAGCAGATCAACTGTGAGGTGGACCAGAGGTTCCATGTAAGTAGTTGCAAAAGGGGATTAAGACGTGGCTCTGTTCCAAAACCTAGAGGATATACCTTGCTGTTTACTGTCTACATGTTTAACCTTTAACACAGCACCCTAGCCAAAATCAAACATGAATTGGAGGGTCTTAAATTGATAAAAAATAAGGCATGTCTGCTAAAAAATTTATTTACTGCTCATTAACTCATATTTATGTGATCATATGTGATTATTCCGCACATTAACCCACCAAAATGATCTTGTTACACAAAATTTCAGAAGTAAAAAAACTTACTCTTGTGATAGTGAATATTTCAATGTTTTCTTCAGTTTTGGTCTTTTAATTAAAACATGCACATCCCTAACATCAGTAACATTTAATTTTGTTTAAACAGTCTGTTTGCATTTCCTATTAAAAAGTTGCTGACCTGGCATTTTAGTTACTCTGTAAAGATTTTTTTTTCTCCAATTTTTTTGCTTAATTTGCTCCTTGCTCGTTTTTAATTCAATTGAAATGTTCGCCTTTTTTTTGCATTTTGCAATTGCCTTATCAACAGAGAATACATGTGTTGCTGTTGTAGAATTTGCTAATTGTTTTTGCTGGCTACCGTTTATAGCGTTTGCATTGACAGTGCACCTATGATGCCAATAAATGCTGTCTATATACCCAACTCCCTAGGTCTTGGAACAGACGCATTAAAATGTCTCTTAAGTGGCTTGGTCTTTACAAATGATCTGTTTTAATTCTAGAAGTTTATTAGGTCTAAATACTTTTGTGCTATATTATTAATATAGGTGCTGGAGTCAATTGACGTGTTGACATGGACAGAATACAGTGTTATTTCACAGTTTCACTTTAATGTCTTTTTTATTTCACAGAGAGAATTCCCCAAATTTTTCACTTTCCGGGCTCGAGACAAGGTGAGTTATGGTTTACAAAAGTCTTGCAATGACAGACACAAAAGACCATAATACATTTAAAAGTCTTCATTAAATTCATCAGCAGTTTTTTGGGAAAAAAAGGAACAAAAGGGAAATGGGAAGGAGAAAAGGAGGAAGCGGTTATAATTTTGTTTCTTGTCTTGGCTGTAGAAGTCAGTCCATCATGATCAATAGCGTTTCTCTGTCTTCTATCAGCCCTGATAATTTGCTAAAATGGTTTCAGCAAAGCTCATTACATTAATGAACTTTTTAATTATTTGTCTCATTTGAGAGGGATGACATCCATTAGCAGCTGTGATTACCTACATTTACTAAATCCAGCCTGCTATTACACTATAGCTCACGGGCACTTTCTCTTCCTGTAGACTCACTTTCTCAAAATTTCAAACGACCAATTTCTCCCCATTCATATTTTCTATTTTATTCATCCTCTTTTTGTTGAAACATGACCTCATCTTTGCCTAAATGTGTATGTGGTCCCAGTGAACACAGAATATCTCCATATCAGAATGTGTCTTTTTGCTTTTTGTTGGTTCGGTTTGGGGCTACTTTTGTTGCAGAAATGACTCGCTTTGCTGTAACACACTTTTACCCTGAGTTGCAGGGTTTTTTTAGATCTTCAGTTTACCACATCATTTGTGCAAAGTTTTTGTTTAAACCTTGCGTAAATGTGTACAAATCATGTTTTTCTAGTTTGAGGAGGACCGTATCTACAGGCACTTGGAGCCTGCACTGGCTTTCCAGCTAGAGCTTAACCGCATGCGTAACTTTGCTTTGACGGCCATCCCCTGCGCCAACCATAAAATGCACCTGTACCTGGGAGCTGCCCGTGTAGAAGTGGGCACGGAGGTCACAGACTACCGCTTTTTTGTGCGGGCCATCATCCGCCACTCAGACTTGGTCACCAAGGTAGTAGCTTCTGCATGGTCTAAAGTGATCACATCCATATATCTAGTATGAAATGTGACAATGTGTGGTTCTCCGCTGTGTAGGAGGCATCATTTGAGTACCTGCATAATGAGGCAGAACGTTTGCTGCTGGAGGCCATGGATGAGCTGGAGGTGGCCTTTAATAACACCACAGTGCGCACCGACTGCAATCACATCTTCCTCAATTTTGTTCCCACAGTCATCATGGACCCCTCTAAGGTTAGGCACACACACAGCCGGTCATCAATGTTAGTCACGTTAGAGTCAGTCTGAGCCTGTCTCAAGTTGGTCTGAAGTCTATTGAAGTCCAGTCGTGGCACTGTGAAAATGCCACAAATGTAAAAATATGTTTTCTACATGTTTTTTGATGTTCTGAGTAGTTTTTACTTTGTTGCTATTTGCTAGGGTCTTTTGGGTCACAAGAGCAACTTACAGTTAACTTACTTATAGTCGGCACATTCGTGGGATTATGTTTTAAACACTGAAACTTTAGAAACTTAATTTAGTTTATTCAGCATTTTATGCATTACATTATTGTATATATCTGCCAAATGCATGCATTTTAAACCTTTACATTCTTGTCAGATCGAGGAATCCGTGCGTTCCATGGTCATGCGCTACGGCAGTCGTCTGTGGAAGCTACGTGTGCTCCAGGCCGAGCTGAAAATCAACATTCGGCTGACACCCACTGGAAAACAGATACCCATCCGCCTCTTCCTGACAAACGAAAGTGGCTACTACCTGGACATCAGCCTGTACAAGGAGGTCACAGACTCCCGTACAGGACAGGTGGGGCACAAAGATCGACAGGTGGGGCTCACGTGTCTCTCTTTTAAGACACACACTCACATACATTCACGTACAGTACAGTTGTGTGAAAGTCATCGTTACAATAAGTCTGTTGTATTGATAAAGGATAAACAAATTAAGAAATACCAGTTGAACAACTAGTTATTTTAAAATGAGCATTATTATTTTAAGTAATGGTCGACTGATTCATCAACAAAGCCAGTGTTTTAAATTAATGCATCAGGTATCCAAAAATGTATAAGCACAAGCTTGTTTAAATCAAGTGATCTGCGGCAAGCAATTATATTAACTTGATGTAAAACTGGTGTAAAATTATGTACTGTGGAGTCACAAATGTTTCATGACGGTCAAACAATTAGACTGCCGCAGATTATCTACAGTACATAAAAAGGCCAACTTTATATACAAAGCCTAATATTTCATGAAAAAAAGCATATTGGTAGACGACTGCTTTTGAATGCTGACTTCTGCAATGTGGCATTGCTTTTGTCACCTTCTGGTTTTGTTTGTCAGTGACGTACCAACATTTCTGTCAGAGTTTTCTATAATAATTGCATCAATAAATAGAATTTGTAACTGCTGTTTACCAAATCACCTTTTTTCATTGTGACATCAACTATTAATTCTATATTATCATCTGTCTACTGTTTTTTTTTTTTGTCATGATGGGGGATATTTCATCTATTTTTGCTTATTTGTTTTTCTTTTCTTCTGCATGACTCTCTCTATTTCTCTCGCTTTCTCTTTCTCATCAGATTATGTTCCAGGCATATGGAGATAAGCAGGGTCCTCTGCATGGTATGCTCATCAACACACCCTACGTCACTAAAGACCTCCTGCAGTCTAAACGCTTCCAGGCCCAGAGCCTCGGCACCACCTACGTTTATGACTTCCCAGAGATGTTCCGTCAGGTATTGTCCTGAAATCAGTAGTTTAGCTGTGGGAATGTTTTCACAAAAATCAGTAATAATTTGAAATAAAATAACAATTAATTGTTGAACAGAAATATTTGTGCATTGATTCCAAACCGCTTAAGAAAGCAGTCACATGTAGTCTTTTGAAAACTTATTTCTTAAAGCTGATTGATTTTGGTGCCCATCTTTCTCAAGGCCTTGAGGAAACTGTGGCAGTCAATAGACGCACATGCCAACCTGCCCAAATGTCCTCTGCCATCTGAGCTGCTCACCTTCACTGAACTGGTTCTGGATTCTCAGGGTCAGCTGGTGCAGATGAACCGTCTACCTGGAGGAAATGAAGTTAGTTCATGCCACTTCCAAGAGGTTTTTACAAATCGGCACAAGTAGTACATTAAGTAAACACTAGGGGTCTCTCTGTTGCTTTTTAACTGTTGTTTTATTAGAATTGTAAAGTATTTTGTTTCAGGTGTTATTATACCTTGATTTGAATGGAAATAAACATTTACCACTAGTAGTTAAAATATGCCTTGCTATTATTTGGCCAGCATTGGTCAATAACCACATGCAAACGAAAATGTGTTCCTCCTGTTTGTTGGTTTATTGTATTGTGTAGAATATATGTTTTTGTATCTGTATCAATATTTTACAGAGAAATTAAAATTCTCTCATAATTTACTTATGCCATCCTAGGTGTATATGACTTAGTTTATTTAGCTAAACACAATTGAGTTATATTGAATAATATCCTGGTGCGAAATAATTCAATTGCTCCGTAAGACTCCACAAAGGTTATTGTTCTCTGAAGTGAAACCATACATTTGAAGAGACAACAATTACTATTTTGAGTTTGTTTAGCTGTCGCTAGGTCAAATATAAATAAAGTTAAAATATGGCATCATGTCGACTCTCGTTGGTTCTCAATTGTCTTGTGACTAGTTATCATGTGTTTTCATAAAACACTTGCTAAGCTGTTTGTATATTGTTCCTGCATTTCTACATGACGTAACAATCGCTAAATAAGCTCAAAATATTAAGTGTTTTCAATAACAATTGTATCTTTTTGCGTAAGATTATTAATACATTTATTTTAGCTTTTATTAAAAATTATAGGTGTATGTGCATTTTGGAGTTTTAAAAATTGGCCACATTCAATGCTATTACATTACATATCATATACAATTATAATGGAATGAAAGTAAATAAGTACCAAAATTATTTTTGAGTAAACTATTTATTAAAAAAACATAGAGGTCAACCATTCTTTAACACTCAATGTTATTTGTTTGTGTTTGACCTTTTAGATTGGCATGGTTGCATGGCGGATGACTCTCAGAACCCCAGAATACCCGGCTGGTCGTGAGATTATCGTGATCAGCAATGACATCACATACAAGATAGGGTCCTTTGGGCCCCAGGAAGATGTTCTTTTCCAGGAGGCTTCAGAGATGGCAAGAGAAAGTGGCATCCCACGAATCTACATCGCTGCCAACAGTGGAGCCCGGATTGGCCTGGCAGAAGAAATCAGACACATGTTCCATGTCGCCTGGCAGGACACAGCAGACCCATACAAGGTTTGGAAAAGCTCCAGGGGAGGGGATCAGTGATCATTACTATGGTGTTTGTTTGCAGAAATGTGTAAATCCCAATGTTTGGCTGTTGAATTGTAGGGCTTTAAGTACCTGTACCTCACACCCCAAGACTATAAAAAGGTTTCAGCTCTGAACTCTGTGCATTGTGAGCATGTGGAGGATGAGGGAGAATCTAGGTGAGTTAAGACTAACTTGTTACATTGCTCTTCGGGATATTTGTTTCTGATGTATTAAACGTGGCATTCGGCTATTAAATATTATAGCAATGTAATTGTAAGTTCTTTCTAAAGAAACATCCACATCTGTCTTTGCAGGTATAAGATCACTGACATCATTGGTAAAGAGGAGGGGCTTGGTGTGGAGAACTTGAGAGGATCTGGCATGATCGCAGGAGAATCATCACTAGCATACGAGAACGTTATCACCATGAACCTGGTACATTAACCAAATGCGTGCACTTGTTACAAACCACTTGTTTTTTGGCAAAACAAAACATAGGACTGCATTTCTAATGAATACATGCAGACAAGCACTTAAGCAATAACGTGATACAGAGTTTATAAGTCTGTGTGTATTTGGTTCTTAGGTGACGTGCAGGGCCATTGGAATTGGCGCTTACCTAGTAAGACTCGGTCAGAGAACCATACAGGTGGAGAACTCCCACATTATCCTGACTGGAGCTGGAGCTCTCAATAAGGTTAGCAACTACACAGCAACAAACACGTTTTTCACATGTTGCATCTTCATTGTTAGATACCTACTGAGTGTTGTTGTGGAAATATGCAGGAAATGTATTACAGGCTTAAGTTTGCAATGGTTGCTTTTCAAACAAGAGATGTAGAAATCATAAGGGTGTGAGAGGGGTGGGCTCATCAAAATTTGGAAAGTTTATTTTAGGTATAATTTTAGATATATCATGGATATATATGTGGAAGATGTTATAGTGTTTTCTAGTTATCTGTTCCGATTGTAAAGAATCCGACATGTATTAACTGTATTAACTGACATGTAATAACAAAATTTTAATTTGCTTAGTCTGTGCTCTCTGTTTTGATTTTCAAAGGTCTTCTCCATTGTTTAGCTGCTGCTAATAAAGATGGTGAATGTGCATAAATTACCTACTCACACTGCTAATAAGGGCATTTTAATTGGCCTCTTTTTTTAATTGCATAAAGTAATTTGATTGGGCCGAAGCAGGAATTGTGACAGGCTAGCATGAACTCCTAAAGTCTTGTGTGCACTCGGCTATGACCCAAATAAATGAACCCGTAATTCATGCAATTACCACAAATGCATTACAATATGACTTTTATGAATCACACAGTTTCTTTCTTTACTGGTGATAGGGATTGGATTTGGTTGGATGTGCATTCAAGCGTGTGTTTTTAAGCTTTTGTAATTTTGATTTGAAGGTGTTTAAAGACCTCTTTGCTCTCCCAAAAGTTTTGGCATTTCGTTTGCAAACAAGAAATATGGTGATGTACTGTCACGTTATCTTCAGATGATCTTTTTTAAACTACAATTTCCGTACAAACAAACTCCACCCATCTTTATTGTATAAGCAGATGTTCACCTTCACCTTAACAAAAACATTTGTTTTTATTAATTTGTTATTTTTTAAGAAATTATTATCAAATTACTGATTGCAACTGTGACGCATCAGAGGAGAAATTACCCTCCAAGTGAGCCTGAGCCCCAATATCGTAACTATTGATATTCAATCTACCAATGTTAACAATTTTTCTATCAAACCAATTCCACTACTATATATCAGATTGGTGCATCCCTTTTTACCAATGACCATAATCTGCCCAAAAATATTTAGTGACATTTGGTATCTTCCCATCTGTAAAAACAAAATTATTTACTTTTTATATATTTAATTATGATAAGCTAAATGTTTTGTTATGGTGTGGAATATGGTTGATTATAATTAGCTATATATTACAAGCAACTTACGTCTAGAACTCGTTTAGATTGCCAAGTACAGTAAACGTGTATGTGTGTGTTTCTCTGTATATAATTCACCCCTCAGTGACTGCCACCCAGCCCCCGCGCGACACTGTCTCCCGTCATGATGATGCAGCTCCTCCAGGAATAATAGAAAGAGAAGCGTGAAGTTGTTATTTGCATAGAAATAGGCTGAAGCCTGGGGCTGAGACTGGAGGGACACCCATATCATTCCTCTGAGAACAGAATGAGCGCTTCTGCTTCGACGTATCTCTTTCACTCGCTTTCTCTATCAGTTTCTCTCTCCTCTGCAGCAGTACGAAGCAGGTTACTGGATATGCATATGTCTTTATAATGCAATATCAGGTTGTGACGCATATTTCAGGGATGCATTTTGGTTTGTTGCATTCGTTTTTCTGTGGAACAAAAGGCATGTCAGATCTATCCTTAACTGTGAATGTCCATTGTAATCCTTTTACTGTGTTGATTAGTGCAGAACGGAGTGATCGGTTCTTTTACAAGTAACATAGATGAGTACTGCAAATCAAATATTCTTGAAATCCACTGTTTTAAAGTTTAATTGTGAACACGTGAATAAGTGTTGCCACCAAATGTGCGTCTATTCCTCGCATTTATACAATTTGATAAAAAACAGATGATGTAATTGTAACACATTAGAACACATACCATGCTTCCTGTTCTATGATGTAACCTACCCAAGTCTTAAGTCAAAGGAAGTGACATCACTTGGTATAACTCTGGTTTATATTGTTGCTTGTTCTGTCCAAGACCAGCCTACAGAAGGCTCTTTCACGCTTGCATTAGGATACCTCTCCTACAAAGCGTTGGAACAAAGCTGGAATCTGTTTTAGTAAAAAGTTAACAAAAATATATTTTTGAGGAAGCACATGAAAGATGATTGTTAAAATTAGTCTCCTTATCTTACGCTATAGCTTATAATAATTATTTGACTACAGTCATTGTTGCAGCTTGTTTACATGTAATCAAACAAACATCAACAAAGATTAGAACAACCCCATGAACCCACATGAAGTTGACCTTATAGTGGCCAGCTCATGGGCATGCTGTTTGAGGCTGTGAGACTACATTCATTTTTACAGTGTGGTCATTCATTTCTTTCTCATATCTTCACAGGTTCTGGGCCGTGAGGTGTACACATCCAATAACCAGCTGGGCGGAGTACAAATCATGCACAACAATGGCATCACACACACAACGGTGTGTGATGATTTCGAGGGAGTGTTTACATTACTGCAATGGCTGTCTTACATGCCAAAGGTATGCAGAATCCAATGCGTGTGAAAAGGTTTTGTGGTTGAAATTAAATCTTGTCGCCTGTAGTAGACTTCTTTGTTGCTCAGATGACTGAACACTATATTCAGACTCCCATTGCGTCTTTCTTTTAGAATACATCAAGTCCTGTGCCTCTTCTACCTGCTAAAGATCCCATTGACCGGCTGGTGGAGTTTGTCCCTACCAAGGCACCTTATGACCCACGCTGGATGCTGGCAGGACGACCAAGTCAAAGTAAGTGCATACAACACTCCACACTTAAATCAGTGTTTCTGCCTTACTACATCCTACTGTATTTGGACAGAATCTATGGCATGTTGTTGATCCTTTATAGTTCCTTTATAGTTTCCTAGTGGATATTTTGTGAAAGCAGATATAATATCTGTACAGTAGATTATAAATGGCATGGGTTTTGGAACTCATGGGTTTTTGGAACTTATTTTGTATAATGTGGCTTGGTAGGAGCTGTTGATACCGCCAGCAAAGATATATTGTGTTTTGTGTATTAATTGTGTGAGGGATGTGTTGTTAGGAGGGGGAAGGATAAGGTAATGGATGATTGTGGTCGTTGGGTTTATGTTTGAGGCGCAGCTCTTGGTCTCTCCTCTCAGTGATAAGACCGGAATATACGGAATGTTTTTTTTACATCTGAGACAAATTACACATCACTGTAATTGCCACAGCGAGGTAGAGAGATATCGAGAGTAGGGTGGCAGGAGAAGGAATCTTTGTCTTAGGACAAGTATTACAGTGTAATTGAATGGTAACCTCTCTCTGAAGCAAGCAAATTCTCTGTCTCGTCTCAGAATATCTCTGATGAAGATAAGGTGTTTATATGGGTGTCTTTCTTTGTGTTCCTCCACACAGACACTAAGGGTGCGTGGGTGAGTGGGTTCTTTGATAATGGCTCTTTTCTGGAGATCATGCAGCCATGGGCCCAGAGTGTAGTCGTGGGTCGAGCCAGGTAAGAACCCTATATCCTCAATACTGTTAGAATCACCCTAACCATTGGGTTTTCATGTTTATCGTGAAATGTGGAAAAATCTCAAACTTTGTCTCTTTTTTATTTTTAAATACAAACTACAGTGTATTTTCTAGTGATAGAAAAGACAAATCACAACAGTATGAGTGTAAAATATTTATCTTGCCCCTCTGACCTTGGGATGACCTCTGACCTCAATGCCTAAAGGTCAGCAGTTGTCAATAGAAAAGATTCTGCTCTGATAAATGCATGTTAAAAGCTGTAGTAGGGCACATTTGTTTTACATCAGTCTCCATTCTCTTTCACATGTTTGGTCATAATAGATTCACAAATTTTTTATTTTGTTAAAAAAACATATCATTTAAATGTTGTATAGACTTTAAATTTGAAATTGCATTTACATTTAGGCATTTAGCTGACACTTTTATCCAAAGCGACTTACAAATATTAGGAGACCATCAGAGGCAACAATAGTACGAAGAAGTGCTTTCCTAAGTTTACAATGTTAGATAAAACTGGATTATACTGGAATATAATTAAGTTTTACATTTCATTTAGCCTAAATTACTTTCCAGTTTATTTTTTGTTTTTATATTTTTTTTTTAATTGTTTACTGTAATCAAGATTATGACTTTTTTTCATTTTATTCCAGGATTATTCATTCATATCCACACTCTTTGCCGTTTATTTTAAAGTCTATTTTTAAGTGTTAAGTGTTAAATGCAGCTCTGTGTTACAAACATATTTTATGAATCAAAGGTTGGGCGGGATACCAACTGGAGTTGTTGCAGTGGAAACCCGATCAGTGGAGCTGTCTATTCCAGCAGATCCTGCTAATTTAGATTCAGAAGCCAAGGTGAGTACAGATAGTCTGTATCTGACTGTTTCTCTCACATGTTCTCTCTGAGGATAATAATCTAGTGCTTGTGCTGTGTGTACTGTAGATCATCCAGCAGGCAGGACAGGTGTGGTTCCCCGACTCTGCGTTTAAGACAGCACAGGCTATTAAAGACTTCAACAGAGAGGGTCTTCCACTCATGGTTTTTGCCAACTGGAGGGGCTTCTCTGGAGGAATGAAAGGTCATTGATACAGAATGGGAACTGGGTTTGGGTTTAAGAACCTATGGTTTGGTTATCTGTGATGGTATCTAACACCTCATCTCTTGTGATTGCAGACATGTATGATCAAGTGCTGAAGTTTGGAGCATATATAGTGGATGGGCTGAGAGAGTACAGACAGCCAGTGTTGGTTTACATCCCACCACAGGCAGAACTCAGGGGAGGATCCTGGGTTGTGATAGACCCCACTATTAACCCTCGTCATATGGAGATGTATGCAGACAAGGACAGCCGGTAAGAGGACCAAGATGAAACTAAAACGTCTTCACATGCAGAGCTGGATACATGGGCAAAACATTCTTACATTTACATTTAGCAGATGCTTTTATCCAAAGCGACTTACAAGTTACCAGTGGCACACTGGGAGCAATTAGGGGTGAGGTGTCTTGCTCAAGGGCACCTCAGTTGTTTCCTGCTGGTACTGGGAATCGAATCAGCAACTTTCTGGTTGCAAGTCCAACTCTCTAACCTCTAATAACTCTCTTAATATATTTTTCTTTTAATATGTACAATTTGCATTAAAAGCTACATAAGTGTGTTTCTTGGCAATGATAGTTGCCACAGAAGATTACAATTCAGCACAAAATCTATAACAGGCCCTTGTAGTATAGTATGAGATTGTATTGTTTAATAGTGAAGGGAGATTCATTGATCTAGTGTGTAATCTGCAGTGGTGGAGTTCTGGAGCCCGAAGGCACAGTTGAGATCAAGTTTCGTAAGAAAGATCTGGTGAAGACCATGAGGCGAGTGGACCCAGTGTACTCGGGACTGGCCGAAAGACTGGGTAAGTTTATTTTTTTTGTTGATATTATAGGCGTAAACATCAAGTAGTAGAACTCAGTGATATATCAAGTGATTTATTTTTTTTTATTTAGCCTGTTAAGTTTACTAAAGATGTACTAGTTTGTGACTCTTTTTCAATAACATGATATTTTAATTGACATATCCTTAGCAAAACTGGCACTAAATTTTGGTTCATCTTTCAAACCGATTCCAAACACTCATTCTGTAATATTGCATCATTTGCATCATCACTTTCACTTGTAAAACAGTTAAAAAGTATAAAATAATGTAACAATTATCATTATTTTAACTAGATTTTTGCATTTTCTGATTGTTTGCGAACTTCCCTAGACCCCTCTGTCCACTGAAATGTTCTCTTCTCATTTGATGTGTATGGGTGCTGTATTAACGCACCTAACGCTACCTTCTGCTGATTGTGTCGACCCTCTTTCTCCTCCTCCCCGAGGAGACGTGTCAATCACAGGGTTTCAGATCTATCAGACCCCACTGCTGTTACACGCCTCCCTCA
The DNA here is from genome assembly GCA_019155185.1 of Beaufortia kweichowensis. Taxonomy (NCBI): domain Eukaryota; kingdom Metazoa; phylum Chordata; class Actinopteri; order Cypriniformes; family Gastromyzontidae; genus Beaufortia; species Beaufortia kweichowensis. The sequence goes on along the minus strand of CM032795.1, from coordinate 5,446,029 downwards.
ATCGATTACACCCTCAGCAGTCACTAAAGAGAAGCGTGCCAATAGAGTGGCCTGCGGTATCGCAGGCGGCTGTACTGAATGATTGCTTTTGACGTGATCGATCTCAGTAAGACAGCCACAGGGCTGATGGAAGATCCTGGAGAGATGCTCGGTTGGAGTGCATATTATATCTTTTGATTTGAAGCCGTATGCTTAACCTAAAAACTGTCACAGCAGAACTTGAGTATACACATGAAAATGTTAACTACATTTTTTTTTTTCATTTTTAGATATTAGATATTTTTTCAAACATTTTTACGTCTTTAAAAACTAATTTTCATTTTAGGTATTTTTTTAAATTACAGTAACGTTTTTAAAAAAGATTTTTGTTTGTTTATTGTTTATAAAATTTGTCAAATATTTCATCTCGAGTCTTATGCCTTTCCGTCAATTTTTAGTTTGTCATGATTAGATTAAAATTCAACTATAAAATATTAAAGTGAATAGGGAAATAACATGGGTGTTCCTCCAGAGGAACGGTGACAGTTAACAAGTTAAATGTCTAAAATTAGTTTTGTGGACAAAAATGTAATGTGCAAACATATTAGCTTCTTTTATTACAAAACTAAAGTTGTAGTTAATAAAAATGTTTTTGAAATGGATGACTGGATAATAAGGAAAAAACAGCCAATAAGAGCCCAGAATAGAACTCCTATACTACTTCATACTGGTTAAAAGCATACCTGAGTGAGTCTTGAAGGAATTGCCTGATAAAATGACAAGACAACATTTGTGCAAATTATAAGTAAAGCGTGACTTCACTAAAGATGTGTGTATGTGTGTAAGAATGTAACGTTTTGTTTTATTTTGGAATTGTTTAGTCAGACACAAAGGAGCTATTTTGTGCTATACTGATTATATTGAACGCATTATATTTTTAACAGGTTATTCAGATTAGTTCATTTCTGTTAATATTCAGGCACGCCAGAGTTGACTGTGAGCGAACGTAAGGAGCTGGAGAGTAAACTGAAAGAAAGAGAAGAGTTTCTACTGCCCATTTATCATCAGGTGGCTGTCCAGTTTGCTGATCTTCATGACACACCAGGCCGCATGCAGGAGAAAGGAGTCATCACTGTGAGTATTCAACACTGCTGTAATCAACACGTCTGATTCATCATTGTATTGTTTGTGTGCTAGTATCAGATGGTAATACCACAGCACAGTTTTTTGTGCATGGCAGCAAGCTAAAGTTTCTATCGTTCAGATGGTAAAAGTAGAGTTTCTTTTAGTTTAATAATGGGCAGTGTAAATAAACTTGCATGTTTGTTGATTTTTGTCAGTACAAAACTGAAGCTAATACGCTAAATATTAAGTGCTGATTCAAGTCTTGTTTGTGCTTAATGCATTTTAATTGGCCAGATTAGAGCCGCCTCCAATAATAAAGAGAGTATTACATGATAAGTTAGTGGCACATACAGAAATTTAAGTTTGATAGTCATCACTTCAGTCTACTAAGACAACAGTGTGTTACATAATCCTTAAGAAATTTAATTTTAAGGTGTTAAATTGGGTCTGTTAATGCTCTAAGCCAGGGTTTTCCAAACTGGGGTTCGCGAACCCCTGGTGGTTTACAAGGGATTTGCAAGGGGTTCGTGAGCTGAGTTAAAAAACAATTAATTAAAATTAAATCATACAATATTAACAAATCATTTTATGGAAAATTTTTAAATGTAAAGGTTTACCAACAAAAATATATTTTTTTTAATCTGCATCTTATATGACCATTACACAAAACTGTCAGAAAAATGAGAACTAATTCAAAATGAACAGATACGTTTTATGTACCAATTAAAGAAAATGACCAAATAAAGGGTCCCATAACCAAATGTAATTCCATATACATTTACTATACATTTACTATGTAAAATACCACTGATAAAAACTTTGAAACAAATGAAAAATGTTTTTAAAGTTACACATGCAAATGTGCTGAAATTATTAAAATATTTCTCAGGGGGTACTTCAAGTAAAACATTTAGGCCAAGGGGGTTCAGCTAACAAAAAAGTTTGCATTTGCACTTGTTATCTTTCATGAACACATTCTGATTCAAAGGCTTCTCCCTAAATGCTTAAAATTAGTTTTGTAGACATATCTAGTTCGTCAGACATCACATTCATTACACAAATTTCTTTAAAACACAAAAAATGTAATTATATTTTGTTTGAAAAGTACAAGTACCCAGTAAGTACTAGTAACTTCCTCAAAACTGATACATTTTTGGTCATCATTTTTGATTTGTGCATTTAGAAGTTTAGAAATTAGATTTTAAATGTTCACAATTCTCAACCTGTATGACAAGTAGTATATTTGGCATAACTATATGACAAATAATTTATCTGAAAAATAACTTAAAGGTAAGCTGTTTGTGTGTGTTTAGGATGTCTTGGAGTGGCAGACTTCTCGTCAGTTCTTCTACTGGCGTTTGCGACGGTTACTGCTAGAGGACACAGTGAAGAGGAAAATCCAGTGTGCTAACAGCGAGCTGACGGACGGCCAGGTTCTAGCCATGCTGCGGCGCTGGTTTGTGGAAGCAGAGGGTGCTGTGAAAGTATGTTAGGGAAAACCATCTCCAAACTTTCTTGAACATTTTGTTACCTTAGAGCTAAAGTATGTGATTTCTGCTTCACTGACAGTACCAAATGTTGGTTACCTAAACACTTCTCCTGCAATATTTTAACATTACTAATTATTAATCACTTTACCTCTAATAAGCCACAATTTGTTGATTTCTGGTGAGAATATTTTAATGGCTGCTACTATAACAGGTTAAGGTCTTCCTTTCCTTCTGAAGTTGCGTGTGGTCCACAGAATAAATGAACAGTAGAAATGATCAGTCTCGCGGAGGACAGACAAGGCCTTCACCAATCATCACAGCACACAGGTCCTGCCTGGAGCAGTGCCAAGCCCCCGGGGCAGGCTAAAGTATCTGTGGAAGACAGTGTCTGGACCACTAATACATTACTCCAATCAGAGAGAGCTATCTTAAGCTACAATTAATCTCCACCCTGGCACGCACAGATAGGAGAGCAACACGCTGTTTCTTAATTAAAAGCAAACGGATTAAAAATGATTAATATGGGGCATTAAATGTTCTTGCCGACTACAAGTGCTTGCGGTTTTTAGAAGCGCGGTAGCCCATTAACGCCTCGACAAATCTTCACAAGCACAAGTCCGGCTTTGTTTCAGATCAGCCTGATGTTATCAGCCTAAGTCTAAATGAATAGCTGTTGAGTCGCATTGTGATTTGGTTTTCAAATAGAAACGTTTTCAGAAAGTTTCTTTGGAAGGATGCCTTAAGCAAGTTTGTATAAATTCAAAGTGTATTTGTTTATTTTTTTGTTTATTTTATACTTTGTTTGTTCTTCTGTCTTTTTCAGGCATATATGTGGGACAGTAATGAGGAGGTTGTAGAGTGGTTGGAGAAACAGTTGGCAGAAGAAGAGGGTGCCAGGTCTGTCATCGATGAGAACATCAAATATATCCGCAGGGACCACATTCTCAAACAGATCCGCAGGTACTGTATCATCCAGCAGTAATAGATTCATAAACCATGTCTATCTGTACATGTTTATTACACAGCTACTAAACAAACAAATAAATTAATTGCAATATTGTTTTTAGTTAATGAAGTTTTGAATTGGTTCATTTGTAAAGACTGCAACGAGACAGAACACAATCGCAGTTAAGTGGCAAACTACTTTCCAGGTTGAGTAGTCACAGTGTTGCCATGGGAAACGGTTATTATTTAGGGTGAATTCTAAACTGCGTTTTTCTGTGCTTTGAAGGGCACTTCGGTAGGGGGCACCGTGCGAAAATAAAAATTTTTTAATGCTTCATTAGCCAAGTGTATTTTAAATGGCCACATAGTGAGACAATTGCACTGGTCCATCTAGAGTTGAAACATCTGCTCTTCGTAGTGAGTAGGACATGCTCTGATTTGTATCCAGTATGCATTTAGTTGTGTAGGGGTGAAAATATTTGCTTGATTTTACTGGATAGTCTGGTGCATCACGAAGTCTTGATCTTGGTCACAAGTTGGAACAGTGATAAAATTTGTGTATGATACATACACTGCCGGTCAAATGATTATTGTTAATTACATTCTTTTTTTGAATGTTTTTTTAGATTTTAAAATAATAGTCAACTCTACTTTATTGAACAATATGGAATAACAGACGTAACTGGTTTACCTTTACCTAGAATTTGAAAGAAAAAGTATTCTTGACATTTTATGAACCTAAAGTATCACACTGATACATACAAGTATGATACATGCTTTGAAGACATTAAAAGACTTCCCGTATATTGTCACTGTCTGGCGGAAACCTATCTCCAAAATAGCTACTTTTCAGGAAATGAAGAAAAAAAAAATATTATTATTTAAAAAATAATTACATAATGTGTTGTTAAAGTTCACAAGCACTTTTCATTTGCTTAAATATTTGTAAAAATATTTTTTTTTAAATTTCTGTTGACCTGTATAAAAAAAACTTGACCTGTCATATAAAATTAGCGGAAAATTAAAAAAAACAGAAGTTGACAAATAAGTTATTTTGTAGATTTTTGTGACCAACTGTTTACCTTTTTACACCTCTATACAACTAAGATTAAGTTTGTTAACACATTTTGACAATGTCTGCCGTTTATTTCTTTCTATCTCAGCCTGGTGCAAACTAACCCCGAGGTGGCCATGGACTCCATTGTTCACATGACCCAGCACATCTCCCCTACACAGCGTGCTGAGGTGGTCCGCATTCTGTCCACCATGGACGCCCCTGCCTCCTCATAGTGCACTATCTGCACAATCATATCAGGACTCACTCTTATTGTTATGAGAATAGATTAACTGGAAACTGAAATAGATGAGCCAACATGACAGTGCTGTGCTTAACTACACACTGCTGGCTATGACTCTGAATAGTTTCGACAGAAATATACGGTCTTAGTACTGTACCAAAAAAATTAGGAATGCACGTCAATCCGCACCTTTAGACACTAAAGTAAAAAAAAGTACTAGCATTTTTGTCATTTATATTGTTTGGCAATCTAATCAAGTGCACTTTGATAAGTAGGATAAATAGGTTAACAGAGACCAAAAGTTGTAGAAACAAAAAGAATCCCACAAAGAAAAAGCTACTGTTAGAAGTGTTTCTTTTTCCTACTATAACACTTTATAGGCAGTAGAGATAGAATGTTTAACAGTAATTTGTGTTTACAGCTTCATAACAACTTTTCAGCTCTAGGCATTTTCCTACAATAGACACATTAGGGATTTTCACAGTCGCAGAACATGCATTCTACATTTTTAACCACACACAAAACAGTGGGGCCTGCACAATGTTTACACTGAAAACAAACAATGTGAATAAACTGGATGGACAAAAAACAGTTTTATTGCTTAGTATTACTTTCCGCTTCACATGCAGATGGTCGATTGAACCGTATGACCGCATCACCTTGTTTCATCCTCTTGTGGCTTAACCAAATGTTAATTTTAAAACAAATGTGTATTCGCTGATATTGTGCTATTATAAATATGCTGTTTTTTAGCATAGATTATATCATGTTGAGTTGTTATAAGTAACTTATTAACCAAACAGATAAATCAAACTAGGTGCTCCACACTGTAGTTGGTACATTATTTTGTAAGAGCTGTAGAAACTTTTGTTTACCATAGACATTCTAGAATGACATACTGAAGTGTTACAGTTACCTAAAAAAAAATGAAAAAAAGGCAGTATGTCTTAAGAAGGTGAATAGACTAACATTTTCATTGCGTAACAATGGTTGCAGATGCTACTGGAACACCTTACGATTCCTCTCCAATGCTTAGCATTTCAGCTTGACACGATGAAAATTCATCCAGTCAGTGGTATCGTGACCCGTTTGTGATATCTGCTGTAACCCAAACGGGCAATAAATTGTATCATCTGTGTTCTAAACGTATACTGAACTGCTCAGAAGATGGTCTAAATTGATGATTTCCCGTTTACTGTGGCAACTGTTATTGCCTGGAAAATAATTGAATAAAATATCTAAATGATCTAACATGGTGTTGTATTCTTTAGGCACATTGATCATGATTAAATATTGCGAGTTATCGTGGCAAAAAAATCATTGGATTTTTGTGTCAAATACTTTGAACTGTGTAGACACTGACTCTCACAACTAGAACCTTCATCACCTGTTCACTTAACTATAAAAACATATCCTTCACATATCTTCATGAACCACTCGTTAACAAATTAACATTGCACACTGTTGTTAAGGGTGACATGAGGAAAGCTACAGTAAGTAATTTGTTCATGCAGAACAAAATTGTATGTTAAGTGTATGACAATCTTCCTTTACAACCAAATCTGGTTTCTGCCAACAGATAGTCAGGGCTTGTATTCATGCTCTTGAGAGAGCACATTTCCATTGATTTATCAATTTATCAATCACACTCTTTCTGACCTTTCTGTGTGCTGCACGGTCTACTTTCACATTACCCCTACCAACAAACACAGGGGCTAAAATAAATCAAAGAAATCAAATACTGAATTAAATTGACAGCTACAATGAAAGTGAAAGCTTAGGGTAAATAATTTGGGTTTTCCTGAGACACCAATGCGTTAATCAGAGGGGTGTAAAATGCACAATAGTTTCAATACTGAACTTTCATTTTATATAAAGACATAATAAAAGATGGAACTTTTAAATTTAATACAAACATCATTTACAGGTACTTTCAAAGCAACATTTAAAAATATTTTTTTAAAAATTAAACATGAAAAAGACTAGTCCAGGGTCTCTGAAGGTTTTTATCTGCAGCAGATGTGTGAGAACACTTCAGTTTATAAACTTGTGGTTGGCACACTGTGATTTGAACGTTGATGTCTGAATCAGTTTGCCATTACTGGACCGTTAGCAAACAGAGACCGATACAGCTCAGACCTGAAAACAGACAGAACAGAACAGAAAAGGTTAAAAGCAACCTTTCAACTCGATGACAACATTTACAGTCCACAGAAAAAAATATTTTACAATTTATACAAAAATACAATTTAATACAAAAATATTGCTGCTATGATGGGCAGTTTCTGCATGGTTTACTCAAGCGTAAATAGCCCAACCCCAAATCTCTGATATTCTGTCCCTAGATGCAGCATTTCATCCTCTGATGAAAATCTGAAAACTAAACCTGCTTCCACTAAAGGCCACAAATCCTAATAGATAAACTATGGCCCTCTTTAATGCAGAGAGCACAAAAGCACACATGCAAAAGCCTGAGATTGAGATGCTAATGTCCCAGAGGGCCAGAGCTGAGGCCAGACCAACAGACTCGTACTTAAATCCTCAATCCCTGTTAGAAATGCGACGCCAGTGTCCGGGATTACACCAGACAGCGATGATCACGCAATGCATACATATTCTGATTCCAACAGTACCTGCTGAGTGCATAGGGGTGAGGAGGGGTGCTCAGGATCAAAGGGGAACGCTGAGACCAAAACCCAGTCTCTTTCCCTCACCCCATCGGGGCTGAATGCATAGTGATTATCTCTTAAACCCCAGCAGGATTCGTATGCTGTGTTTCTGCTAGCTTGCCCTTGTGCGAGAGAGAAAGTGTGTGTGTGTACCGTCCCGCTATATCAGCATTAACATTCATGGGGCCAGTGGTGCGTGTCGAGGCTATAGAACTGCTGTTGAGATACGGCAGTGGGGTTGTGTAAGCAATGTTTGTGTGTACGAATGTATCGTGCTGTATGAGAAAAAGGTCACCTAGAATTTCTCTCCTGCAAAGGTCAGCGGTCCCTCTCTGATGCCATTGACATACATCATTATTACTGTGGTGCACCTATTGTTATGTAAATAAGACTGGGACAGTATTCACATGTTTGTTACTTTGTGTGTGTAATGGCTAGTGAAGGTCAGGTTTCAGTTTGTGTCATTTACGGTACAGATAACACTGCCAGAATTCACATATGCTGGGATTGTCTTTGGTTGGGTATAATGACATTACATCTACTCTGAGTAACAGCAGCAAATCGTTTCCATGTGAACAAAATATGTTGTATGCTAAAAACACTATTGCGATTATTATTGTGTTTTTCTTATCCTAGTACATCATATCAACTCCAGTGTAGATACAGTGTTATGAACACTATTCACCCACAGTGCTACTAGGCAAACATCTACATGAGTTGTACTGCATATGTTCTACTTATCTGGTTAAACATGTATGTGTGGTCATTACAGTTTAGCACAACTCATTTCTGCCACTACGTGTTCAAAAAGAAGAACGCAGTGACAGTGATCTCCAGGCCAAGTCCATCAGTCACCTGCAGCTCTTCATCAGTTCACTCTCAGCTAGAATCCATCCTCTCCTCTATAATCCTGCCTACACCTCAGCATCTCTTCTCTACAGCTCTCCAAACCCTAAAAACACCCCTAGGAATAATTACTGTATCAAGTACGTGTTCAAAACTTCAAGAAATTGATCACCCAAAAATGATGATTCTCAAATGAAAATGTTACTCAACCCCATTGATTTAAGCAGCTATTTAGCAAGCTACTCTTTGCCATACAACAAAATTGTGTGGTAAAAATATAAATAGGTTGTCAAGCTACAAAAACAGACAGCAGAAAGAAAACAGACATATCATGGGAAGATCAAGAGTGCAAATGTGACAGACCAGATTTCAAATCGGTGCAAAATAATTAACTACTGGAACACAATTAGACTGCAATGATTTCTTATTTAGTTCATAGTATCTATGACAAGTCACATATTCCTGTGCAACATTTATACCCTTTTAAATAATACTATGATGGTACCAGATCTTAATGACACAATATACAGAAATATACCATGGTTCTAAATGTTCAAATATCCATATTAATGTACTATTAATATTAACACTGTATTCACAACCAAGTAAATATCATGGTATTATTATGGTATTATGTATTATGTACAACTTTTTTAAAAACTACGGAAGCAAAAAACATTTATGAAAAGTTTATGAAAGACACATTGTTTTATATAAAATAATCTGTTATGCTCACTTGGGTGCCACACTAAACAAAAAAAAGTTGTTACCGGGCATAAATGCATAAATGTCTTTTTGGAATCTCAGGAAAATGTACAAAAAAACAAAGAAAGAGGGATTAAAGCTGAAATCTTTGAAATGTCTGTGTGAGTGTTTGTGTATGTGCATATCTCTAGAGTGTGTTTGATTAGTCTGTTCTCTGTTTGTGGAGGATTACTGCTGGCTGACAGGCACACGACACAACTGAACCATTCATTAAACAGACACACACACGACTTCCTGCTGGTGTCCTCACTGCAAACATATGCTGGCAGAAAACGCACAGTAAAACCTAAATAGAATTTCACCACAACTATTCATAGTTAGAAAGTCAATAAGTTTACAGTTTTAAGAGATCCCTGGTAAATTTTGCATAATGTTCACATTATTATTTTCTATACAAAGTATTGCATCCCTCCATTTGCGAAAGATGCACAAATGCACTTGGAACCCTATCCCACTCTCTGTGGTTCCATTCATTACTCAAACGCAAGTGTTCAAACAATCGATTCTCTTTTTATCTGCATTGTGGTTGTTCAAATGAAAAGTAATGGAAATGAAAATAATTTTCCATTATCATGGGAACATAACACTTACCGGGCATCATCACTCATGCTGCTGTTATCCATAGGAGCCATGAAATTCAACAGCTTACTGTGAACATGAAACCTACCAACAAACAACAACAAGTCTGAATTTCCTGTTATTTCGCCGACATAATTATTGAGAATCACCTTTGTTATCGTAATCACCCTAAAAACAAGCTTCATTTTCTTTAGGCAATATGTTCTTAACAAATTTCATGCGATTTACACATATACTGAGGTACAGTATGGGTGTGTTATGATTTGGAAACTCTTTGTGGGTACTTATACATCTCCTAAGGAGCATCTCTGGTGTCATCCTTCAAACTGAAAGCGTACCTGATCTTCCTGCCTTTGCTAGCTTTGGTGTCCACCTTTTTCTTGATTTTACTACGTAATTTCTGGATGGCGAGCCACTGCCTGTAAGAGCAGAGGTTTGGTTATTATGGTCAAATGCATACGTTGTGCACATGTACACAAACACACATCCACCCACCTTCCCATGGCCACTTGATCATTGGGGTCGGCTGCATTCGTTTTGCGTTCGATAAGTTCTCGAAGGAGCTGTGAAAAATACTCTGATGTATCAGATCAACAGCAGTAAAAAAACACACAACTAACAACTTTCTTGTAACGTTTTGAGAATTCTCTGAGCCTTATCACTAAAGCATTGATTTAAGTGCATGCTAACTTTTGTTTTTAAAGCTGCAACTGCAGCAGCTATACTACAGACACTGTCTGCATCCATAATCACCCGCTGTGGCAGTAGGTACTGCATTCAATAAAGTGCTTTTCCCCTATTGTTGATACAGTTTGTGCAAACAATATGTACATATGATGTATACATCCTGGTTTTTCTTCACCTACTGTTTTTTTGAATACTGAGGATTTAAACGCACTACTTATTTCACATACCGATTTTCGCATACTGTGAAAAAAGGCGCATTTGGATGCATTTAATCAGTTTTGTGTTTTTGTGTTTAATCCCTAACATAACTTCAGCATAACCGTTGTTTATACACATCCAGGCGTAGTTTTAAAGCTCTTGATCAATTGTTTTGTTGTTATTGTTTTCTTACCTGGTGATAAAAGTCATCGTCATCAAAAATCTCCTCATCCAGATCTTTGAGGTGCACATTTGCTTTAAGTGCCAGTTCTGCAGCCTGAAACACCAGAGATTCTCACAATCAGTTGTACCATATTTTTTAACATGACTTTTAAATGCAGCATTTTACATTGTCCTACCACTATTAAAGGTAACAAATGGTTTTATTTTCATAAAAAGTTACAAATTGAGAACCGTTTCTCACCATCAGCAGTTGTTTCTCTCTTTCTGAATGTTAGTCCTATGCTGTTTTTATGTATTTTTTACTGTGAACAAATATTTGTTCCTCATGGTCTACATCAACTACAGCCTGGTATTTTTACGGATAACTGATACCCCGAACATGTAATGCTGATTTAACAGGTCTCAGAGAACAGAAAACATAAATATAAATCATTTTATTACACCATCTTACCTAATACTACTTTATACAACAGTATATATTATTATATACAATAATTATATCAATTCTTATCATTCATTATACTACAATACATGCCTACATCACAAGGTAATTATACTGTATTACTGCATTAAAGCATGTTCTGTCAGATGGGTTGCACCTTGCTTTAAAGCATGTGAACAAAGAAGTGTTTTTATCGGAATGACCGGAGTTTCGCTTTTTTGCTTTTGCTGTAATTACACCTTTTGTCTGCTAATTGTTAATGTTATTTTTGTGTTATTCTTTGAGTGAATATGTCTTTATTCCTGAAATGTAATATGTTTAAGACCAGGAAACTTTGTCGCTTTGTCGCTTTGGATAAAAGCGTCAGCTAAATGTAAATGTAAATGTAATAGGTCATCACAAACAGATGTTACAATGACCTATTCACTATAACTTACAGTAAATGGCCCACGTTAGCTATAGTCCACTATATTCAGTAAGACAATCTGCATTCTAAAAGCTGAGAGTTGTGCATTACCTCTCCTTCCGAGATGGTGTTGTTTTCTATTTCCGGGGCGATGGGCTCAGGCTTTCCCAAAACTCTGTATTGAGACCTGCGAGTCTGTGTACGCTTCACCAGCCTCTCTTTATCCATTAAAACCTGATCCACCTGTGTCAGAATATTCCTTTCAAATGCTCCAAAGCCCTGTGTGATGAGCGAGCACAGTTTAACAAGCAGTTTAAATGGCAAACAATAATTATCTATGCAATATTTATATAGGCAAAAACATTGTCATATTATTTTCTCTGCACTAATATTGAGAACCTGTTTTCATGTTACCTTATTGGTCTTGCCCATTGTGAGTCGCGTCTTATCATACCATTTCTGTAGGGTAGCATCACGGTAAGTTTTAAAAGCAGCAAAGCGTTTGGCCATGAAGTTGGGATACTCTTCCATGTCCAGCTTTCGCTTGGGGGCTCCATTTTGACTAATGTTCTGTTGTTCCTCATTGTCATCCATATTTTCCTCTTCATCCTCACTGTTTATCTCTTCGTCATCTTTATCAATGCTGTGTGTGAAGAATAAAAGAAATTTACATAAGGAGCAAATGCATTTGAGTGTAGAAAAGTAAATATTTGCTATTTTACAGTGGCTTTTAAAGCAGGTAGTCCACTTAGTTTGAACTACAGTGTTACATTTACAGTTTGTGCACTTATGCAAGATAAATTATTAATCTATTATAAATGATCTGCAATCCATTTTCATGGACTAATACACAAACATACATCATACATCTAGGGGTTTATATACAGCATGTTAATGGACAATGGTAATACCTGTTAGGTGACCAGGTTTTTCCCTGAGAGATACTTCGAGTCTCTGGGTTTTGGTAAAGTAGCTCATCTTGGAGCTCCAGCAGAGATCTCTGTAGAGCCTTCAGGGCTTTATGACCTACCACACACAGATGTGAGCATATCATACATCACATTTCTGACCACGGCATCAATTTAGCACAATCTAAACATAGGGTCATTACAACTCACCTTCTCAGATCTTAGACATACCTGCACTAAATATAACCTCAAAATGCATTAAGAAATCCCTCATTGTAATCTATATTATAAAGAAATTAAAAGTAAATTTATAGCTTTAGAGTTACTGTTCTCTGTGTGAACGGGTCTTCACTTTGGCGACTGTGTTTTCTGCCACTAGTCGTGTAGTTATTATTACACACCTCACCTTTACAACTGGCTGATAAAAAACAGCAAAAACTGCCAGCAAACACAGTGTTTCATTTCAAAATCATTTCAAGCAAATATGCCTTCCAGCTTTCATCTGCAGAGCAAACATGAAAAGCAGTGCTACCAAAAAATCTACTATCTACGATACAAATCACTTTACATAAAGATAGCAACTAAATAAAAGACTGGTGGGGAGGTGTACAGATTGTGTACACCTAATCAAAAGTACACATGCACCACAAACCCTCGCCTTCCATCTCAAAGCATTGTGCTGTTCAGAATTCAGGAGGACGGCCCCACATCAATCATTCGCTGGATACAGGACCAATGCAATAAATATGCAAATGAGAAGCAGGCAGTCTCTCTAAGCACCCAGATCTGAGTGGCAATGAAGGTGCAAAAACGTATTAATTGCTCAGAGCCAGAAGAATTCTGATATTAAAACTACAGCTGAATCCATGATGTTGAGGCTGCCATTTCTCGGGCCGTGCCAGCTGACTGCACATAAGATGGCAGGTTTAAGCAATAAAAACTAATACTGGTATGAGTCCTCTCGGATTATGGACCTAAAAATTGTCACAGGATTGAAGTATAAAAGATGAAATCAAAAGTGAATGTTTGAGACATTTAGCCAATGTATGTTAGCTTTTGGGCCATTTGCAGGAGTATATCTTGTAGCCGACAAATCTTAAAGCAGAAAGTATACACATTAAAAGTTTACTGAATATTAATCAGCTTACTATTTTTTAAAGCTTCAGCATATTCTGGTCCTCCCCTGCTCTTGAACTCTTGGAATGTCTGCGATTGTGGAAGCTGATTGGCTGTCACAAGAGCTTTCTGCATTTTGATTCGCCCTTCAAGCATTAGATCCCAAAGAGCTGTGAAGATTGGAAAACAGTATAAGATGAGTACAATACAGGTTCTGAAATGACTTATCAGGTAGTTTATTACATATAGTTCATTATTAATCTTTTTTTATTAATCAACTGTTACATACCGAGTTGATTTTTCACTGCTTTCCCTTTTTCGACCTCTTCATCCACTTTTTCTTTAGAGAAAGTCCTCAAGGCTGATTCCTCCTCTTCCTCCGAGTCTCCCTCACTTTCTCCTTCCTCCTCCTCACCCTCATCTGAATCCTCCTCATCCTCACTGTTTCCCAGGTCATCCATCCCCTCTGTGAGTTTCATAAAGTCTGTGCCCTTCATCTTAGAGACTAGGCTGGACATCTGTGAGCTATTGTCTCCGATAAGATCCTCATCATCATCATTGTAATCTTGGTCTTGAGCTTCTTCCTCATCATCGTTGTCATCATCATCATCACTGCCTTCCTCATCATCATCGCCATCATCCTCTTCCTCATCAATTCCCTCCAAATACTTATCCAGCAAATCATTGTTTTCATCATCTTCCTCCTCTTCTTCGTTAGCTACAAATGTTACGTAAAAAAACATGCTTAATGTTTATAAGACATAGTTTATAAAATAAAAATAAAAAATACTTTTCTTGGAATTCAATTCATTGTTATACAAGAATAAGTGAACAAGACACAATGCCGGTATCAGATATACTACATGATTATCATATTTATATACAATGGTATTCACATAGCACTTTAAAGAACTTTTAAGAGTACCATATTACCATGCTAAATGTCCAAAAAGGTTGTTTCCATAGTACTTTCAGCAAGCATCATCTCACCTGATCCATCAAGCTCTTTCTGTAGCTGTTTTCTGGACGTTGCCTTGCCATGATATCTGCGATCAGTCTCTGCCAGAATGGCTGCAGTGCGCTTTCGCAACTGACCAGATGAAAATTCTTCATCATGTCCTTCATCAAACTTCTCTATAACTTTAGCTTTTGTTTCTGCAGATGACATAAATGTTTATTAAGACTGGGCACACAAAGATAAAGTTCATCATATAAAATCTGTCAGTCCATAACAGATCTACAAATGACTATATTATAATAATAAATTAAAAAAGCATGTGGTCTTAAACAGTTCTCAAGAGATACTTAAGTTAAAGCTAAATGAAAACTATATTGTCGAAGTACTATGGTAATATGGTAACATTTGTTAGTGGAAGTTCTCAAAACACTAAATAAATAAGTAAACGTGTTTCATTCAGTTCACAGTAAGTGCCTTACTGTGTCAAACCAAGATAAATATTTTCGATGATATTTATTATGACTGGTTTACTATCTACTATCAAATTCATTTACATCTCGACTACTGGCCTTAATTATAGATTTGAAAAGACAACTGAGCACAGTACACTACATCATGCAGATACATCGTGCTGGTACTTAAGGTGACAAATCTGTAAATGTCTCTGTTAAAATTATTTAAAATATGGTAAATTCCATAAAAGACTGAGAATGTATCATATGTCTAATACCTTCATCTTCGTTGTCCTCAGGATCTACGAAGTTTGGTAAAGGGTTTAATAAATCCTCGAGCTGCTGCGATATGGAAGCTGCCATGTCTGCCCCACGCTGCCAGTGATGTCATCAACGCGCGCCCGAGCAGGTTTGTGTTGTGTACTAAACCATACAAAACATGTGGTTTAAAACAGCCTTTAATAAATCGTTTTTCCACTATAAAGTAATATTAAAACATTATAAAGTAAATAGAGTGGTAAAGACGGAATTAATTAAATTACAGAAATGCGCTGCATAAAAGTCCAGCTGAACAGACAGTGTGACGTTTATGTTTTTATTGCAATAGTAACACTATTTATATATTGTATATAGTAGCCTGTGTATTTTTTATGTGAATTATAATTAAAATACTCAATATTTAATAAAATATATTAAACATCACTTATTTTAAATATGCATAATAGAACGTATTTTTAATAAAACAATAAAACAATCTAAAAAAATATTTGAATTGTTTACCTAATTGTTACAGACGCCGACTAAGATACTACAAGAAAAAACGAATATGATTAGAAAAGGAAATGTAATGAATAGTAAGAGTAGAGTAAAAAATACACACAATTGTATAAATAGTGTGTGAACTCAAAATTCAAGTCTTTTTATCTGTAATAGCTGAGAAGTAGCCTACATTTTTCACAAAAGAAGTTTTACCTGTGCTTTAATAAAGATTTATATAATTTATTTATAATAATGTGAATATGTGTTAACCAAAAATGTGGTTTCATATTTTTGTACGTTACTCCTAAATGTATTTTTTTAATTATATTAGAAAGTTAATGCAGCTTTGTGTTATCTTTGACAAAAAAAGTAACGCAGATGTATTTATTATTCATTGTTATTTATTTATACCGTCATTGATTGTTCATTGTTAATATTTTACTTTTTAAACTTTGCTTTATATTCACTGCTTAATGGCAGCTAGGCATGATGTCACAAAAAGCCACTGTGTGTTTAACAAACCTTCTACTTTTACTTTTTTCTGTTTGTAGCTTTACTATTTGTATATACCTAGGAATTAACAAGTTATGTCACACTAGCTGCCTTGCATATTTATTTGCCGTTCTGTATTTCCTTTTTATTTAATACTCCAATTAATGCACAATGTGATAGGTAAAGCAGCATGAACTTATTTATTTATTTTTATCTTTTTTTGCGTATTTCAGTATCTTTCCTTGCTGTTTCTACCAGCTGTGCCAGTGCTGGTAATTTACAAACACTATCGTTATCATAAAAATGGTCATTGAGGGTTTTTTAAAAATCAATGAAGGAGGTATATGTGGTTGTTCTGTAGTGAACAAAAGATGAAAGGCAGTATTTAGAACATTTTAGAACATTTGTGTATCCATTCAAGGGGGTTACAATTTAAGATTCATGTTAATTAATCAGGAATAATTAAAGACAATGAAATGAACAACTCTTACAACCTCTCTATGAGCTATTTCACTCAGCAACTGGAATTCAGAAAATTGACCAGTTTGTTTGTGCTTAATTTGTCAACATATATTTATGGTTCTGTTTTGTGTATTCTTTGTGCAAACACAATATCATGTACAAACTAGCACAGTAAATCACAACTGAAATATAAATTCAATACAAAAGTTTGGTTACTTGTTTGAAAAAAATGTTTATCTATTAGTATCAAGAGTTTTTTTTTCTTAAGTTATTGTTAATATTCAAACACCTGAAGAAAATACATGTAAACAATTGACTGTTCTTACCAAATTATTTTTTAGAAGGTAGACTTTGTCTAATAATTCAAATCATATTTCATTTTAAATGGTTTGCCCCAACACTTCTTGTTTCCCTTTTAAAGGCAAACACTCTGAGATTTGGTAAAACATACAATAGAAACCAGAACTGTACATGTTCAAGCAGAGAAAGAATTTGGTGTAAGGTGATTTTAAATATCATTATGGCAAAGCCTTGAGAGGCAAAGGGGTTTGAGGAGTCCGGTTATAAATATCTAAACAGACACACCAGGTGTATTTATAAACATTCTGTATCAGCTTTTCTTAAACTGTCATTACCATAAGTTGTATTCTGTGGACAATCTTTAGCACTGCTAAAAGGTCTACAGACCAATATTAGACATTCCATTTTCAAGTACACAAATGCTGCTTTAAATATATAAATACATTAAATAAATAGGTAAACAACTCAAATAAATAGATAATTACAAGTATAAATTAACTAAAATCTTGTTGCTATAAAATCACACACAAATTTCCATATGTTTTTATCCTGAAATAGTCCAGAGTATGCAGAAGTTACCAAACTGTCCCCTCATTCATCTCTGATGAGGAAAGTGACAATTGATTGCTGTATCCGTTGCCACTGAGAGAACTCAGGGATGTGTAGGGCGGGGTGGAGTCACACAAGTCATTCGAAATACTGTGAATAGAGGTGGGTGCGCTGGGCTCTGGGCTTGGGGAGTCCCCTGGGTGGTGTGATATCATCTCACTAAAGCATTGTGCCTCATTGGAGGGGTGGTGTGATGCATGGTGGTGGTCTATACTCCCTAGAGGTGTTCCTGATGGGCCGGATGAGGGCATGAATCCCAGATCACCTGGTGTTTGGGCTTGAGAGGATTGAGGGAAGTAGTCGTAATTAGACCCCGGGCCATAGTAGTCACCTGAATAGTCTGCAAGAGAAAGTATAGGGTGTAAGCACATTGTTGAATGCATGAACAGTGCAATCCATTATATTTTTTATAACCTTTTTTATATCTGCAATTTTACTTTATACAAAATTGCACTGCTGCATACCTATCTCACATTAAAAAATACTATTTACTATAGTAAAATTCCTATTTGTCCCTATTAGTTTTGATGTATTATGTTTTAAATCTAACTAAACTTAAAGTAAACTAAAGTATTTACTAGGGTTAATCAATTGCCTGCAGCTAATATTCCAGAATACTATCATATGCTTTAACAAACTGTAGTAGTTGCTATATTATACTACAGCATGCCACAATTTACTACTGTTTACTATAGTCATTGCTAAAGTTCACTACAGTATTTTCTATGTATACTGTAGCAAGTCAGAGACGTGAACAAAGCAATATCTCAGTAGCTTGTGCCTTTCATTCTTTCAGGTATTTCGCATTTTATTAATTAACATAATAAACGTAAACTCACCCCCATAATAAGAGTAATGTCCGTTGGTCATAAGCTCTGCTGATTCCAGGCGATCACCCAGCGCTCTCATTCTCCTCGGACTGCGGAAGAACATGTGTCTTCTGGCGCCCAGCGCGCTCAGTTGCTTCATGCGTCTTTCTTTAGAGCGCCGATTTTGAAACCACACCTGCACACCAAAACATACAGTATGCAGCATAAATAAATGTCATATACATCTTTAAAAGATAATCAACGCCAAAGTCCCCAAAATGTGTTGCGCATTGTCGCTTTGAAGAAAACCGTCTGCTAAATAAATAAATGTAATGTAAATTTGATTGAAAAACATTCCATTGACAGTCTGCGGCTTTTTAATCCATAGAACACACAGGATAGGTGAAAAAGTCTATACAGTTTTTTTCCTGCAAAATCTTTTCTTAACTCTAGGCACAAAAATATTATTCACGTTTAATAGCCTTTTAAAAATCTTATTTATTATGACCCATTATTGATCGTATCTATTCAAGGTCATTGTCTTTTTAACACGGCGCATATTTCGATGTCATTAAAAATATCACCTGTTTTTTACCTACCTAGCTATTAAAACCCAGCAACTACATGGGATGTAGCAATCATTATGAATAAGAAGGGAGTATTTCCCATTTTTAGAAACCCCATATGAAACACATTAGACAAATGCATGTATTTATTTAACATTAGTGTGTTGTATCATATTGCGGTTGCTGTTGTTTATAAAAGCAAGCAACCACACAGGGATATTACAGCGATTATACACGGTTAATGCTTATTAAGCGCGACTCGTGGGTTAGTTTATTATGCAGTTTACAGTCTTACCTGTATTACTCGCATATTGAGGCCTGTCTCCTGTGCCAGCTGTTCCCGTATGTGTCTGGTGGGTTTAGGGGTGGCGGCGAAAGCAGCTTTTAGTGTCTCTAGTTGTTTGGCTTTAATAGTTGTTCGCGGCCCACGACGTTTGCCACCCACATTCTGCTCGTCGTTTTCGTTGTTGCCGGTCTCCTTGTCGGACAGGTGTCCAGTCTCAGAGTCTTTATAGTCGTCATGTGGATCCTGAGATTCTGGAGATAAGCTCGGATCACTGCACGTTGTTACTGTAAGAACACAAAATCATAAGCAAAAATTAATATTTGCAATAGTTGTAATAGTAGAAACGCAAACTCTCTATTGTCATTTTTAAAAAGCAATGTTCTCATGCCACACCTGCAGTGTAAATAATTTAACTAATAGTTTATTCTGGAGAATGTTCAAGATATAGTTTAGAATTAGCACATATTAATGTCTTGAGAGAAATGATGTCTGTTTTCATGTTAAATTACATAAAAGGCTAATTCAAATGTATCTATGAAGGGCTCAAAGCTACTCACTTGACAGAAGGTTTGTGTCTTTTCCCATGTTGTTATTCATGTAATCCTCCTTGCAAACAAATTTATATTCATCTAGAATATATAATTCTTCACCGGTGGACAGCTGTTTATTGCACATGATACAGGTGAAACAGTTCAGGTGAAAGACTTTGCTCCGCGCTTTTCGAACTAGATCATTTGGGGAGATCCCCTGCGCGCAGCCTCCGCATTTTGTGCCATAACGTCTGCAGCAAACAAAAAAGACATTATTAGAAAAAATAAAGATAATTTAATAAAAACATATTGGAAAAAACACATTAAAAAACAGTCTATGAGTAAGTTTGAATTAGCCTGCATGTAAGGAAAATTGTTACTACAATTAATTTTTATTAGTTTTCAGTAAAATAAAAACAACTAACTGTATTAAATAATTGCAAAATTTTACACTTACATATGACTATATGCAATATTAATGCATTTTATTACACAAAGCTCTACAGAATTATTTAAAAATTCAGCATTGTTGCTTTGATAGAATTTATTAAAAGAAATCCTCTTCTAAACTTCTTAAGAGATAATGCACGTTCTTTTGTCTGTGTGCGTGCATATTAATGGAAATGCTTAGCAAATGCTTGTTGACTGTATTCCTCTAGAACTAATTCATTATTCAAATCCACTTATCGCATCTTTGCTCGCATTTTTTGCAAACAAACTCGTGTGCTGGAAAAGATTAAAGCGAGGCGTTCGTCAGGAGCTTGTGTAATTCCTTTCCCTCTGCCTGCCTGACATTCATACCTTGTAAACAAAGAGAACTGTTCTTTTGGTCTGTCTAAGAAGTTGTCATGCGTTTTGGAGTGTAAAACTATCTTATTGATTTTCCATAGGCCTGTATGTTGTTTTTGCAATTTTTACTTGATTTCAATTTGATTGACTGCATATGGCATATATATTTATTTGCTTTTTTGAAGTTTTAAAATTATTTTTATGCATAAACCATTAAATGCTTACCTGAAAAAGTCATTTTTGCAGTATAGTCGTCCTTCTCTCGAAAAGCATTTATCAGTTAAATTGCATTTACAGTCACAACATTGCACGCATTTGGCATGCCACGCTCTATCCAAGACGCTGAGCAAAAATCTGTCCAGAATAGGCCTCTCGCATCCGGCACAGTGGACCATATTTTGTGACTCCACTCACTACGTTGCTGTCCTTGGTTGGAGGCAAAAATATAGTTGAAGTTAGAGAAAACTATCTTGTCCTCGATCCAAGTGAACCAAAAGTCACCACAAATGTAGACATTGGATTATCTGCAGCATCCCAATATTTCGACTAAAATTACAGAACATAAACGGCTTAGAGGTCATCAGCTTCGTATTTAAAGACGATTTATCATGCATCTGTGTATTTCATTAAAATAAAATCAAAAAGATGTCGTTGAAGCATCAGTCGAAATACTTAAAAAATATTTGATATAGATAAAGAGCACGATATCTTCAATCCTCCTCAGGCTTCAAAAGAAATAAGCGTTTCGAAATGTTTAATGTGTTACAAAAGTTAAAATCAATTATTTCAAATTATTTTACGTATATTCCTAGTTATTTCTGTCATTTTCAGTTACGTCTCGCACTGTTTCTGTCCCTTTCCTGCGTTTGGAAGCTGCCGAGGGTCCTTATTCCCTATGATATGACGTCATCAGGGAGCAAAACCAATCAGATTACAGTAGTTCCCGTGGAAAATACATTTCTATTGCAATTTCTGTCTCAAGTGCGTTTAAGAACAGCACACAATAAGTATTGCCAAAACAATATTGACTCAGACTAATGTTGAGCAGTAAATTAAAAAAAACTATTTTGATCATCAGAATTTGTGTGTTATGCTTATGTTTTTATTTACAAAGGCATAACATGGAATTGGAAAGCATCTTCAGAATTGTACTTTATTATGTAATTATTTTTAATACGTAGAAAAGGTAGTCGACGGAATAGACTTCAAATGAAACAGACTCAAACGTTTAAATGTTTACAGTTTGGAAAATTAGATTCTTATTAGTCTTTTAAATTCCACTATTACTCAGTAAAGAAGTCTATGTTCAAAAAAATGCAAATATTAAATATGACATGAGCAAGCTTGTTATCAACTTATCAACTGTGACAACAGTTTACCTACAGCCATTATACTCCTGTTTTATTTTATAGATTTTGAAACCATGTTTTTGCAATATTTGTTTATGAACTGTTACTAATAATTTCTAAAGGAAAGTGAAAAAAATCACGCTTAACATAAAAACACTAAAAATAATAGTCTTGGATTTCTCTTATTAATATAAACATCCCATATGCATATTTTTTGTTAATCTATCGTATTTGTTTTGTATGAACTGTCATTTCGCATAGGGTAAATAACGAAATTAGCGAAGTATATTGCAAAATTGTTAGCCAAACTTGACTAAGCATCATAAAAACAAGTGGAGTAAATGTTTTGTCTGTTTTTAAGACCTGATGTGACTTTTAGATTAGATTATTAAAAAGAAAATTATGCACATTTCGCACTGCACATCTTCGATTGTCATGTGGGAAAAGAGAAGCACGGTAGTTTCCAGCCCAGATTAATGTTCCTCAGCGATTATTCTTCACTACGGGTGAGAGGGCAGGGATCACTAATGATTATAATATAAAGTCTTCGGCTGCTGGGAGATATTATCGCGCAATAGGCAGCGCACGGGGAGCAATCTGCGGAGCTGGGAAGCGAGAGATAGCGGATTTTCTCTGCCATAGAGCAGACAGGGAACACGCATCTGCCTGTATGCTATAGATAGCTTTTGCCGTGGGATTCGATCGTTAACAATGGAAAAAGAGAATATGTTTTTACGAATCTGTTGTTTATTTAAACCATTTGTGCATAGGTAATGAGAAATTAAATATCGCTGCAAAACTGATGAAAACATCCTTGGTAATACTTTATACACTTTTTGTTCTTAATATAACTTAATTACATGTTGCATCTTTAGGATCCATTAAGAATCATTCTTTAAAAGTGGAGTAGTAAAGAATCGTGATTGAATTAAACTACCAACATAACTGAAGAACATTTTAGGAAGCTTTCTTTTAAAAAGTTTACAGAACCAATTTACTAACCTGTAAAAATTATAATCTCCATAAAGAATCATAAAGTCTTTTCAAATCTGTCATATGACAGATGTGTTGCTCATCACAACAAAAAAGTTCATTTACAACAGCATAATTATGCTAACTGCATACCCAAGATACCCTAAAATGGTTTGATATTAGAAAGTCGATTATTATGTTGGACAAAAAAGTGTGAGACATTTCAATGTTAGCCTAATCTCAAAGATGCATTGTGAACACAGATGGAATGGAGTATGCAGGCTTCATTTTATAGGCTATAGATCTGAAACAGGACATGGCTTTATTTTCACCTGGAGAGTGATATCTCAACAGAGTCTGACCTGCACTTTTATGTTCTGAATATGTCAAGCTGCTGAAAAATATGGTTAGTACACAAGAAAGGGCTAGTGAAGTCAACTGATAGGAAAACTTTATGTCTTTTGTGCTTGAATGGGTGTAAAGAAATGGTCCGATTTACAGAGCTACCCTCAAAACAACCCAATAAATCAGACACCATGCATGCTTCAACATCTTAGAATTATTTTGGTATTGCTTTAGAATCAATTGGGATGATGTGGATGAATAAGATTAGTTTACAATCTTGCAAAAGAGATAGTTGCAGTGAACCTGACCCATTAGATATGAAGCAGAGCTCCCACTGTTTGTTTTGGATTCCACTTCATCTTATTAGCATGTGTTAATTACTGCTAATTGAGTTCAACAAGATGAGATGGCAATCCAGAGGGACCACTCATTCACATAATTTGCAAAAACATAATTGATTATGATTTGCCAAATGAAACCATTTAGCACAGCTTAGACAGTGTACAGGTGTTGTATATTTGTAAGTAAATGTGTGTGAGCCTGGTTTTATATTTACAACGGCCCAATAAAGTATTAAGACGTTTAAGCTACAGCTAAAATGTATGAGTGTCATTGAATTCATTTTTGAGTTTTTTTTAAACTGGAGGCTTTCTTACCTTACTTAATATAAGGTGTTTCATGAATTTATCTTCAGCATGATGTGTTTCAAGTTTTGAGTTTATTTGTCATGTACACAAAATATCAGTTGGCTTGTAATGTGTGGTTCAGACATCACCTGCCCCTGGTTCCATAAAGAACCTGTAACATCTCTGGAACCTTCCAATTGCACAGAATGATCTTTGTAGTAAAAACTCATTATATGAAGTACAATAAACGTTACTATATATTGCTTTAAGATGCGAAAAGAGTCCTTTGAGGAGACAAAAATGGTTATGGTATCTTTTGCCAAATGTAGTTTACATATCTAGAAATATATCTCTTATCTGAAGGATGAAATTTAATGTATTTTGCTTATTAAAAATAATGTCGTTTTTGTTAACTTTTGTGTTATTTTAATTATGGGGTACCAATTTAGAGTTTGTGGCTGTGCTTTATATATCCCAATAATGCATGTGAATATATTGAGAAAATAATAATAACAACAATTTTGATGCATATTTTAATTGCACTATGAAATGGTATAAATAACGTAAGTTATTTTTCTACACAAGTTTGTACTCTTACCATGAAACCTTTAAAGCTTTTCTGCTTAACCTTGGAAACACTTTAGACACAAATGTATTACCACAAACAATAAGGAGAGATTTTACTATAATCCGTATTGACCGTCTCTCATTCTGCCTGCCAATTGAAATCATGGATTTGTTTCACTCAGTGATGTCCTTGCATCAGGCCAGCCCACACCAATGACTCTCTCTGTGTCAAAAGATATTACCAGAAGCACTCGATAATTACCAGATATTACCAGAAGCACTCGATAAACTCATGAAAATGCATAATTTTTTGTACATGTTTGTGTAAAAATCTCATCTGCAATGCTTGGGTTATTTGGAATGATTTTGTTAAATAGTTGTAAGTGTTTGTTGTAGTTGTTGTAGTAAACTATAGGAAGTTGTGACTGTGTTTTTAATGGTTGTGAGGTGTTTGCTTACTGGCTCAGATCATACGCAACACCTAAATCTGTAAGATATCCTGATCCCTATGGCTTGGATTACGTCAGTAATTCAGTAATTTTATTATTCTTCAAACAAATCTAATCACTTCAAAAAATAAAAAAACACATCTCCTTAACATGGCACCATTTTAGATGTTGTTAGTATTGACAGCACAAACATATTGGAACAAGTGCTACTGGTAATGAACAGTTTAAAAGCAACTTAACTGTTGCATGAAGTAATGTATATGAAAACTCTGGTTGCAAATGATGAATTTATAGTTTTTTAAAATGGCTTAAAAGAACTCGATAAAGGAAAGTGCATAGGAAGGAGGCTTGAGTCTTGGCAGCTTTCCTTTGCCGTGGCCCGGAGGGTGTGAGACAGGGGTCTTCTGGCAGTGAGAGGCCCCTGGGGACCCAATGCCTGCAGCCTTGTGATGATGGAGATTGATGCAGGCCGAGCCACAGACGCCCCAGACGTTCAGCAAAATTAAAAGGCTATTTTGTCAGGTTGTAAAAGAACAGAATGGTGCAGAGGGTGATGGGCTTCCCCTCCTCTTTTTTCTCCATGTGTCTCTTTAGTGTCATCAGGCCCTCAGGGATGGGAACCGTTACTCGGTTGCTCTCTCTCTCTCTCTCTCTCTCTCTCTCTCTCTCTCTCTCTCTCTCTCTCTCTCTCTCCCTCTCTCTCGTAAAATGCACAAAACAGGAGAAAAATAAAAAAAAATACAGAAGACAAAGAAAGAAGCCACAGATTCTTCAAATGCAGAACATACTTCTCTTCTCAACAAGTTGTTTGCTGAATATTTTGGATTGGGTGTTTGTTGGTTGTTTGACCTTAGATATGAGAAATAATAATAGAGAAACTTGCTTAGGCAAGCAATACTTAGTACAAAAATATAGTAATAGTAATAGCCTTCAGTAATAGGACAGGAGAGTGCAAAAAGCATGCTCCCTAACTGCTTTAAAGTCAATACCTTTCACTTACTTATTTGGACATAATTTGCAGATCATTTATCCTCAATTTGAATTTAATTGACCACGTGACCCGGGGATGCTCCCAGACCCTGGAGTCCAGCCCTGCCTAAGAGCAGTTGGCAATGAAAAGGAAATAGAGAGACAGACTGCATTGAGGAGGAGCTAGACACACACAAACACACACATGCAAACACACACCCCAACACACAAGAGGTCATACTTGTGTCAAGTAGTGAATGGAGACCAGCTGATTTCCTCACCCTCATGCTCTGTTTAAATCTGGGCAGCTATTGTGTTTGTGCATGTGTAAGTTGAGCAGTATCACAGAAGGCTGAAGGGTGCACAGGAGCTGTATTGCTCATAGAAATGCCTAGCAGAAGTTGCAAAGCTTGCCACAAGCTGCATCTTTAGAACCTTTAATTCAGAATGTCTGAGAAATAAACTAATTTTATCTATTGTAAATTATGAGTGTTAAGAGTTAATCAAATGCTAAGAGGTGTCTGACATCAGTCCGACAATAAAAATTAAATGCACTGATAACATACAGTTATCAATTAACAATAGTCATGGTATTAAGCAGTTCATTTCTATAATGTAATTCTTATTATAATTCAAATTCTGATGCCCAGTGTACTTCCAGCATGGAAGCAAATCAAGCCAAAATTAAGTAAATAATGAGCAAACCTAGATTTTCATAATCCATTAAAAAATCTAAACAAATAATTGTCAAAGCATATATACTTTTGTTCAGTAATCATTCACATCACCAAGACATTTCACATGTATCTTTTGTGCGTTCATGTTTCATTTATTTTAAAATATTATTTTGATAGATATCATATCTATTGTGTATATGTGTAACGGTGTGTAGCACAGTTATGTTTGTAACAGCAGCCTTCTTCTGTACCATGCCTGATTAAGCATCATCCCGGTGAACCTGACCATAAGCGGCAGTAATCAGCCCAATTTACGCAGAGGTCCTGACCCCAGTGCAGCGATAGCCCTGTTCTCCCTCATCTTATCATCTCCTGCAGAGTGACCTCACTGATCTCAGCGGAGACAGCAGGTGAGGAAGCCTTGGGATCAATCAACCATCGCTCTCGCTCTGAAATGGGTTTCGGCGTGGAAGCGCCCTAAATGTGCACTCGATGACAAGTGAGTCAATATGAGAATATGAGTTTTATTCTGGAGGGGAATGGAGACAAGCACATTCATGCACAAATCAACAACTATTTAAAAAGATTTATGTAGTTAAAACAGTGAACGGTTCATAAATGGTCACAAAAAAAGTCTGTGGGAAATGTATTATATTTATTGCATAAGTTTGACACAGGTCATTCAATACAACTGCTCATCCGGGTGTATCAGCTGTCTCTCCATTGCTCCTTCCCACACCCACCATTTACAGACATGTGCCAGAGACCTCCAGGCCAGTACCCCCCTCCACGCAGCAGTCACAGATGGGACACTCACAATAGCCTCTAACTCTCAGCAAGCTGGCCTTCCTCATGCCCGATTACACCCCAATAACAGCACCACAATTGATACAGTGACTCACAGAGACCCTGCACAAGCGACATGAGGCAGAGGGAAGACAGTTAAAGACCATGTTCTTCTTTGAATGGCTTTAGCATAACACATACTGTTTGTTTGAGGTTTGTGTAATTAATAGCCTTATATGTGCAATATATGTGTGCAAAAATGTGAATTTGTGACGCTGCCAACTACTGGCCTGGCATACATAATACAGTGTTTTCAGTTGTTTTCGCCAATCTATGTGAATGAATCTGCAAAACTTCCCAAAAGCGAAAACTTTGCTTTTAATTTTTATTTTTACCTCACTGTAGTGTATACATAACCTAAAATGGTTAGCACATTACTATGAAAGTTAACAAGAAATCACATTTCCATTACAAACCCAAGTACAGTGGATAATGCACAACTGTGCCAATTCCATATTTTAATGTGGCCAGATGCTTCAACCAAAACAAGATACATTAATTAACAAAAGAATACTTAATTTTAAGAATTATTAATACAAAGCGATAACTGATTATTAAAAATGGAATCTTTCACCACATTACCACAGACAGCAAAAGACACTGTTTCCCAAGAATGAGTCAGATACAGAACTTGCATGCAAAGGACATTTCATAACATTAGAGAACCCTACAGTATGTTCAGCAATGCGAGGAGGAGATATACATCAGTGTTTTCAGTAATGAATATAAATCCAGGTTTTGTTTTTCATTTGCAGTTCTGCCCAATTATCTCTGACATGTGACATATGTACATGCACCACTCTAGTCAATAAGAATACCCAGGAATATTATCTCGTAATGATGTAGCTGTACGATATAGATTGCATGGATTGAATTGTCCTAATAAAGGATAGGTTATCCTATATGCAGGCCACAGTACATTTATTGTCGAGGAGAAGATTCCAGCATTTTCAGTGTGGTTTGTAGCCAATATAACGATTGATTCTGTACTCTTATAAGCACCAGCCAAGCATGTATTATGAGACGGGCTGTCGGTGGAGAAAAATCAACACCATGTGGCAGATTCAGATAAAATGATTCATGAGGCATACCTCAAAGAATGTGTGTGTGTGCGTATACACAAAAATAGGCCTTCATATAACATTAGCCTTGATTTATCAGTGCCCTCACAAGTGCCTACAGCCTACAACAGAACTGCACACAGACTACATTAGATTTAGATACACAGCTCAGACACCAGAGATGCATCCGGCAACCCATCTACAGTACGTTATCTGTGACAAACATACTCGGAGTGTTTTTGTGCTTGTGTGTGTGAGAGAGAATGGATGTCCACATTATCATCCATGTAGGGTACCAACATCAAGGTATATAACACAACACAGCATCTTATCAGCGCTGACTGGCCTTTCATTTTACCTTATGGCCTGGCACACCTTTCAGCGTTTTAAGATATGCAAATGAAGAGAAGAAATACTCCTGTCAGATCATTACTATGCCTTACCACATCTCCATATTAATTCTGATCTACATAATTGCATCATCATGGGATCATCACAGAAAAATATAATTCTCTATTGAATATCAAGGCATTTAAAAACCATAGATGCAGTATATATACGTAGATACCACATTTGACCCCTCCAGACATCCATTCATCGTGTCCCCCATCTTGAAACGTCAATATTTCAGTTCACAATTGTTTACACCACACAAAAGCACCACATGCATATTTTGGCAATGTAAAAATCTAGCTTGTTTCTATCTTATACATTTAATGTAATAAGAGAACCAGAAGGGTACCACCATCTCGGCCTGTGTCTTGAAAGCATGTACAGCTTGGCATCTGTGCTTGTGTCTGCAAAAAGTGAAGCTGGTCGGGTGTTTTTGTGGAGATCAGGAGGTCATGCCAGGGAAGGTGTAGCCAGACGGTGGGGTAGGGGAATGGAGGAGGTGCACAGCACGTGTCACTGGTCAAAGTAACAATAAAGAGGGGGAAATCAGCTGAACCTCTGAATCTCAATGTGTACTGTTTCCCTTCACTGCTTCTAAATCTGAAACATTTACTTCAACAATTTACAACACTCTGACCTCCACTCCACCTTTCAACTCGGGAAGACCTCTATCACATAAGCCCTTGTCATAATCTATATATAGTTTACACTAATTATTTACTAATCCATGACGTGACAAACATGTGGTTTTGTTCACATGAGGATGCAAGAAGATCAAGATCTTTTGTAAATTAACAATAAATGAACTTATGTTTAGTAAGTAAAAATAATTTAGGTTAAAAAGTTTAAAATGATATTTTTTCATTCATTTATATTTATCATTTTAATAGTTTTTTTTCATTTTGGATTCATGCAGTATCGCTGTCTGAACTGTTTCAATGCAAAAAAGGAAAAACATGTTTACATGCTAACTGGAAATTAATATGTCAGCTGTTTATAGTGACAGAATGTCCATGTGAGAGATAAATATTTTCCAAAAATAGTTCTTAATATGGTTAATAAGGTTGATGACACCGTGCTGTTCCCCTGGTTAAAGATTGACTTTCATGTCTCAGTGCACATATGTCTGTCTATACACGTCCATGACAGAAGACAGACAGGTGCCCAGCTGCTTTAAGGAAAGTGCCCATCTTGAGTAGGCCACGCCCCCTGCTTTGCATGTCTCATTTTAATATATTGAGTGGGCCATCTGTAAACCATTCATCTCATTCAAAAAGCCGTTAGAAGAGCCGACCCCTCCCTCTGTGGCTCATTAGCATAAACTCAGAACCACATGCACAAACACACACCAGGCTCCATCGAGTGTGTTTACACATGCATTCATGCTCTCACACTGAATGGTAAGAAGTGTCAAGCTGTTTACATTAAAAAAATGATCACAATACTCATACTCATAACCTTTTACTGGCTATCTTATAAACTCTTATAAATTTGATTTCAGTAATTATCAGTAAATAAATTTTGTAAATTAAATCGTCATAAACTTTCCACCAATTTGCACTTTTGTAGCAATTTGAAAATAAAATATAAAATGTAAGACAGTTATTTAGTTAATTTTAGTGGCTCGAATTTTTTATACAAGGTATGATATTAAGATTTTACTCATTTATTCTATAAAATATTCATTTATTTTAAATCCAAGTATTTTGTATGGTTTATACATATTGTTTGAACCACAGTATGAGGGTAATTTGTTTAATTAAAACATATGATTTTTTACATTTGGATTCAAAAATGTTATATTTTACTATCCTGCACATTCCTCTTCTTCACAGTTTTACATCCACAGTTTTGCACTGTTTTCTCTCATTTTTCTCAAATCTCTCCAATCCCTCAGCAGAGCGTGTTGGTGTTGACTAGCCATTAATCACAAGTCTTATCTGCCACAATAGACACTGTTTTTATGGCATCCTCAAGTCAACATGACAGGTCATATCAGTGTATCAGTCCCTGTTTGCTGCTGAAAGCTCACTTCTGCATGTCTGCTCCAAAACTAGAGATATGGTGAAACGTAGCAGATGAAGTACCCCACCTCCTCTCTCGCTCTCTCTTACTCTCTCTCTCTTCACCTCTGGCTGCTAGAAGCGCTGGAGCATAACACGCACTGGAGGTCAGAAGCAGAGGAAGTGTATATGATGACTGTTTTTAAAGATGCTATTATTCAGGCTCTCTTTCACACAAGTTTATAATAGATGGTGCATTTTTTGTTTCATAGTTTCTTAGTAGATAAAATAGAAACAAATGAGTCAATAAGAAGGAAACTGTTTTGCATTGAAAAGATCATATTATGTGTTCTTGGGTAAGTACACTTTAAAATCTTTGGCTTTATATTGCAGACTTGCTCATTTTCATGTCTTAACAAAAATCATACAAGTATTCTTTTTATACACTGTTGCAATACACCTTCCTGCTCCACATCCTCTTCTATGCATGAAAAAAGGCAGGATGGAGGTAAAATCAAGGGTCTGGACCTTTAAAGCAGCCTCATGATGAATGTGTTTGGCAGGCCAGCGGATGATAGAGTGGAGGGAGCGATGCGATAGCGTCGAGCTCTTTGAAGCCTGGCTAAGCCCGAAGGCACGACTCCACAAGTCCTTCAGCCCCTCATGAGTTAATGTCCTAATCTGTTTTCAGCAGGGCCCTCACAGGCATGCGCAACAGCCAAGGGCAAAAACTAATGAAATGCTCTTTTAGCCAGCCGTCATTAATTGGTCACAGTTAGAGAGGGAATGTCAACACAGAGGCTATTATCTGCTCTCAATCTCCACAGACCTCCACACAAATGTTTCAGGGCTTTCGCAGGTTCCTCAATCTCTGTCAAAACACCTCTTTCCCCAGCCTTGCACACAGCCACTGAGAAAGTGAAATTATGTAGTTAAGCCAGTATATTTAGTTTGTATATACTATTCTACATAGAAATCTAATTTCCTTAAACTCTGCATAAATTATAGTTGATCAATAAACTCTGGACATGCATGAACTGTATATACACATGCACTTTATTTCACAGTATGTGTCCTTATAGTGTACTTATCCCCAAAAATACTGGTAACTACTTAATTAAAGAACCTTTTTCATTACAAATAATCTTTTGTGAAACAAAAAGGTTATGTCAATGTTAAAGTTTATGGAACCATACAGCCAAAAAAGGTTTTTCTATGGCAAAGTACCTTTATTTTATACATAAAGTATAAAGTATACTTAAGGAACAATTCAAGAAGGCAATATTAGGCAATTTTAGTAAGCTTCTTATTGATTTAGATCACATAAACAGAATTACACAATTCAGAATTCAAATATTATAGAAACTGTATAAAAACATTATATGTACAAACAATTTTGTTCTTCAACTGGTTAAACATGACCCCACCAGTTATATTTTTGTTTCACAGATGATTACACACATTATAACATACATATCGTAATCTTATCGTAAAAGTGAGTCACTTCAAAAGAATTAAAAATAATCAAAAAGAGTCAAATTAGCACAGAATTAGCTATGGCACAGAATCCAAATACACAACACTACAGAAAAATGTATATTTCAATATATCTTAATGTCCTGTTAGTTCGACTGTTTGTTAAAGTGCATCCGCTGTGTTTATGAAATTGCACATTCGAAGATAAAGAGGCCATGCACATGGCAATGTGTGTGATAAATGCTGACCCAAGGCTGCAGTGTGAGGGTCAGTGTGATAGTGCTAATAGACCAGTACAGATGAACATCTGATCCCATAGCTGCAGAACACAAGCCTTTCTTCATGCTTTGTTTGGACACCCTGGGTTCTCCCGACTGGGACTGATGCAAATGCTCAGGACAAAGCAACACAAATATGGTGTTGCCAATCGACAACAGCCTCAGGCCCCTTCAGTGTCCAGCCCAACACTTCTGTTCAATACATCACACAGCAGGGTAGAGCCAGAGGACAGCAACCATCGCCTCAAGCTTGCAAGAGGTCCACCAGAGACATGCATGAATATTCCATTCCCAGGACCTCAGCATTACCCATCAACTACAGAACCAGCCTTGGCCTTTCATTGCAGCTGAGAGCCTTACTTTACAGAAGCTAATGAACAATGAATTATCTAAAAACATGTGCTTCTGTCATAAAAGAGTTGTTAAATCTTACAAAATAAGTGGTAAATAATAATGTGGTTAGTATTATTATTATTATTATTATTATTATTATTATTATTATTATTATTATTATTAATTATTATTATTAATTATTATTAATAACAATAACAATAACAATAACAACAACAATAACAACAACAACAACAACAACAACAACAACAACAACAACAACAACAACAACAACAACAACAATAACAATAACAATTATATCATTGATTTACTGAATGATGAAGTAATTATTTTTAAATCATATTTAATTAAATAACAATTAAATATTTTTGAAAAGATATTGGTATATAATTTACTGTCACCTGGTGTCTTAAAAGCATGTCACAACCCACAGAATTTTAAAATGAAATGCTCATATAATTCACCTGTCTTTAGTCATAAACTGACACCTTTTAATTTAATAATGTCAGAATGAAAGCTCTGCTTATATGCCATTTTAATTTCATCAGCTTAAGTGATTTCCTATTAAATATTCTACAAATGAGTGGTAGAAGTCTATCATGGTAACTTTAATAGAAAAGTATAATTACTTCTCAGAGTGAATTATCTTTTACAGGGCACTAGTTATCAAAAGTTATCTAGCCATGGCTGGCAATTATTAAAGCCTTAATCAAATATGGATGGTCATTTGTTAATTGAATTATTGCAGACCATCAAAGTGCGTTTGGGAGGTGAAAAATGAGCTGTGTGAGATGGAAAGTGAGATCTACAGTAATGGCTCTGAGACCCACATGGCACTGAGCAGCTGTAAACTTGTGTCAGAAAAAAATAACAGTAAATAAGGGAGGTGGACCTATATTTCGATGCTGGTCAAATAACCTCAGAAAGCTCAGATGATATTCACTGAATATTTTTCAAGGGTTCAAAAATCCAATGTGATTAGATACATTTTTGGGGTACTTGGTAATGAAACCACTAATATCTTAGGGCTAAGAATTTGAATTTTAACCCTCAGTCATTGGGTTTGGCAAATAAAATGGATGAAAAAAATCACATTAACCTACATTAAAAGAACAACTTGAGTTGACACGTTTAGAAAGAACAGAATGTCATTAAATTTGATGCTGAGTTGACTAGTAACCAACAACTAGCATTGTAGCATTCGCAAACAACTGATGTAAAAATACAGTTTTCTTCAGTTCCATTTTCCTTCACATTATGAAATCATTCCATGCTGTAACTCACAAAAATATCACACCAGTATCATTACGCACAACACTGTTTCTTGACTAAGAATAAAGTTTTCACAACCTGTACTTCCTAAGACAGGAAAGGTCTGTGACTCATGAGCCCCACTGAGGGGCAAAAACAAGACACCAACCTGACCATCAATTATTTAAATTCTTTAAAGGGGAAATGAGAGGAAACAGGAACAGTACTTCCTGTCTTGACACTTCAAAAAATAAAAAAGTGTGAAGTATATGCCACGTCCCCATGCAGGAATATACAGAATTTTTATAGCTATATTTTATATATACAGTGTTCCTGTAGCTTAACTGGTCACGCATTGCACTAACAATGCAAAACTTGTGGGTTCGATCCCAGGGAAAAATACTTTGTATGAAAGAGCCAAATGCATAAATGTAATGTGAATGTAATATAGAGCAGACTTTGGAAGTATAAACAGACTCATCATCCAGAACGACATATAAAAATGTACTTTTGCTCCGTGTATGTCACTGTTCTTGCTGTGCCCAATTACTGTATCCAGCACAACACGTGAAACTTTCACACTCTTGAACGTGAATTTACAATCATTTTGCTGTGGTTGTAGATGTAGATAAACACAGAAGCAATCAGGCTGACAAAATTTAATAAGAAAGTTTATAAAACAGGGGGTAAGTCATGAGATGCACGATTTCATGGGTAAAATATGTTACTCTCACATTGATAATTCATGTCTGTTTCATGACATTCTTTTATTATTATATAAGTTAAAAAAAACTTCTAATATTTAAGCAAGTTTTATCATGATTAGTTTTGTAAAGATCAGAGTCATGGTGTGTTTGTTATCATAGATATATTAATTTTGCATTTGTTATTGATTATGTTACACATTATGTCTAAATGACGATTACAATCTTATTATTGATTCTTAATATCTTAATATCTTATTATTATTATTGTTATTATTATTATTAATTATTGTATTACTGCTTATTAAACAATGTGTAGTTTCTTTACACTTTACAACAGCATTTGAACGGTATATTTAATGCTGTATTATTTTAAACCTAACAAACCTACAGTAAAGAAGTTTGTTTTAAAAGTCTGCTTGTGCCGTTTCTTTTTTTTAAATGACACTTCATTTGACATTTTGTTATCTAATTCAATGACATTCATATGTGTTCATCAAAATAGGCATCTGTACAATGTTTTAGTTCTTCTAATACTCTAATAAGTATAGTTAACGTATTAGATGTTAGTGTACATAAGTGCATATGAAGACACTGAGTATAAAAACTACATTTGTTTTTCCCCACCATTCAGTATA
The DNA here is from genome assembly GCA_019155185.1 of Beaufortia kweichowensis. Classification (NCBI taxonomy): domain Eukaryota; kingdom Metazoa; phylum Chordata; class Actinopteri; order Cypriniformes; family Gastromyzontidae; genus Beaufortia; species Beaufortia kweichowensis. The sequence continues at coordinate 5,410,426 of CM032795.1, read as the reverse complement.
TTCAGTCTATCCAGTAAGCAAAAGTGTGTAAATGCTTTACACTCAACCCTTTCCGAAATTTGTGTTTTCTGTGAGATTGAATTTAGTTATCAAATCACCTTATATCAGTATATATATTCTAGTTTTTCCTATAGGTACACAGCTTGTCCAAATGTGTTCTGGAGATGCAGATGTAACATTTGTCATGTCAATAAAACTATTTGCCCTGAATTGATTAGCTGTAAGGCCGTGGGGCTCCCTGTGGGCTTTTTGACAAGAGAGAGGGAAAATATGTGTGTTTGTGAGTGAGAGAGAGAGAGACAGAAACAGAGAGCAAGAGCTGATTCACCAAACACAGATCGTATCACTTGTGTCTGCGCTGACTGTGTCAGGTCCGCTGCTGTTCGGGGCTGATACTGCACGCTGGAGATAACTCAGATAAGAGGGCTGACGTCCGCTCTCATTCACACAGCGGTGGGGAGAACAGCATCTCTCCTGGGACAGGGGACCACTGCAGGGACGGGAGAGGAGGAGGAGGGTGGTGAAAGGGCAAGTGGAGGATGAATTGAATTCATTTAAAGGTCTAAAGTTAACAATTAGTGATGTTCAGTTCGTGAACATCGTTCTTTTGAACCGATTTAAAATCTTAGCTTAACAGCATGATCATGCGTGATGATTCTAAAGAATGAGTAAATATTTTTTACTGTTTAGAATTGAAATGAACTGTCAAGTTTTATGTATTGATCACTAGGCTGCTAAAAATACATTGATCATGTCACCAGCCAGAATAAAAATTTTTATATGGAAAATGTAACCCTCAAAAGCAGTAAGAAATGATTTTTCAAAAGGCATGAAAAAAGCAATTACTCCTAAAATACAGCTACTATATGGTGTTATAATAGTAATAATGATATTGTGAGATCCACAACAAAATGTAAGTCTGTTCTTTGTCTTTGGTTGGTTTCATTCATCTGAGTATTTATAAAGGCAGCACAATTCCTCTCTTTAAATCTGTAACTGCCCACAAAATGAGTGTCTGCCTTTGAATTTAGAGTGTTCATTAATAGGATATGATGTGCTCTAGGAGTCCATAGTAATAGAATATTACACTGATGGTCTGAGGGATTCTTACTGTCTTTAGGGTCGATGAATTATCAATAACATCACATGTACTAAAAGACATTTTGAAGCCAAGTGAAAAGTGCGCAGTGAAAATGTACATAAAAGCCAGATGCATTTAGTATAAAATCGTGTTTTCTTTAATATGAACATGTAGTGCCTGCTTAAGCAAATATTACTATTACCATGCTATTTCTCATAACGCATTTGTGCTATGGATATAAATCATTCTTCAAATCATGTGGTTTGATGTCAAATATTGTTACACATTTTGTCTACTGTATTTGTAGATAAAATGGGTGAGAAAATGTCACTGTATAACTGAAAAGAGGGACTTGATCGTGATATTATAGAGATTTGACTGTGGGCATTTTTGACTTGGCCAAATAAGAAACCACTTTGAACACACTGGAAACTTCACAGATTAACAGTTAAAGCATGGCCAAATTTACAGATAGCTCGCTGAAAAAAACAGAACCTGTATGAAAAACATGTATCTGGTTTTGTTATGTTCCAGATCACTGGTTTGAGTCCAGTCTGACTGTTTTTTCACTTTATGGAAAACAGGGGAATCTTATCTGACAATGATATTTGTCTGATCACTCAGCTGTCAGAATGCATACCCCCTGCATATTTGTGGATAAGTGGCTATTAACAAAAACGTTTGTACAAGTGACAAATGGGAGTGGTGGTCAGTGCTGCTTGTTACTAGTTTCATGATCACTGGTTTGAGTCCATTCTGACAAATTTTTTCCCTAATGGAATACAGGGGAACCTTATCTGACACTGACATTTTTACTTGCCAGTAGGGATGGGCGATATATAGCATGCGATTGTCACGCGCATTTTGTCAGTAAAGCCGGTTCCCTGATTACCGCTAAATCGCCATCACCTGCTTTCAAATGGAGCGGCATTTAATAGACAGAGCCGTAGTTCACTGACAAGCTACGCAATATTGCGTTCATTATCGAAGGCGATTCATCTGCGATAATGAACGTGATATTGCGTAGCTTGTCAGTGAACTACGGCTCTGTCTATTAAACGCCGCTCCATTTGAAAGCAGGTGATGGCGATTTCGCGGTAATCAGGGAACCGGCTTTACTGACAAAATTTGTCAATGTGAATTTTAAACAGATTTAGCAGCACAAACAGTATTATATATCTATTTTTTCCTTTTATCTTTGCTACTGAAAAGTATGTAAAAGACAGAGACAGATTTTTTTCTGCCAGCCAACAGACAGGTGACACCCAACAGGCTGGTGAAGAACAAATGGAGAACAAGGATTAGAGGACCTCTTGAAATAACAGAGGAGAGGTGGAGGGATGGTGGATTTTGTGGAGGGTCTCTCTGAATCCCAAAGGACGTGTGAATATCAGTCTATCTGGGGCTAATTCATGTCAGAGTGTGTATCTCATATCTTGGGGAGGCCAGAGAGAGGCTGATAAAAATGAAAGTGGAAATGAAGTTCGATGCAGCAAAGAAGAGCACCCTCTCCTTCTCCCCACAGGATGCATGCTCTTGACCTCGCAGTATGTTCTTATCATACAACACACTCCGTCCTTCTGCATCCTCCTTTTAGAGTAACATACTTGACTTTAAAGCATATTTTTGGTTGCTGTGTTGTAGGTGGTTGCCAAGGCACTGCAGCCCACACCAAAGCCTTGGCTAGGACTTCAATTCAAAAAATCACCCTCCTGTCATTCTAAACATGTATGACTTCCTGTATATATATATATATATATATATATATATATATATATATATATATATATATATATATATATATATATATATATTTATATTTTATAATTTTACAGTTAAGCTGTTGTCAATATAATAAAGTACCTTTTGTGCTTGGTTTTCGTTTATGTTTCAGATTGGCTGCATGGTTTGTTTGGGTTGAACCGAAAGGAGTGCCGGGTAATGACACCCTGAGTGTCCCCGTCGTCTAATGCACCACTCTAAATGACTTGCGAGGTAGACAGTAATTGGCAGGAAGGGAGAGAGAGGTGCATAATGAGCAGAGATATCAAACAGAGAGCGGAATTGAGGTCAATTGAGACACAGGGGATGTTCACAGGCAGAATAAAACCTCTGAAAGTAGACATGAGATGAAGCTTTTTTCCAAGAAAACTTGGAAAGTATTGATTTGGAAAGTAAAGATTTATCAGAAAAATAAATATTGATGTTGATAACACACTGACTGAATAACTTCTGTGGCAAGAGGACTTTATTTGTCTCACCAAGTGCTATGTTTAAAGTTCTTGGCTTTTTTGTTACATATTGCTTTTGTAACGTGAAAAATGAATGAATGCTACAGCATTGTAAACTCGTGACTGAATTTAATGAAAAATATCAATAAACTACAATATATACTAATAATATACTGCCTTACAGCTTTATATTCTGTCCTTTTGACTTTTCATCTCTTTTAAGTTGACCAAATCACTTATTTTTACATCAGAATGATGGAAAGCATTTTTTAGTGCGCTTTTTTGCAAGTATTAGTAAAAGGTTTTGGAAATTGTAATTACTTGTATGATGCTGTTTGTCCTTTCTGGAGGTTCACAAACCAAGGCAGTCACCATACCGAAGAAAATTTTTGTGTTAAAAGTTAAATGAAGCATGTTTCCCCTCCAACACATGACCGGTGGATACAGGAATTGATTTTGAGGATAATGGACAACAATTTATTGTTTACTGTTCTTATGATGTCCTATTCTGTATTGTTCATTAAAACCAATAAAAAAATAAAAATAAAAAAAGTTAAATGAGTTTGAAATGACATGAGGTTGACTAGGTGATAACATATTCTTTTTTGGTGAACTATAGCTTCAACTCAGAAACAGGCTTAAGAAAGCACAGATGGGGTGAATATAAAGAGGATCAGACTCTCTAAGCCACAATAAACAGAATCTGTAAATATCTTCAGGAAAAATAAGCCCTGTCATATGAAAAGCTTCCTACATTACAAGAAAAAGGAGCCCTACAGTTCAAGCACACGAAAAGAGAAGCAAGCTGAGCGGTGTGTAAGTGAAAAGAAACAAGGCAGATGGCAAAAAGCTGAATAAAATACCACTGTAGGATCTGAGCCTGTATTCATTTGAGCCGCCTACCTTTTGATTTTCAAGAGGATTACACCTTGTGCTCAAATACAGAGAGGAGACAGCAGGAGAAAGAGGAGGTGCAGAGTACATTGAATGACTGCTTAAGGAGGTCTTCATTCACGCTTAATTCCGCATGTCTCATTAACACTAATCCTTATTAGACTGTGAGTAAAGCAACTCTGAATGGCCTTGTGGTGGATAGGAGGACATGTGCCCCCATTGTGATGGGGTGTAGGGGGTTAATCCAGATCTTAAGGCTGGGGTTGAAGGGAACAAGCCACGGTACACCCATCCCCCCTTCATGGCCCGCTTCCCCACATGGATGTCTACATGAAGGGGACACTGGTGTTGGTTGGCATAGTAACAGACATAAGCAGCTCTAAACATCGGCTATGTTGTAGTTCTTGTAAATACGACAGGTACAGTTATTAAAAAAGACAATATATAATCAGAAGCCTGGTCTCAGTAAAAAAATCTTACATTTGACTTTGAATGGTCCATTAAAAGAAAGAGCTACAAGGCCTGTGCCCACTTTTGGACACCATCTGGGACCTGTGGTTCAACGCTACGGGCTCCTCTAGTGTTCTTCCTGGACAATCTCGTTAACGCAGGTCAGAAATTAGTGCCTGCTGTTCTCTGGTTAGCGTGTGTGAGTAAGGTGTTAATAGAAGCTTAACCTGTTGAGAGATTCTGGCTGTGAACCAACAGAAAGATGGACTGGGTGAGAACACTGTATTAGAGGCAACAGCACTTTACAGAGTGTCAAAAATGACTGGTTGTGAGCACCGTTTCAGTGTTTTTCTTCCGGTCACTTGTGTGACCACTATGTTTTTGTAGCTCAATTTTAGCATTGATAGCAGTGCAAAAGTTGTGGGTTTGACTTCTTGGGAACCACATGTGAAATTACAAACCAAATGTATCTAACATTATTTATTTAGAGTCTTAATAAGAACTTATTCTATCTTTCGAAGTTATATTTCTGTTTACAGTAATACAGTTTCTTGTTGTGTTTGTAAATAAAAGAGTCATTGTTTGTTTCAGTTTTATTTTTGTTAATTAATGTAGCAATTCATTCTAGCATTGTCCATATAGGTAAAAAAGTAATCATATGATTTTTTTTTAGATATTAGATATTTTTCAAAAGTTTTTAAAAGTTTAATTTTAGGTATTTTTATAAATGTTTTGTTCATGTTGTTTTTCACTGTTGTTATGAAAATTTGTCAAATATTTCATCTTGAGTCTTATATACCTTCCCATCAGATAATTTGTCATGATTAGATTAAAATTCAACTATGAAATATTAAAGTGAATAGGGAAAAAACATAGGTGAGAAATGGTGACAGTTAACAGGTTTTAAAATAGTTTGTAGGAATGTGTTTTATAATTTTCACTTGCACAATATGTTTTAAGAGTATTAGATGGACCAAAGTGCAGAAATATATACTAATATGTGCTGTATGGATAGATTTTTTTTGTTTGTTTATTTTTCTTTTTTGTACCTGTTTGTTTTAGAGATTTCATCATATACTGAAATTTTCTGGGGTCTCTACTTCCAATTTAAACAATGTTTCCTAGAAACAAAACTGCCATTCTGCAAACTCTAGACTGCATCACTTTCGTTCTCTTTATTTAGACTATTAGTGTCTCAGTAAAATCACCCCCTGCCAGAATTTAAACATACACTCCAGCACACACACTGCACCATATCAAAATGTAATTAAATGATGATGTGATACACATCAGAGCCGTCACGCTTGTTTGTTTTTCCATTATTAGAGAGACAGGGCTTCATGTGGTGAATATGAACCAGGGTTTGTGTATGACTCTTCTCTTTGCTGTGTGCCAGGAGCCGTATACACCAGCGAGACACGCTCACGCTGGGAATTCGCATCTTTCACTGGGAGCCACAGTTCTCTAATAGTTTTTACTCTATGCAGAGCATATGTTACATTATCTGTTGTACTAATTAAATTGTGGAGCTATAGGAATCTCTGTAGGGATAATGAAACAGCATGAGAACAGCAGTAGGTATAATTATTGCTAACAAGGCTGGTTGAATTGCAATAATAATTTAATAATAAGGATTTTTTTATTTTAACATAAAAGTTTAATGATTTTTAAAACGTATGTAAGGTAAAGTAATATTTCTTTGTTTAATGTTATATATTAGTTTCTAGGTCACTAATCAAAACTATGTAAATTTAAGACAGTAACTCCTGACAGTAACAAGATGTTCTTGGACATTAATTAAGTCAATTAAAAAACCAAGTCAGTTTTGCAATGCAAATTTGTACTAATGAAAAAAAACAATAAGGAATATAAGCATTTTTACTAGTGGTCTCAGACTTTTAGACCCTATTGAACATATATGTATGGCTCAGTGTATAGCTGACTGTGTTTTACAATGAAAAACAATTTTGAACAATTTTGATTTTGTTGTCCTTTTCCAGCAAAGTGGACTGCCCCCTGCCCCCTGCACCTTTTTACAGAACATCCCAAGTTCACGTTTTTAGAGGACAGGACAAATCACCCCACTTCAACATTGTTGTTGCCATTTCCTTTGTTCACACGCTGAATCCGTTTGGCTTTTGTTGCGTAGAGAAATTACGTTTTATGTGTTTTGGTTTTTCAAATTGGAACACATTATGGTACACAAGACTCAAAGCAAGCACCATTGAGGTGAGGACAATTCAGAAATCGCTCACAATTCAACAGCTTTAATGACTGCCAATGGATGTTGTCTGTACTGTTTAGAACACATCTGAATCAATATGAGGTATAATTGACTATGATGGGACTTTATGACATGTTAGTGCTACATGACAGTGTAAACACTAATTTTCGCTTTCACGTAGCAGTAAAGGTACAGGTGAAATACAACAATCTATCGTAATTACCTTCCCAATTATTTATGGAAAGCAACTCTTTATTCTCTTTAAATTTGCATTTACAGTAATTGTTGCTGTCACCAATTTGAGACTGTTTGCTTACTTTGTTAATGTGCTTTTGGGGTGTTTATTTGGTGGTGCTTAAAATGTCTTTGAAAAGTCCAGCGGTAATTTTTTTTAAAGATAAAACATTCATTTAAGCGTCATCTAAGTCATCTAAGTGAGATTGAAATGTTTATATTTGTCGGTCTTTAAATAAAATAATTTGCTCATATTCTCTCATATTGGTTATAATTACAAGCATCAAATACTAGTTAAAACTGTCTAAACTGTTAAAATTCCTTAGAAACTACAAAATTACATTGTCTAACTGTGAAAAATGTAAGTGATAGCAATTTAAGACATATAAAGTGTATACTTTATATAGTCATTTTGTTTTCTCCACATGCACTGGAAATTGTCCTGTTCACTAAACATCTTTTCAACTGCTAAATATGGAGGCCCATCCTTACAATTATGTTCCCTGTGAATTGTAATGGCTCTGATCTGACGTGTAAAGCTAAAGTGAATGTGTTTGTGAAGTGGATGCATAGTATATCAACATCACTCACGCCGGCCTGAAATCAATTCAGTGTAATTAACAGAAAGAGCTCTCCAGAATAGAGACTTTCTCATTGACATGATGATGCCACTCAACCTGATAAAAGTTACCACAATTATGGCAATTACATGTGAATGATCGTACTCATAGTGAGCAGAGCTCTACGAGACTCTCAGCTCCCCTACAACTCTATTCCTACAAGTTCGCTGATGGAGGGCAACGCTAAGGACAGATCACAGTCCCTCTCTGTTCCTCTTTAGCCCTATGACACACTACCCTACATTACTTAGACATACATACAAACATACTGTATACATTTTATTTGTTAATGGTGAAACAAAGATTAGTTTCTATTAGAAATCAAATAAATAAATAAGGCAAATCAGTCAACAGATTTTTGTAGTTAAATCTGTGTTTCAAAGCCGTAAAGTCTGCAGCCTACATAGGCAGCTCCCTTCTAATGTAGTTTCACAACACAAGTATTTCAATCGCATAGCACACACATTGTTGAAATATTTGTAAAAATGTGAAAATCTATTTTTAAGCCATTTTTTATTTGTATTTGCTACATTTTGGTAATGAAATGTTTTCTTATTTGTAATTAGTTTTCTTTCAATTAATAGCTTTGGATTACTTTTTGCATTGGTAGTGAATCTGTGCTACTATAAAATGCCATAGGTAGGCATCTTACTATGACACAGACAGATTTACACAAATAGATAAAAGCTTGCTAGCTTCCATTTTTTTCTAAACGAATACAAGATGAAGATACTACTTTGATAAACACTCTATGATCATTTGGCTTGCCGTCTGTATCACTATAACTGAAGACCCAAAGCATATAAAGCCCCAAGCGGTCCACCTTTATGACAACAATAGTGTTTAGTTAAGAGGCTGGTTGGGGTTAATAGTGCTTTGAGACAATAGGTTGGGTTGTAAAGGGAGAGGGGATTTATGGTAAATGGATCACGGCTGTCAAACGCTGGCATGTCTTCTATTGCTCCAAACAGGAGTCATCCTCTCGTGTTGGCAGCCCTTTAGCCTCCCCACCCCAATCCTGTAATTAACACCTAATAACCATAGAGAATAAGCTCTGCTAATTACTGTACACAAAAAAACAACAACAACAATAATGATGACAACAATTGCCATTTTGTTGTTTCATTCCATTAAAAAGTCTTTTGAAAGTAATTTATTAGATAGCAGAATAAACTGTTTGTGAATAATAAGTCAAATAGAAGAGGATATTCTGATCCTTTACATTAATGACAACAGAGCTTCATTGATATGTTGGTTTGTAAAGTGGGGTGTCTGAGTAAACAAGGTCAATTGGTAAAATATGGGGCTAGCAACAAGCAGGTTATGGGTTCAATTTCCAAATAATAAACATACTAATAAAATGTATTTTTTATATATAACAAATATCGTTGATGTAATAAAGTAAACAAATCAATAAAAATGTATGAATTTTTTTTTGGCAATATCTGATGATAGCTTTTTTTGTGTTGAAAATGTGAAGGTAAACAGATGCTGATAGAATTCTCACCCATACAATTGACTTGACATACTTTACATACAAATTAAGGATCTGTGTAGTCTAAATTCATATTAAGCAGCACATTGAGATGTGAGATTTTTGAGGTTTCACAGAATCCCCTCATTTCACTGAAATAAAGCAATGGAATGAGAGACTCTCCATCAATATTCCTGACCCCCACTTCTCTGCATCTCATGAAAGCACTCATAACTCTTTAGCCTCACGTGTGGCCTTTGCCGTGAAGAACAGCCATATTTCCTGATAAACTCAGCAGATCTTAGTCTTATGACAGCTCTGTTGCAGCTGTGTGTGAAGAACATGCAGAGGTCATCAAGATGGTCACATGATTAGCATGTTACTGTAGTGTGTGATTTTTGCAGTAGGCATAAATGTTTTTATCTAATCTGAAATAAAAAAATTTTTTAGACTATTAGCATTCTCCTAGTTATTTGCAGTACACATAAAACGGGCAAAAAATATTAGTATTTAAAAAATATATTACATTATGAATACATTTTGATTTTTAATGCTCAAAATAATGTAAAGTGCACCATAAGCAATAAAAATAAACAATAAACATATTATTAATTCAATCTATCTCCATATCTAATTTAAATCTATCAAGGTTGCAGAAAATACTTATTAAATAAAACCCCCATCAACTCAAAGCATCTTACACTCTTTTGGGAAGAACGTTTCGAAACAAGAAAGGACAACAAGAAATACACAATAACAAGTGCATAACTGCTATTTAAGCATTAAAAGTGCAAAATAAAATCAAAAAGAGGAAGACATGCATCCATTAGCCTGTCCACCATAACCCCAAAAGACAGATTTGATGGCTAATGTAAAAGCAATGGTCAATCATAAATCAAGCTGAGGGAGAAACTGGATGATGAGGGTTAATCAATACAAGGGTCAGGCTTTACCACAGCGCAGAATGACACTTCATTTGTTACAGTGAGCCGTGAGAGGAAACATCACTCGTGGTGGAGCACATCTGCCTTTGTACAAGAGCAGAAGTGCAGCATTGACCCACAGTATGAGTTTATGTAGTTACATAACAGAACCCCAAAAGTGCCTCTTTGAAAACCCATGTCTTTACTCACTTTTAGACTGGGTGTTTGTGTATTCAAATACTGGCAAAGCAGTAACATAGATCTCAGTTATACATGGTGGTATACATGGTCAAGTATACATGGTGCTGATAAAGCTAAATATGAATATGTATTAGATGATTCCACGAATTTACTAGACAATATAAACATACAGATAATAATTTTAATTTTAGCAGAATAGTCTCGTTTTTTATTTCCCGCAGGCAAAGAATCTAATATTAATATCTAATTGCAGCAATGCATGAAATTAAACACTCTTATGTTAAAAAGATGGATTAGGGCATTGCTTGTAAAACAACAAATCTGATTTTATCTACTAATTGCTATCAGATTTTAAACCTTTGGATGATATAAAACTACCCAGAGCAACACAAAGGTATATGTAACAATTATTAGATTTTCACATGTAAAAAGTGTGGTTAACCCCTGAAAATTCTTTTTTAATTATTTAAATTAAATATATATAAATAAATTACTTGATTCTTGGTTGAAAAACTGTAAAAAATTATTTGCCACCTTAAAAATTCATTTCAACTGTTTTTACATTATTTTAACTCGTTTCAGGTCATTTCAACTCATCACTTGTACATCATTAACATGCCAACCACTGAAACTTTACAGTAGTATAACAAGTGTCCAAATGAGCTGAGACACCACAGAAGATTAAAGTCTATTGGCAACCCTCCAGCCCACAGCTTGACCTCTCACACTACTACCTATCTCACACAGTCGTGTCTCGCGGCAGTGGCTGTGGTGACACTGGGGCCAATGTGGCCTGTAATTGGGTGAAAGGAGAGACCAGCAGCTCCTCTATTAGTCATCTGCACCTCTGTGATGTATCACAGGATGTGGATGGCAGGGGGCAGAGTAATTGGACCCGCTCAGGCTGGACCTGCTATGTCCTTCACTAGATAAGGTTTAAAATGATAAAATGATTAGGATTTGGTTCAAATGTAATAGTTAACAATAGCAATTTTTACTAAGACAAGATTACATTTTAAGAACAAAATGTTGCGCTTGACCATGCAAAACTTAATCAGCTATCAGAAAATGTGGCTAACGTTCTTTAAAAGATCCCTTAAAGTTATCAATTTTTTTTGCAATAACACTAAAAGGGCGTTTATCAGCATAATATGCCATTGCTTAATGTTCTAAAAACATTATAAAAACGTTAAAATAAAAACAGTATTCTTACATGTTAGTGACACATTTAAACATTTTTTATAATGAAGTTGGATGTTAGCAAAACATTTTTAGAACATATTTTGTTAGCTGGTAAACTATTAGGAATGGACCATCCCACATATTTCTTAGTTATGAACATATTCATTGCTAATGAATTCCTTTAGACATCCTTTTGTTTCAGTACATTCCCAACAGGTGTTTAGTTTTCCATTGTTTTAATTCCCATTTGCCAACATTTAGGAAAGTTAAAACATAGTTTATTATATTTTATAAAAATAAGATCGTTTCTTCTGTAATGATTTGCCATTCGTGCTGGTGGAGGGCTTGAGTGAAATCAATAACCGGCGACACCTGTCTCCAGCACAGCCAAGAAAGGATCTATCATAGTGGAAGCGTGATTTATGCTGTAAGAAGACAGATCAGTAGGAAAGGCCAGAAAGAGAGATGAGGTTAGATGGAATGATAGAATGGATGCAGATAACGATAGATGCACATCCTTCCTTGTGGAAAAGTGTCAGAGAACAAGACCTTCTTGCTTTTGCTTCATTTTTTAGATTAAAACTGGCAATGAAAGGTCTCAAACATTAAACATTATAATAAAACATTATTTTTTAAATTGTTCTATTTAATGCAATAAAATATTTTTGTGTGCCATAAGTGTTCAAATACTTTTAGGCCTCTTTGCATGAAATTAGAAGCATTCCACAAAAGAATTATAAGAGTCATACTGTATATAGATTTTGAATGACATGAAAAATTAAAAAAGAAGGCAAAAGACTATCTGTGAGTTTCTGAGTCCCTGTTATGACTATTGATGATGTTTGCCATTGATTTGTCAAACATTCACAGCTACACTCTATTCCCAGTCATGTTTAGATTGAAAACAGAGACAGGGATAAATTGTGAACATGTCACCTGATTATTGTAATTTTGTGATAAAATGGTGTAGCAGACTTTCAGAAATATGACCTTGCCAAGCTCAGGCACTTAAAATTATATAACCTGATATATAACCTTAAAAATATATTATTAACCTGAATTGTTTACATAATGGTACAATTTAACTGGATGACACTTAACAAGACAGAAGTAACTTACAAAATTGTATTGTAAGCAAATTATCAGTAAAAGATTTAGAAGGAATAAGAGCCATGAGATTGTCAACTCATTTTGATATTTAACCAACATGAAATCTGTTATTATTACTTTGTGATGTTTCTGTTTTTTACCTCACTTTCACAAGGATAATGTCAAACTTTATAATTATTTTACATAAGAGTAATAGGATAAGAGTAAAGTGATATTGAAAATTCATTAGGTTTTACAGGCTTGCTTATGATAAAAACCAGGAAGGGTAAAAGATAGATTCAGTACACATTGCAAATCAATCAGGAAATTATGCCTTGGAATCATTAAAATTCGCTATTGATGACAGATATGTTTCCTTTAATGTAAAGCCTTTGTTGGACTCTATAAAACAAAATGTGAGAGAGACCATTTGGTTAATGCAGAGGTATCAAGATGAGGTTTGCAAGGTTTGTCCTGTACTGGGAATATCATAAGAAACCAGCCCTGAGCAAGTACATGATGTAAATGCTAATCGTTTACGGCATAGTCTGTCCCCTCCTGGCTCTGTGCCATAGCAACCACAGTCTCATTTCAGATGTGTCATGCTGCATTACCATCACACACGTGCACACACACACACACACACACACACACACACGTTTACAGTCCAGTGTTCTCTATTGTCTGACACTTTGACCACAAGCCAAACTGAATGACAGAGCGTATCTGATGTCTTTCGTAGATTTCATCACACAAATAAAATTCAGTTTAGCACATATTATCCATAATAAGGGGTATAAATATAAGCACATAACATATAATTACATTGATATTATGATATATATCAATGTCATACATGCTAAATGTAATATACATGCATTTTAAAGACGTTTTATAGGATCATTAATAGATTAGCAGGAAAATTATAAAAAAAATAAGTGCAATATGAAAATTAGCATTTGCATTGGTTATCAGTGTACAAAGATAGAAAAAAATAAAGTAAAAAAATTTTTTAAACTTTTTTTTTTAAAAAGGAGAAGCCTAAAACACAAGATTTAAGTTCCCTGCATGTGTGTTTACAGAGATACAAAATATCTCCATGCAGCATTAATCCAGACAATATATTTATTTATGTGTTCAGTAATTTGTCATATTAATGAATTATGCTTTCTTGCCCTCTAGGCACATTAGAGAGGAAAAGAGTGTGAATGGCTAAATGCCAAGAACTGAGTTTAGTTTAAAAGAAATAAAAAAGATTTTACAGTTTCAAAGTTCTTCCAAAGCAGACATAAATATGCTAGGTATTTTCGAAACAAATCACAATTGAAAAATTTATAATTTGTAATTTAACATAACAAATAAATAAATTTTAAATAAATTTAACATAACATAGTATTTTAGATGTATTTGGATTTTTCGTTTGAAGCAAAGCTCAAATGTCATTGCTCCACATTTAGCCCAATCACAACCCACCAGCTCAGTCAATCTGCCCTGCTCTTTTAATGAACAAATTAGCTAATAACTCACCATCTGTAATGAGCTAAAACACTGTCATACAGAATTTATGAGGAATTTCATTTATGCAATGGAGTTGCCTCATTTAATACAGAGAGGATAAAAGGGAGGGTGGGCGAGCAATAACAGACAATATAGAGATTATCATCAATTTGGATGGATAGAGAAATATTTCCAGGTCTACATGTCTTCAAATATGTGCATGGCATGCATTGAAAAATGTTATTATCTCACAATTTATTTCACAAGAATGAATCTTTAAAGCACTTAACTTTACTAAATGTACAGCTTGTTTTTCCCTGCTGCTCTGATCCTACATACTAGAAAAACTAAAAACCCCTCCATCAGGCTTGACCTCCAGCTATCAGAGCTAGCAGGCAGCTTTACGCTCGGCTGTTCCATTACTTTGCTCTCGGCTCTCTCGCCGCACTGTTTCTGTGGCATATTAAACAGATTAATAGAACTGCACTCTGGGGAGGGGGATATGCCAGTCAATCTAACCTGCCGACACAAAGGCGAGAAAAGCAGACACGCCCGCGACTCATCCTTGAAAGCTGATAAAACAAAGACAAATGTCACATGTGAAGGAAAAGTGGAACTCTGTGAATGTTGACTTTTAGCTTCGATTTGGTAAATAGAAAGAAAATCAGAATAATGTGCTCAAGTACCAGTGAGAAGTGGAGGTTATAAGTGGTGACTCTCACTATTGCTCTTACTTAACGTTGAGGATTTTGGAAAAAAAAAACCCTTAACATAAGCATTGAATTAGAGCTTGAATCTTCACAACCCACTGTTTGTATTCCAGATATGCATATTTATGATGGTTTGTAGAGGAGAGGTGTGCTTGAAAGATAATAAAACATATATTTATGTTAAATGTGCCAAGGTTTTTTTGCAGCATTACCAATTCTTTTTTCACAAACAACATCAATCAGTTTTTCTTACTTTTATTACAATTTAAAAAAAAATGTCCACAACAGGTTTGTCATAGAACCACATACACCAAGACAAAGAGCCATTAAAAACATTCATTTTAAATGTGAATAAAATGTCAGTAAAGTCATTCACCATAATGTTTACAACGGATCGTGGATCTGTATATACTTAAAATATAAACACACATAAACATTTAGCTGTTCCTGCCACAAAGACTGGCAGATCAGTCACCCCGGTAAAAACAATAGAGGGCTTCATTAATTCAAACGAACTCATCTTTAGCTCACGCTCCCCTGCAGCTATGAGAAATGAAATTGTAGACAGTATCAGAAGCCTAATCGTCTGGTCCTGCTCCCTGCAGGCATGCCAATCGAGAACACTGTAGTTTAATTGTAAACCAAAAAAGGGAAACCGGGGTGTCAAATACTGATTCAGTGAACTTTACATAAATGCAGCTTGATGAAACTGGTCTAGCACCCGAATCCTTTGGCCAAGCCCTCAGCTTAAACCAACCTAATACTGATGTCTAGCCAGAGGTAGGCCTACTAACATCTATGTAGTGCCATCTGCTGAACTAACTTAAGTACTGCTGACTAGAAGTGACAATAGCACACAACCTACAAGTATCATTTCTGCAGTATACAGTGTGTATACTGTACTTTGTATAAGTTTCCTTAAATATTCAGATAAACTGCTTTTCACGTTAAGTGACTTTGAATGTATTTTAATTACTTGTGGAATGTTTGATTCATCCAATTTTGAACTTATTTGCTCTTATGCAGCATGTAACTGGCTTTACTTACTAACATGAACACAATAGTTCTTGTGTTGTCACATAACCATTCATTATATCTTCCATTTGAGACAACAGCAGTAATCTTTTAAAAACATTTTGGTCTGGCATCAGAGCCAACTATAGCACGGAAACATACATCTTAATTTTGAACAGTTTGTTCAAAACACAAGGTGTTCAACCTTGTGAACAGTTTTTAAAAGTGTCATATCAAATAAAGCTTTCTGTTTATATGTAACAATAAGGTGACCTAGTATGCTACAAAAAAAATGTTGTGTAGATACCTGTATCCCATGATGATTTGACCTGCAACAATTTGTGCAAAAAAAGAACCAGAAACCAACTATATCTTTGTCCTGACACATCTACAAAATTATCAAATGGATATTAAAAAAGACAATTATTGAATGGCACACCCAATGTTTAATACTCAATGCTCTTTTACTGATTATTGTAAACGTGCTGTATGATTTTCAAATTCTTCAAAGAAAAAAACAAATAAATGCATTTTTGGTTTGTTTATTCTTCTTAATTACGAAACATGTTACAACCAAAGTTCATTAAGAGCAGGTCTTGTCTTAAACAAGTCGGTCACACAGCAGTCGAAGACCAGAATGTATCTACAGTCTCTCCTTATCTGATCAATGGGCCTTTCCAGACTCTCAGACTGTTAATTGATGAAGTAATCCAGTCATTAATCACTGGAGTGGGCTAATGAGAGACGTCTGAGTAAATAATGCTGCAATCCTGCCGCCATCATCATCAACTTCCTGTGCGGGTGGACAGAAGAGAGTGCAACAGGATGCCTGTGAGAGAGTTAAAATTTATCAGAGAGAACTACATTAACAGATTTATTTAGAAAGAATATTGATTATGGACATCCGGTCTAAGCTGTTTTACTGGCCACATGCCAAGAAAAGACATACGTACAGAGCCATTTATTAGAATAAAATTTTTAAAGCCATATTTTTTTTTTAGATTACTGATTACTTTCACAAGGGTATTTTTATTTTATAATAGCTTTTCCAATTGATTTCTCAATCTAAGCAATTATAAGCACATCATTTTTTTCATGGAAAATGATTTTCTAGATTGAATGATCATCAATCCAGAGCATTTTTCACATGTAGGCTGTTGTACCTGTGGCTACAGACACATTGAGTGATTCTACTCCAGGTTGCAGGTCACTGCGTGGTGGGATGGTGAGCAGGACATCACACAGCTGCCGTAGATCAGAAGACAAACCATTTCCCTCCCCACCTAATAACACACATACAAACTAGTGTAAACAAGACTGAGAATATATACAACATTATGAGTATAAGCCCAGTTTAAGAAACACATACCCATTAACAGAAGTGTAGGCCTGGACATCATGAAATCTGAACATGGAACAACCAGGGCTTCAGATTTTCTTTCCTCTAATCCAACTGTGCCAACCACCTGCCAGCCTTGTTCTGTTTTAACCTTTATAATTATTCAAATTAATTTGGGCCTAATATGATGACTAGGGACTTTGCCTTATATTCGTATAAACAAAACATGCCTTAAAAATCTAAACTTTTTTATTATAACTTAATACCAGTGGTAAACCCACAAAATGATTATGAAAAATGTCATGTATACTGTTAATTCAAAATCATAACACAAATAAATGCTTTAACTGCCCTCTAGAGGCTAGAAATGGAAAAGTTGTTACTTGTTTTAAAAGGAATACACTTGCAGACCTTTATCATATCTTTTAGGTTGCTGTAGCCAAACACTTCCATGATCTCCATCACACCAGCACTGGCTTTACTCACTGTAGGTGTCAATGGACAGCTAAAAAGATAAAAATCACACAATCAGTGTCCATGGGTAAATAAACAAAAATAATACAATAGAATAATTTGACAGATGTGTTTAAAATGATGTACACACAGTACTCGAATAAATTTTAATGCATCTTAATAACCCCCAATTATCAGACACTCACAATCATTTTTCAGTGTTCAAATTTTGAGGGTCACAAATACACCTCTAAATATTTTTCGATATGCCTCTAAATGAAATCAGTACCACATGCTTTTGTGTAATGCTATATTGGTAAAAAAACAACTGTTGCAAATCATAAACTTAAAATGACATATTAAACCTGATGTACATGACCAAATAAACACATACATTTGATTACTGTAAATGCTACAGTAGTAGTAATAAAAGATTATATATAAATGTATATTTGGTGTCCACCTGTTATGAATGCTGCTGGCCACCCGATCTACTCCCAGGAAGTATGCAGACCGTAAAATGGCACCAAGATTCATTGGATCTTGTATCCCATCCAAAACCAGCCATAATGTCCTTTCATTCTTCTCTTGATGAGATGTTATTTGTCTTTCCTCTGTGACAAAGCCTAGAGAACTTGCCAAAAGACACAACCCCTGGTGCACCTTTCCACCACACATCTTGTCAAGTGTTTTCTTATCGACTCTTTGGATCTGCACCCCACGCTTGAGTCCCTCCTGACAGACCTTCAGGATCGTGTCTCTCTGGGTCCCCTTGTCATCCTTCACAAAGAGACGACTGGGTCTCCTCCTGGCTTTGGTAAGGGCCAGCAAACATGGAGCCACCCCAAACACAATCTCCATCTGTGTGGCTTTATTTGTGTCTTTTTGGATACTAAAGATCTTTCCAGTTTCTGACTTGTCAAAATCTTCAAAACTCAGTTTCTGAAGCTCAGATGACACTTTTTTCTTATTTACAAGTGTTTTCTCAGTAGGTTTATACTGCTTGGATTCATATGTCTTTGTCACCTTATTAGAATTTAAGGGATTCTTTCTCAACTTTATACTATCTTTTGGTATTAAAAGTGGACTTGTGCAGTGATAGGCAGACATAGGTGTTAAATATAATTCTTTTAGGCCTATCAAAAAATGGTTATTCCTAGCTTGACTTGAGACTTGGAATATTCTTTTACACATCTGCATATTTTAAATAAATGAAAACAATAGAAAGAACTACACTTTTTTTACAATAATTAAACAGCTTATACTAAGCCTTGGTTTAAGTTGGTTTTCTTTTCTGATTCTGAGCTATACATTAAGCAGGTTTCCACTGGTCAGACTAGCTGAATACCTTTTTGTAGAGACCAGTTAAACTAACCTAAACCAACTGGGTAAATAAATTCACATTTACTGCTGGCCAACACACAAGTAAACACATACGTTGTTTCCCTTAAATTTATTCAGTGCTTACAGGTCTTAACTTACTCTTTATTGCAGCTAACTCGAAAGCTAGCTTGCCCTTCACCAGATTAGAACTATAAAAAGCAGACTGTGGCCTGCTTTAGCCTAGCAAACACAATATAAAACACTCGATAGCAAACCGACCTCAGAAACCAAGCAGTCAGTTTAAACAAACGCTAAGGGCAACCATGTAAATCCAAATGAATAGTATTGCTTTCAGTTCAATGGCAGTTGACAACGCACATGTGAAACGTGGAGCGAGTTTATTACCGCTACTGCTCTCAGATCAGCTACGGACACTAGGCCAGAATCTTGGGAAGTAAGTGGGGAGTAGTGCAGGCTGATCTGGAAACAGCGTGTGCACGTCCGCTATGCGCTTATGTCGAGCATGCGCACAACTCACTTCCTGCTGCTTCCGTTTAGCATGTTACTATGCAACGGACGCTCTGAAGTGCAGTATTACCGTTCAGAAGTAAAAATCGTTTAAAAGCGGCATGCAGTTTTTCTCAACACGTAATTGAAACTTATGCAAATGATACACTAAAGCTGGAAGAGTTTGTATTTTGAGGCTGGGTGGCAAATATGGCTGAAGCCTGGTGTACTGACACCGGGGAAGCGGTTTACCGCTCAAGGGATGCAGTTAAAAACTTACGGATACGGTAAGTCATGGCAGCCGTATGCTTGATGTCAACTTGTCTTTCTGAATTGACCATTCCATTAAGAAACTAGAAATCGACTACGTTAACTAGAAGAAGTATATGGCATTTCCACGGTATTCTTTAAATAGATTTGGAGTGCAAATATGCACTAATAATAGACCTGTGTCTGTCTCAGTGTCCGCATCCAGCGTGTGACCTCCACGGCTGCTCTGTCTCAGCACCTCCATCAGCAAGTGTTGTCTCAGCAGGAGAGAGGAGTTATAGAGCTGGACACCTTTAGCTCACAAACACGAATGGCTTCCAGTACGTGAAAAACACAGACACAAAACATTACGTTTTGAAAACAGTAGTATGGTTTCGTATTATGCTCTAATCTGTCTGATTCACACAGCCGCCGATGAGGAGGAGTTGATGGTCGGGTGGCAAGAGAAGTTCTTTAGTCAGGTGAGGGATTGTGTGACCCTAATAAATTGGGGAAAAAATGATATGATGACTTCCTCTTGTCTTTTAAATGCAGTATGAAGTGGACCTTTACCAGACAGAGTCAAACTGTCAAACGCCACTGGAGCAACAGTATCACACAGAAATATTGGCAATGGAAAGGGCTAACAGAAGACAAAACCAACGCATTTTCACCTACACAGACTTTGATCGCTTTGCCAAGTGGGAGGAGGTTAGCTAACTCAAGCTCTTTTTTTTTTTTTTTAGCTAAGGCTGCTAGTGTTTATTCATCCACTGTACAATTATTACACCATGAGGATGTGTGTATGTATGTGATAGAGTTGATCTTACAAAAGCATCATTTTTAGTCAAAAGTAATGCATTGTAGTGTACACAAAAAGGCTATTATGATTGTATTGTACCTTTAGGACAATAACGCACACTCCTTATAATATAATGCAACAACAATAATAGTTAATTTAACTAAATATAAACAACAAACAAAAAACAATAATGACATTAAGCACAAGGGAATTTGCTTAACCTTTATAAATACATTTCATAATGCAGCAATCCTTCCTTAATTTTCTTTTTTGTATTTGGGAGTGAGATATGTGAAATACGTCTTGACACGTTTCATGAGACGCAAACCCTTTTTTAATTTTACAAACTTCTGAAGTTGTGATTGTTTTGGCAGCAAGCACAAAGTCTAGTGATCCCAGCTCAGCCAACACCTACCTTCTTAGCCGAACGCATGGCCAATGTTAGACACAGGAGGCAAGAGAAACGTCATGTGTAAGTGTATAAACCAGAAGATTGTCTTCTGTAAAAGCATAATCTTTCCATTCTATGTTTATGTTGAAACTTATGCCAGTTTGGATTATGTTTTATAGAGAGTCCAATGTTCCCAAGTCCCGTTTAATTGTGTGGGAACCTTCAGATGAGTTCATAAAAAACAGCCACACCATCAACACACCTGTGCAGAGCATGTACATTATGGGAGATCTTGGGCCTTCAGGAAAGTAAGTGAGACCATACTGTTTTTATAAACAAGTCAAATAATATTTTTCTTTAGATGGTCCATTTCTAATGTTAATCAAATATTAATAATTTCTAATGTAGTTAAATTACTACATCAGTCAATAATGTATGATAAATCTGAACCATTATTCTCTGACTTTATCTTTTTATATTATTTATTTGTGTGTTACAGGTTAGGCTTGAAAGAGAATGAATATGTGTTATGCACTATAAGAGCAGACAGCAATGGTGTAATCACAATCAAACCAGACTTTAACAACAACAGAGGAGCTTACAGGCAAGATTTTAGTGTATATGAATGTGATTATGGTTTTATTGTGATTATAGAAGTTATACTGACTGTCTTTCATCCCAGGGTAGAGACAGCGGGAGAGAAGAGGGAGGTGTGGCGGCTCTTCCTGGAAAACGCCTCCACAGACATTTGTAAAGAGGAGAAGGAGAGAGAACAACGCATGTACAGAGATGTAGGATCTGTTCACTTCCATCTGTCACAAAGTCACAAGACTTTTTACCAGTTACACTGGTAAAACTGTAATTCCAATACATTTCTTTCCTTTTCAGCTGTACACACGTCACAAAGATTACCTTAACAGCCTGGTTGGCCTGGACTTTGAGATGGTAGGAATCATACATCTCATCTCAAAGCATCACTGTGTTAAAAAAATGTTAAAATTTCATTCTTGTCCAAACATTTCCTTCAGCCGCCTCCAGGGGTGCTTCGCCTGGTTGTAAATGGAGAGATTGGTGGGTATTTTCAGTATTATGTTGAACAGCTTGTTGTTGAAAACTGAATGCTGTTACTGAAATTTGGGTCACGAAAATCACTGACATGATCATAATATAATATAATAATTTTTCATTTCAGTTTCAGCTCAGGGCTATGAATATGACAATCTATATGTTCATTTCTTCCTGGACTTACCAAACAGTAAGCCAACATAACCTTTTTAATATACATACAGTGGTCCCAAAAGGTATTTGGACATTTAGGCCACACTTACAAAACATGATTGGAATTGCATTAGATAATGCAAAATATCTAACAAAGTGTTATTTGTTAAAAAAGACAACAATAAAGGCTGAGACCAGTTAGTTTAAAGTAACTGCAAAGAGATCTATTTAGCCTTGTTTTTTGTATAGCATTATTCGTAAAAGTGTAGCATCAATATCCAAATACTTTGTTGGAGCCACTGCATAACCATGTTTTGTAGATTTCTGTTACTTATGTTATGGTTTGTGTTCTTTAGGTTGGTCCACTGTTCCCTTTCACTGCCTGTCTGGTGTCACTCAGACCTGTCGCACACGCAGTCTGGGGAAGGTAAGACAGGATATTAGTTTCCTTTAGTTTCACTTTACTTTCTATTCATGACAGTGTAGACAGCATGTTTTTGGTTTCATAGGAGGATGTAGCCTTCTTCTCATATCCATTCAGCTTCGAGTCCTTCTTCAGAAAAGAGGATGAGTCTGATGGTAAGATCTATGTTTGCTTCAGAATATCTGTATCTATAAGTATCATATAAATAACCTCTTTATGATATGCTTAAACACAAATGGATACTAACTCTTAAGTTATGAACTACCACTGTTAATCCAAGTATGTTCCGTGCAGGATCATTACCGCAGTGGCCAGTGTTATATTTCAAAGTTCTTTCCTTGGATTTCTGGCAGCGGTACAGAACTGAAGGTTATGGGTTCCTTGTCATTCCCTCAACTCCAGGTATGAAAAACAATTGCAATCCATAATTTTTGCCATCACAAATTGAAAGGTTACTTTACTTATTTTATCTGTTGAAGTTTAATGACGTTTTCCTGTAAAATGGTACCTAGCATCTTAACATAATAAATAATTACTATAAGTTTAGCATTACAAATCGCAGTAAGGAAACAATTGTCAACAAAGATTTTTATATACTTGCTCAATACAGATCCTTTATAAAGGGACATTTGTGATTCACAGATATTGAGAACACAAACTAATTTATTTAAATTAATAATGTAGTTCAGATAAATAGGACTTCCCAAATTGTTTGTTACCCTTTTTGTTACCTTTCATGTGTAATAGTTATACCATTATAATGTTTGTGTCATCTTCAATGATCTCTTGATTATGGTCTTAATCTTTGATTTGCAACGGTCTCAGGGTGTCACAAAATGACCTGCCATACATGGAGACCCATTCAGTCAGGCACGGTGGCTGAACTGAGGCGCTTTTTTATCGGTGGAGCTCCTGAACTTGAGGACATCAGTTATGTTAGAATACCTGGCACGTTCAAGGTGACTCACACATGTCTTAGTATGAGGAATTTGTATTATATTTTCAGTAACTACGCAAGTAATTTAGCATGAAGTATTTGTAAAATAATTTCTGTTTGTAGGGAGAGCGATTGAGTCGGTTTGGCTTTCGCACCAAGGCGACTGGAAGTGTGACCTTCACTCTTAATTGCATACAGCATGCCAGGTTGGCCAACTAAATCACAGATTCATGCATTTTGAGGTTGCAACTGTACCAATGTGCTTCTTTAAGGTTGTAAGAGCTTGTTGTCCATTACTTAGGGCTTTTATCGATGCCAACACCCTGAAGAGAAGAAGACAGACTGTTCTAGATCAGCTGGGTGGCCACAGTCAGCAGGGCTCTGTCTATAATGTACTTGGTAAGGGAAGTCTGAATTACGTTAGTTATGTTTAGAATATCAGATCAAAGAAGTCTGGTGTCAGTAACAATTAGGTTGTTCCAAGTACAAAGAGTGAAACAAAAAGTCACATTTTTAAAATATAGAACTGTTAAAAAAACTTGTGTGGCTTTAAAATGTCAAGTGCTGTAACCTTCATGTAAACATAACATATTTTCTTGAATGATTGAACGTATACATTCACTACAGACATTTTCATAAGTCATTGTACAAATGAAATGTATTTCTATTTTTTTAAAGAATTACTTTTTAATTAATGCTTATCCTTTAATTAATGCTTATGCAAGAAAATCTTTTAAACAAAAACATTTTTATTTATTTACATATTTATTTGTTACATATTTGTTATATTAATAAATATGTTTGAATACAAGAAATGCGAATCACATAATTTACACTTATATTTGCTTATTTAAAGTATGTTTGTGATTTTAGAAGCGTTTCAAAGGGCCCGTAAGCGCATGCAGGAGGCGAGAGAAAGTTTACCCAGGGACCTGATCAATACCACTGTACAAGTAAACTCAGAGTCTTCTGCGTAACACCTGGAACCCTAATCAAATATGTGTAAATATTGCTGTTTCTGTTCCATTTGATTGTCTAATTTGCAGTACTGTATTTACATATCGTAATTATGGACATAAAGTATGTTTGTTTTTTTCTAATTTCTTCTATATTTCATTTTTAATACAGTTGTTATTTGCAATACTTGTAATATATTATATATATTTTGTAATATATTTAAGTCCCTAAATGCATAATGTAAATACAAATATTTCTATAAAAAGCTTGCTACTAAAGACTGCAAACATGGAATTACATGGTTTGTTGGTGGTTTTGGGATGCATGTAAATCACTAAATGAACAGCAGAGGGCACATCTAAGTTATAAATGTAACCCAGATAGGACATGAAATATATGGCCAGCCATTTATAATTAAATTGGCCTGACCTGACAGTGTATGTTTTTAGCTTTATTTTTATTTTAAACTAGAAGAATTGTATATTAAAAGCCTTTATTAGATTTGGATGGAGAAGTTAAGGAACATAAAGTTAGCTATCAGCACCCCGTCCTCAAAGCATTTAAGACCGGCATAAAACCAGAGTTTAATGTTCCTCCACCACCTGTCCATGTGTATAGGGAAGCAATGTACGCAGACTCTATTGGCAGCCCGCATCTGAGTAAGTGCTCTCCATTTTTTCCTGTTGCGTGCGCAAGGCAGATTTTAAAGAGTAGGGTAGCAATGTTAAAAGCTGTTCCACTCAGCCCTGGCGCCTACAGCACCTGCTTCTGTTACAATGCATCCTGTTCACGACCTCACGCACTGTCTGCAGACATAAGGTCAGAGATATGTGCCACGCCACTGAAAAAACAAAGGTCATTACAGAAATGTTAAACTGGAATTAAGGGATAGTTCAACTAAATGAAAATACGATATCAATTTACTCACCCTCATGTCGTTCCAAACCCGTATGACTTTCTTCCGTGGAATACAAAACATGACTCATGATGAAACAGATGTTAGGCTGATTGTTGATGTTGCTATTCTCACAACTCATGCTGTTTTTTTCTTAGCTGGTAGAGCATTGCATTAGCAATTAGCAAAAGGTTATGGGTTCAAAGAATAACAATAAATAAATGCTATTAAAAAAGAGCAGAGGGCCAGCATAAATAGTCATTCGCATGTGTCTCACAACCGTTCACAACGCATTTAAATTTTGCCATATTCAAATTTCACAAATGCTATGAATGGGTGCTAATGAAATTGTAGTAGGCACAGCTCCAAGCAAATGGCTGGTGAGCTGTTGATGGGTTTTTTTATATGCACTAGGTGCCACAGAGAGCCTGTCATCTAAAGTTACGACAATAGCAAGCACACAACAATACACACCCTTATTGTGCATATTGGTATTGACATTTGTCCAATATACAAAACCTTACATTCATGAACACAGAATGCCATTTAAAGTGTAAATCAATCAATACGTAAGGAAGAATAGCAAACAATAAAGTCTGTTCACAACTCATACCAGGTGGAATTCCCAATGGCTGGCATCAAGCAGACTTGCCTGGCTCAGCGTGCCTGTCACTGACCTCATCCTTTCATCACAGAGACATTTATTAGCATATGGCTCTCTCCCATTCACCCATTCAGTTTTTATTGGAGCTTGTCAGTCATGTCAGGCATCTTCATTAGAGAGGCACGCTGCCCTCTGGCTCCTGGTTACCCGCTGACCTCGGGTCTGTGAGGCAGAGTGACCCATTTCTCTATGCTAGATATGGCCCTGCTCCTTCCACAGAGACCACCCGGCATCTCACGCTCATGGGATTGCGGGAGACACATAGAAAGCATGAGATGCAGCCATTCAGCGATTTCCAAAAAGAATGTTAGTAATGAGCTCGTAAATATTGATTTTCATAACAATAAACTCAACAATAAAAGAAATTTAGTAGAAAATGTTATTTTAAAAAATAACAATAATTTAAAAAATAAAAAAAGTTTTTTTTTAAAATGTAGTTCGGATAGTGCAAAATCAATAATGAGAATATTGCAGCTGCAGTATTCATGCTAGGAAAGTCTGTATTAGATGTTATTTGTTCTGGAAACTTTTAGCATTATGGGGAAAGCATCCAAAAGAAACTCTAGTAGTGTATTACCACTCACACTTCACACAAACATAGCAAACATTTGAAAAGCATAGGAATACTCAGCCCCTGCTGGTGTGTGGTGCAGGATGGTGAGAGAGGAGAAGAGAGACGGGTCGCAGCTGCGCTGGGTGAAAGTAGAGCTCACAGCTGTGAACAACTGTTCTGCTTTTTATTTTTATACATGGACTCTGGACCCCGGCTGGCCCATTACAGCTGGGACACGTCTCCAGGGACCAGAGGACAAAACAAAGGCATCCCAAATCTATCTTTGCTATTTCTTCTCTGATAATTCAAAAATACTGGAATATAAATAAAAGTAAACATAGATAGATCATCTGGAGAAAAGCTATATGGAATGTTAAGGATTTTGTAAAATGTTTTGATTATCTTGTTCTTTATATTTATTTTCTATTGAAAGTTTGGGTGAAATGCTTCGAAAGGCATGTCCTACTTTTAAGAAAATAGCTTTTAAATAGCGTTTAGTATCCGCCACCATACTGTCTAGTCCAACAACGCCATACTAGACAGCTTGTAATGGACAAAAGCAATTCAAAAACTTCCTTTCAGGGAATGAAATATAGAGTGAGCACAACCCAAAAAAATTTTTTTAAAGCTGTAGTCCATAGCTTTTTCCTCTGTATCACTGTTTAAAACAGATTTGTTGGTTACATACTTACCTGGCTGAAGTCAAATGGCATCACAATGATAAATAGTACAAACTGAAACTGTATATTGAAATGTATAAATCATTATTTTAAGCTTCTTGATGTAAATTAGAGTAAGGAGAACACTGATTGTAAATGTACTTGGTCAATAACTCAGTTTTGTTTATTTTTAACAAAAAGATTGCATTAATTAAGGCGAAAGGACGTTCAACATTCTAGGCATCAGTTAGTCGGACAAAATATTTACATGTCTGAAAGTGTGGCATGATCGTCAGTAGGTTTGGTCTGTTTTGCTTTAAATGAAAGGTGTGAAATGTTATGGAAAAACTAGTCTAATATAAAGAAGAAACATATCATAACTGCTTTAGCCCAGTCTGACCCGATATGTTTGTGTGCAAGAAAAAGCCCACCTGTGAAAATCCTGTGCAAACCTTTCTGAATCTGCACATGCATTTTCATTTAGAGGTCAAGGTCTCTGTGCCCTTGCTCAGTTACATACCAGGTGCTACAGTCCCAACAGCTTCATTATCAAATTGTGTCATACATTATCCTCACACACATCCATATGCAGGCAATAATCTGGAATTCTCATTTTAATGCTGTGACAAATATTAGAAGAGCTAAAATGTTAATTTCTGTGTTGAATTCATGCTACAGAATTCATGCTATCTTGCTACAGTTATGAAACAAAAGATAATCAGAAAGCAAATATTGATGTCTGGAAAGGAATGCATTCCTGTTTCCACAAATCAGCTTTGCAAATAAACGTCTCTAGGTCAGTTACTGGGACCCATTGAGGAAAATAAATACATGGATGAAGTCTGTTTTTATGGTGAAATAGTTCAGATTAAAACTGTTTTCAGTTATATCTGGTTCAGGCTGAGTTCAGACTTACCAACATACTTAAGACAAACATTTTCTGTAACTGGATGTTTCAAAGGGCATCTAGAGTTCGGGTCTAGGATTCTAGCACTGGACGTTTTGCTTAGCAATACGGAAACCTACGGCAGAGTTTTCCAGAGAAGTGTGCTGGCATTTAAGTCTTATGGTCACAGCCGAGCCTTGCCAACTATAAGTCAACAACTTTAGAGTGACTGAATTCATACCACAGAAAGTAAAATTGCCAGACACTTGAGATAATAATTACTAATAGTGTTACTACTGTTACTATTATTACATGTATTATAAAGTATAGTTTATCCATACACCTCCAGATCATTGCTAATAGGGCGACAGTTGGCAATACCCATTGCAGCAGAGACTTAAAAAAACTGCACATAAACTTATGATTTGTCTTATATCTAAAGATACTCAAAGACTTTTTACAGCATTGTAGCATGTTTTACATGGAAAATTGTAATGTGTAATTTTGACTATTGACCAATCAGAATCAAGAACTGCAACTAACTGTTTAATAAAAATGATGTATCTATGACAACAAATAAAGAGCAGAATTGTCATTTTGGGGTGTGCTGTTCTTTTTAAAGTAGTATTGTGATGATGTCAAAGCTCTTGAGGAAAACTTTGCATGGCCCTTTACTGCCCAAGCATGACAAGATATCTTCAATCTCTGCATAGTAAGCAGACCATATGACCCAAGGGTGACTTAATCCTATTTTTGACAACATACACTCAAACAAAGTTGGAGGCGTGTCACACAAAACCAGAGGGCCATGTTTTACTGTCAGTGGCCTTGCGGGGACAGCAAGTGTGTTTGTATGTCTGGTAATGTGTTGTCACAGAGAGGATTAAAACATTGTGTCGGCCGTCTGCCAAGGGAAGATCCAGTTTCCTTTGGGCCTTTATATATGTCAATGAAGCGGACTCTTGTGAACTGCTGTTCTGTGTAACTCTGAAACATTTGTGTTGTAGTGGGACGAGCCAGTCTTGTTTCAAAGTACTCACTGTAGGATAAGCATAAAAACTGTGGTGGTACTTGACAATGCCATCATGCTAGGGTGCACCAGGAGGTCTTGCTATGCAATTTTAAGGTTCTTATGGGTGGTGCCTGCTACCAGATCAAGTAAAAAAGGTCAATCCCAAATCCACAAACTTTTAAATCATGTGATTATGTTACCTTTGTGATCAACCTTGGATTCCTATTCTGTAATCTCCATTGAAACAAGGCTTAAATACTGGTATGTTTGGCCTCCGGATGTTTGTTGTAGGACTGCATTGTTCCTAATTACAATGAAATTATTAATTCAACATGCTGTTTAATAGACTGTAACTAAAAACAAATCACAGTTCTGCTTGTACACCTTCCTGTGCAGTGATGTAATGCTAGGAAAACTCTGTTGAGAACATTAAGCTGGTTTAGTGTCAAGCTTTGGCAATGATGACGGGCTCCTGTGGCCTCTCCTGTGATAAATGCATTGCATCCCCCTCCTTGAATCCTTCTTTGCATAGCAGCTGCTCAGTAACATGTGGTAATGCTTCAGTGCTACTATAAATCTATAAACATTAAGATGTTGTAGACTGTATGTTCACATTTTGCTTATTTGATCAGTCCATGAAACATGTACCTGCTGTAAAATGTGATTTTAGTGTCAGATCACTAGACTTTTTTACATTCCCTATGCTTGTGTTCTGGAGATATGGTTATCAACCAGAGTAAAAGCAAAAAAGCAACATAACTTAAAAAGGAATATTAAAGAACAGTCTTGACTTTCATATGCCAGCTATGACAGACAATAGTTCCTCCTCATCAAAAGAAAAGCATTGCCTCTTTTGTCCACCCAAGGTGATTATAGTCCGGTCAGTGATGTAAATTGGTTCTGTATGCATGTGTTTGGAAATGTGTTGCCATGCTGCATTAAATAATGTTGAAACCAGAGCTGAATAGTGAGGGATCATGTGGTTGAAGTTTGAAATACTAACAGGCATTTAAGGTTAAGGTCAGATACCAACAAGCAAGGACACAATCTCATCTTTATATGAACTCTGGAATCTCATCTGCTCCTTTGATACTAATGTAACCAATGCCACAAGAGCTTCAACACAGTTGAAAATACTCGCACGCACAGGAACACATCATGAATTTACATAATTGCTATAACAATACCAAGAGCATTGCACTGTGACAGTGTAGACCTCCATCTGCTTGGGTGTTTATGGGAATTAGAACACGTGCCAGTGTCCCACAAGAGTTCTCTCAAACTTCACCGGTCAAGTGGTTGGGTCTGGTAGTCGTACTCCCAGAAATGGTTCATACACCCTGAGGAAACCTCAGAGCTTACCCAGCGGGCCATAAAACAGTTCGGCGCCACAGTCTGGGGTCTGCAGTTTCCCGTTAACGCATCTGTCAGCGGGAAACCGGGGCAAGATTAAGAGGACAGTGGGTCGTGTCTTGTTTGTTTCTCTGTCAGCCCCCCCGCTCTCTCAGCTGTTACCATTCTTACTGCTAATGCCCAGCTATGACAAAGGATTCCAGGCTCTCAACAGTGTGGTCTGTTTGCCCCTGAAACCCTGGATCTCTTGATTTGCTTCTTTTATTAGGAAGCAAAATATTCTTTCCTGGAGAGACTCCAGTGTTTGTACACTGTACATGTTCTTTTATAAAGTGACAGTGGGAGGTGATTTGGTCCACCTCGGAAAACTTTTAGGGGCCTGTATACTGCAGTTTGTCCCCACCGCCTGTATTTAACATTACACTCCTAAAAATAAGGGTGCTAAAAGGGTTCTTTGCTGTGGTGCCATAGAAGTAGAACCATTTTTGACCTTTTTATACACTTTCAAACTCCAAAAAACTTTGTGTAAAACAATATGGTTCTGGGGTTGTTAAAGGTTCTTTAACAAGGAAACTTTAACCTGTTTACTGTCACCGTTCCACAGGTGGAACACTCAGGTTATTTCACTATTTACTTTAATAATACATAATTGAATTCTAATCTAATCATGACAAACTATATATTGAAAGGTCTAAAACTCAAGAAAATAAATTAACACAGATTGAAAATGTTAATGTTATTTTTTGAAATAAATTTAATAAAATAAAAACATGTAGTTTGGATAGGTCATTTTTATGTGTATGCTGAAAATGTGCAGTGACAGTTATCGGGCTAAGGAATTGTTATTTTTGTGAGTGTAGAGTCAACATTTAACTGTTGGTCTGCCAACCATTTTGAGAATTAATTGGTTTGTGAAAAGGGGGTGTTGTATTCCAAAATGGAGTTGATGGTGGTAGAAAGGGCACTGTTAAAAAATAAGACAAGACTGATAAGTATGATTTCTTATGTATATATATCACACTTGAATCTTTCTTTTTTGTAAGTGTAAAAACATAACTGGACAT
Source organism: Beaufortia kweichowensis (assembly GCA_019155185.1). Lineage (NCBI taxonomy): Eukaryota > Metazoa > Chordata > Actinopteri > Cypriniformes > Gastromyzontidae > Beaufortia > Beaufortia kweichowensis. Next base: position 5,378,916 of record CM032795.1, on the reverse strand, counting down.
GAAATAACCAGATGAACTTGCTGAATTGCTCGAAAAAATTTTGCTCGATATAATATTTTATGCAGTCCTTTAAAAAAATTGAAACCCAATATAGGAGTATAAAAGCCTAATTGTTTTGTTATGGCTGGAGAAACTGAAAGCTTGCAACAATAGATTACTACAGATACATACAGACAGATTTGAAGGGAATGACAGCGTGCTGAGTAAGCCAGTACAGACACAACTCAACCTCAGCGTCTCATTCCAGCAGACTCATGGGAATTCTCAGAAATCTGTCCAGCCAGCTGGCTGATAGAACTTAGTGACTGGAATAATGCATCGCTCCACAATATTCTTACATGAGATCAGATGTTTCATATCACCCTGTCTAGAGGCGTAACATACTCCCTCAGGAATGATGTGATAGTAGAAGAAACTAAATATTTATACGAGCCAAACTGTTGTTAGTGTTAGCACTGATAATATCTAACCTTTACAAGACCCAGAGGAGGTCATTGGTTTTCCAGCTTCGTTCAGTTTATTCTGTGAACTGTGGGGATATTAAAATGCACATGGATAGGAAAAAGATTCAAGTATGAAAACAAACACTTATGAAACATATATGTAAGGATGGTGTCCTTGTTATGTTTTCTCACTATAAAACTTGACACATTGTTGGCTTTAAACTGGACATCATATGTACCCTTTTTACAAACATTAAGTACTAATCAAGTGCATAATTTGTGCCTGCAGGTTTATGAAAACTGCTCAGATTTCCACAAAATTATTAGTCAGTAAAATACTAACACATCTTTCTTCTCCATTTACCACATTTTCCATATTAAAATCCATTTCACAGAATTTAAACAGAAACTAGAAAAAAGGTTCACTCTGAGCTTACTATTTATTTTTGTAATATTAACATTAAAGGACCACATCCACCTTTCTCCATCCAAATCTGAACTAAAAGAGCTATATTTCATGTTATTTCATTTGTGCATTCGTCATACAGGGAATATTTATTAGTAGCATTATGAGTAGGATATAGTGTAGATGTAATGGTTGTTCACAGACTAATAACCAGCAGTGTTGGGTTGCGGTTCTTGGAATCAGAGCATTAAAAACTTGTGTCACCTGCTGCCTAGAGACCTTGTCTAAACACAGAGCCAGTGGAGAGCGTCTGGAGTGGATCCAAATTTTAGAAATTGCTTACCAGCTGAAACATTCATAAAATTTCACAGTGAGATTGAGGTCTTTGTTCCTTTGTATCTCATAGTAGTGACAGAATGAGATGATTTTGCATTGCTGGCACCACCGTCTTCGAGAAGCAAACTGGTGTCCAGAATGTGCAGTTGTCTTTAAAAACTAAGATCACGTCAACAAATCTGAATCTATTCATTTTCAAAAATGATTTCACTTTCTCTTGTTTTAAGTCACACACAGAGCCACAAAGGTTCAATATACCACAATATAAAGAAATAAAGGTTTACAATAGGCCTCCTACAAATTAAAAACATAAATATGAAATGAATACAGTGAGAACAAATTTGGATGTATGGGTGGATAAATGGAACAAAGAGATGTGGCTGCCAAAGCATACAACATTTACTTTTCTCAAAAACACCAGTGAATTAATTTAGTTATTTTAAGTCATATGCTTCATCTTTTTATGCATTTTGACTAGTTCACTTCGAATTGTTGTTTTAGCAGCTGATCTTATGTATAAAAACAAAAAGACCACAACAAAATGTTTAAGTGACACACAATAGAAAACACTTAAACTGTCTCAATGCAAAATGCTGATGCAGAAGGGTTAGATTATGGCCACATGTATTTAATTCATCTTAGCCAAACACAAATACTGCTGGCCTTGTCAATCAGGGCTTTGCTTTTCCTGGTTACTCAGCACTGAGGCAGGGTGTGGTGGAACGGAGAAAAACCCACATCCTTCTGGACTTCATTGTACTGGAGCAGGCACCTGTGAGAATGTTATTGGCATCATTACTTTCCTCCCACCCGTTGTACTCCCAGTGACCTGAAAGGTGGTTGTAATTTCACGGTTTCTCAGCTTTTCAAGCCCTCCATATTTCAGTGAACTACAAACAGTAATAACATATAGTAAAAGGAAAAATATGATCTCCGTTCAGAGAGCTGATACTATATGCCAGCAAGAGGTGTGTCCGTATACTGTATACTTGTCTGAAATCACAATTTTGCAGGGCTATGTTGCAAGCTAAAGGTTATTGAATAAAAAATATGGGTAACACTTTACAATAAGGTGCATTTGTTAGTTCTGTGAATGCATTAGCAATGAACAATATAGTTTTTCTGCATTTATTAATCTTTGTTAATGTTAGTTAATGCCGATACGATTGTTCATGTTAATTAATTGTACATTAACTAATATTAACAGTTATTTGTAACTTTTGATTTTTGATGTAAATGATGAACATAAAATAATAGTTGATGTCGAAGTTTTTTTCATTGGTTGTTAATGTTAGCTTATGCATTAACTAACGACCCAAGTGTTACCAAAATATATTATTAGTTAAATTATTTCCTTGGAAATTGAAATGGAGAACATTGTTTAATCTGTAAACAAGATTACACTGAAAGACAGCTGTATCAAAGCAAGATCTTGAAGCCAGTATGGATAGCAAGTCATGCATATAAAGACTGACTGAATGTAGTGTTCATCCTCAGTAATGTATGAGTCATCAGCTGTTGTGAGAGTGAGGTCATGGTAATATTTCTTCATAATCAGCAGCAGTATGAGCTCTAACATACTCCACTGATCTGAGGGGGCATAGAGACACGCGTGGGAGATCAGTATGCAAACAATGAACACTTCAACATCTAGGTTGAAGCGTTCCAGATGGCAGCAAAGAAGGGGAAAGATATACTGTATGTGCACACTTCCAAATATGTGTAAGAAATAATCTGCTAAGGCAATTAATGTAATGTTAGATCATATTTGAGCTTCTGTCAATGGCTAACTGCTATTTTCCCCATGTTCTCAGGTCAGACTCATGAAACTGTGACCATTGTAAGAGAAATCCAAAATTGTTCTCAGATTGACACAGGTCCCTACTCATAGATCTGTTTTACCTCTGGAAACCACTGTAAAAGATTATTTAACCCATAAATCTTTAAAAACCTGTCATCATTTACTTACCCCTCTGATGGACTAGCCACCAGTTTTTGTCCATATAATATCAATGTTTGAAGACTAAGTTTTCAGCTTCAAAAAGAATTCAAAAGCATCATAACTCATCTTTACATGGGTTGAAATGAAACAACGTCAAACTGACATTTCACAAAATCGTGCCCGGTACCTCAACTTATAAACAATTATTATGACTTTGACAAAATGTTATGCAAAAATGATTTATAATTATGCAAATATGCAGGTTTGAACAGTTTTTGATTTATTACGTGCCTGCTCAATAACAGATTTTTCTTTAACTAACAGTTTTTGATTTATATGTATTGGCTCGATAACTAATTTTTAATTAATTTTAAACTAAAAAAGTTACATATTACAGCTTTAAACAAAGTTTAAATTTGTTAAGAAATGGGCTACTGCATGTAATACATAAGAGATACATAACATTTGGTTGATGTGTCAATATTTGCTGTTGAAAAGTAATAACAATAGATGGATAGTTCAAATGCAAAGATTTTTTAAAATAAAAATCTTTTTACCTGATGTTGGCCTTTATTAAAAGCAAATAAGAAACATGCACATTTTATAAGGAAACAGATAGGACTGGACATTAGGGTTAAACCGAGGCTACATAACATCCTCAACAGGATGTATTGATGCACTTTTATTTTTATATATTCAATTCAATTATTATATTCAATTTTTTTTCTGACATTGGACAGATACCCCTGATACCAACAGCACTGGGTTGTCAAACACTCATTCATTGTTTTACACATAACCATGGAAAATGTAATTATAGAAAATTCCAAATGAGGCCAAGAGAATAAAGCTTCACAGTCCTACTGGGTGCCACATAAATGACTAATGTGCTCATTTTAACACACTTTAATAACCAATTCCTAAACTAGTCAATGGGAAAAAGCTACTGAGTCATTGTTTGCATGTTCAGTCTTTATTTGTGTGTCTTGTGCCAGGCTGGGTGACGCCAGTTGGCCCTAAGAGCTCCAGGGAAACCAGTGTGAGGTGCCAATGTACCTAGTTTCCTTCTCTTAGGGGGGCTAACCATTAGCATATGTTCCAGCTGGGGGCTTTCTGCTTTATAAGACTTGTGCGTCTCATCTCGCTAATCCCAAGAACACTGACAAAACTGCCATGAGACGCGTGTTTATGAGGTTTCGCTGTAAAACAAGATCCACATAAAATCTAAGTATCGCTAATGTTAGTAATTAGGCACTTTTCCTTTCCCAGGAGTTTTCTCTTATTTACAAGGGTACACACTATACATTGTCAGCCTTAGTGTACAAAAAACACTACTATAGTTATTTGTCTATGCTCAGGTTTTAAAGGTTTTTCCACTGACGCCTATTTGTCTGAGAATCTTAACTGAAAAGTTGTGACACACTCACTAAAACGTCATATTAATGCATAAAAGCCCCGAACCATATCAGTACCAGTTTTTACCATTTAACTCTGTTTGCATTCCCAAATAACTACAAACCAACTGGAAACATTTAACAATTGGAAAATCAATTCGATTTGGAAAGCTTTGCTATTTACAATATTATCCTATTATCACTGTGCAGACAAATGACAAATAAACTTATTTATACTGTAGTCAAGATGATGCCATGATGATGTAAAGATGATGATGTCATAAGATTTGAAAGATGCTTGATTTTGGTTACTTTACAACACCACTTAAAACCAACAAAATTCAGCTGTCATCAGTATTGTACTGTATATGAAACTGATAAAACTGATATGCAACTTAAACGATGTTCTTACGCCCAACCAGTCACATCCACTATTCAACTAAATATGAATGGTTTATAATTCAACTGATTCAGTTGTCACATTAAGTACTAAGATTTCTCCACAATGATGCAAGAATGCAAGTGTGATGAGACAAATGAGATGTTAATACAGTACGTTTGTTATGCTGATGCAACCAAAATTCTGATCCTACTGTAAAAATGTATGATCTCACTTTGAGGCTATTTTGTGTCTGGTTCAGGTTGGCTAGTTGCTCGCTCATTCGATAATTCTCCCAAACACAGTTTGCTTGATTTGTATGACTGCTGAAAATTGTAACTTTGTTGTTGGAGAACAACAAAGTTACTGAGCTACAGCCCTTGACAACTTTCTCATGCAAGAGCATCCCAGATTTTTAAAATGCGATAACAACCTTAAATAAAGTAGATATTACTTCTAATACACACTAAAAGAATAAACAGGATTTTAACTACAGTTTTAGATTTGACAGACATTTTAATCAGTACTTATGACCCGAATCGAACCCATAACATTGCTAACGCAATGATGATCCTTTAATCTTCTTAAGTAAATGGAAAAAAACTATTACATCGTCTACAAAAACACAAAAGCAAAGTTTGTGTTAAGCATTGTGTAAAGCATAAAAAGTGTCACCCTTCAGCAGTGACAAACGCACAAAAACTGCACAAAAGTTTCAAGTGCAATGTCAAATGTTTATTAAAAACAACTAGAGAGGGTGTTTGTGTGAGCCATTGGACAGCTGGGACGTCTCTGTGTTGGTAACACTCAGGTCTCAAAATGAGACTCCAGCATTTTGGTGAAAAGTCCTTCTGGTGACAACAGCTTCTCAATAGTCTTTTACCATAGACTCATTTCCACATCAAATACTGAGGAACGAGATACTACCCATGGGGTAGAGAGTAATGAGCACCACTGCTTTATTCCCTTTCTCCATTCCTCTGGCTTCTTTAAAGAAGAGGGAAAGTCCCTGATGCTTTAATGATCCTCCCTTAACCAGACACATCGCTTCTCATCCAGACTAGCAGACAATTACAACACTATTCTATCTTGTCAATTCTCAAGCTCACTTACAAGCCCATTAACATTTACTTGATAATGGACTCAAATGGCAAATGGGATTTCTTTGACTATGCTTTGCCTAAAATAGACCTAAAAACCTTAAACATCAGGGTATACAATGAAGTCTTTATGCGCTGGGTTTTGATGGGCAAAATAATGAACCCTGTTGCTGTATAAACGGAAAGCTTTTTCTGCACAAATGCGGCAGTGTCGAACAAATGCTGCACCTAAGAAAATTCATGTAGACAGAGTTGATCTTGGCAGAATCTACATAACAAATATGGCCATTGTGCGTTTTAAAGAAGCAGGTAATTTTAGGGCATGACTGGGAATAGAAAACATCAACCATGATTATACAGAAGACTAAAAACATTATAGGGTGGACACACTGAGGTCCATTTAATTAAATTGAAATTGTAAAGAATGCATAACTAATTTTTAACAAAATCTCCATTGACTTCACATTAGGTTGTAAATGCTAAAAAAATTACAGAATTTAGATTTACGCATTTAGCAGATGCTTTAATCCAAATCAACATACAACATACATTTCCAACTATAGGAATGAATCGATTGAAATGTGATTTAAATTGACAACACCTTAATGCAATTCAATTCTTGTTCAATTCAAATCAAATTTCCAATTAAAAATGGTAGGACAGGATGAAGAATTTATTAAATTGTCTTCTAAAATTTGTAAAATAAGTTCTTGTTTGGCTCTATTTTAATGTTACTGTATATTACACATAATTTATCAAATGGTTAGCTCCAGTCCATGATTTTGATTGGTCAATGTGTTTTATTAATGATGTTTTATTCAAAGATTCTGTGTATCACTGCAACGTAAACATATCACAGTCATTCAGGGACTATTCTATTGATTTTACTTGATGAAAGTTGCATTGATAGATATTTTCAAGCTTTAATATTTGTACTGTGTGGTAACCGTTGTATAAAAGCAATAAGGTACAAGAGGCTGTACTTCATCATTGAAGTCACAGCTAAATCGCGACATGACACTTACTTCTACTGATGTCATTTTGGGAGTTATCAATACATGATAACATGTTTATGAGTACACTCATAATAACTGCAGTATACCTACTTATGATCTACTTAATCTACTAATTTTCCATCCTGTTTGCTACTTTAAATTTAAATTAAGTTCTGAATGCTGTAGAATACTTAATTTAACAGTGTTAACAAATACATACTTAAACAGTTACGTGTTTACTTCTATTTAAACAATAGCACAGCTTTACCCATACGCATTGCCAAATGAGTAATGTGTTATTAGTATTTAATAGGAGCTACACATTCATCTTCCACTACATTAACATTTCATAGTGTTTCTAGTCTGTTGGCAGATGCAGCCTGCTCTGTTTTTGTTTTAAGACTCTTAAGACTTTAAGATGTTTATGCATGCTACTGCACTATAAACTTAAACGCTGAAAACAGCCATGTATTAATTGAACTTTATAGCGGCTGCTAGATGTGGTTAATGCACTGTGAAGTTTAAGCTATAAGCTCCAAGACAAACATGCCTTTTTTACAGCCAATGTTACAGTAGTTTAAGATCCAAAGCCTGAGCTCTGCCAAACCATTGGACAATATCTGCACAGTCAGGCACAGACAAAATATGAAAGATAAATCAGACACACAATGAAAAATTAATAGAATAATATTTACCTCAGTAAGAAAAAATTGTTCATACGAGAGTTAAATTTTAGAAGTGCATTATGTGGTTTATATAGTTTTTTTGAGGTACGTTTTAAAAGCAAGCAGAACAGATTCACAGGAAAACAGTTCATAAACCTCATATATGCTTCACGCATACATACACACGCACACATGTTGAGTTTCCATGCTTTGTGAGGACTTCCCATATACATATGATTTTCCAGTGTACAAACTGTATAATGTATTCTGTAACCCTCACTATAACCTAACCCACACACAAACCTTTCAGCATTTTTTAATATAATTGTATAATTTTGTATAATTGTATAAGCTATTTTGCTCATGTGGAACAAATAAAGTGTTAAGTGCACTTTTTTGTAGCATGCAATAAGAATAAAGCAGAGAACATGGATAATATATGTGCAATTGCAAAAGTAAACATATCTCACAGTGATTTAGTCTGCATTCACTAACTTTCCACCTGGTTTTAGACAGATGAGATTATTTTTAATATTTTTAATCAAATCTATAAAAATTCTTAAATTATTGCAAAATTTATTATGATCCACAAAATGTACCTTTGAACATGCACATGAAGGAAATTCATGTTAAATGTGTTTTTCTATATTTTATTGTATTTCCTTTTAATGCATTTTATTTTTTTAGGTAAAAGGACCACGGCAGCATTTCTTTACAATTTGCATCATAATTTGCATTCTTATGGATCACAAAGCATGTGCTGATAAAAAATAAACAGAGAGAAGACTCTAATGAATGTTTTATTCCTCTTCCACATATAACATACTGTCAATTGTTTTTAAACTCTGTTTTTAAACATATTGTAGCATATGTCCTTATATACAGTATACCATATAATACAGCAAAAATCTATACAGCAATACTTAAATAATCACAATAAATAACCTGTTTTGCATTTTGCAAAGCACGCAAATACATGTTTGCTGGTTCAGCAACATTCCCTTTATTGACCTCTGCTGTGCGTTTTCTATTTTGGAGAAAGTCTTATATGTCACTACTGACAAGAGTTCATGTGCATGGCTGCAAGTGGCTGCAAAGCAGAACCATTTAGTCTCAAACATGTGTGGGACTGTCTGTGTACACATCTGTTTTGTTCATGTGAAGTGTCACAGCCGGTGCTTTGTAATGGCAGTGGGAACCAGTGCAGCTGACACTGGAGCAGGGCTTGCGGCTCGGCCGCATGGCCAACCTCCTATTACACAACCCTTGCCAAGTCTGAAGTGTTTTTGAGCTCCATACCCAAACCCCACAGGTGATACCCACCACTAACGACATGAAAATTTTCAGCATGAACACAGCTACTGTGGGCACTGAAGGCGTCCAATGAGCAGTCTTCGCTCCTGCGACCAGGAAAGGAAGCACACTTGTTTTCCAAAGCTTGGAACTTCCAGTATTCCATATTCAGCCTTTCATAGAAATAACATATGATGACGATTGTGGCAGGCACTGTGTAGAGGATCGAGAAGACTCCAATCTTCACCATGAGCTTCTCTAGTTTTTCCGTGTTGGTGCCACCAGTTTTCATGATTTTGCGGATGTGGAACAGAGCTACAAACCCTGTCAGGATGAAAGAGGTCCCAACAATAAGATAGAAGGACAGGGGGATCAATACAAAGCCAGTAAGAGCATTAGTGTCCATGCTACCCACATAACAGAGTCCTGTCAACTCATCTCCAGCCACTTTCCTCATAGTGAGGATGACTATAGTCTTCACTGCAGGTATACCCCAAGCAGCCATGTGGAAGTAGCTACTGTGTGCCTCAATAGCCTCATGACCCCATTTTCTTCCCGCTGCAAGAAACCAGGTAAGCGTGAGGATGACCCACCAAATCGAGCTGGCCATGCCGAAGTAGTAAAGGATGAGAAAGACAATAGTGCACCCTGTGCTCTCCAAACCCTCTTGAATGATGTACAGCTCTCCGTTTTCACGATCACAGGCAATATTCTCAGCCCCGGACACTGAACGAATAATGAAGGCCACCGAGTACACATTATAACACATGGAGAGGAATATAATGGGCCGCTCTGGGTACTGGAAGCGTTGGGGATCGAGGAGGAAGGTTAGGACTGTGAAAGCAGTTGAAACAAAGCAAAGCGTCGACCACACGACCATCCAAATAAAGGCGAAGTCTTTATCCTGCCTTGACCAGTAGACATCTACTGAAGGTGAGCATCGAGGTGCACATGACTCGCTTTTCTCCACATACTGGAACTTCTCCGGGTTATCACAGGACTTTGATACGCTTGAGGGACGCCCACTCCCCGCTGCAGGCTGTCGTGAGCGTGGAGGTACTGGCAACATGCCCTCACCTTTCTTGGTCTCAGGCTGAGTGTCATTTTCGGGCGCTTCGATGCACAGTTCATTAGGGTCGTTGTTGGTAGGTAACCTTGAGCAGTCTAATGAGTCTGGCCAGCCAAAGCTGAACTGTCTCATAATAGGCGAACACCTCTGCCTTGCCTGCTCACACATGGGGCGGCATGCTGGGATAGTGTTGGACACCTGATCGGCACACATCGGCACATACAGAGAACACAGGAAGAATCGCAGGTGTACGTCACATCCATATTCCACCAAAGGAGCAAATTCATTTAGTTTAATACCTGCCTCCTCTTGACTTTCATATTTCAGCAAGTTGGGCATCCGTGTCATGTTGTAGCCGATTCCCTGGCACATGGGAATGGTGATGGGTTCACATTTTGCAGGTCGGCCCCGCTCAATATCATAAGCGCCAATGTCCAATGTAGATGCAGAAACCACAAGTTGAAAAAGTGAAATCAAAATGTTCATGCAATTGGCCATTGTGACACTGTTATTGTGAAAAATTTATTTGTACATCCAGTGCCATGCAGGTGCTGCTTTATGGTGCCGTATTAGCTGAAATGAATAATTGGTGTTCACCCAAGTTGTGCTGACATGGTCCCTTGGTTATTTACGTTACATGTTTTATTTGTTATATAGTAAATATTCATTGTTGTCCTTGAAAAATATTTCAAACAATATTAAAACAAATCCATTGCGATTCAGTCTTTAAACGTATATCCAAAATGTCCACTACTGTGAAAGACGACTCGCGGGATCGCAGCAGTCAATACTGCATGTCAAAACCAAAACAAACCGCGCACCGGTAAAGCTTTCCAAACTTTAAAACAGGCTCGTTTGAAGTGCGTTTCCCTTAACTATCCGTTTCAGTCAATATCCGCGAGAATAAGGTTTCAGTATCAGCAGGACGGGCTGAAATTATCCGTTTTTAAAAACTTCCGATGTTATGACGCTCATCGCATGGAAACAGTCCGCTGTACAGTCACTCCTCTTCTGTCACTCCGCTGTACAGTCACTACTTGCTCGCTGTGTTCTTTAAAACTGGGCGTTGATCAGTGACTGAATGACAGGCTCCTCCTAATACTCCACCCTCTGTTCAGAAGAAGTGATCCCCTTTACACAGACAGAAGCAGGACTGCATTTAAAAGGATATATTAAAATGATGGAGAAGTCACTATAGCGCTGATAAAAACCCGCAAAATTTTGCATTAAATTGGCGAGTTGATATCAAGCAGTGACACCATAATTACCATGGAAAATAACATTTTTACCAAAGGTTTTCACCTGATAGCTTAGATGTCAATATTTGGTGGCTTTACGTTTAAAGCATGATTTTTGTAGTCTGGTAAAGTGCTGTTTTCAGAATTGTCACATGATCCGTAATAGTCGATATTTCTCATTAAAGGTGCATGAAAATTAAAGTACTAATAAAGTACTAGTAAAATAACTGCTTAATGTTTTTTGAAGGGCCAATTGTAGTATTATTGTATCTGGTTTGTGCCTTTTAACTTACAAAAATCCTATAAAGTTGCCTCTAAATAACGTGTTTTTTGTCACATACATAACAAATGTGTATTTTCATTTTTTTAAAATAGCAAATGTGTGCATAGACTGATATTTCTTGATGTCTGGACTTTTGGAATTCTACACAGTTCAACATATTGGTAATAAATTTTGAGAGATAATTAATAATAGTAATTATAATAGACAATAATTAAGCCAGAATAGGAAAAATGCAATATAATCCCATATGATATAATTTCTTGCTATTTTTGCACATTGTCTATATTGTATATTTGTATAGTATTCTAAAGATATCAAAGTTACAGATGGTTTGTGATGGTGACTTTAGGCAGAAAACACCAAACCAGTAACTTTAGCTGGGTTTTCACAGACTGGGTGACATTCTTCTTTTTATCATCTGTGTTTTGTCCTGTCGCTGTCATTCTGTAACACTGTGGAGCTTCTGTCACTAAAACAAATTCCTCGTAGGTGTAAACATACCTGGCAATAAAGCTCATTCTGATTCTGATTATATAGAAGTAAACTGTACTGTAGCCTATTGTGGTAATTCCTACTATAATACTTTGCTAATTAAATATAGTGACTTGGGTAGAAAATACTGTATAATATTATTAACAATGATAAGCTTTAAAAACACTATCTAGAAATTGTACTTACAGTATAGTAAGTACTAATAATATTGGGATATCTAAAAACCAATTAACCATTATTGGATGCAGTACAAGGTGCTGCACTTTAAGACTATTTATAAGCATAAATGTTAAAGCAGTTAAAACCTCATGCATATACACATATACTAAAAAATCTTATATGTTATCCTTATGCATAGTTTTTTTCTTTAGAGAATCAAAACTTTACATGTTATTACAGTACTGAAGCTGTGAAATGCTTATACATAACAGTACAGAAATAAAATTGCACTTTCATTATGTGATTTACTGTATTTACATTTGCTAAAATGTATTTCTAAAACATTATAAATGTATTAAAAATCATAATGCATTTTATTTTGAATAAGGTCTGTTTTAAAAAGGTCTGTCCTAACCATTACTGCCTGCTTATATGCTACAACCCTGTGCATAGGGCAGAAAAAGCACCACCTCTGATACATGGTCCATGTCCTTGCTATTCTTATGTTAAACAGTAGGGCAGAGGGGGGCGTCGAGAGTTTTAGAGTTTATTATCCCTCAACTGAGCTCTTAGCTCGGCACTCAGGATGCAGGAACAGCAGACATGTTCCTGCACAACACAGTATCGTTTCCCTGGTTCTGACGGGTCAATTTCCTGCTCGTATAAATGAAATGGGATTCCTTTTGGCGGCAGTTTTTGTTTTGGCTGAGAGCTGTTTAAGCCCCGCTTTCCACGTCTTTGACCACAAGTCTGCCATGAAAGAATCTATTCTTCGTGCTTGTTGAATGGAGCAAAAAGTAAAAGCGGAACGATCACATCTACAAGGGCAATCAGTCAAAGCAAATGTAGGCATTAAAGCTGGTAAAAGCTTTTCCATGAACCACGAACATGCTATTTATCAGACTTATAGAAGAATCTCAAGAAGCCTAATTAGGACAAATGATACCGGGATGTCACAAAGGAAGGATGAAACAAGTGGGCCAAACTTCCAAATGTCGTCTACGAAAGACTACAAAAGTAAAAATGACTGGATTAAGAAAAAGTGAACAAAAATAAATAAATCACAACAAAAATAAATAAATCACTCTACAACTCTGTATTCATGGTGTGCTTTTTATGGTTTTACAAGGTTAAAATATTAAATATAAAAAACTACCAATAAGTTTGGTCAGACATGACTGAATGCATGCTTCTCATGATACTAAAAACATTTTGATCTACAAGCTTAATTAAATCCCTAAAATTAATTGTATAGACAATCCCGTTTAAATACAATAATTTTTCATCACTATACAGTAAAGAAAAAACTGAAAACAAATGTAAAATATTTTTTCATGCAATATACTCATTTAGCTAAATGTATCACCTAAAACAGTAAATATTCCTTTAGATGCATTGAAAAACAGAAAGGCAAAGGATGCAAATTAAAAAAAGGCTAATTCTTGTCCACCTATTTTGAATAAATCTGATCAAATATTTTGCTTCGCAGTGATCTCATTCTGTTTGTGTATAAGTGTGGTATGATCATGAATATTCCCAATCTAAGCATTAGCCCGAGGCAGAAAAGGCCTTATGTATTCACACGCCTCTCATTTAAGCACAGCTTTTCTGGCACCCAGAAGGACTAAAGCCCAGTCCAAGCTATGAGCACAACATAAGATGCCAAAGAAAACAAATCTTTTAGGAAAAATAATGGTTGAAGTTGTTGAGCTCAATTTGCAATAATAAAGTCTTAAATGGACACTCCAAAAAACTGACATTTACAAAAATTAACCTACATAGAATATTCACACACACACAAAAAAACATTTTCTTGAGATGACTGAACACAAAACAATGTTTTTTAAATGTAAATATTCAATTTAACATCAAATATAGATATACTATATGTAGTTTGTCAAGATTAGATTATTTAGAATTTAACTATAAAATAGTGAATAGTGTTCCACCTGTGAAACGGTGACACAATCTAGGAATGTAACTGTACTAATATACAAAACAAGTGGCATTAATCTAAAAACTTTATAAAAACAATTTTTTATGCAAAACAAAAGGTTTTAAATTAAATTTAAAAGAACAGACATGCACTTCAAATACTGCTAGCATCTCAAGCATGTTTTTCATTTTTTTCAACTTTTTGAGATACTGCATGCAATACTAATACTGATTTCAAATTTATGAATCATGTATTATGATCTTAAATATTTGATTGAATAAGCATTTATTTAAGTGTTCTAGGTGGTGTGATCCTAATTTTGTCACATTTTAAATATAGTTCTCTATCTTCATCCATTTCCTGTTTTATTCTGAAACTCCCAATATCTAGTATGTACCATAATCACAATTAATCTTTCAATTAACATGTAAAATTTATTAGAATGAAGAAGTTAAATTTTATGTTGTGCAGGTCTCGCTATCCGAATCCATCCAAGGTATCAGTGTCTGTCCATGTTTTATTTAACAGTATGTAAGTATGTCGAGATTTGCAGAGGGTATCTTTTACCAGTAGATTAAAATAAATTGAACAGGCCTAACACCCCCAACTCATGCCAGCCTCCCCGGATATGTTTCCAGCAAGTCGCGGACACCTAACAAGTCCTATTAATATGGTGTGGATGGCAACAGGAATCAGGTATCATCTCACTGGCTTAAGTTCACAGGAGGGTGGTGGTGTATATGAAGACAGATTGTGACATACGACCTGATATGTGCCAGTACTTTGCGTTTACTGGTCTGAAGACATCTGTAATAAAAGAGATGTTTTATATTTTCCCCCATTGTGAATCATTGTGAAGTATTTTGTTATTTAGTTAAGGTTTGAAGCTTTTTATATGGTCTAAAAAACCCCAGAAATTAGTTTGTCAACATTACTTCCTTTGATTTATGGATGTCTTTAAAAAATGTGAATAAAATACAGTGAATATTAAGTCATATTTCTATGGCCGCATATCATAGACTCTGATAGATACCTAATTAGAAATGTGCCTAATTAATGTTAATATGTTATAAATTATAAATGATTGAACCAAATTGCGTATTTGTCTTGTTTGAACGTTGCGTTTTGACTGACAGTCGTGTCTAAAGCCAACAGAAAATGTTTTTTCTCTTCGGAAGGTTTGCGTTTATTACAAATAAGCTAGCAAAACATTTCAAATCAATAATTCATGTCCAGTAATTTACTCATTTAACGTCGGGGTCCTGATCACTCTGTCGGTTTATTTATTTTGCGATAGCAAGGTAATTATCCCTTACATAGTTACATTGGTAACGTGGGTTCAGCGGACAAAAATGTGTCAGAATCCTAACTACACCGAATGACAAGCCAAATGCTAAGAGCCTCCAAATTATGCTTTGCATTTCTCAGCCCTACATCCCCCCAAAGTTATTATACATATAAGGTGAGATGCTATTTCCCACCTGCAATGGCGGTCGAAAGGGTCTTTCTCCAGACCTCGGCACTGTTCCCACATCTCTGAATGTTGTGTTTGGAGCTCAAGGAAGGCATCCCACTCCAAGTTCTTAATCATCTGCCACTCAAAGACATTCCTTATTTTATTCTCCTGCTTTCCTCCCATTCCATCATTATGGCCTTTGGTTTTCTTCATCTCACCTCCCCTCTCATGCTTTTTACACTCCTCTCTCATCTGCTATTGCTCGGTTCCAGTTACTGCTAGGCTAACATAAACACCGGCCTCACATTCACATAGAGCTGATTCTTCTCTGGCGTGCAGGGGAGTGAAAAAACATATATGGTATTTTTTGGCAAAGGCTGGCAGAAGTACACAATATCAAGCCTTGTTCTTCAACCCTGCAGTGTAGCTTTACGAAGAATTATGATGTTAAATGAAACGCACACTGACAGCTTACATTCCCCTGCACAGATTGAAATTAAGACAAAAATAATTGGGAGACTTCCACTGAACACCTAAAAATTTCAAATGATGAAGAGACATGCAATAAATAGCATAAAGAAAGGCAAAAAGAATACATTTTCTTAAAGAAAAATGTAAATAGTCCCATCTACAAGGTACGTTTATTGGTCCACCAGATGCAAAACACATGAATAATCGTTCAGAAAAGAAAAATAACTTTACCCACATTTAAATTTTTTGCTCAAACCCTTAACAACCATAAGTAATAATGATGTGTTTTTTATTCATTATTACTAGTAATATAAATATAAAAGGATAAGAGTAAATTAAGTAAATGAAATTAAGATGGAAACACTGTAAAGAGTACTACCTGCGTTTTTCGTTACATCTGTAATGAACACAATATAAAGATACGCAAGGTTATAGAAGAAGGATGAAAATCCAAAGCTTGGTGCCTGAACAAGCCTGAGATGACAGCGATACCACTATCACTATATCTGAAAAAAGCATCATGCACATGGAGTCTCCACTGTGTCACAATACCCAAAATACAGTGCTTTAATGTATTAACCTCACCTCTGAAGTAAATAGGAAGACAAACACAAAAACACCACACGGATACCAGTATGGATGCTTATACTTTCAACATTACCAAGATTGACATTAAATTAGCTATTCAAATGCTAATTTTAAAGATTCCAGGCTGTACACAAAGCATTTATTAGAAGCCAGCATGTAACAGGCATCTACATAAAGCCAAAAGACATTTCTAACCATGATTGTCGTGGACACTAAGGACCAATAATGGTGTCAATGTGGAATAGAAAGCACAAAATAAAGGAAAAAGTCCTGAGGCACAGGCTCATTGTGTGCAGGTTTGAGTAAACCAGTGTGTTCGCAGTACAACGTGTCCACTTGGAGACCACAGATAATGGTCTCCAATGGCCTGTAAAATCTATGCAGGATAGATGCTGTATTTTTGCCAGATTATTTTTCTGCCCAACTCAAATTTGATACAAGCACTATTACAGGAAATTACAAAAAACAGAAAGCAAAACTTACAGTAAGGTTGTAATTGGATCTTGAAAAATATTTTCCATACATGCATACGTGTCTGAGTTGAGTCTTTTGAAATTGTATTAAAAGCAAATTTAATTATCTTGCTCTTTCGAGATGTTATTCTATTGAGACTAGAGGGCTACAAACACAATTATCACACACTTTTCATACCATTCATACCTGTAGCAAAAAAACACCCCCGGCCGTTAATGCACAATATTCATGGCCGCCAACTTGTCAGTAGCAACCGTGGGGCATCGTACCACACATCCTCAACCCTGACCAAGGACAAACAGTGTCCAAGCAGCAATACAGTAGAGTTTAATACTAAATAAAATTAAAAAGAGCCAGAATGCCCTCATTCTCTAGAACACTTCAGCCTCACCTAAATATTTGTAACCAGGTTTTTTTTTCAAAATCTATTTAGCTGTGTAACAAACTCATTTTGAACATATTTTGTGTAAAATATTGGCAAAAGTAGTTAAATCTGTAACTAATTATATAATGGCTGAAACATGCACAAAAAAGCTCTTACTTTACAAAGCTTAACAATAACAGCCCTCCTTGTATAATTCATGCTTCAGTTTCCTATAAAAAAGGGAAGTAAGAAGACCTCTGGTAATTTTTGACTCAAAAAAACAATACACATAACCATAACGCTAAAATTGCCCACATGGTTCTAGCATAAATCTGCCTACAACATGAAGTCTATGATTTAGTCAATGGAATTCTTACTGTGATATTATCATCATCATGATTGGTGGCTAAGAGAAAACTTTGTGAATGTTGTGCGATAGCATTATCTTATCAGAGAAGCCATGCCATTCAGATCCTCGTGAGATGGAACATAAACACAACCACACACAAGCAAGTCTAAAACATGCATGGACAGGAACAGACAACTGAGGTCTTTGTGTCTTCGCTATCAGAATCTTTTGGAGATCTGAATCTGATGCATGTTTGCACGCAGATGTCTGTATACAAATCATGCAGTGTGCTTTGGTGTCTCGCGATCTATATGGGTGACCATGAAGTAGGACGTGTATCAACATTCATGTCAAACAAACATACCCTTAATCCCATCCCTAACCCCTTCTAAATCTGTGGGAAATTGTAGGATGATATGAATGTTTTTTAAGTCTCCATATCTGACCTTAACCCTTAAATCCTGCTTATTTATAGTAATGTTGTTCCAGGACTAACAAGTATTTTAATCCAGGGACATGTCCTACTTGGCAAAATCATAGTAACTGTCCAGACATACCATTCATTCTCTCCTACACAATCCTAATATCACACTCTTAATATCTAATACTTAACATTATGTTTTGCTAGCAAAGTGAGGATCTGGACTGCCAAACTAAGGTTTACTACCAAGAAAGGACAACGAGGAACTAGTTACCTTTGTCCTTGACTGGTTAACTAGTGTCCTAGAGCAAAGCAGAATTCTCCAAGCAAACTTTTAACTATATACAAATTACAGCTTATATATGCAAGTATATGCTAAACTATAGGTCAGTATATATAGAGAGAGAGAGAGAGAGAGAGAGAGAGAGAGAGAGAGAGAGAGAGAGAGAGAGAGAGAGAGAGAGAGAGAGAGAGAGAGAGAGAGAGAGAGAGAGAGAGAGAGAGAGAGAGAGAGCTAGTACATCACTATATATATATATATATAGGTCAGCTAGTATATGCAATATATGCTAAACTATGGATCACTTCGAAAATATTGTAAGTGCTAAACTACACCTATAGATATATTTTTTCCCCTATAGAAAAGTAGCTTCTAGGTGGTGCTATTAATAAGTGATTTATGTTAAAGTATTTTCTTTCAATCGACTGTCCTCTGGATAAAATACGGATTAAAATTCTGCTTAAAGTTCCATTCTACACTTTTCTCATCTTTTTATTGAATATCTAGTTTATTTTAGTAACACATCATATTATGAAGGTTCCTTAACGTTGTTTCATGATGGTGGCAGATATTCCATAAAAATATCTGCATTAAATAAAATTTAAAAGTATCTTGCAGGTACACTTTATAAAACATATTTGTTTGCAAAATACACCCAATAAAGGTTGGACATTTACAGGATGCTAAGCATTTACAGAACATGTTGCTCAGGAAACATAGCACAGCATTAGGTCTGTGAGAGCTTAGTTACATAAATGTCAGTAGCAACATTGCCATGAAAAATAAAATTGTTGAAGTTACCACAGACGGAAAACCAAACAAGTACCCTTTAGTGTCTTTAGTCCATCCTTCACTTGTTTAAAGGTTACTTGTATTTGCTTTTCAAATCCAGACACAAAATGGCTAATAATGTGAAGTTATAGAACTGGAAATTGTGTAATTATTATTACACAAATATTAGTGTTTAGTACTAGATCATTGCTAATGGTGTAATTCTTTTAAAGTACAAGAAGCAGTGATACTGAAAGAATAAAACACATTGTTAATGTTTCATATTAACAATGATCAATCTTTACTTGAGTAAACAAAAGTCAAAACAAAATGCATTAATATTTTCAAACTTATAGAGTGGGATTCATTCCACAACATTTTCTCGATTACACTGTTACTTTTTTGCATTAACATTATACATTAACCTTTACTTTAACATAAAAAATATTTTTTTTAGTGCTGACACAAAATAATTAGTGAAAACTGTAAACAGTAAGGACAGCACATGAACTGTACAATATACAAAATATTAACAAAAATATGTCCATAAGAAAAAAATATATATTTCAGGACTCTTTTTTCCCTACTGTACCTACAAACCTGAATATGACTCTGATGATCAGTAGAGATCACTAGACAACTGAACAAGTATATGAAGAGATTATGCTGAAAAAGCTTAAATCCAGACACAAATTAATTACGTGTGAACTAGACGTTTTGTTATATTATGCAAATTCAGATTTATGAAAAACTCCATTCATTCCCATTTATATACACATAATATATATAATTTGTGACGTTAACATAAAATAACATGCAGAACATAGCAATGCCATGTACTAAGAGCTGATACAGTAACTCCATACAAACTAACACAACCACAAAAAAGAGGCTTCTTAAATCAAAATTACCATTTGTTGTGCTTACACTGCCTACTTGTGGTCAATCTGGATGATTCAGAAAACTGGTGAAAACTGCCACACTGTGGAGACTGGAAGATTTGCACACACCTTCACTTTTCAGTCGACTTAAATCCCGAGAACATCTTGGAACACATCTCTTTCTCTCTATCCAAATAGTCCTTGTTACAGCTGTAAAGTAGCAGTCAATTTGTTTATGTTATTTCCTATCAGCATTCACATATGTAAATAACTCACTTAGACGAGGCAAACTTACAGAGCAAGCTTTTTCAGCAAGGTATTGATGTCAGGGTCAAATGGCTTTTTTGACTGAGCAAGTATGAGGTAATCTTGTGCTTTCTCATACTCCCTCATTTCCAAACAGGCCTGGTATGCAAAATGAAGTTATAATTGATACCATTATACTATAAATATGAAAATAATATGTGACCCAGTCTGTGAAAACCATTTTTTGAAAGTCATTTTTTGTGATTTTTCTGTTTTCTACATAAAATCATTCTACATAATGTAAAGAATGATATTTAACATTGAAATCTTTCAAGTTGTCTGAGTAAGGTCATGTCAAAGATTAAAATTATAGTGAAATTAATAGGTGAAATCAAACTTTGATGCCTGTTTTCTCAGAATTAGATTTTCAGACTTCAGACCAGGTTTCCACAGAATGGGTCACATATGTGTTGATTATAAGACTTAAGGAAGGACTGGTTCTTATACAGCAACATAATAGTACTCAAAAAATTATTTTCTGAAACAAAAAAACATAAAAATGCGAAAGCTCCTACCTGGCCGCAGCGGAACAGTCCTTTGGTGTTCTGAGGGCTTATGTTCAGAGCTTTCTGACCATAGCAAAGTGCTTTATGGGGTTTCTCCAGTCTGAGGTATGTGAGTGAGAGGTTGAGTAGAAAAGGTAACTTCATTTCTTCATGATGCCTTTTCTCTTCATCGTTCACTGGCTGACGATTCTGCAAAAGTGTCACGGCCTGTTGCATGGACCGACACAATGTTACTAGAAAAAGATCATATTCTCATACAAAAATTAAGAATGTCCCTCTTTTTTTGCTTTTTTCATGCAAAAGCTAATGGCTATTTTTACTGCCAAGCTTCATAAAGCTTGGGTGTTCAATGGCATGAGGGAGTAAATCATGACAGAATTTACATTTTTGTCATCTATTACAATCATTGCTTAAAGAAATCTTATAAGTGGGTCAATATTGGTAAGAAAGCAAAAAAGACAGTCATGGTTTAGAAAATACAGAACCTGCTGGTATCTATCTCGAGCATCTTCATAGCGTTTTTTATTAAAGCAG
Organism: Beaufortia kweichowensis; assembly: GCA_019155185.1. Classification (NCBI taxonomy): domain Eukaryota; kingdom Metazoa; phylum Chordata; class Actinopteri; order Cypriniformes; family Gastromyzontidae; genus Beaufortia; species Beaufortia kweichowensis. Next base: position 5,357,385 of record CM032795.1, on the reverse strand, counting down.
AGGTTGCCGAAGTTCCGCTGGGTCTCCAACACATTCAGAAGTTTGGCCAGTGGGACAGCGTTCTGCTCCTCCTGAGTAACAACTGTACATGTTACACGTTTAACGCTCATCGCTTCTCATTCAGGCTTTAATTAAATTTGACATCATAGCTTTCAGCTGCTTTGTAGTACGCAGCACCTTTACTTATTATGTCAACCACCAAAGCTCAACAAGTATTAAGTATCACACACAAGTAAAACGTGCAAACATCTGTACTGAATAATCACTGTCCACATGCCTATGCTTCTGTTTTGAGCCTGTATTATTCAACGGGTAAAACTTTAAACGAAGAGGGTAAACACATTAAGCCTTACTGGAGTAAGATCCAAGAACTCATCCACTTGGGCTGAATCCAAGAAATCAAGCACTTGCACCTCATAGAGGACTGTGGCTAATGGGGGTATGTGCGGGGGGCAGCCAAGGTCCCCATAGGCATATCTGGGCTTGAAGAGAAACCGAGAGAACTCTCCTTTCTTCATGGTAAGAAGGCCGAGCTCTAGTCCATATAAAGTAACATCTATGGAGAGAAGGAGATGTTGATGTGATTGACATGGTAGAGATGTATTTATGTTATGTATTCATAAAGAGTATTCAGATTCACCTTACCTCTACCAAGTTTCATCATTCGTGGATATTTATGATGGCTGGTTGTCTCAAATGGCATGTCAGAGTACTCAAGGAAACCAGAAAAATGAACTGTGAATGAAATAAGGACTCATTTGAATGTACTTTTAAGGATATCAGAAAAGCTAGATTTTATTCACAAAAATACATCCTATTTTAGGATTTTTTTATTTCTTGCTTTGTAATTTAACGTGATTTAATCATGATTTAAGAAACTTTTAATTAAATATTTATAATATAATTAAATATAATACAGTTGTAAAAGCTGTTGGAATAGTTTTATTTTGTTCAACTTTCACTTTCACTGCCGTAAAGAAAATGGAATTAATTGTTATGAAAATATAATATCACAATGCAAAATATAATGTCTTTCTTCTTATTTTAAAGAATATAAATATCAAACCCAGGAATGTTCTTAACCGGTTTAATGAGATGAAGATAATGAACCGTAAAGGAAAGATTAATGGAAGGATACGGTATCATTGAAAAAACATTTCTGTACTATCATAAAGACATTCAATCTAATCATTTACTTGATACTGAAGCATGGACAGGTATAGGTGGGCCTTCTCCTGCATGGACCACTTCTTTAAGAATTCCTCCATCTCCCAGTATGTCTCGCATTTGCAAAGCCAGACGCTGGTAAGGAGTCTAAGACATAATGAACCTTTATTAGAAATGAGAAACTTAAAATATATTAATTAAGTTAATATACGACTTTGGATATATACAAAATTGTAGTACAATAGTATTTAAAATATGTTGACGAGTGTAAATGCAATGCATATGAATAGTATAGATAATGTTGCGTAACATAACGTAGTGTTGATCTGGTTATTGTCATGACTTAAACATGGCAACTAGACTGGAGACCAAATAAGTACAATTTTTAAGTTTAAAACATAACCTTGACATATTTATGCAGATCAGTCTGTGTAGCTGTAGTTTCAAAGAGATGCAGCGTTTACAGAATTAAGCACGTGCAAAGAAGTGGGTTGATGCTGGTTGCTGTCAATTGATCTTTTAATTTTTAAACCATTTACCTCAATCCCAAACCGATGGCGTTCCTCTGGAGCCATAAACTGTAATATTCTCGCAGTATTACCGTTTATTGACATTGTGCGCGTGTTTTTGGACAACAAGAGTTGTTAAACAGTGACGCTGTTGTTCATTTGAACGCCAATATTGTGTCACAGAATGCGTGTAATCGTACGCCAACTAGCGGCTGGTAGTATTTTATAAAATGTAAATATTACGAAACTTTTTTTATTTTAGCACGGTTAAGTGTCGGTCTGGTATTTTAATAGCTGTAAATAAATGTATTAAATGTCGGTAATTTCGTTTTATCTGATAATAATTATTGATAAGTAAAATATTCTTCCTCTAAATTTACACGTTTGACCATAAGATGTCCTCAGCGTGCACTTGGTTCACTTGACTTGGTTTCGAGACCAAGTGAATCATTTAAATTGATTGGGAAAAGGAATAGATGTTCTTGTAGGTTTTAACAAGGCATCTTTTTAAAAAATGTATCTTACGTTTAAAGATCTTTCTTGTTACTCAGTATCTCAGTCCTACGAAGGTCCTACCAACAAAAAATCACCACCTATGCACTTCAGCATTCTGGATGGACACCTAATCAATTATTGTATCCTTTAATATTTCAACCAAATTAAAATGTAACTTGGTTTGCCAAGGTTTTCATATCCACTATGATAGATTTTGTATTTTATTTAGATTTTTTTTATGTAAAGAAAGTCAATACATTTACATATAGTAATATTTTAGAGAGCATAAAGTTAGACAATTTGGCCTAAAAAAATGTATATTCCCAAATATTATAGTTATACTAAAAAAAATGTAAACAAAAGTTTGATTTACAATCAATTATTAATCAATTCCTAAGTGAGCATTGTTTATAATAAACATAATAGTATATTTCTTATAAAAATGTCTTACTCATGTATACAATTTAACTGGAGGAACAGGTAACACTTCATTGCATGCTGGCCCTGACTGAACTCAAAGTTAAGAAAACAAAGTTATATATATATATATATATATATATACATACATACAACATCCTTTAACACATACTGATATTATTATCATATATTTTTTGTATTGTATTGTTGTATTTTTATGATTTGATTTATTATGATGTGTATTAAAACTGAATGATGTGACCAGAATTTTCTCAAATTAACAATATTACCACTAATCTAAATTTTTAGGAACATGTCTCTATACTACTTAAAAAATCTTAGATAACTGACTTCTTAGAACTCACATTCATGGTTTCAAAAGAAATGTTAGACAAAATGTTTCCTGTAATTGTCACTAATGGCACTGTTTCCTAAAATAACCCTTTTGGACTTCCTTTGTCAGTGAGATTGTTGGAAGCAAAAACATTTCCACCTCCACTTTAAGACAAGACAATTCATTGTGACAGTAAGAGAGGAAGAGCCTTGCACTGTCCATAAGTTTTCTCCACGCGCCTAAAGGACTTTGCTCTCATTTGACCTATATTTTCTTTTATTATAGTTGGTTTGGCTTGCTATTTCTGCATTATTGGAATCAAGCGTAAAAGGAGGCTCTAACGTAGTACTGCTGCATTATGGTGAGTTTATTTAAAAAAATTAAAGTAATGTCACAACTGAACAACTAAGTATTTTGATAATACTGTGTTCACCTGTTGACAATCTTTAGCAATGTTTTCTTTTTTGAAAACGAAAGTCAAACAGTAGCTTATCAAGGGATCATTGATTTTACAATGATCTGATAACAGATTACTTTGTTTTATTTGGCCCCATATATTGTAGACCATGTGTTTGACATTTTAATATTTTTATTGCAAATGTAGGTATAGATGTAAGTAAAGGTAACCGTAAAACTGTAAACAAATAAAAATGTATGTTAAAGGAAAGCATGTCACCTTAAATTGTCATAATTTATGTCTGTTTTAGGAGAGCAAAATTGAAAGCGCTCAGAGAGAAGCAGACGAGGTGAAAGTCACCATGTTGGAAAACCTTAAAAAAGCAGAAGAACGTAAGGAAAACCATACAGATCTCGATCAGAGAGCTGAAAATCAAAGCGCGGTGAGTAAAGTGTTGCCTGTAGTTTGTTACATGCTATAGTCAGATAATAGCATGTAATGCTGAATAATAATGCATCACCAAACAAAACTATTTGATTAACCTCATGTGACAGTCATATTATTATTCATTTAACATATAAATATTGAAAATATAAACATAGACTCAGAGGTCAGGGAATTCTTTGAAACCCATATTACATTACCTCTTTTTTTTACTCAGTTGTCTCAATTGTTTCTCCTAAACAGCAATGAAAGTGTATTCTGAATCACAAACAATGTTTTTATATGTCATGATACCAAGATATTTCAAAAATTTTAATTTGTTTGTATTATATTAAGAAATGTACCGTAAGTCAACTTATAATACTGATATCCAGCTCTGTTTGATTTTGTTTTCAGTGTAAGGATATGGAAAAAGCTGTAAATCCAAAAAAGAAGCAGATGATAAAGTACCTGCGGGATAATAAAGGACTCCTAATCATTGTACTGATTTCAGCTGTTATTATATTTGCTGTCGTGGTTGCCATGCTTGCCTCCCAAGATGTACATGGGCACCCAGAAGTACACGGGCACCCAGAAGTACACGGGCACCCAGAAGTACACAGTGATTCAGAAAACCCATAGTATCAGCTACACTGTACTCATGAAACAAGAAGAAAAAGAATCACCAGTACCACCGGTTTGTTCTGGGGATTATGACTTATTGCCACTGGGAGACTTTATGCCTTAACAAAATTACTGTATGGGGATAAGATTCGTTATACATAATGAATGTACATATAATGCATTGTTTCTAAAAAAACTTTCAGTTTATTGAGCTTTACAGAATATATGCGCTATTTAAAAATTATATATATATATATATATATATATTGATATGTCCAAATTGTCATATTATTATTTAAATGTTTGAAACCGTTTGTTTTAAGACCATCAGTATAATCATTGTTATTCATCAAAATGTGGTCATGTAAACATGACTTTGCTGAAAAGGTTACCAAGAAAATCTTATTCCAAATAAAAAGGTGATGATAGTTTGGTATGTAAACACAAGCAGATTAAAAGCAAGGGCGGTTAACTGTAAGGTCATGTGAGTATCTTTCTTTTCTTTTCGAGCTATGAAAGGTGTTACAATTGCTTATAAAAGATTGTTTCTTTCTCCTGAAAGATTTCGGTTCCAGGCTAAAGATTTTAATAAATATAATATAATCTTAAATATGTTTTCATGGAAACATAGGGGATTTGTATGTGAATGGAAAATTAGCTTCTGTTTAACAACTGTGTGAGAAATATAATATTCCTTCCAACCACTTCTCTCCTCAATTAGGTGCACACACTTTTTGTTTTTACTCTAGTGTATACTTTTCAGAGAGGTTAGGGTTTAAAATTGGGGTTTCATTTAATTTTAAAATGAAAATAAATAAAAAATGTCCCTAAAAATTAAAAAAATGTCTTAATTGGCCAAAAAGAGTTGTTTGTTGATTCATACTGCTAATTTAATTGTTTAAACAGAAGAGGGCATTAAATACATGAAAGGAAAGGAAAAGCAAGCCCCTTGGGTGCTTACTGTAGCAGACTGACAGTTCATTGTGTCTGAAAATGTATTTATTTCGTGCCTTATAGGCGAGAGACATAGCAAGCTGTTTTAATGGTCATCTGAATTCTTATTATTAATTAAACATGATATAACTGTGCTGTAAACAGTTTGATACTTGCAGCAAACATCCTTTGTAGCAAACAGTGTCTTTCAAAATCAGGTACATTTTACTTCATAAAACAAACCCTTGTTAAAGGAAACATGCAGATTAATGGGTTATAACTCAAAACAAAAAAGTTTCAGAACAGAAACTAAAAGCTGCAGTATGAAGTTATTAGTAACATTTCAGTTTCCATTTCATGCTGTTGCACTGTGACTGATATTTATTCAGTTGTTGGAAAATCCATTTCACAACAGTAACTAAATTAGTAAAAAATGTGATTAGGGCCTAAGAAACAAAAGAAATAAGCATCTCTGTATTATATAACAATGAAAACTCTCTATAATGAATTTGTCTGAGCTTTATGAAGCAGCAGGTATCACAGCAGTTCTCTAGAAAATGGAAAATAACTTCAGTTTAAATGCATTAATATATGACCACCTTCAGGAACTTTTAAACATTTTCTTGTGACCACAGTAAGATTTTTTAGAGGTATACTTGTTTGCAAGTACTTTAACAAAGTTGAATATTGCATCATTTCATTGTCTGGCATTACAGGAAAATAAATTATAAACAAACAGAACACAATTACAAACCATCACCGGCTTCTATAACATGTATATTGCTTTAAAATGAGCAATATTTAAAAATTAAAATACTGTGTGTAGTCAAAATACAGCTTATTATAGAGGATTTCACATTTCGGGACCACTAAATAAAATCAGGTTTCCCTTTAGTGCACTACATAATTTCCAACATTCAGAGTATTCCATATATTACAAAATGACATGTATAGGAAGAATAGTGTTAACAGTGTTAAGCAGATTATGAAGCAGCCTTCATTTCATAATTATTCGCTAGGCCCTCTTAATGCAGTACTCATATTTTATGCATCATTATGCTAAAGACATTCATTTACAAGCAGCTCTTTATAACAACTGCTCTGTATCATTTACAGACCATTTAATAATAAACCTCCACATTTAAAGAATGGTTTAACCAAAAATAAAAGTCATTTGGAACTCAAAAGAAGATATTCTAAGAAATGTCTCTGTGTTATTTGGAAGTCAATGGAGACCATTGTTGTTTGATTATCAGCATTCTTCAAAATATCTTCTGTTGTGTTCTGTAGAAGAAAAAAACTTGATGATTAAAATAATGATAAAAAAATCACATCATGGGGTGAACTATCCTTTTAAGAACCAAGTGGCAATGGAGACTAAATGTGTTAAAAAACAAACAATATACCGTAATTATTATAATACTGTAAATAAAATACACCTAAATTCATATTTTCACATCAGGACAGAAGCAAAGGACATTAAGTTGACAAAACCTGAAATCTGGGATGTGTTTAAAGAATGAACTTTTTTAAATGCAGAAGCAGTGGATCACTAATTTTGTTTTACCATTTATATCCAAATACTCTATTTAAATAAATATATTTAAATGGACATAGCGGAGTACTTCTTAAATAAGCATTTGCTGTTTTGAAATTGTGATGATCTAAGTATTATGCCATCATGGAAGTGAGTCCGTGAATGATGCAAATAAAAATAAAAGTACAGAAGCATATTTTCATTATCAACAAAGATGAATTGTTTGACAAAATGATGATTAATATTGCCTTACATTTCTCTGAGTGTGCATAACTAATAAAAAAAAAAAAAGATTGCCGCTGGTTTTAAAATATAAACACAATACCTGGGATGCAACAGATCTATGCAGGCAGTTTATAGATTAAGCAGAATGTGTAGCAACTGGCTGATGCCACACAATCCAGGTTTTCCAAAACCTGGCATTAATAAACTTTGTAAAGTATACGCAGATTAACCTAAATGTGTGTTTATAATTTAAATCTAATTTCATACAGCTGAATAGTTGCTGAATAGTAGTTTACAGCACCTGATGTCATGACAATATAGTGTAGTCATACAAAGCTATGAAAACACCTAGAATGATGGAATAAATACAACATCAACACCAAAGAATCAGTTGCATCTCAGGTATGACATACAGTGAGGTTCTTCAACCCAAACTATTGGCATCAATGGCTGGTGCAATCTATTGCTACAGTAATGGCTTGTCCTCTGACCAATGATGTAATCACAGTTCTTAGAGATTAGACAAGTTGGATAAGTTTAGCCATTTATCTTCTTTGTCTTAAGTGTCTTGGTATTGCTGGCAGATCTGTAACAGATTCAAGTGGCATTTACTCTGACTCGATTAAGCGGCGACAAAGTGTTCCCATTCATTGGCCTCATTAATGAAACACAAAACAGAATGTTTAATAAATTCTGTTTAACAAAATTTCTTTAAATTTTTCACCTCATGATTCGTTCTGTTTGTGCTCATGAATAAGACCCATTCCTTTTCAATTAAAGTTTCCAATCATAAGCGACAGTGATACGAAAAAGTTAAGCAAAGATGTGTGTAAACAATATAGACCAAGTGGCAGAAACGCAACCAACGGTACTTTCCGAACTCTGGTGGTTTAATCGCTGTCGGTGTTTGAACGCACCTTTAGAGATGAGTTATTACAGTATTTATCTGAGGTCCCATGAATGGGATTCATTTGCGCTGGTTAGTGGGGCTGTACTAGTCTATGTGGCTTTACACATGAATGCAAAATAAAGCATCATGCAAAATACCTTAATTATGACCGACTGGTCATTACAATTACATTTCAAGCATCAAGCCTTTAAACTTGCTCTCAAAGGAAATTCTGTATTGCTCGTTCAATCTGTGAAACACAGGTGTAAATGAGAAAAGAGTTCTGTCTGAGACTAGAGGTCTATTGAGGTCTGAGAGAATACTGTATTGCTTGAGCCCTAAAGCATGGCGATGTTTTCCGGTGTACAGTTGAGGTGTGTGGAGGTGCTACTACCTCCGGAGGACTTGAGGCTGTGGGCACCACACCCCATAGCAACACCTTTCCCGATACCCCCCATGATGACCCCTGACCCCGGATGGTGATGTTGACTGCGCTTCATTAAAGCAGCCATTATGGTGTCGCTGTTGACAGTGCCAAACTCATAGGTGAAGGTGCCGTAGTAGACCAGAACCAGCACTGTAAAGACCCATTCACAGATGGCGGCAGCATGCTGTAACACAAAGCTCTCGTGGACAAAGAAGACTCCACCTTGAATAGGAAGGATGTGGTTAAGAAATCTAGTTGAAAATGAAAGACACACTTAACAGTCAGGATCACAAGCCTTCAGCCAATCAATCAATCAATCAATCAATTAAGTAAATGTTTCTGCCTAAATTTCAGGTTGCATAGGTTTACATGATCTTAGGAGCGATTATCATGAATTTACCAGTAAAACCAATATAATAATAAGTAAAGTATAATGCGTTAGGATGTTATACTGTAAATTAAATGCACTGCTTTACTTATTGCTCCAAAACAAGTTTACTTAATGCAAATTAACGCACTAGTTTCAGCCTAAAATGACATGCTCACAATCTATATACTGACAATCAGTTTTTTGTTGCTTTTATGCAAATCATAGACTCCATTTAAATATACTCTATAACTATACTAACATTGAGATGCTTAATACTAAGAAACTATCAAGGAAATATTATTTTGTACATTTTTTGTAATTTGCAATTACTAATAGCAGTAATAAATACTAAAATGTTCCTTTTTGCACAACCGTTTGTGCAGACTTTAATCAAAATAGTTGTAATTGTGGTTTAATATAATTACATTCAGCCACAATTTTCTCACCATGTGCAAGTGCTGGTAATTGGCCAGACTTTTTCAAATTATGATTTATACATGCTTTTAGCCGAAACGATTTAACAGTGTATTCAAACTATATAAATTACCAGTATATGTGTGTCCTGGGTTTCATATTTACATCCTTTGTGGTGTTGATGCTATTTTCCACCAACTGAGCTATAGAAACAATTTATACCGTACCTCAAAAGTCTAGCTAAATAACACTATTAATTCATAATTGATTCACATGTATCAGATTATGACTGCATATGTCACATGCATTATGTAAAAAGTTCTAACAGAATTAATCCCTCCTGTTTAGAAACCCTCTTTCTAAGGATACTGAGAACAAGTGAGATCAGCGCTCCAGCTGAGAGAGCAACACGCACGTGAGCCATCCAGTAGTCCAGCATGGTCTCTGCTATACGGTATGTCAAAACGCACTGCAGACACACAAACAGCAGACCCGCTGGAAACGCCACACCAGCTCCCACGTAATGAAGAGTCTTGGCATGATCGACCTGGGAGAAGACAAAATAAATTTCCATATCATTGGTTGAAGACATTATCATATCGTTGGTTGAGGTCATTAGTCCACTCTTGCCTGCTGACCTGAAAGTTGCCCACCATGACCAGACCAAGGGCATTAATGCACCCAGACACCAAAGCGCTCGTGTTGGTCCAGCCGTGATGGCTGTGCTCAATCACTTGAGCGTAGCGCAGCATACACACCATAACCACTGCAGGGACACAATGTGAGGAAGGACAAGAGAGAAGTTAGAATGTATACAGTAAGAAGTTGCCTGGGAATATCTCAATTTTTTTATGTTGCATTAGGTGTCTTACCCATAAAGGCCCCAACATTGCCTATCAAACTGAAGAGACAGCTTTCTGGTGGATAGCAACCACACTTACTGTAAAAAGAAAAGAAAAAGAGGATGTCAGATAACCTAAGCATGTCGAAAAGAAGAGTAAGTGAATCATGAAATGAGTGAATCATGAGAAATGAGAATGAATGATTCACATTAAAGATTCACCTGATAAGTGGGATGTCTTGAAGAGTGCAGCAGGACTTTGGAAAGCCCCTCTTAGCGGTTTCCTCTGAACATGTCAAATTGTATGACCTACAAGACACAAGCATGAAGTCTAAACTGTATATGGTGCTATATAGATCTGTATATAGATCTAAATAAGCTCTGGAATTTAACTTACCAGTTCTCAACCGGACATACATGGTGGTTCATTACTGCCATGGCATAGCTAGACATCAAAAATAGAGATTATCAGGAATGTTAGTGCTACATTGTGTAACACGCGTGTGACACTTGTCGTTTGAGTATAATAACATTAAAATTAATACAGTACGCACACAATCCATATCCCAGTGATGGAGAAGGCAGACAGGCTGACGGGCAGAACAATCCAGGCAGTCATTGGTCAGTCTGTGAGAGGCCTGCGACCCCAGCATGAGGGTGTGCAGGAGAACTGGGGTTATGGAAACACGATGAGAGACACCAGCAGGTGAAGCCATGCAGTGCAGGGATGCGAGGACCAGCGGGGACAACGCGATGCTCCTTTAGCTACATCTGGAATCCCTCTGATTCTCAACAAGTAACGGTAACTAGTAATGAAACAGTGATATTGTTTAAAAGAAGTACATTATTATATACTCAAACACCCAAACGTTTATTTTTTGATGGACTACAAAACGGAAAATTAAAAAATGTATAAATCTTTCCGTTCTTTGGCCCGTTAACTGCTGCAACCCAGAACAAAATCAGTTCTTTTTAAGAGTTAATTATTCTGATTTTATTTATTTTTATTGAGAATTATTTATATTATACAGTTATATGAACCTAGTTTTGAATGTGTTACCTACACCTAACACTAAACAGCATGTTACATGTGTCACAATAAGCATGCCTAATTGTGTGACCTGGCTGCGAAACACAAAAAAAGCATTGTGTCAGCGGGTATTTTATTAAAAATATGCCATTAAAGGTTTATTAATTTGCATTTTATTTATTTATTTGCATTTAAGTCTTTTTCATTTAGGCTATTTATTTTGTTTTAGTAACAAGAGTTTATTGGTTTAAAATAAAAAATAAAATATATAAGAAGAGAGTGAAATTACACTATTTTAAAAGAGTTATAGTCAACACTGTTGTTATCATTAAAAACCGACAATAATAAAACATTAATTAAAAATCAGTTTTGCATATTGGTTATCGAACATATCAATAACTGGTATTACTGTAAATAAATATCTACTTTTTAACTTGTAATGAAATATAGAACATTGCATTTATTCAAACATTTATGTAACGAAGACTTTCATATAATTACATTGTGGCTACCATCTAGACCTTTAATTTTAAGCTATATGTAGAGCATTAACAGGCAATAAAGCAATGTACTGTAATTGCGATACAGGGTTAATATTTTTTCTAAGGTTATAGTTTGCTTTATAATTGGCTTTTATATTCAATTTAAAAAGTACATATTGAATGTCAAAATACACATTTAAATGTCGCTAAGACTAAAATGAAAACACGCAAAGTCAGATCAACAATCCACCACTCCAGCCGTACTAATCTACCCTTCAGCACGGATCAGCTTGAATGTCAAAACTATCAGTAAACACAGTACGACAGAAATAACCATATATACACGGTATTAAACTTAAAATTACATGTGCAAAAAAATGCAGAGTTTAAAATAAGATGACAGCGAATTTTTAGAGAAATTCTTGTTTTGAAGAGAACACTCCACATCAGAAGATAGCTCACAAGCTATTCAGCGGATGCTATTCAAGTAAACAACTTTTAAAACCATACAAATCTTGTGATTTATCTATTTGCTGGTCTACACACGCTGCATATTTGTTTCTATAGCATGTGAAATATTGTCCGTTAGGGTGTCATTTCTCAGAGGCGATGTTTTAATATGTAAAAGCCTGATCTTACCGCAGGCCCGCGGCTTACGAGCTGATGCTGCATCCCGATGATTCCGCGAAAGCTGCTGCATCTCGAGTTGAACGTAGTCTTCATCAGCAGGCGGCGCTCTCATCCTCATCTCCGTGTAAGCAAGGCCATTTCCAACATATTGAACTCGAATATTAAATACCAAAACCCAGTGTAATTAGTAGTATTATACACCTGTCAGTGTGAAATGTAACACAATTATTTGGGAATTGAACCCATGATCTTGGTATTGCAGGTGCCATGGTTACTTGTTGAGCTACGGGAATATTTTTGTAATTCTTTTTTTGGATTTAATAAGCAGTAAATTATGTACATTTTTTACATTAAATAGCAACAAAATTAAATAACAAACAATAATCAAAGGTATATTTAATATTAATAGTTTTAGATGGCCCCCTGTCGACAGGTTTTTGCACACCCGAGACAGGAGCAGGTTACATAGTGTAATTTCCACTGCTTTTCCTTAATTATTTATTATTTTATTTTAATTTTATGATTTCATATTAGTTTATCCTAGTCATTTCAAGTGAATCAGATTTTTATGTAAAGCAGTCAAACGTAACTTTACCTGTACTCATGTCTGCATAGAAAGTGTTTTTTATTTTATGTGCCCATAAGTAATTAGCCCTTGAGAATTAATCATTGTAATTGTACTATTATTTATATATTTTCAAATTATAATTTTTAACAACTAACACAAATTTTATACAAATACATTTTAACGCCAAACGTTTTAATCGCCGAACTACATATCCCAGAATGCCAGAAAAGGAAGTAACATGTTATCGGACAAAAGTCACTCCATCGGGTGTTGGGTTGTTTTGCTAAAGCACTAGCATTGCTCACAGCCTCGGTCAACTACAAGTTCAATCTCGAAATTTCGTTTCTAATTTCCTTAATTTTCAATGAGTTCGTATCAAACCACAGAGATTATAAAGCGTAGAAGGTCGGAGTGAGATATTAAATTATTTCAGTGCATTATCCCCAGCGTTTCCCAGTATGACTTCTCGTCGGCCTGACAGCTTTGAAGGTTTGGGTTACAGGGGCAGGGAGGATCCATCATTCAGCGGGGGCTATTCAGGGAGGTCATTCAATAATTCATCGAGTGCTGATCTTCAGCATTGGGTCACCACACCTCCGGACATACCTGGTAGCCGAAATCTGCATTTTGACGATCGCACGCCCCAATTTGAGACGGCGCCTGGAGCTGCAGAAGACACGCAGTCAACGGCTCCACCGTCCGGTAAGGTTTAAAACAGTTTGCATGCAGATAGATATTTTTATTTATATAAAAAATATAATATGTTAAAATATAATATGCTAGTGTACGACAGCAATGTTTCACAATGGTGGTCGCTGAGCTACTGTCTAAAGCTGCCCCGCCCCTTTTGACAAGCTTATATAGTAAAAGTGTGCTGCCTGTCACTTTTCACTTTGAAAGACGTCGTTTGAGTCGGTTCTTTTAACGAATCGATCGAACCGATTCGAAGACTCAGAATTGTGTATGCTCCTAAGTACTTTCCCCCTATAAATTATTACTTACTTTTCTTATCTTTGCCTTTTAAAGAAAAAATACATTTTATATAACTCACAAATTATAACCATGCACAGGTGCATCTTAATATCTGTTATCCTTGCCTATATTCAGAGTGTTAATTTCTGTTTTGCTTGTCAGGTACATGCATTTTGATATTTGTACTGGAAAAATACATAAAATGTCTCTTTTTACCTTTGTCTTTTAGAGCAACTAAACAGATTTGCGGGGTTTGGGATAGGTCTTGCAAGGTAATAAAACACCCATACATCCACTTAATAGGGAACTGAGACATAAACTAAACAACAGACATTTCATAAACAGAAATGAACGAGTAGGAAGTAAATATTAAAAGTATCTAAGAGTATCTGGTATGGCCAAAGCTGTTTCTCCTTCTCATGGACTGCACCAGATTTGTCAGATCTTGCTACATGATGTTACCACTCTTCCACCAAGGCATTTGCAAGCTCTTGGTCTGGGGGACACATAGTTACATGTGGTTTACCACTACAAGAACTTCATTACAAACATATTGCCAGGGACACTTCTGCAGTCCTCATACCTACCTGCAGCAGGCATATGGCATTCACGTAGAAGAGCAAGAACCCTTGGCATTCTAATTTTTTTTAAAAGCTTGAGTTATTGTAACTGTGACCTTAATTGCCTACCAACTGTAAAGCAACCGTTCTCTTTTGATTGAGTTTATGTATTGATGGTACAGTATGACTCAGACTTATGTTAATATAGTGGACTTATCATTTTTTTGATGGTTTGATTTAGTCTTTTTACAGAAAATGTGCTGGCCCACCCCTGCATTGTGTTTCGGCGTCAATGTCAGGTAAACCCACAGGAAACAAAATGGCACATAGTACCTACACACTCTGTATCTTTCGGAATAACTCTTAGATGACTGTACACAAATACATTATTATAACCAGTATAGTAATTGAAATATGAGATCTGTGTGTTACATGGATCTGTAAAAATGTAAATAAACTTTGTGTTTCAGGTGAACTACCATGCCAGGTGTTACCACTTGTCACCAATGACAGCCATGAGCGTGATGTACAATGTCACAAAAAGTCAGGTGATATATATCATATGTTGTGAATAAAGAATATAGCAGTCACGGTTAACCACACAATGTCTTTATTCTAATGCAGCATTTAAACCACCTGAAACTATTAGTTAAGATTATGAAATTGATCAAATAACCCATTAAAATATATTGAATGTATTCTTATAATTGCTGAACATTGATAAATGCATATGTTAAGTTTATCCATTGGACTATTTCTCTGTTTTTGTCTCTTATCCTCTCATTCATACATTCTATTACAGGGTCCAAAGGCTTTATGGAAAGGAATGGGCAGCACTTTTATTGTACAGGGAGTCACCCTTGGAACTGAGGGAATCATCAGTGAATGCGCCTCATTGCCAAGGTATTAAAACACATCATTTTTATAATAATATAAACTGCTCTTACAAATCCCCTAATTGTGGTTGTCATATCTAATCTTGTTATGCACATTCACAGGGAGTTATCACACAAGTGGATCCCTAAACAAGTTGTAGGACATTTAGTACTCAAAGGGTAAGCTGAGAGTTTTGGCTTTATTTATTCACCTAGTAATTTGTAATGATGAATGTGTATATACTGTCTATGACAGAAGTGAATAGCTTAGCATTTTTGGTGTTGTTTATAAAAATGCAGTCAACTGCAAGTTATATAGTTTATCTCTTTTATGAGTCATTATTTTCAGTACACTGTCTAGGAATTCTTTGAAATAAGCAACTGACTAAGCTAAATTCATATGTAGTTATTTATGCATAAATCAATCAAAGAATGTGGAAAGGAAATTCCATAGGCTTGACATTTGTATAATCTGTCTCTTCTTTATCTTTATCTTTTTTTTCAGTTTGACATATGTGGTTGCGATGCCGTTTTACTCAGCAAGTCTCATAGAGACTGTACAGGTAGGACAAAAATGTTTATACACTGGATTCAGTAAACACTGTGTACATTATTTCTTTAAAATGTTGTTTAAAATGTTTAAAATGCTTAAAATCTGCTAGGGGAACAACACACAGACAGCACAGAATCTGTATTATAGAAATATAAATGCATATTCCATCCGGGTGCTGAGATCGTGCTTGGTGTCTTAGTAAACAGTCTGATTTGATCTTGTGTGATAAATTGGCAAACTTTTCCAATTCGTCAGTTTCCAAAGCAGTGTTGCATCTGATGGAAAATCTAGTATCTGGCCTTTTGTGACAGAAAATGTATACTGAAACTAAACAGCTACATGTTTTGCTACAATTTCTGTGGAAATTGTGCCAGTATGAGAACAAGTTGGTTTAAGATTGCAACATTTTTTATTTAATGATTCTGTTAATGTTCCCTCACCAGAGTGAAATAATCCGAGACAATCCTGGCATCCTTGACTGTGTGAAAGAAGGTATTGGGCGTGTGATAGGAATGGGCATACCCCACAGCAAGCGTCTCCTTCCCCTCTGGAACCTGGTTTTCCCTACAGTACTCCATGGCATCCTGCACTACATCATCAGTTCCAGCGTGCAGAGGCTGGTTCTTTACCTGTTGCGTCGGAATAATGGCTCACAAAAGCCCTTGTCATCTGACTCAGGATTGGACACGGTCCAGTCGATGCTGGATGCCTACTTCCCTGAGCTCATGGCCAGCTTTGCCGCCAGCCTGTGTGCAGATGTGCTGTTGTTTCCTTTGGAAACTGTGTTGCACAGGCTGCACATCCAAGGAACACGCACCATCATTGACAACACTGACCTGGGGTTCGAGGTGTTGCCCATAAACACGCAATATGAAGGAATGAGAGACTGTATTAATGCCATTCGACGTGAAGAGGGCACCATGGGTTTCTACAAGGGCTTCGGCTCTATTGTGGTGCAGTACTCGCTGCATGCCGCCGTGCTGCAGATCACCAAAATTATCTACTCAGCGGTTTTGCGAAATGCTTGAGTGGAACGATTCAGATTTCTTTCTGGTTTCGTTGGGAGGTCCTTTTAGGTTGGGTTGGACATTCCAAAAAGCGTGACTCAAATAAATGGGGTTTTCGTTGCCTGTTTTGTGATTTGTCAGCTTACATGGTTTCTCACAAAGCACCGGTTGTCTAGGTAATTGCACGACTTATTTTATTAGCAGTAATACAGCTGTGCTCCCACGTTATTTAACATGCCCCAATATTAGCACTGTATTTTATGATTCTCATGGTGACCCCAACCCACTTTACAACTCATGCGCAAAACGTGTGATATTTACAAAACATCAACTGTTGTAATTATGTAATTATGTTTTCAGTCACTTCACTGGACATACAGTACTGTGGTGTGAATGTGGTGGTACAGCATTGGTTGAAGGACTGTGCCAAGTTCTTATGACGGGTAAAAGTTGTCTTTAAAATATTATTTGCATCTTTGTGAATCTTGTGCTAGTGTTTTAAACACTGAAAATGTTCTGCTTTGTTAACTTGATATAGAAGATATTTAATTCAGTTTCCTAAAATTGATAACCATTAAATACACAAACGCATGTGTAAAACCAACCTAATCTGGTATTTGGGTGAGCAAATGATGTATAAAGTTCTATAATAAAGTTCTAAATTATTGGGCACTATGCTTTAAAATAAATGTCTGAAATCTGTTTTATGTGAAAACCGAGTGTTGTTTTTAAATTTAATTGAATTTTTATATTGTTTTAAAGGACATACTCCCAGTCTCCCCTTTGTGCCCCATTTTTTTGCTATTGCACGTTGCAATAGCACATTTATTAATATGATTTAAATATGTTCTTTTGTGTGTTTAGTTGCTTAAAAAAGCAAAGCGATTGAACCAATTCTTATCTCATTTTGTGGAAAGCCAGTGGTTGTTTTTATCAAACTGAATCTTTTACATCACTCCTACTTAATGCATGAATGAATATACCTTCGGATTTGCAATAAAATTAGATTTGCGAAGCATTGGAATTCCTATAAAAATGTGTAGGGTGTTGAAAAGCAATGTGATTTGAGTCATCTATGTGTAAGCATTATCACGTCTCTCGGTTTGGTATAAAAGTGGTGCCTTTAGTGGTTTCGAAAATTGGTCAAAGATGGACAGCAGAAAGCTGTGTGGTAAGTACATTTTGTATTATTTGTATGTTATACTAGTTTTCACTTGTCTAATGCACAGATGTTTTTTTTTATTTTATTTACAGAATTGTTATTTGTAGTTCTTACATTGCATACTGTCAGATCAAATCTACAATGGCAAAAGGAAGAATGTCTTAAGATTGTAAAGAACGATGCCCATGCTGTAATAATACATTATGTCAGAGTAAGTCCTTGTGCAAATAATTTATTGTTATATGTCATGTTTGTATATTGACTTAAAATTCTTCACTTGGTATAATCCTCCTGTAGCTGAACTGATAGCAGAGGTTAGATTTTAAAGGAATGCACATATTGATAACATGTATAGCGTGAATATACTGTAAGATGCTTTGGAAAAATGCGTAAATGTAAATACCTATTTAAACAATTGCAAAAAATTTATTAAGAATTTCATTTTTTCTTTTCAGCGATTAGAGATCTCGTGTAGAAACATCAGTAAGGTCTGTTCAAAACTATTTGTCATTGTTTATTAACACTATAGTTCACATATAGATTTTTCAATGTGAATTATAAAAAGAAAAAGTACAAATGTGAATGTTTGATATTTTATGCATATCATGAGATTTTGAACAATGCTATTTCCCAGTTGCAGTTTAAAAGGGATCCTACCTGCATCTTTAACTGGACTTTAGACGAGAACTCTTGTATTTTTAATGAGAAAATACAACAGAAGATAAGTGACAGCACTGTAAGGGAAAATAAATTGTGTTAAAATTAGTTACTGATGTTTAGTGAAATTTGTAAAGGAATTAAAAATATGGAATTTTCTTTTTCCGCAGAAAAACTGTGTGAACAGACCAGTTCCTTATCCATTGAAGAGATGTTCCACATATGCATTTATGAGATGCTGGTGTGGTTTTATACTAAGAGATCTGTCATAAGGAAACACAATTACAAATTGTTTTAAGTTGTTACTCTGACCTAGATGATTTTATGTGTTGCACACAATGTATACAACATGAATGTTACATTTTAGAATACTTGCTACATATGTACATATCGTATGTATTGTTTTAAGTAGTCTTTTAATATATATATTTTATGACTAAATATATCTGTATTTCTGAACCTAAATTAAATATTTATTGTGCGAGTTGAGTGTGCCATTGACATCTAAAAGTTAGTTACATTTGCACTCTTTAAAAAAAGAATATTTTTCATTGATATTTGTAATTTATTACGTATGAGGAACGAATTGTAGAGTTCCATACGAGTTTCCATACGGACCGTGTTTAGTGTAGCACTGACAGCAGCATCCGACAGCAGCATCTAACGCTTATGAAGAAATGCGCAGAAAACGTTGTTAAACATTTGTCAAGTGTTTGTGCATATATAGTGAATCTTGGTGTTCTGCATTTAAAAACATCATTTCGACATGTCTTCGGGAAAGAAAGGAAGCGCTATCTTCTCGGGGTTCAGAGCTCTGGGACTTTACTCCAATCATCTGCCACACGTGGTTCGCTTCCATAAGAAACACAGCGAGTTTTATGTGCTCACTACAGTCGGACAGTGTTTCCACACATATAATGTAAGTGAATTACAGTCAGACAGCACCCTGCATAATAACGTCTACCAGAGTAATTAATGTCCTGTTTCTGGATATGTACCATGGTACTCTTTGAAGTACCATGGACATAATGATAACCATTTCACTGTATGGTCATCCTTTAGTACCATAGTACAGTATATATACATCAAAGTACGTGTTTTACCATCACTTTACTGCAGTCTTTTTTGTTTGTTTAATGTTAAATGACAAAATTGCAATAAATGCTGCATATTTGAAATTTTTTGGGGCACCGGGTGTTTGGAGTAGTTGTCACAGCAGTCTCATATTTAATATTATCTCTCATATATCTCATATTTTTAAAATTATGTTTGTGTTAAGTCTCTTATTATTTGTTTGAGGTATTTTTATAAGTAATATTAACATTTTTTATTCATTTGTTTGTTTATTGTTTTGAAAATGTGTCAAATATTTATTCTCGAGTCCATCAATATATAGTTTGTCATGATTAGGTTAGAATTCAACTATGAAATATTAAAGTGAATTGGAAAATGACATGGACGTTCCTCCTTGGGTATGATGACAGTTACCAAATTAAATGTGCAGACTTTTGTGACCATGACTTGTTGCCTGCTATATGTATAACAGTGTGTTCCTAAGAGTTGATCTAATTCATATTTTCAGAAAGTGTTAATTACCCTTGTCTCTTTCGAAAATGGATAAAAAATGATGATGTCATCTCACACTAAACAAAGTTTTGTCCACTTAATAGAATGAAATTCTGACACAGTACCACAAATGTAAAAATAATAATACATTTTTTTTTTTTTTTTTTAACCAAAAATTGTGATGCTGACATGAAAGCTAATATCCATGGTATATTTCAATCACCAACAAACTGAACTAGAGCTAAATAATAAATCATTTGTGAAACCATGCCCATTTACCACTTAGTTGATGTTTTTTATCTAAAAAACTTTTCTGGTTCAGATCCTAAATCATTACATCACCCACCTATTGTTTAAAGCCATTTAACCCTTTCTACCCAAACCACATTTTTATGTGAAATTTGGCAGAGCACACTGGCACCATGAAACAGGGATGGTATGAGATGGCATTAAAATACTTTGCTATATGCCATCCAGCTGACCTTATACTGTACCATGGTATTAGCATTGTGCTTTAGAGAAAACACATTACTATGATGGTAGTTTTTCGTTAGAGCATCAGTATCAGTTTAACACTTAGAGATTTTAGCAGTGGCAGAGAAATTTCTTTAATGTATTCCTTAAATATAACATAAAATAACTTTTTTACACTGGCTTTTCTCTTTCGGCAGGTGAAGAAACTTGGAATCGTTGCAGTCAGTGAGTAGATTTCCAGTCATTATAGCCCATTTTTTGCACATAAACAAACATTCATGTTTTTCAGTGTTATAGGTAAATGTGAATATGTGATTTTTTTTTTTTAATGTGCTATAGGTAATTCCCTCCCAGAAGACATTTCATGCATAGCAGCAGATCGCATGCTTGTCTTTGCTGCACATGGAAAAATTATTTCTGCTTTTGCAAGAAACAAAGAGGTAAAAAATAACTGACTATTGTAACTGCAGTTAAGCACACAAAAAGTGTTCATTTGCGGTACAGTTAAATTTATCATTTACATATACAAGACTTATTTTAACTTTTAATGAATCTGAGATTAAAATATAATATATTTTTACTGTGTTTTACCATCCAGATTGTTCACACGTACGCAGGCCATGAAGGTGATGTGCACCTTTTGTTGCCCTTTGGTGATCATCTCATATCTGTTGACAAGGAGAATGTAGTCATTATTTGGGATGTTGAGTCTGAAGGTTGGTTTGTTCTGTTGTTATTCTTTCTAGTGCTAATATAATTTCCTTTGACTTATTTTGTAAGTGTTATTGCAGAAACATACCTGCAGATTTCGTTTGAGAAAGCGTCTTTTGAGGTCTCCGCTGTGATGCACCCAAGCACCTACCTGAACAAAGTATTGTTTGGAAGCAGTCTTGGGAGTCTTCAGTTGTGGAACGTTAAATCAAAGTATGCATCTCTTAAGTCCTTTGACTCTTAAAGTTGTAGTTCACTTAAAAATGAAAACTGTGTCATTATTTTTCTCACCTATTGAGAAAAGAATTAGTTTTGCTGAATATCGAAGCTGCTTTTTTACATGCTGTGGAGGGGAATCATGATCACAACTATCCCTGGTCCCCTTTCGCATCTGTTGTATATAAAAGAGTAGGTCTGATAAATAGCTCCTTTTGAGTTTAGCATAGAACTAAAGGTCATACATGTTTGCACAGCATAAAGCTGAGAAAATAATGACATAACTTTCATAGTTAGTGTTTCTGCAGGTGGAAATCGCACTCTGTGTCTTAAAAATGTATGTCAATAATATTAAGATTGTTTTGAATATTTGATAATTACTTTATTATTATTGTGTTACCCTGTGTGTTAATCATGTATTGCTTTAGTGTTACACATTTTTCTATTGATTGGAATTGAATGTTGTTTTATTAATGCAATATGAAACAAAAATCATCTTCTCTCTCGATCTAGTAAACTCCTGTATACATTTTCGGGATGGGCATCAGCTGTTACTGTTCTTCAACAGGTTTGTGATGTCAAATTTAAAAAAAATCACCTACAACCATCTAGCAATACCATAGCAATGACATACAGTAGGAACCACCCAGATTACCTTCTCAGCATTTTGGCAGTACAACTCACATTGTCTCACAAAAACTTAATCCAGTTTCTCTTTAATTTAATTCTATTCAGACTCCAGCTGTTGATGTTGTTGGTGTGGGTTTAGCATCCGGCCAAATCATCATTCACAATATCAAGACTGATGAAACGCTAATGAAGTTCCAACAAGACTGGGGTCCAATTACAGCATTATCCTTCAGAACAGGTAATGTACACAGTATTACTGTATGAACGCTGTACTTACAAATGTATGCTATACAGGCCTAATGAGATGCCCCTATAGCTGTAGTGACACATCTGTAATGAAGCAAGAATTATAAGAATTATAGTTTACTTATTTTGTTCATGCTGTGCAGATGGGCATCCAATAATGGCATCTGGTAGTCCAATCGGACACATCGGACTGTGGGATTTGGAAGAGAAAAAACTAGTCAGTCAGTTGAGAGACGCTCACACAACAGCCATCGCTGGCCTCACATTTCTTCATGGGGAACCCCTCCTAATCACCAACGGAGCAGACAATGCCATACGGGTTTGTGCCATATTCTTCAGGTTATTATGTAGGCTTTTCGGCCTAGTAACTCCTTTACTAGAAATAAAAAACAAATTTGCAATAGCTAAATTTTTGACAAGCCAAACATATCAGTCTCTCTGTAACATGTAATTCTTTTAAGCCATGAAATAAACGTAAAGTAAGTATAATGAACTATGCAAAAAGTGTTAAGAACATCGCCAGCACATTTTATCATTATTTAAAAATCAAAGAAAATTTTTTAGCTTATGATCTATCCGTTTTTACATCCACATAATTCAATATCACAGGATCAATGTCTGTCATTAAATACAATAAGCAATACACGGACGTATTTATGAGAAGCAGAGGACCAGGGAGAACATGCATTTTAGGAAATGTAAAGAAATTAAGGCAATTTTCAAAGTTTGATCAAATGTTTAATCTTCCAGTGAAAGATGATTTTTTTTTTGTACATCAGATCAGACCACACCAGTGGAATATACTGTAAACAGTAGTGTTTTCCTTAGCCAATGTGTTTATTTGTTGCATGGAGTAGGTGTGGATTTTTGATGTCACTGGAGGGGACGGCCGTCTGCTGAGATATCGGATGGGCCACAGCGCACCACCAACACAGATTCGGTTCCACGACCAAAGTGCCATGCACATTCTCAGTGCTGGTATGTCATGTAGTGTGGTGTCACAACCTGTAATTTATGTAATGATGAAATATATTAAGCATGATTGTCTTTCTTTTTTTATGTTAGGTCAAGATGGTACCTTGCAGTCTTTTTCAACTGTTCATGAAAAGTTCAATAAGAGTTTGGGGCATGGTAATAACTTGTTTTTGCTAGCGTTTTTCAGATGAATATTTGGGTTGTGTTCCTTATACCAAAACTAATAAGTTCATATTATTTTAATATGCTGGGTGCAGATTTCACAATATTATTGTTCGTCATAGTAGTCACTGTGTCAGCTTATGCAGTTTTGACTTGTGAATTCTTGTGTTGCATACAATTAAGATGTCTGGCAAAACAATGCCGCATCACTTTCCACCTTTAATGGCTTGTGTGATGTCATCTATTGCTATTGAAATGGCATGTTCTTGCATTTTAAAACCCATTGTTGTTTACAAATCACCACAACACCATTTGTCAAATAGATTGTGCCAAAATCATTACATGAATCTGGCATTACAAGTTTACATATAAAATGCATATTTAGATACAGAAATTTTTTGAAATATGTATATAATGCTTATTTTTTCTAAAGCCATAAATATTCTCTGACAAGTGTGTTTATAAATTCAAACACCAACAGGCAGTCTCAACAAAACGAAAGCTAAAAAGAAAGGTGTGGCGCATGACACCGCCAAGCTTCCGGCAATCACTACTTTTGCCTCAGGTATGATGTTATTTCCTTTGTGAATTATTTATATTTTGACCAGTATTATTAAACTGTACTGAAAACAAAGCAGCACACTAAATAATAAAAATCCCACGTACAGAAACGGCACGTCAAAGTGACTGGGACGGCATTATTGCGTGCCACCGCGGTTTCCTAATGACTACAACATGGAATTACCAGAGGGGTTCAATTGGTGCCCACAATTTGGAGCCAGAACGTTTCAAAAAGAACCGGGCTCTCAGTGTGCATGCAACAGTAAGCAAGTTTATTTGTTTGCTAACAGTCATTTTTAATATAACAAGCAATTGAAACTAAATGTGCCCGTATGTTCTCCAGGCTGTGGATATCACCTCCTGTGGGAACTTTGCAGTGGTTGCCCTATCTTCAGGACACATTGATGTCTACAACATGCAGTCAGGTCTACATAGAGGACATTATGGAGAAGACAAGGGTAATTAAAAGTAATTTGTTGTTTTTGTAAAATTCCTATTCCAGTCGGGTCAACTGCATGCTTTGTCGTGCATTGCAGCGCACGCAGGGCCAGTGCGAGGGGTCGCCGTCGATGGTCTCAACCAGCTGACTGTTAGCGTAGGAGCCGATCAACTCCTGAAAATCTGGAAGTTTAAATCCAAGGAGCTCATACATACACACCGCCTGCCAACTGCTCCTGCACGCTCACTGCTTCATAGAGAGAGGTATTACAGAAATTAATTCAGAATAATAAACATGTTATAAACAATAAACATTAATGTTTTATTAAATAGTTACAATATTTCTAATGTTTGCATTATAAGTAGCATAGTGAATATTGTGAACAGCTTAGTTTGCATTATCTGTATTAAAGATATCTTTGTATCCTGTTAGATTCTTAAAGGGGACATTGGATGAAATTTCCCTTTTTAGGCTTTTTTCACATTTAGTTAGGTTTCTGGCATGTCTGCCAGCTCAGAAAAGCTGAAAAGAACAATAAAACAATAAAAAGTTGTTCTGAAAAGAACAATAAAAAAACACGCAGCAAGTTTGTTAAGCTGTCTCTGAAATTATGTAAAATTTGGTCAAAACCAAGCATTATTTAAGTATGTAAATTTTGGCATATATAAAGTATTTCCTAGTCCTAAGTAGAATGACACTGGTTTCGTTGATGTCAATCTGTGATTAATGTCTCTACACAGCGCAATGCTTGCAGTCGCTTTGGATGATTTCGCCGTGAACATACTGGATATGGAAACAAAGAGAATAGTCCGCAAGTTCTCTGGACATCGTGGACAGATCAATGACATGGCAAGTCCCTAAAGGAATAGTTTGCGCTTAGCACCACTTGAAGTTTATTTCAGTCTACTCTTCACGTGAAGATTTTTATAGATTTAAAAGACTAAAGCCCTATTCGCACGGGATTAGTATTATCTGGGGACCTTGTGTGATTTAGAAATTAGCCCCCCACGTCTGATTTTCATGTGGCGCATTCGCACGGGATAAGCGAAGCCTGAGATTTTATTCGAATTTACTGACTTATCTCCCGGATATGATGTCGAAGCAGTACGTAACAATGATATAACCCGCCAAATGCTGGCCAAATCACAGAGATGCCGATTCCCACGGGACTAATATTATCACAACTTCTGTGTTGGGCGAAATATGGTAGGTCATTTGCGGGGGAACACAGAGGTTCTGTGATAATATTAGTCCCGTGCGAATAGGGCTTTAGAATATGTGTGTGATTTGCATCAACTACATTTATGGTGTTTTCATAAATTTTTTTATCATTTTGGAGCTTGACAGCTCCAGTCCCTGTGTGCAAGACAGAAAGTCGTTTGTGTGTGGAACAACAGAAATGTTTGTTTTTGGGTAATTTATTATAAATATTGTATTGAAACCTACTGTTCTTGTTATCCAGACATTTAGCCCAGATGGACGTTGGCTGATTACAACATCTATGGACTGCACCATCAGAACATGGGATCTTCCATCTGGCAGGTATGAACTGAAATATCAAGTGGTTGTTATTCTGTCACAAACCACTAAAAGTAGACTTTTGAAGCAGGGAAAGACCAAGCCATTCCAGTGTCACCTTTTTTACTTTCTGTATTATTTACTAGCTAGATATTGGCGATAACCTTTTGTGTAATCACTCACAGATTGCTTTTCAAAGTAACCAGCGAAACCAATTTACAGATAATTATTATCTTTTAAAGATGTGGCCGTTTTGTCATTGGTCTAACGGGGATTCCTCTAGCCTCTGAAGTCCCCTCTGGTCTGAGCGAAGGTTTTTGTTTAGCTAGTCCTCTTACAGGTTTCTTTCCCCTTTCTCAACTCTCCCCTGTCTCTTGCTGACTTTTACAGTTTGGTCGACTGTTTCCTGGTAGACGCGGCGGCTGTCAGTCTCAGTATGTCACCTACCGGGAACTTCCTGGCCTCGACGCATGTCGACGGTCTGGGTGTATACTTATGGTAAGAGATTGGCCTGCAGATACTGCATCAGTCAGCTCTTGATAATAGTTATTTCACACTTTGAGTTAGATTAGAGCATTAGACTTTTGATAAACTAGTATTTCTGTGGTATTTGTCTGGGTAAAAATGTCTTTTGTCTTAGTACTTTTGATGTGTCGCTTCATTGTCTCCCAATATTTGTAAGTCGCTTTGGATAAAAGTGTCAGCTAAATGCCTAAATGTAAATGTAAATAAAATGATTACTTGTAGTGAAATTATTAGGGTTGTGGTGTATTCAAGAGTCAAGGGCAGCTTACAGCTTCAATGTGCTTATACATGTCTGAATGGCTTTGAGCATATTTAAATATTTTTAAAAAAATGTTTTGCCATTGTTTTCATACCATAATGTCATTTTTTCAAATATCCATAAAAACACAAAATGAAGAACCGTTTTTGTCACAACAGGTTGAATGTTCATATGGTAGTTTACTCAAATATGAAAAATCTTTTTCATAGTTATATAGTTATTGTTAACAATGAGGTCTGGTTATGATATTTCAAACAATTCAAGAAGTAATACATTTTGTTGTGATACATTTTATATTCCTGTAAATATCATAATTTGAAGTTGTGTTTAGTAGTAGTGTGTTAAATGTTGTATGTTCAGCCTTTGCTATGTTTTGGCATTTTAGGTCCAATAAAACACTTTACGATTTGGTGTCATTGCGCCCTCTACCTGCAGACTATGAACCAACCGTGGTCACGCTGCCAGGGACCTTCCCAATCCAAGGTTCGAGCACAGTTTTATAGTCATAACAGTTCTGTATGACCATTTAACTGGAGACTAAACCTCATTGATTGTGTGTTTTGGAGTAGATACTGAGGAGGAAGATGATGTCACCGACAGCTCTGAGATGGCTGAATATGTATCTCCTGCACAGCTGGCTGAACAGCTTATCACGCTCTCTCTCCTCCCGGATTCACGCTGGAAGAACCTTCTGCATTTGGATGTCATCAAGGTGTGTGTGTGTATAAAAACCTGTTCTGTGCAGTATGTAATAGAGATGTGTTTTGAGCTGAGCAAACTGAGCTTAATTATTTTATCAAATTTGCTCTCAGAAAAGGAACAAACCCAAAGAACCTCCAAAAGTGCCCAAAGCTGCACCTTTCTTCATTCCCACAATTCCAGGGCTTGTGCCCCAGTTTGCTGTTCCTGACACAACTTCAGAAGAGCAGGTAAGCTCTTTTCTCACAATATCTTTCAGGAGCTTAGTAACATTATACTTTCTTATTTTAGGCTACATCCACATTAATCTTGATAGATCTGAAAACAATTTTGTTTCTAAATGCTCTGTCCACAATGGTGTTTTCAAACGTTTTTAAAAAGTAGGTCATACACAATAAAAGTTGTGCATGCAAATAAAACATTAGGTATGTCCTGTTTCATTTCCGGTATGGGCAATTCCAGCATTATGGATGTGACATTTTCAGTCAAAACTTGAAATATAAATTCTCTGAGAATTACCAATATATTGCACCACCTGTTTATATTTTCATAAACCCTTGTTGATAGAGTTCGCACATCAAAAAAAAATCAGTCTGCACACGTGTTTTCTATTTTGAAGGCGAGAAATATTCATGTGTTAAAGATGTGACAAAAAAAGTACAGGTTTTTTTTTAGAGGCAACGTACTTTGTAGAATTAAGATGCACAAATCAGAAGCAATAATACCCGACAAATGGAGAAGGGATGGCTCTTTTAAAAGAACATAAAATAGTTACTTAATTTAAAATAACTTTTTATGAAAATTCAGCATTTATTGTGGATGTGACGATTCTGAAAGCGGCACTTGCACTCCTACCTTAAATATTAAAAAAATGTCTCTCAGATTGGTATTTAAGCCACTAAATATTGACAATTGAGCTATAATTGAGTATAATAATAACCTTTTTTTTTCATGTATTTTCATGTTGTATCTTACATATTCGACATGACTGCCAAAGTGAAAAGCTTGCACTTGGATTCCAGTACAACATGAGCCTGTCATCTTGTTTTGGGGGATGAAAGGAGTCAGATGACAAAACAAAAAGAAATTGGCAGAAAAAAACTTTTATATGTGTTTTGGACAATAGCAATTCTGGTCTGCATTAAGTGATTAGACTGGGAATTTTATAAAATAAGCAAAACATTCAGTTGACATGCATTTAAAGGGTTAACCCAAGCATATCTGGAAACCACAATATCGTGGAGACTTGGGATTGGACTCTTTGATCAGTATATTATAATCAGGCAGCCACCTTAAATATTGTTACAACACATTGCAATGTGCTAAAAACAACTTGGCATGGCATATTAACGGTCTAGTATAGACAAATCACATTTTCATCACAAAAGGCAAAATTCTACATTTGCTGTTCTGTTTGGTTGGTTCTCTTAGTGAAATTGCCTCACACCTGAGCTTCAGCATGAAATAAATGATCACTTGTTTTTTTGTTTATTCGGGTTGCAAACTTATTCCTCTCCAAACTTTTTCATTTAAGCATAACACTTCTTTAAAACACCCCTAAAATGTTTTTTTTTTCATAGTCGAAGGTCGTCAACTTGGGAGTATTGTCACAGAAGTCCAACTTCTACAATGAACTTGAGAATGCTTTAGAGACAAACTCCTGTAAGTCTAATGTTTTTGAATATACGATGTCTTACTTTATAGCCATGATGTGTTGACTGTGTTATTGATTGTGCCGAGTATGTTCTCTTGGTATCATGACAGATGAGGAGCCAGTGAAGCTGTTAAAGGAGTTAGGTCCCTCTGCCATTGACACAGAGCTGAGGATGTTGTCTCCAGAAATGGGTGGAGATGTCAGTGTTATGCAGAGTTTCCTTAAGATGATCAGCAGCATTCTTCGGTCTAAAAGGGATTTTGACCTGGCTCAAGCCTGGCTTGCATTGTTCCTTAAGGTACAGTAGATTAAGACAGATTTTACATAAATTATAAATAGATGATAGATTTTTTTTAACCCACTGGGGAGATTCCACATCTACTATTCAGTCAAACAGTCTGGCCACTATACAAGCCTGTTTGCTGTTTGAATTGTGAACAGCAGATGACAGCAAATGCATATAGGATTACATTGTGGTTTGTAGTCTTCTCAAAAAGAGTCACAAACTGGCTCATTTGTGCACGTCTTGGACAGTGAAGTTATGCTACAGTATATGCCATTGTATGCCCTAGTCAGTATTGTAATAACCAAATATTTTTGGTAACACAGTTTGACATTAAATAAGTAATGCAGATCTTTTGGATTTGTGTTCTTTGTTTCATTTACAATCATGTCTTTGTATTTCAGCTTCATCTTAGGTTAATTTCAGAGCACGCTGAGCTGATGGAGGAGGCAGAAAATGTGTCTCGAGAACTAAAGGAGACATGGATCTCTCTTGAGACGCTCCTAAACCAAAACATTTGTCTATTGACATATATCAAGAGTGCACTTCTGTAGAGCTCCTTTTCGTGTACAAGATGTTTTTTGCTTTTTTAGGACTGTTTGTATGAGAAGTAAATTTTCTTACCTATTATTGTTAAGAAATTAAAAGTATATAAAATGTATGTGTATTTACATCTGATTGTAGTTTTATATTGTGGTCCTGGGGAACTTTACTGCATATTTCCCATATTATGCAATTTTCTCTTATCTAACAAACATAGTTTATGGACCTCGCTTCGAACAAGCTGATGATTTTTAATCTGTAAAGTTAAATAAGGAAGATAAAAAATATGCAGCACTCTGGATATATAGTGGCCCCTAAAAGTGAGTATGCAACTTATTTTAAATTTGGTTTATTTAGTGTGCTAGATACTGTTCAGAGCTATTTTTGATTTTAAGTGGATGTGCAAAGTCAGATCCCCACAGGTTCACAGGCATCCAGTTGCTGTGTGATAAATGAACCATGGCTATGTACCACTAACATTTGCCAAAAAGTGTCCAAACTTCCATATTATTTTTGTTGAATAGTAAATGTATTGTTTTCTTATTTAAAGCTTAGCACTTTTTCTGATTAGATGTTTTGGTCGACACATGTGCTTTCAACCAACCAAACTACTGCAATCCCATGGTAAAAAATGTTCATTGTCTTCCAGTTTTTCTTGTTTTGTGTGAGTTAGATGAAAGTAGGTGAATAGGCAAGAAGAGAGTGATGCTGGTGGTTTGCAATGATTGTGGTTGTTTTGTGGCTGAGCAGATACTGAACAGATGGGTCTCTCTGTGTGGGAGCCCAGAGCACTCCAGCTCTGCCTGAGCTTTAAGTATGACCAGTCATGCAGGCCAGTATGGATTTGGACTCAATGTGAGTGATTTTTCAAATTCTGTCTGAATAGCACATTGCAATTGTCAGTGGAAGTGGCATGTTTAAAAATGCAAGAAATTATTCCTCTATCAGTAAGCAATAAAGTACAGGTATGCTTTATAAATAAGTCACAGCTAAAGGCCGTTGTAAGCATGAGGTGAAGCAGATGATGATAAACCACTAGCCTTGCATACCTTATTGCTTTTATAAAACGGTTACCACACAATGCACATATTGATGCCAATGCAACTGTAAATCACTGAAAGTCTTCCTTCTGCTGGAAAATTACATTGCTACGCAGAAATACACTGAATTGTTGGATGAACCACAATTAAGGACTGGAACTAACCATTTATAATGCACATTAAGATGCATTCAGTAATGTGTAAAACAAAGAAAAGAAGTTGTAACTAAAATACATACTTTCAAAAGTCTTTTAAGTAAAACATTCTGGCGTTTTATAGTAGACCTTATTAATTTTGTACTGATATAGGCCTATATTAAGAGATCAATTAATATTTTAAACTTATTTAATTATGTTTGTCATTGGTTCGTGCATCTCTGGTGATGAATCTGGCATATTTACTAGGTTGTTTTATGCTTATTTATTTTTCAGAAATATTAATAATTAATCATTGTAGAATGAATTGGGGAAACAGGCATACATTTAATGATCAATTGTTCAATATAAATCCTGACACCGTATTTGTTATGTAAAATAATATTGTTTGTTAAATTATGTGTGGCCGAAATGCACCCGAAAAGTTTTTTACCGGAATGAGGTGAGATTCACCGAGGAACTTTTTTCAGACTGAAGGGTTATGTTTATTAAGACAAATTATGAAATATGTTTAAATCTAACAGCTATCACTTATTATAGTGATATCTAAAGCATTGCATCTGGAATATTAGTGTTATGTAACAACGGACCGTGACGTCCACTGAATCCAGGTAAACCACAAACACTCTCTCACACACACACACACACACACACACACACTAGCGCCCTACATAGGCGACAGTAAGACCCAGTGGAAGCCCCGATCAGATTCAGAGAGCGACATGACAACCGCGATCCACTAACACTACACATCCATCTACTCTGCGCCTCATAAATATACATTACAGGTATTGTTAAACTCTATCAAAAACCATGTTTATTCCGACTGTGTGTGTGTGTATCTTCTGTGTATCGTTGTGTGATGATGTTATCCGCGCAGATCTGCACAGTAGCGCTGGAGATGCTGAAAGTGACTATGCCCGCCTCCAGAACCGCTCCTGAATACTGGATCGATGGATCCAAGAAAGAGACGCTAGCGGACTTTTACGAGCTCGAGTCTGAATTGGGACGGTAAGTGCAAGTGCTGCTGTGTAGTGCAGATGAGTTTTGACGGCTGGATGTGATGTGTAAAGCTGCGCTTGGGAAATCACCTGCTTTTCAAACGCTTGAATCCCTGTTTGGACCCCAGGATTGCAAATAACAGTGTTGCATGATATACCACTTACAACCTTGAAACCAAATATTGTAGTCATTGATACATTTATATTTAAAAACATACTTGACGACAGAGTCAAATAATTGAGTTCAGTCTAAAAATGTACAAATTGTATCCAAAAACAAAAGCAGTTTCTAAACTATCATATATGTTTTATTTCATTCATGTATTTTGTTCCATTTCGTTCCTTTACTTGGGTTGAATGGTTAAGCTATACATTATGTTTTAGCTTGGCAAATGCAATCAACACTACATTAATTGTGTGAAAATTAACACCCAGTATCTAACATCTAATTCCCACTACATTTATTTTGTATTAATTTGTAAATGCGTTCATATCATTCCCTTGAAATATTTCTCTGGCAGTCACGGGAAGGTTAAAATCAAACAGAATATCACTCACAGGTGTCTTTAGTCTAAACCCAAGTGATATACTGGGGCAATGTTTACGTTACTACCCATTCATTTGTCACTAAGCAATTAGTGTAACAGGAGAGGACAGACTCTGAGGTGTTTCCCTTGTCACCAGCCTTTTATTCAATCAAACAAACCTCATTTTGATTGTTTTAAAGGTAAACATTGTTAAATCTACATCCCACCTGTGCAGAAGCATAAAGACTTGAGAATGTGTATTTCAAAAATAATTGGAAGTGACATTTGCTTCTGCATTTACAAAAGGGCAAAGGGATGTATTTGAGAGTAACCATGTTAATGTAAAGTACCATGGTACTGAATGACCACCATTTGTAAAGCATACTGTACATGTACCGTAATGTAATGCAACGTAGTAAAATGAGTTTTGCTTCTTATTTCAGACATTTAACGTGCAAGTTTTTGTTGAACTCAAAGTGTCTTTAATAATCAGACTGCGTTGTTTTGGCGTCTCTGGACAGGACACAGAACAGTGTAGGAGGGGGAACATTCATCGATCTGTGATGGGTGGGCCATGAATTGTTGCTGAGTGTCCATAAATTGTTTGCCTCTCTGTACAATGACTGCCCAACACCGCTCTATCAGCCAAGCCGATAGTTACAGGCTGTTCTTTTTAGACACTTAAAAGATTCGGGCCGTAGTCCAACACAGAATGGACAGTTGGTTGGCTTTAAGTGTCAATTGGGTAAATTTAACTAAATGAGAATTCTGCAGTAAAACAATACTTTTGTCATTGTATGGCAATGCGCATTCTAAACAGAAAACATTGTTTACATTTATATAGATCTATATACTGTAGATCTTAATGTAGCGTTTTATCTTTTCACTTAGTAAAAATGACATTTTGTGAAAATGATCAAGGACAAATTACAGGATGTTATTTTGGTCGAAACCTGATGCATGCAATGAAACACTTGCATATAGAGCTGGTGCAGTCTGCAGTAACTGCATAACACATAAACTTTGCCTTCCGCTTAGCTAAGAGTGATTTGTATTTCTTGGCACTTAAAGATAAATTCAGTTGATCGAATGAATCTTGGAATAAATGAATCACATTCGTCTTAGCTGACAGGGGTGTATTATATCTGTTGCTCTGATTACTTACGAGCAGCACTGGGGCACAACATTGAAAAAAAAACAGATTTTTAAATTTTCTGGTAAAGAATGTAAGTGGCAAACTTGATGCTATGCTGCTAGGGTGTTGTCCATAGTTGCCAGTGCATTACTGTGTGGTTGCTAGGGTGTTCTGGGTTGTTGCTAGGGCGTTGCTAGTGTGTTCTGGGTGGTTGCTAGGGTGTTCTGGGTGGATGCTAGGGCATTGCTAAGGTGTTCTGGCTATTTGCTTAATGACACAAGTCAAAAGAGTGCATATTGTGATGTTTTGATATATGTTGGGGAGGGCTGCACAATATATCGAAATATCGCAAATGTGCATATCAAAATGGTTTGCAATAAAGTGATTTAATTTGAATAAAAGTAACATATGGTGAAAGATTTAGGCCAAAGTGGATAATATAGTATCTGGCACATGGGTGTTAGGGATATGCGTGCATGTGCATAATAGTGTGCCGTACACATGCTCTGATACAAGACAGTCAACAAGCCGCAAAGCTTTCATAGACAGCTGATGCTTTCTTTTCTATGAAATATGAAACGTATGTTGGTTATATAACTTTTAAAATATATTTTAATATAATTTTAATAGATTTTAATCAAAGAAATATTGAATATTGCATATTTAGCATGCTATCGCATATCGCATTTTGCTTTAATATCGTGCAGCCCTAATGTTGGGTTCCTTCTTCATTATAAGTCTGTGAAATTTTGTTATCTTTAATGTCTGCCAGATGAAAAAACATAGTTCTGATTGCCTAGAAAGGTAACAGCACATCTCCGCTCGGTTTGCGATATCATTCATGTAGACTAGTTACACAGTGAAGCTTTAAATTTACTGTTAGAGATTTGACCAAATCCCTATGAGCAATATTAATATTAATGTTTGTCTTATCAACCTGCTAATGTGTTGATAAATATGTTTGATTTAGATCAAGATACTCCAGAAACCTGTAACATGCAGCATGAAAAACAATTTTAAAGGTATAAGAACGTCATTATTAGCTCATATTTGGTGAATGGTTTAGACAGCCGAAATATAGATAGTAGTCTCCTGTAAATGGGGCCATATGCAAACCGCCCAGGTCCTGAAGAAGGCAGAGCAAGCTGAGTAATGAAGCTTACCATACTCCCCAGAGAGCTCCTCTTCCTCCCTCACACACTCTCTCAGTCTCCGCTATGATTATATAACGCTCGGAAAGTAGAAAACAGGAACCGGAGCAGCTTGTGTAACATACACTTCTACACTCAGTCAGCCGTGCTTCATAGTGTACAAAAATGATACAGACAAATATGCCATTTGAGCGTTAGGATGGATAACCTCAATAATATCTAACATCCAATATATCACCCAGCTCTACTATCAGCTTTATACGATTAGATTTATACTATTAGATTTTGATCTAAAATGTCCTTCTTTATAGAAGGATAGCAAGTTTTTCTCAGTTGGAGTTGGTTGTCTGGGCATGCTATGGTTCGAAGTGAAAATTGTACTACTACTACTTATTATTATTGTAAATGAGCTGAAAAGGCAATCATATTTGACACATTAAATATAGATGTATGGTTTGCTAGGCTTTTGACAGGTTTGGTATCAGAGGCCCTCTGAGAATTATTCTCTCTTATTTTCTTATTATATCACACCATACGGTGTGGTTTTATAATGATTAGATGTAGCGTGTGAATTTGGTCCTTTTGGCCTCTGTGTGTCCATTCATAATGTAATATTATTAGCATGATGAATATCGGTTGAGTTGACATTAATTAAATGGAGCTTTATGACAAGGAAGACTTGTGGCTTTGATGAGGCTCCCATCTGTTAGCCTGTTTCAGAACGAGAGTTCTCTGCTGCATTACAACAGTTAATGTCATCTCTATTTTTTTATAATGATATAAAAGTTAAGGCTTAGTAGACTCTATTCATGGACCATCTGAGATATACTGCACACAAAAACGGAAGGAGCTTCTTGCAAAGAGCCAGCTGCAATCTTATTGCCTAGCATTTTTGTCAGCCAAGAATCAAAAATGTGTTTTTAGGTTGTCAGGGTGCTATAATAACTACATCTGAAGGGGAAGAACTAGTTTGCAGAATTGAACAGAGGTTGGCATGATTCATGGCATTAAATCTTTGAAGGATATTCTAGAGTTTATCTCTTAAAGGAGTAGTAAAAAATCTCTTATAATTGACTAAAGTTTGTGTTATCTTAGATGTCAGATTTAAATATTGCTAAATAAGCTTGAAATATTTATAGTTTTTCACACACACCTATTGCTTTGGTTCAGACATTTATTAACTCATTTGGATTACTTTTATGGTAGATGGATATATATATATATATATATATATATATATATATATATATATATATATATATATATATATATATATATATATATATATATATATCACATGTCACCAAGATGCTTGAAGAAACCAATCTGCAAAGCTACTGCTAGCTTAAATAAAAACAGAATTTCATTATACAGATTCCATTAAGCATCTTGAAGATATTGCCACAGTTCACCTGGATTTAATCTGTCTCAGTGGTTTCTGTTTCTTCATGTAATAATAAACAGACTTGGTGATGGTGAGACCAGAATAATGGCAAAAGGAATGTTTGGAAATGTAAACTGATATTTAGCTAAAGATATAAATAACTGGTTTAAAAAGACTTTTGCACAGCACTGCACACGGCACGCCTCTTTGTGTATAAGTAGTTAATTCTTGCCAAGAATCTGCTGCATTGTGAGTGAAACTCAATGCTGATATTTAAAAGTTACCTGAGAAACACATTTTGACATATTTCATACTTGTAGCAACCACAAAAATTGCCTTATTTTCAATTGAGCTATAAGCTGCCTTGAAATAAACAAAGCTGCCCTAGAATTGGCTCCTGGACAGCGATATAATCACTTTACAATTAAATGTCTCTAATCCCACACAAGTGCTTAATCAAACAATGCTAAATAGTCCAGTTGGAAAATAATGAGATGGAAATCCTTCCTGCATCCCATTCCAAGGATTGAGTGCTATTGAGAGTCGACATGTAATGTGATCTCAGCTAATCATTTATTATGTGATTATGTGAGTGTTTGAAGAGAATTATGCCACTGTAAACATTTTAAAATAAGAATTTGTTTAAACCATAAATGGAAAGGTCAGGTTTTCACACCTGGATTAATGTAATCCTGTTGTATATTGTTCTGTGGGCGACCAGACCTAATTACCCCAGACAGTGCCGATGTGTCCCGGTCTTCAATTCTTTAAAAAATGTAAATATCTCACAGTTTCTGCTGTTATGCTCATTTGCATAATGAAGTAGCTGCATTATCCTTCTTCTAGTTGTCGTCTCTGGAATCGTTTGCTGAGAAGAAAACTCTTCTGTGCAAGTTATTTTGCTGACAAATCAGCGTGCGATGTATCTGGTTGCTATAGCAACAACTTCACATGCTTGCTGCTGCTCTCATGGGCAAAAATGAAGGGGAGTCAGAAATAAAATAAATAATTTTATTATTGCGCTAAATAATGACCACATATAATTATGGTATATTAATGTTGGAATATTGAAATAAAGCAAAAGTAGTCCTTTACAATCTAGTGCATTCTTTTATTGAACGCCAACTTTTCCCAATTCAATCAATGTCCACTGGATAAAATCAAGATTCTCTCTAAATGAATTACATTCTAAAGTAAAATGGGTTGTAAAAGCCATTTTATTTAGACGTGAGATATTCCAGATACACAAACCTGCTGTCCTATATATATATATATATTTATTTATTTTTTTGTGTGTGTGTGTAAATGTGTTTTGAGACATTAATCCCTGACAGATGGTCTTGAAAAAGGTGACTATTCCATTTCCTGTCATTCATCAGCCTGCAAGCCAAGGGAACTCATTACAGATTTTTCCATCCTGGCCTTCTATTAACTTTTAATGATTAATTGAAATGGAGTATTATGGATCCCAACTGCTAGCTAACGACCAGCGGTGTAAAAGGTACAGAGACATTGTACGAAGATAAAGCAAGATTTGCACACTCCAATGCACTGACTACATTGTTTAAATGCCTGATTCACAAATGAATGTGACCAGAGAATTTGATCTGAATGCTTTCTTTCTTCTTGCAGGTATTGCAATTGCAGATATATGAACAACATGGCCAAAATCAGATCTAATATGTGGTTCAAAACCTGTATATGACTCTTTCTTTTTTACAAGAAAATATTTAGAAACGTCTTAGTGGTTTTGTGTCCATACAGTGAAAAAGAAAGAAATCATACAGAATGACATTTGAAATGGCATGAGGATGAGTAAATGATGAATTTTTTTTTTGGGTCCCTTTACGTATAGCTATACATCTCTGCCAAGTACACATAAACAAAGAGAAAGTACAGTGAGCAGGATTCTGTGCACACAATGTTAATACATAACATAATTATCAGCTAATGTTGGCAGGTATATGGATTCTATGGAATGTGCTTTTTAAGCATTATATAAGCAAATGAAATGAATGTTCTTCGACATGGTGATTATGTGGAGCAGATTGGAGTCATAAGCTGGTTTCTACCCTTGCCTGATGTCTATTCACATGTTCTGTCAGTGGGAGGGTTTGGTTAACATAGAGAAAGAGGCAGGGCTGTATAGCTGTTTGGATCTGGCACTGGTCACCTAAAGAGTGCCCAGATGCTAGTTTTCGGACACTGGGGTGGCCTTTCCTCTTTAATTACATTTGCCAAGCTGTCTATTCAAATTTCATTTATTTGCACACTGGACACTTTCCAGCTGAGATGCTGGTTTGTAACTGCTGGCTATTGCCTGGATCCAACATGTTATACTGGTTCTGGTTTTCACCATACTGTTAGCTCAGATGTAAATATTTGATGGTTTAAATACCCATGTGAGGTCTTTCTCAAAGCATGATTTTTCATAGTCACAGGTAAATTACTGTTTTCAGAATCGTCACATCCACAACAGTCCATATTCACACTCATAAATGGGCACATAAAATAAAAAAGTCTTTATTTTTAGTCCCAATACACTTTTATTGTATAAAAAGAGCATTTATTCTTTAAAAATGTCTGGTAACACTTTACAATAAGGTTGTATTTGTTATCATTAGGAAGTGCATTAGCTAACATAAACTAACAATGAACAATGTAGTTTTTCAGTGTTTATTAATCTTTGTTGATGTTTGTTAATGCCAATACAATTATTTGTGTTGCATTAACTAATTTACAAAATTAAAATGTTTGATTGAGAAAAAATGTATTAGTAAATGCAGAAATTAACATAGGGCCTAATAATAAATAATGTGGAAGTATTGTTCATTGTTAGTTCTTGTTAAGTATAATGCATTAACTAATAAAAAATATTCAACCTTACCGTAAAGTATTTTTTGCAGTTAAACAACATTTTAATATTTGGGATTCAGGGTTTTTTGGAATTCCTACTCCTATAATATAAGCAATGGTAATAATTACATTTACTTTAACAATCACCATTAATTAAGTGTATACAGTATTCTAAATTAGAAGACTATTTCAAGTGAAAGCTCGGCAGTAGGTGGAAGGCTGTGTGCTTTATTTTCTTTCTGTGTATGTATGTAAATGAGGCAAAGAGTAGGATTAATGCTATAGTGCCTGGGGTGTGTTATAAAGAAAGAAAGCTAAGGTAATTAATGAGATTCTGTGGCCTAGGTGTACAAGCCATTAGTGTACAATTTGATCTGTTTTAGTGTTCACAGATTGGTTTACAACCGTGTGGTGTTATATGAAATGAAGAATGGATGCCACCACAAGGAGTGAGATAATAAGCTTCCGTAATAGGGGTAACACATTTATATGAATGAGTCAATAGATCTTAAACTATATTATGCAAGAAAATAGTGTTAACTCATTCCAGTTCGTAACAGTAAACAAAACCTTTGTTTACAATGGAAGTCTGTGTCCAGTATTTTTATTAAACCTTAAAATTAATTGTAATTTTATAAAAATATGTGATATTGGAGTGAAAATGTCGATTTCCAATCGGAAAATGGATATAAAATTGATGTGCATTTATTGTGGTTTTAGTGGTGGGAAGTTTACAAAGTCATTCTTGTGATTGGAAAATCAATAAAGCTTTATTTGTATACATACTGAGGACGTGTTTAAACATCTAAATAATTACATCACTTTTTAAATTCAGTTTTTTTTTTTACTCCAGTTATCGCAACATTTTTGGAGAACTGGGCCACTGTAATTTACTAACCGAGTCTGAGTCATTTGCTGTTTTTCGGTCTTGCAGGGGAGCCACATCAGTGGTGTTTCGAAGCCGTCAAAAAGGCACCCAGAAGCACTATGCTGTGAAAATGCTGAAAAAAACAGTAAGTTTGCTGACAGATCTCTCTCTCTCTCTCTGCATGTTGTCAGACTGTCTTCTCGTCTTTGTTCTCCCTGTTTTACTGAGGAGTTTCCAGCCAGGACTTTCTTTTCATCTGCTAAGATTATAAAGTCCTCATTGCTGTTGTCTTTTATTTCTCCACATCGCTTTGGTGCATGATGAGTAGTTGTTGTCAGTACTCCTCATACCTTAGTTGCCATGTACAACATTTCACCTTTTGTGCCTCCCTGATACTTTATAGGGAATAATAAGACTGTCTTAAGTTTCTCTAATGGATATGTGATTAAATTATGCTATGGTGATGCTATATATAGGCATAATAGTATTGTTTTGTTATGATGATGTATAAGGTCTTGCATGGCTTGTAAAGTTACCATAAAGTTACTAAAGATGCATGAATGAAAACGATTTTAAAATGATCTGTGACGCTTGTACAAACTGTTTCTTTAGTATTGCCTCAGTAATCATCTCATAACAGCAATAATATTTACACAGCCACAATATTTAATTGTATAAAATAATGGCACAGTATTTAGTAGAATATTAATAGTTCAAGATATAAAAGTATAGAAAAAGCCAGAAGATAAAGAAGGAAAATCATAACCGTTTTGAAACAACATGAGGGCAAGTAAAGGACAGAATGTTTGGAAGTTTTCAGTGTATGAAGGTGTTTGATTTACTTTCTTTTCCAGCTCAAGACTTTCAAGTTCAGATTTAAGCTTAGTTTAAGTTGCTATTTTACTTTAGGACTGATTGTAATGGCTTTATAATTGTGCACCTTGTTCACTTTGTACTCGGGTTGTTCTCACAGGTTGACAAGAAGATTGTACGAACGGAGATAGGTGTATTACTGCGCCTCTCTCATCCGAATATAGTAAGTCTAAACGAGAAAAAAATGCCATGCATGATTTATCTTCTTGTATCCCATGGCACTTATAACATTGTACATCCTAACATATGCTGTAATCTACAAAAATACTCACTAGCTGTAAGACATTCCAATACCACTGTGTGTGTGTTTGATTTAGCATGGTCTGCTTATGCAAATGTTTGTTAGACATTAAAGTTTCCCATAGTGGATTATCAATAATTGATCATTCACCGTTGAATTCCTCCAGTGAATGTTCTTCTTCTGCATGCTGTTCTCTGTCAGATCAAACTGAAAGAGATCTTTGAGACGCCTGCAGAAATCAGCCTCGTGTTGGAGCTTGTTACCGGAGGAGAATTATTTGACAGGTCAGTTTATGGGGCTACGTGCACAAAATGGCTGATAAAGTTGTTAACAATACTTTAAGTTGACAAATAAACATGTGACTGTGTTCTATGGAAAAATGTGGAAAAAAACTCTCTTAAAAATAAACAAATAGCATGAAAGATTTATCTTAATTGTCTGAGTTTTCCTCTACATTTTTGGTATGTCACACCATAGGACATAGATACTTGTCAGCTATCCACTTACACTTGGGGATTTTTAGTATTTAAGGGGTTCTATTACGCCATTTTTACAGAGTCTTGATTTCGGTTTTAGATTCTGCTAGAATACGTACATGAGGTAAAAAAAACAACCAGTGTTGGGTGTGATGGATTACATAAGTAATTAATTACTACTTAGATTAAATTACTTTCCCCCTGAAAAAGTAAGGGATTACTCTTCATTTTTAGTAATAAGTAACTTACTAAATTTTAATAATTAAGTGATTTAGTAACAAGTAATTTAATTACAGTTACTTATGAAGAACTTGCTTTACATAGTGTATATACTTTCAAAAATCGAAATTTAGGGGAGTTTGCATTAAAATGAGTTAAAAAGTTAAAGTTAAAATTGAAAAGTGTAATTTTTACAGTTTCATTTCCATTGTCCATGTGGTCAATAAGTTTATATGACTTATAAGAACTAATTAGTGATGAGTAATGCAATTTAATTTTTTAGACCGTGTAGTTAATGAGTAATTTAAATACAATGTTGACCATGTAATTTGTAATGAATTACTTTTTTAAAGTAACTTTCTTAACACTGCTAACATCACGTAGTGCAATAACCTGGCAACCCACAATACCTTAGCATCATGGCCATTAAAAAAACAGGCACATTTGACTAGTAAGGCCAGAAAATAACCATACAAAACACTCTAGCAACCAAATAAAAACACCTACACCACCCTAGTATTACATTTCCTCAGAAAATCTACTTCTAGTAGGTCTGTTATAATGCTTCTAGTAAAAAGCAAGCGCATCCCTGTATTCATAAATTATTCGCTAAGGAAAACAACACACAGGGAACACAT
Source organism: Beaufortia kweichowensis (assembly GCA_019155185.1). Lineage (NCBI taxonomy): Eukaryota > Metazoa > Chordata > Actinopteri > Cypriniformes > Gastromyzontidae > Beaufortia > Beaufortia kweichowensis. The sequence goes on along the minus strand of CM032795.1, from coordinate 5,314,862 downwards.
GTGGGACACTTTCGACTGTGAAACACATACTCATTCAGGATTGCCTCATTCCCTTATTTCACAAAGTTGTCTCGACATGAGTCATTTTGAAAAAAGGCCTTTTCTTTTGAACATCTATAGAAATATCTCTGTTCATCCCTCACGGCGCACTGAGGTGTGGTTGACTCACACTAAGGGAAAAAATAATGAAGTGAAAATTGGAAAAGGTCGGGCAGTCAGGCAGCTTTTTTACGCTCAATATGCAGTTTCACTGGAGACCAAATGGTGTCTTCTCTCTTTCAGGGTGGTGGAGAAGGGCTACTACAGCGAAAGAGACGCGGCTGATGCAGTTAAACAAGTGCTTGAGGCGGTCGCGGTGAGTCTCTTACAGCTCCTGACTGAAATTCTTTCCTTCATCCGGTCTTTTGCTTTCCCTGCTTCAGTCGCTTCAAAGAAAATTGTAAATAAAACGGTTCCAGAAAGGTTTCACAGCCTGATGCCATAAGAACAACCTCTGGTTTAATACAAATTCAGGTTAATTCTCTTATCATTTACTCACCTACATGTTTTTATAAACCAAAGTGTTTCATTCTTAGGAACATAGAATTAAAATGTTTCATAAATACCATAGAGTTCCTATCAAGTCATACAATGATATTCTGTGTCTTATTTGTCTTATTGTGTCTACATCTCGTCAGTTAGTCGCATCACTTTGACATCATATTATGTGTTATGTCTAAAGGCAGCATATTGCCATAGATGTGAATGCAAGGGGAGTGGAAGATTTTCAGTGAATGCCTTTTAAATTACATCAGACAGCAAATGAAATGAAGGCCGAATGAGGATTTTGATGTGAACGCATAAGCCAAGCTCATGTAATGTTGTAATTTCTCATGCATATGAATCAGGTTTGGAAGTAAGCAGACAGTACATCAGAACTTATTATCCTAAATTATTTGTGTCTCTAGATGGATTAGGTCACCAGTGAAACTGTTATTAGTGGAAGGGGAATCCAGATTGCATTTGACGGCCACAGGAAACCATTTGTTGTGAATTCTTCTGTCATTACAGTATATATTTCTCATTTTTCTTTCTCTCTCCTGTGCTTATACTTTGTTTGTTATTTCATTTTTACTGAGGTCTTATTGCTTGTATCATTGATGTGCAGTTTCTATTTTCCTATTTTTATCGGCCATGCATATTGCCCTGCATACTTAAAAATAAAAACTAGGTCTGTTTATATGTGTTTAAATATATCCTTCATCTTTCCTTCATCAAGGAGATAAGATAGTAAGAAAGCAGGTTTTCTAATGGGTTGGTGGGCCACAATAAGAGAATGGCAACACTGCATGACACCCAAACGCTCCCTTTTGAAGTGACCCGCCTTTCAGAGAGGGTTTTTAACATGTAAGATTCACAGGTTCCCTCAAAACAGCAGATTATGTGTGTCTGTCACATCAAAGCCATCTGGCTGTGTGCTCTCCCTCTGGATCTCTGTTTTGTAGATTTCTGCCAATCTGATTGGCTGAGACGACTAGGACGTCCATAGTGGCTTAGGACTTTTAGGGGTTTTTTTTTTCTTTTGAAGTCTGTGCATATTGAAGATACAGGATTTTATTGTGCTAGAACTGAGAATTTTTTATGGTAAGATGATTTGGACCAGTAGACTACCTTTAATATGACAAACAAATTTGCAGTTAAATGTATTGTTTTGCACAGCGAAGGGCATCATATAAGGGCATTATAACATTATTGTTTCCAAGCTTGTTTTCAGTCCAAAATACAGCTCTGGAAAAACTTAACTACTGCTACTACTACTACAATTTTGCCTTTAATCACATGTATGGCACCCATTCCATTCCAGTTTCTGTTGAATTTTAACAAAAGCAGACTCCAGGAGTGCCATAAAGTTACCCAATGTAAAAGACGAAGCATGCCAAGACGCATAAAAACTGTGATCCATGTATCTGTGGTATTGTGTTGTTTAAAAATAAATACAACCTTTTTTTGCAGTATTCAGAGTCTGAAAACATTGCATCTTATCAATTATTTTCGCATTGTTATTCTGACCAGTTTCTCAAATTTTCATTTTCTGTGAATAATTGCATATAGAAAACAATATTTTTACCTGAAAATTTGGAGAAAAGACAAACATTATCTTATACCTACAAATAGTAAATTGAGAAAAAAATTAAGAGAATTTCCAAATGATCTCTGTATTTTTTTCCAGAGCTGTACTGTTTATCAATACCCTTAAAACAATCTGCATTACATCAACAATGTCTGTTGTTCTTTCCCAATTAGCATATAGTTTGTTTTTAATAGTTCTTATAAACTTAAAAATTATAAACACACACCAAGTTTGCATGTATAAAATGTGTGAATAAGACTTGACCAAGTCTGGCTAAAAATTAAGTGTTCAAAACCCTCTCCTTACCTATTCACAAAGCTAAGCTCATAATAATCATTTATAAGTTCATCTGTTGGGTAAAATTTTGCAGAGGCAAAAGTTACAGATTGCAGCTTTAAAAAATCACAGAGAGTTGACTTTGATACATTTGTAAGTTCAACAGCCTACATAACAAGGCTTGTTGCTAAAATAATCTGGATGGAGGGCGAAGCAGCAATGGCAAAATACAGACCTCTTACACTTGTCAGATGAGAGGAGGGAGAGAAAGAGAGGAGATACCTTATATGTGTCAGCCCCGCTGAGTTTTGAACAGGATGGAAGTATTCCCCTTGGACACGACTAAAAGATTACACTCCTTCATGTCACCATAATAATTGGTTTTGGGAAGCTGGCACACTGTACTGCTCTTTCTCTGAGGAATCACTCAGGGGCTGTACTGCAAACAAACCAGTAGGAATCCACTTACACTGGAGACTGTGGTGGTCCTGTCTTTATGTGGGAGGTCTTGCATAGTGTTATTAACTAAAACTAAATATTAACTAAACTATATTGAGATGAGTTTACTTATGATAAATAAGTGGCCAAGACATTTTGATGCGGTTGCTATCATGTAAATCTCTCTCTGGTTCAGTTCACGTTCATCAGTTCCCTGTGTAGCATGTTAAGTGGTAAGCATGTGCTATTTCTCTGTAACCAGGCAGACTTCTGTGGCCCATGTTACTCTGTTTAATGAGTTTCCGTGGTAACACTCACCAAGGCACTAGCAAGTGCATCGGGCTGATTATACAAACAGATCTGTTGTTTTTCTCTTGTTGTGACCTGTAGTGGTGATTGCTGTTTGTGGTCACTGCCTGTTTTTATATTTTGAACAAACCCTAAACTCTAAGAATTCAAGTTTTGTGCTAGTTTTATAGACCATTCTCCTGTCATATGATAGGATGGGGGTTAAAATTCAGTAGTTTCACACTCTGACGGAATGACAGATGGTGTTTGAGGTGCTTTGTTTTGACTTGAACTTGAACACAAGGTCACACCTGTGCATATCTGTGTTTTATAGGAAATTGTACTTTGCTATTTGAAACTAACATTTTCAAGATTGTAGCAATCGCAGTAAATGATTTAAATTTAAATTTGCTTTTTCTGAGAGAAACATCAGTGCTTACAAGGCAGCAAAAGATAAAATTTTATGTAAACTTTTTTTTAAGCTTTGGCAATGAACTTGCATTTGAACTGTTTTGACGCATCTTGTTTTCTGTCGGCTTTGCACAAGAATCTGCATATAACAGCTTGTTCAATCACATTATTCAATATGAAGATTGAATAATGTCAATCTAGTTTGTAAATATTACAGAGATGTCATCACTGTCATTTAAAGGGATAGTTCAATATCCCTTCAAGGCTCATTTACAGATAACTATAGATAACCATAAAGGTAACTGTTAGAATAACTGTACTATATAAGCATCTAGTAAATAGATTTTGATGTTTTATTCAAATTGTAACAGTTGTGGTTTAAACTCCACAATTCTTTTTCAATTCGTTTAAAATTATATAGTTATTATATAGTGCGTAAAGTTATTAATGTTATAAATGTCTTTGATGTGAATGAGCCTGTAGACTTTGAATAGTGATGATGGTCGAAGTGGGGCTTCAGGCTGTAGTTTTCCTCCTTTAATGCATAAATTATTAAATCCCATATGGATCCCATATGAATACTAAAGAATATAAACATTATGTCACAGGCTAATGATATAGACAGTGCATGTTAATTGATGCAGTCACACATGTCTGTTATGCCACATGAAGCGTTGCGCATTAACAAGAGGCAATTCCCCCTGTGTCTGCATTGTGCTCGCAGTATCTGCATGAGAACGGTGTAGTGCACAGAGATCTGAAACCTGAGAATCTCCTGTATGCCACCTCAGCGCCAGATGCTCCGCTCAAAATAGGTAAGGCTCTCCTAGACGCCTTTTGTTGGTGAATTAGTTTCCAGGCAACTTGATCCGGTTGTACTACAAGGAGAACATCCACTGTCTATTTTAAAAGTATGGAAAATTGTCATATTATTCAAATATTGCTTTACCCTGTTAACTGTCACCGTTCTGTGTACTGTGTGTTCTGTGTACTGAACTGTGGTTTTACCTTTAATGTAAAAAAAATTTTTTTTATGACATGTAAGTACATTATCCTAAATATCCATTTTCAACTTTATTTTTTTGTAATTCCACTTTTTAAAATATTGAACAAAATATCAGTCTAACAGAATGCCCTGGCAACCACCCATCCTAAAATTGTGACACCTTTTACATGGCCAAGCAGCATTTAAAAAAAGTTAAATAAATGTTTTATTTGGTTCATTTTTTAAGCGGATTTTGGTTTGTCGAAAATTGTGGATGACCAGGTTACAATGAAAACTGTGTGTGGAACTCCAGGCTATTGTGGTAAGTTCATTTAAGATGTGTTCACTATTATTGTTTTGCAAACAAGGCTGTCTGAGATGATAAAAACACATAATTGTTTGATAAGTAGTGTAACTAGACTTTTGTATTTATGTTGATTTATGTTCATATTTATTTCACCTTTCAACAAAAAATGTATTTAATAACTAACAAGTAAAACATTAAACAATTTTTTTTTTTTGTTACTTTACAAATATTGTTTTGTAATACCTAAAAAAATGCCAATACAGCATATGACCTGAACTTATTTTGTCTTTTTATAAAAATTTAACTATTTATCTAAAATGTTCTGTTTTCCTTTATTTGTCATTGTGTAATAAAAATAAAAACTTAAAAACTATTAAAATGAATTTAAAAACTTAAAAACTATTAAACTATTAAAATTAAAAGTTAAAGTTACAGTTATTATAGTACATGTATTCATTTGCATTTTTAATAGATCCATTTTTAAATGAATCCGGAGGAAAAGCGATTAGCGTCAAGTCTCTGACCCAGTTACAGAAACAGTTATATGGAGCGGAGAATCTTCTGTTTTTCTGTTCTTCTGATGTTCTGTCATTCTCTCCCTCAGCTCCTGAGATCTTGAGGGGTTGTGCCTATGGCCCTGAGGTGGACATGTGGTCTGTGGGAGTTATCACGTACATTTTGTGAGTAACACAATGTACTTCACTGTCTTAAGTTATTCTTTCACATGAATGTTGAGTTTAGTCATTCTCTGGTTTTGTCTCTGAGCAGCCCTACTTGTGAAACATGTGAGGCACGTTTTAAACTTTTAGGTGTTGTTTATTGAATTTCATGTGGATGTCCTTACAGAAGCAGTAAACTTCGGAATGCGTATTAACTTAATTACATGTCTGGCCTTACCTGCCAAAGGGAGAAAGTGCTATAAAATTGACCAAACAATTTATGATTTATAAGTCAATTAAGGAGTGGTTAACAAGATACATGCACAGTCATTCAGTTTAGTTGAAATTATATTATAGGGCTTTTCACATTTTGTGTTGTTGCAAAGAAAACACATTGTAGAACATACTGAAGGCTCAACCGGGGGACCGATTCTCTGGCACATAAGTCATAAGTCAAACGCTGAAAAACCACTGTGTTTAAAAAAAAAAGTATTTTGCTAACAAGTTGTTATACAAAGACTAAAGCTGTCATCTGATTCGTCAAGCATGTAAACTTGTGCCAAAAAAAAGAAAATAAGAAAAATTAGTAATTGCAGTAAAACAGTAAGTATCAAGACAATAAGATAATAAAGGGGCCATAAAACAACCCCCCCCCCCCCACTATTGTTAGCATTATAAAGTGTCCACTCCAGTATAATTTAACTTAATAGTGCTCGCTTTGTTAAAGCAATTATGTTTTGTTTGTTTGTCTTCTCTGTTGTCAGGTTATGTGGTTTTGAGCCCTTTTTTGATGACAGAGGAGATCAGTACATGTTTAAACGCATCCTCAATTGTGAATATGAATTTGTCTCCCCCTGGTGGGACAACGTGTCTCTTAACGCCAAGGATCTTGTGAGTAATGTCAATTAATCGAAAGACTTTGTTACTCATTATGATACAATTACTGTGTACAAACGAGGTGTAATACAGTATCTTATAGTTTTAATGTTATTTTTATATGTCATTTTTTCTGGTGTTTATTATGTTTTATCAAAAAGCCTCACAAAAACAGAAGCAAAATATCTGATATTCACACACCTGTGACCACACATTCCTTGAATACTAAATAAAGCTCATGTTATAAGTTGCTTGGTAACATTTATGTTGCTTGGTAACTGTAAACAGCCTACAGTTACATTAAAGGACCCTTTTAACAGAATTTGATTATGCATTTCCACTGTAATATAACCTTTAAATTTAAAAAGTATTCATATTTTTTATTTAGAAAAATGTAAGGTACATTTATGTCATTAGATTTTGTGTTATATTACCATGGCCATAAATTTAATCAAATAACTTACTTATCTTCCCTCAGAGCTGCTAAGGGAGAGACACATTTCTTTCTTGTGCCATGATCAAATTTTCTCTTTTCTTCTTTTGAAAAGTCATGTGTGTTGTAATGTCATAAAATGACTTGTTTTTTTATCAATAATATTTTGGTTTGCTTTCACAAAATCAAATAAAACTTTAATTATCCAGTGAAAATGTTGTGTAGTGTTTGCCAAATATTTGAAGATACAGTGATCAGATAATATAAAATAGCACAGAGTAAAAATATTTTTATACCACAAATACAATGTGGTAAATATAACTATAAAAATAAAATAATATTTTGCATATTGTAGATGCGTTATATGCAGTATCTCAGGTAGCAACTAATAGAAAACTTGTAAATTCCCAAATAATCCCAAACAATTTCTTTACAGTTTATGTGACAGGGTTGACATATAATAATTGTGACATGATTTCCTAAATTACTAAAAATACAAAGCTGCTTAAAGCTTTAAAAAAACTATAAATCTTAATAATCTATGAAGCTGGTAAAATGTGGCACAAAGATCCAGGTTTTAAATTAGGACACAGGGGATTTTCTAGGGACACCGAAATCTAATAAAAAAATTCAATTCTATCAAGACATTATGCCGTTTTAAAACTACAAGCAACTAAAGTTGTGGGCCGTGGTTTGTCTTATGTCTCAAGAATCAGTGCTACATTTGAAAGCATTAGTCCTTCTTTCCGGTCCCCGCAGGTGAAGAAACTGATTGTTCAGGATCCAAAGAAACGGCTGACGACACAGCAGGCCCTGCAGCACCCCTGGGTGACTGGAAAGGCTGTTAACTTCACCCATATGGACACTGCTCAGAAGAAACTCCAGGAGTTCAATGCTCGAAGAAAGCTCAAGGTTTGAGACATCTAAGCCACTTTGTGATAATGCTTGAAAGGTGAAATCTGCATTAAAATAAATGAATAAACTATGTCGGTTATACAGGCAGCGGTCAAAGCTGTGGTCGCCTCGTCTCGACTAGGCAGTGCAGGGAGCCACGGCAGCGCAGACAGCAACAAAACGGATTGCAGTCACTCCTCTATCAAGCAGAAGACAGAAGAACATCAGCCGGACACTGAACAGCCTCAAATTCAGAATGAAGCATCTTAGATTTGCAGAGAGCCTTGGTGGAATTGGAACTTCTTCCCTTCATTACATGAACATGTTGCTTTTTGCAGTGGTCCTCATGAATAACCGAACTGATGGACTTCCTCTGCATGTAGACTGTTTATCCATAAAAAAGTCCCACGTTGTGACTCAGCCAATTGTCATAACCATGCCAACACAAGTACCTAACTTTGGATTTTGTACAATGAAATTGAGCGGGTTTATTGTGGGTGGCAATGAGAAGAACCGAACGATTATGTGATCATTACGTCTATGTTTCTTCATGTTTATTTTATCTTGCTCTTTATAAAATTGCCAATTTAGATTAAGTACTCTACATACATAAGCTCTTTAGTTGTATAAATTACATTTGTGCTGCTTTTTATTAAACATATTTTATTTGTTTTGAATGAAATTTTTAATGTAATATTGATTGTAAAACAAATGTAAGAACTCCCATGTTAACCTTGAACTAAACCTTTACATAAGATTCACTCGAGAATGCCTTATTGTATACCATGTTTTATAATAATTAGTCAAAATAATTTAATATTTTTGGGAATACTATTAGACGTTATGTTTTAAATGTAGAAAACAACGATTTGATGTCAAACTTAGACGTTGATTTACTCTATTTTGTCTAAATCAGTGTTCAGAATAGAATACATACAAATATTACAACGAAAACATCCCTTGTGCCAAAATGTACTTAATATGTAATATGTGATTATACTGTTTTCACTCATTTGGAGTTTCCCCTTTAAAATTAAAACTCTGTCAGGATTGTTATCTAAATGACTTATTAGCAATAGCAATATCTCAGAATCTGTGTCTTTAAAACATACACACAAGAATATATGAAGGTGTTTTGATCAGATTTAATATTCTTTATAGCATGCTTGTAATGTATGGAATGAGGAAATGCTCTTTGGTAATCTGATAATCACATGTAAGGAATGTAATATGGATATTTAGGGGTTAATGTTTTGCATGTAGGAATGTTTATCCTAACTGCTGCAATTGTCTTTTTAAAATGCATTGTATTTTAATGATAAGAATTGCTGTCTATTTAACAGTATATGATATTGAAGGACATTTGACAATTACTTTGTACATGACACTGTTGTGTCAACTTTGTTATTCTGCCTGTTTCTATGTCAAAGGACTCATTCTAAATGATAAAAATAAGCACTGTATATTACTTAGAAATAAAGAATGCAAAAAACTATCGTAGGTCAATTGTCCATCTTTTAAACATGTTTGTTCTTTGCCAAAATTCCAACTACTATTTGATACCATTAGTGTGGTACCACAGTAGATTTCTGTTAATGTTGGTCTCAAAGTCTCTTATTTATTTATAATTATTTTATTGTTACTGTGTAACGCACCCATCCAGAACGTCTTACATCCAGAAGAGTAATACTATACCATACACAGTGGCCCCAAAAAGTATTTGGACAATCAACACTTAATGATGATTGTCACTGATAAACTTAAAATCCAATCAATTTAACTCATTTCTAATTTGATTTCTTTCATCATAGTTGTGCAGTCTGAAATAAATGAGAATTGTTTGACTTAATATATTATGACTTATGGGTCATGTTGATCTTGATTTTGTCCTGGTCTTGACACACTCTGGTTTTGACTTCAGGTTATCTATAATACTAGGTGTTTGTAGTAAAACTATTTTACTACTGTCTCATTACAGTAACTATAGTAATTAAAGTAAAGCTATGGTAATACAAATGACAATCAATCTGCAACAACATGGTTACTATAACTGATCAACAATAAAAAACATGGTTACATTGGTACCAAGGTTAAGGGATAATTTCTTAACTCTTTAAAACAAACATCTTTACAAAAAAAGCTTTGCTCTGCGTCGGCTGTGTTCCAGTAATTGTCCAAATAGTGTAATTATAGTTCAACAATTTACATGTTTAAAATATTCTCAGGAACAGTAGATGGCGATGTAAACACTTGTAGGAAGCCACAGAACAGCACAGCGATTTACCGCCCTTCAAACACCACCGAAGAAGAACCAGATGAGTCCGCGCGCCCCCTGGCGGCACACCGCGGCCGCGCTCGCTCCAACACACACACAGTCGCTCGATGACAGACGGGGAGGGGGAAGCGGAGAGAAGTGTAAGCCCCGGATCCATCTTCAAGAGAGAAAATAGGAAAGAGAGACCGCGTCCCACTTTTATTTCGTTTTTAGCGGCATCTTTCCGACTCACAGGCGTTAGGGAGCCCGAGGAGGGGGCTGTGTCATTGTCTGTAGGATGTCCCGACATGAAGGTAAGTGCGAAAAACCGCCGATCGCTACGTCGTTGGCTTGCATTTTAGGCCAGCGCTGACCCTCGGGTTGCCATGTTTTCAATTCAAATGCACTGGGAGAGACTCGTCATGGCGGCCGCCGTGTATCTGACAGTCTTGCGCGAACTTAAACCGCATCGGTAGCGAGCAGGGCGTTTTCTCGGAGCCGCTTGGTGCGTTATCGAACTGGGCCTGTGTGCTAGGCCGGGCCTGCTGCGACTCGCTCGGCCGCGAGACTGAACGAGCAGTGTTCCCGCAGGTAGCCCGTGGAGAGGTCAGGGCTTCTGTTGGGCCTGCCTGAAGACACTTATTTTATCAGAGTTTCGGGTTAAAAAGTAATCGTAACCTGTCAGAACGACGGTCGGGGGTCAGAACTTAGCCCGGTAAACGGTTATAGAGATCATTCTGACCGTTCGTGATAGTGTATGTGTGCGCGAGTCGTCTTGAGTCATGTCATGTTTCAGGGCCAACACAAGTGAATGACTTGCACGTCTGGATTTAGCATTAGCGGGTGTCAGTGAAGCCCTAGCCGTGATTGCTAACAGATATCCCTTTATCATTTTTGGAAACACTTCTCTGTTTTCTTGAACTTTGTGCGATTAGATATTTCGCATTTTGCCAAATCTGTGTGTTTGGATAGCATACAAGGAAGAGCTTCAGCATTTATGTACTGCCTCTGCTGACTTGATCATGTGGCTTGACACACATTTGGCCTGTTAGAAGTCACTTTTGCGATTAAGTGCACGTAAAAGTCATCAGAAAATTAAAGGGCTTTTATTTTAATGTCATCTGCCATGTAAGCATGATACTGGCGTGTTTTTAAAACATGATACAATGGCTGCACCATGTCTTTTTGTTTGCAAGACGCTAGTTACTAATAAAGTAATACCTAGTAGTACATGGTGCAGAATAATTTTTTGTATATATCATGTATTTAAGAATACCGCATGATATTTGTGTTATTACTGTATTATACAGTCACTTTTAAAAGTTTTAAGACAAATGCCTCGTCTGGGTTTCTCTTTCACTTTTTACACTTTCCAGAACTGATAGGGCATGATAGTAATTCAATAGCCTTTTAATATTTATATCATATTTAATTCAAAGAATACTGTGACAGTACAATTGTGTCATAAAACTATTGAGTTAACATTGGGCAGTTCAATGCAAATGTCATCCTTGCAAAAAGTTTTTATCCAAAGGTTTATGCCATACTAAAGCTCAGATGTCAATATTTGGTAGGTCTCTCTCAAAGTTTAAAACGTTTTTTCATGTTTAAAGCATGATTTTTTTTTTCTTAGTTAGGTAAAGTTGTGTTTTCACAATTTGCAATAACTGTTTTATGTTCTGTGAAGAGTCATCCCTTCTCCAATTTTGGGGTATTGTGTCTGATTTGTGCATTTCAATTAACAGTATTTTGCCTTTAAATGTAGAAATGTCACATCCTGTTTGTCACATACATATGCATGTACATTTCCAGTTTTCAAAATAGATAGCTCATGCATAGACTGATATTTTTGGAATGTCTGGTCTACTCTGTCAATTGGGGTTTAGTAAAATATAAACAGATGGTATATTGGTAATAAATACATTCTGTGAACATTTATATTTTAAGTTTTGACTGAAAATGTCACGTCCATATCGCTGGAATTGCTGTTCATTTGTGTGTCTTCAGATTCTTGATTTTTTTATTGTCTGCTTTTCATGTCTGCTACAGCATAAACATTTTTATGCTGTAGTACGTTGTATGTGCCTTTGATTGCCCACAACGCTGGCTAGGTTGGCAGCTTGCTCGGTTTTAAGACAGCCTCTGACAGCGAGATGTCACCTGCTTGCGAATGAAGACTGCTTACACATGTGTCTAGTCCCTGGTTTCTCAGCAAACAGCACATGGTGCTTGAGAGTAACTGGAAATGGGAGGAACCGGGTGATATGTGACACCATAGACGATTATTTTAATATTTGGATTTGTGAAAAGGTTGTTTGGAAGCTGTTCAACTTCCGGGTTGTGCTGCGATTCAAACTTGACAGCAGATTTACTCTGAATCTGTAATACAGTGATCCGTGACAAAGCATTTGATAAAACTGATTTAAGGTAGCTAATATTGAACAGTAGACGCTTCAGAATCAAATACGATTAGACAAGTTGATACTCAAACTAGTTTGCCTTGGCTGGTGTCCCCTTGGGTTATTGAAGCATGGCAGTTAAGTTGTTTAGACATTACCAGTTATTCTCCTCCTTTGTATCCACTGTTTCTCTTTTGTCATCTTTTTGTGATCAGGTTTGAGAAGTTGGAACAGAAATAAATCGCTATAGTTTGATTAAGGCATATGATGGTATCTAATAATTTTCATAAGGCAGTAATTATTGGAACTTTTTCAAGTTATAATATATCAGGATTTTGAATTATATTACAAAAAGGCTAAACTTTAGTTTTGTCACCTTAATAACAGGTTTGACTACTTTTTTTAAGAAACAAACAAAACCCTTACATTTTTTTAATATAAAAATTTACAAAAGTAAATAAAAGTGTTTAAACTTAACATGTTTTAAATCACATACAAAAGAACACAACTGCGAGGAACAATAATAAATAGTCAGAATTGGGCTGGCATGTTTTAGAGTAAAAAATTTGATATGTTTTACTAAAAATACAGTGTCTAAATTTCTTCATTTGTGTTGAGAGATATGTGTCGAGTCTAAACCAAGTCCATCCTTTTGTTATTCTCTAGTCACAATCATATAATGTAAGTTTCATTCATAATTGAAGCCAGAGGCATTTTCTTTGAGCTCTTTATACGCAGCACACACGCAGTGTTGTACATTTAAACTTATTGTAAAAGAAGCTAATGTGCATTCTAAAATTCTAAACAATTTGAATAATAACGTACTTTGAATTTTGAAGGGTTCATAACGGGGGTTGCCCGATCTTGAAGAATAATGCGATATGCAATATGTTTGTAAAAACACATTTCAATAAAATGTAAATATTATATAACCAACATGCATATTTCAAATTCTTTCTAAGAAAGCATAATTCTCTTTGTCTCAACAGTTTTTTCTGCACATAAAATCTATACATAACTTTTTTTAATATTTGAAATCGCCTAATTTATGCAACCCATTGCAATGTGCATATTGTAATATGTACATTAGTGATGCTTCCATAAAGTAATTATATCTTGCAACCCTAGTTCACTATAACAACAGTGCCCATGTTCGTTATTGCAGTATATTGTGTTATTGAATACTAGCACATGTCTAGTTGTGTGAGACATTAAATGCATTAAATGTATTTTATTAACAATAATACATTAAAAATAAAAACTTTAATATAGAAATAATAGGTGTATTGTGCAGTCATGTGCAAATATATATATTAGCCGTTTTACAGTTACAACTAGACATGTAATTATCAATTTTGTGTGGAATTTTTTATTAGTGGAAGTCTAAAGAGATGATGTAATGACTTGTATGAGCCACCTCAGTTTTGCATGAAGCAAAGTTTGGTTTGTGGGGCAGGAACAGTAGCTCAGTTAAGATCCATGTTCAATAATAAACTAGTTACGATCTGTTAGCACATTGCTATGTTTAACACAACATTAAGTCATGGCTGTGTGGTTACAGGTCCACATTTTGCTCAGAGTTTGGTTTGAACTCTGAACCTTAGAAGTAAACAAGTAAATTAAGAAGAGCTCACCTGTAGCCATGGTGCTGTTGTGGTTCTCTAGGGAAATGTGTTGACAACAGCATAGACAACTTTTTGGATATTAGATCGGGCAAATTTGAAGAGTACCGATCGAGTCACAGATTGTAATTATCGGCCGATACCAATCTGCAAAGGATCGATCGGAGCATCACTATTGTTTGACCTCTTTCCTGTCTGTATATCCTGATACTCTTTTTTTTTTTTTGGTCATCTAGCACCTTTACTCTTTAAATCATATATTATACTAGTTCCTGTTAGCCATTTTAGGTGTTTTCCATAACACCCTGAGTAATTGTGGTCTGGTAAATTAAGCAAACCGGCTTGCTGCTCAGCTTCAGTCAATATGCCACGCAAACTTTGTCATTAAAATTGAAAAGCAAGCAGACATGAATGGCATAGCTGGCTGCTTTCAATGTAGTTTAGTCTCTGTATGCACAACAGCAGGTGTTGTACTTGAAAAAATGTGTGCTTGTAGCAATAAATAATGCTGTTATATTGTCAGGGCGGTCTGTATTTTGCTGTTATGATTGTCAAATTGTGTCCAAGCTGTAGGAGAAGACATTATTTTTTACTGTTAAGCATCTTTTGATTGGTCCATGATTTAATGGGTCGGTGTGACCTGACCTGGGGCATGATCTACTTTGATGAAAACATCTTTTCCTACACATTTCTTCACTCATTCTGTCACACATTTAAATTACTTTTACTGGTTTTAATGGCTGACTGTGATAGTTTGCCAGTGCAATAATGACATCCAAATAATTGCCAACAGAATATTTCGTCTCATCTCTTTTAAACTTCTTTCTACACCAGAGCAAAGAACAAATGAGAATTTTGTATTCTGTATTGAGGCCCTAAATATCTGAAACTACCTGTTAGCATCCTTTAAGTGAACTATTTAGCACAGTAATATCATTTTAATTATGATAATTTTTGTGTATGATAAGTCATAAATTCATTTCTGCATCCCCAGATAGAAAAGCTCAAACATGGATTTACTTTTTTGGATTACACAGTTGTCTGACATGGCTTGACAAAACAGGTAGTCCCACCCCAAAGTTATTGGTTACCATATTGTACCTGTCCAATCAATGTTAGGATCCTAAATATGCAAATTAGAATCTTAGTCCAGGATTTACAAATATACAGTGTGAAATCTGTTATCCAGGCTAGTCAGGACTAATTACTAACCCTGAGTAAAGTAAACATTGCACAGCCTGGGTTAGCAATTGATGAAAACTGTATTTCAATTAAATGTCTTTAATCTAAAATTACTTCATCAGTTTTTGTTGTTTAATAAAAGGCATACACTTGAGCCCAAATCCACAAAGCTTTGGCTCATTGTTTTAGGTTTTCGTGTGTTGGAAATTGGAAGCATCCTCTTTTGGTTTAGAAGTTGTGGAATGTGTAGTTTGGTTGGTTGACATTACTGTAAAAAGACCACAGTGGTCATTTGGCAGGGCTGAAGAAAAAAGGCTAGTAATAACTCGCCAAACCTCATTTCTTAACCAAAGATATGTAAAACCACAGTGTAAGACTAGACTACAGAAAATTTATAGGCCTAACATACAGAATGCTTCATAATTCACTTTGGAAACTGTTCTGATTCGAATCAAACTAATCTAATTTAATTTAACAAGCAAACATTTCTTTATTGGAATCTTGAATTAATGGTAATTTCTTTTGGCAGATCGAGGTAGCAGTTTCTGTGTGTGTGTCTCAAGGCTTTTGTCTTGTTTGTTTTGTCTCATTCTTCCTCTGGATGCTGCCAAGACTAAGACGGCATCCCAGTTGACAGAATATTCGTACAAATAAGTGATAGACAATCGACCAGGCTGATGAATTAGAAGATACTAGCATTAGTCAAAATTGGTGAATTTTGAGTAAATATTGTGTGAAATAAGTATGCCTTTATTTGTAAATTTGTAATGGTGTCTTTTGCTTTTCTATCATTAAATGCAGTAAGCAAACACACATTATCTGTTAAATGATTGTTAAAAACTGTGATGTAATCTTACTGTTACTGTTAGATTTTAGTCATGCCACCCACCCGTACCTCTCTTACTTGAATAAATTGGGAAATGCTTCTCAAATAAATTAGCAAAGCAAAATATTCATCTGATGACATTCAGAACACCAAATTTACTGAAACGTTTATCACCTCATGTTAACACACTTTCTGTTTAGTTTTTCAGTAACTGTATATTAAATCTAACAGTATATTGGCCGTCCCTAGTGTGGATTCCTCACATAGAGGCTTGACTTGTCCATAACAATTTGCATTGATAGTGTAAATTTAAACCTCTTGTAAGTCATTGTCCAAATGTCAAAAGAATTCATCTTGAGTGATTTAAGCCTCAATGCTGTTTTCATGGACTCCTTTGCGATACACAAGGTATTAGGCACGTTGTCATTCATAACAAGGCGGAGCCGCTTTGAATACTTCACCTTAGTGTTTGCAGCCAGTTATGTGAAATGTGATTTTGCTGTTATTATAATGGATTGGACTCAACCTGGCTAATCCAACCCGTGATAAACACGACACGGGTCTTTCTACGGCTGTTAAATAGCTTCTGTGATGTTTTGCAGGTGTGAGCTGTGATGCGTGTTTAAAAGGGAACTTCAGAGGGCGCCGATACAAGTGTTTAATTTGCTACGACTACGACCTTTGCGCATCTTGCTACGAAAGTGGAGCCACAACAACTAGACACACCACGGAGCACCCAATGCAGTGCATACTAACCAGGGTAGATTTTGGTAAGTCGAGCAGTCTGGCCTACATCAAGTAACTTGTCAAATAGTGATCGTGTTATGAAACCGGTTTTGAGTTTGATCTAAACTCTCTGCAGATTTGTATTATGGGGGGGAGGCCTTCTCAGTAGAGCAGCCTCAGTCGTTTACTTGTCCTTACTGTGGTAAAATGGGCTACACGGAAACATCTCTACAGGAGCACGTCACCTCAGAGCACGCAGAGACCTCTACAGAAGTGGTGAGTACATGTTCTGTTTGTGCTGAAATGCGTTTAGAGGTCATACTGGTGTTGCTTACGTGGCATAAATGTTTTGGCACATGAAGACACTTGTACAGCAGCTCCTGAAGTCACAAACAATATGCTTGATTTCTCAAGACTTGCCTTTGTGTGTATATATGTGTATGTGTATGTGTGTATGTGTATGTGTATGTGTATGTGTATGTGTATGTGTATGTGTATGTGTATGTGTATGTGTATGTGTATGTGTATGTATATGTATTAGGGGTGGGAGAAAAAATCGATGCATCGATGCATCGGGATTCTTTCTCTAACGATTCTGAATCGATTCTCAAAGATTCAGAATCGATTCTATGTCAGAACTTGTTCATCCTGAATATAACCTTGTTAAAATAAAAGCAATAAAATTAAACTTCAAGATGGGAATACTGTCAAAGAGATTCTAACTATAAACAAAAAGCATAAAAACTCTTTATTTATTTAAAATGCAAATTTTAAAAAATTATATGAAGAATAATTTTGGAATTTTCGTTTTGGAATCGGATCGTGAGTCTCGGAATCGGATTGGATCGCGTAGTACCTAAAGATTCCCACCCCTAATATGTATATGTATATGTAAAAGTATATATATACACTGCTGCTCAAAAGTTTGGGATCAGTAAGACCTGTAATGTTTTTTAAAGAATCCTTATACACTCATCAAGGCTGCATTTATTTATTTAAATATACAGAAAAAAACAGTAATATTGCAAAATGTTATTACAATTTAAAATATTGGTTTTTATATTAATGTACTTCAAAATATAATTTATTTCTGTGATGCAATGCTGAATTTTCATCAGATGTTACTACAGTCTTCAGTGTCACATGATCCTTCAAAAATCATTCTAGTATGCTGATTTATTCTTAGTATTATCAATGTTGGAAACAGGTGTGCTGCCAAATATTTTTTTTAACCCTTGATTTTTTTCTTTTCAGGATTCTTTGATAAATAACAAGTTAAAAAGAACAGCATTTATTCAAAATATAAATCTTTTCTAACGATGGATGCTATCACTTTTTATTAATTTAACACTGCCTTTATGAATAAAAGTGAATTACTTTTAATTAATTACGAAGAAAAGGAAGAAAGAAAGAAGAAAAGTGTACTGACCCCAAACCTTTGAATAGCTGTGTATATCGTTAGAAAACCTTTCTTTTTTAAATGAATGCTGTACTTTTTAACCTTTTATTGATCATAGAATTCTGAAAAAAGTATCACAGGTTCCAAAAAAATATTACGCAGCACAACTGTTTCCAGCATTTGATAATAAATCAGAATATTAGAATGATTTTTGAAGGATCATGTGACACTTAAGACTGGAGTGACAGCTGATGAAAATTCAGCTTTGCATCACAGAAATAAATTATATTTTGAAGTATATTCATATAAAAACCATTATTCTGTGTTTTTGATCAATTAAATGCAGCCTTGATGAGCGTAAGAGATTTCTTTCAAAAACATTAAAAGTCTTACTGATCCCAAACTTTTGAGCGGGGTATATATATCAACTTAAATATACCATTCAACATAAATTTGTACAATAAATCTGAATTAATAGGGTAACAAAAGCTTAATTTATGTCAAATTTTAAATGACTTACTTAGAAAATAGTGCTGTACAGCTAATCAGCTATAGACAAAATAGTTATTTAACTGCTATTTAAATATGTAATCTGTTTGTTCTGTGTGTCTATGACTGAGTTTTTAGCTATTGCTTAACTTCACAAGCATTTCGCGTTTTTCCTGAAAAAAGTCATCAAATACACACTGACTTGCTTCGCAACAACCTGCCAAAATAAAAGTCTCTTTAACTTGGAAAAATTGCAACAAAAGTATAGTAATAGTAATTGTCATGCTAATAATACATTTAAAATCATTTTTTGTTATTTTTAAGGAATAGAATTTCTGAAATAATTCATTACATAACTAAATTGAATAAAAATGTTGATAAAGCATTTAACTAAACCAACTGGAATCCACACAAAATTAATAAATGGAAAAAAATAAAACTGAGATCATAGGGCCTGAATAAAATAAAATAACACTTTGTTATATGTAATGTTTGCTGATTCTCTTTATTTTTCTTCTGCAGATTTGCCCAATCTGTGCAGCTTTGCCTGGTGGCGACCCTAATCATGTGACAGATGACTTTGCTGCTCATCTCACACTTGAACACAGAGCACCTAGAGATTTAATATCCTTTTATCTGACTGATTACTTTGTGTATGTCGTCATTCATTTAACGAGAGCAGAATGTGTTTCTGACATCTCTTTCTAAACTTTTCAGGTTCAGTATGAAACGTTAAGAATAATTGTAGGATTAGTTTACATACAAATTTTTAAGAGATGCATGTAACTATACAGCATTCTTTGAAGTTTAATTGACTTGGAAATGGAGATCACTTGGAGATCACCCAAAAAAAATCGGTAGTCCACATCCCATACCAGACTCAAACCTGCATCACCTAGATGAACATCATTATGCAATGTGTCTTGAGCATGTTGTGCACTACCCACACATAAAATGAGCGATTTTTAGGTTTGTTTGTTAATGCAAGATGTCTTCTGCATTGGGTGACAAATTCTCCTTAACCAATATGTGCACGATGAGAGCAGCGGCGTGCGGCATGTGCGTCGGATGTTCCACCCCGGGCGGGGACTGGGTGGTCCGCGGGCACGCAGGACCAACATGCACTTTACCAGCAGCTCTACCGGTGGGCTATCCTCTTCACAAAGCTCCTCTTACTCTCCAAGCAATAGGGAAGCCATGGACCCCATAGCAGGTACACAATGTTGAGTGGAACAAACTAGGGCTGCAAAATATATCGAAATATTGCAAATGTGCATATCGCATATATATGGTTTGCAATAAATGACTGATTTAGATTTAATACTTTAAAAATTAACGTATGGTCAAAGTTTTAGGCCAAAGTGGATAATATAATATCTGGCACATGGATGTTAGTTTGGATATGCTTGCGTGTGCATAATAGTGTGCCGTGCGCATGCTCTGATGGAAGACAGTCAACAAGCCACAAAGCTTTCATTGCTTTTTTCCATAAAATATGACAGTTTGTTGGTTATATAATGTTTCAAAAATATATTTTAAAAAAGCAATATCGTATCGAATATCGCATTATTTAGCATTCTGTCGCATAACGCATTTTTTTCAGTATCGTGCAGCCCCAGAACAAACATGCTCTTGCGGTCAAACAGCAAAGCAGTAATTTTGAGGTGTATTAATTTTAGGTACAGTTCTCTTTTCCAAAAGCAGACAAAATAAGGAAGTATATTTTTTGCAAAGTCTAGGGTGAAGTCAGTATGTACATTAACAACAATTTGGAACAAATAAAGACTCTTTTCATCTCTGATTTACATGAAAGTAGAACTGCAGAATTTAGAAAAGCAATTACAGAACGTGAAAGAACAATCGAGGGAAAAGAGAAAAACGCCCACAAAAACTAAAAGATATGAGCAGAAAATGTGACGGAGCACAAAAAAAAACAAGTAAAATAACGATTTTATGTGCAATTCGGATAACTTTGCATTTATGTTTCAGTTAAATGCGTTCAAAGTTCTGATTTACGCTTTTTATTTTTTGATTCACGTTTATTACTTTTTTCTGTGACTGCAATACATTAGATGGAAAATCGATTCCATATTATTCACTGTGCTCAAATCTCCTAATCTCCTAATTTTTTTTGCATGTGTTTGTGTATCTATGATTTGGGTACCCTAGATCAGTGGATTTTAAATCTGGTCTCTAAGAATATTATATATTCAATTTTCATCTCACACTCTCATTCTCTCTCTCTCTCTTTCACCGTATCCACTTCACCAGAGCTGCTTTCTCAGCTGTCGGGTGTGCGGCGCTCCGCAGGGGGGCAGCTGAACTCCTCTGGCCCCTCGACCTCACAGCTGCAGCAGCTGCAAATGCAGCTCCAGCTGGAGCGTCAGCAGGCGCAGGCGGCGCGTCAGCAGCTGGAGACGGCCCGCAACGCCACACGCCAACGCAGCAACCCCAGCAACATCAGCGCCAGCATCCCGCCGCCCAACACCGCCACAAACACAGCCATGACTGAAAACAACTCGCTGGCCTCCCACAGCTCCCAGTTCCTTCTCACACGGTACCACATGAAAAAGATGTTTCTTCTTCTTCTTTTAAAGACAGTGTTATTAAATTTTTTGGAATACAAAAGGAGTGGAATAATTTCAATTGGTATTGTAGCTGTCAAGCACACAAGGGAGTAACTAACTATATTTTTACCTAAAATAAAATACAATACTCGCTAAACCAAAAATGAAACTAACTGACAAAATTGTAATATCCGACTGAAATATTATGGAGTTAGATAGTGAGAACAATGCATTTTGTAGTCTAGTAGTCACGTCTTCTCCATCCGATTTCCCCAGGTTGAACGAGCCGAAAATGTCTGAGGCAGAACGGCAGGCGCTGGAGAGCGAGCGCGCAGACCGCAGCCTGTTCGTGCAGGAGCTTCTGCTGTCCACGCTAATGCGAGAGGAGAGCTCCTCTTCCGACGAGGACGAAAGGCGAGACTTTGCTGACTTCGGCGCCATGGGCTGCGTGGACATCATGCCTTTAGACGTGGCTCTGGAGAGCCTCAACTTGAAGGAGAGCTCCACAGGCAAGGAGCCTCCACCACCTCCTCTTTGATGATATCCCACCACCATCACGCAGACATTGTCCTCTGTGCTGTAACTGCCAATGACGGTGGGCAAAAAAACACAGCTCTCTCTCGTTTTTTCCTTTTTGTTTTTTCTTTTCTTTTTTTTTGGTGATTGTAATTTCAGGTCTGTCACCTTTGTTACATTGTATAAATCCATGAAAGAAGAGCGAGTGGGGGAAAAAAATCAAAATACATCAGAACAGGCGTGTGAGAGAGTGCGCAAAACCAAGAGAGAGATAAACAGAACGAGAGACAAAATGAGAAATATAAATATATAAATAAATATATATAAGTTGATAATCAATTCCACATAACTAATTTTTTTCCTTTAGCAGGTGAGCGTAGGTATCTGTGGCAGACCTCAGCTTCCTGTCTTGCAAAAGGCTCTCCTTATAAATACTCCACATTCAAAAACTGAAGAGGAAACAAGAGACCTTCTCTAATGAAGCTGCTGTGTGTATTTATGAATATTAATGAATAAAAAGTGCTTGGATGGTTTACCATAACTACTGCATGAGGTTATTTGCAGCGTGCATGAGTTTTAATGACCTTGTCATTAAAAAGGCAAAATATCCCAAAGCTTTCATTAACTTTTTTCAAGGGTTACAAAATGGGTTTTAATTTTTTTTTTTTTTTTTAAGCAAAACTGGAAAAAACCTGCAAAATGCTTTCGTCACCCGGCAACAAACTGCCCCTCATCCGTGACGCAACGGTGACCGGCCATGTTTTCTTCCAGAAGTATTAGTCCCATTCATGTTCTCCTGCTGCAAGTTTCAATGAAATTGATTCAACCTGGAAATTATTTTACAAAAAAGTGTAAGATTATGTACTTACTTTTTTCAATTTTTTTGCATATGTTTGCAGCGAATCCTCTGATTGGTGGATCTCTACGGGATTACGAGTAGTTTAGTCCTTTACCAGAAATTTGAGGATGAACACCATTTTCTTTACTTGGTAAAATTACACTTGATTTATCCTTAAGGGTTTAATTATCTTGAACAATTTTAATTTTCCAAAGCCACAAAATGAATGGGATTTTTACTTCCAGGAAGCCTACTGTTGCACACAAACAGTATGCCCTGATTGGCTTACGAGAAAAAGAAAAACATACAGGTGTCAGCAAATAAACGATAACCTGGTTTATACCATTTTAATTAGACGTTGATGTTTTAGTGTCTGTGTAACCACCAGATGTACTCTCTAACTTATGCACCTGTACAGACAAGTTAGGCTCTCCATGTTCATCTCGCTCTGCTCCTCACATTTCTGCCATTAGTACGCTTGGACCCCTTCTCTCTTCATCGGTAAAGAAGGCACTAGATATGCCACGTTGAAGGCTTTTTGTTCAACTTTTGAAAAGAGTGACATGCTAACATACTCTGCTAATAGACAGCACCTTCTATTTATTGAGTTTATTTCAATCTTTTTTTGATTCTTTTAAGCCTTGTGATTGATCATGCCACCTCCATGCCTATACTCTTATCCTCTATGTAAAATACAATGAGATGTATATGGAATTTGTGCGTTAACTTTCATAATGGATCTAGGACATGGGCAGACTTTGTTTTTTTTTTTATGTAAATTTAGAATATTACAATAAAAACGGCGCACAGCTTTTGATGAAAACCAAATCCCATCCTTTTACTCTCCTCTTATACTCCTAATTTTATCCTCGTGCCATTTATTTTGCCTCATCTTTAGCTTAAGTACCACACATATGATGAAAGCTTTTAAATGGTATAGTGTGTCATTTCTGCACAATTTGTAGAAAAAAATGTAATTGCGAAAATGGCTAGGTTATGTTTTTGTCACTCTCTTAGAGTGTTGCTTGCCTGTCTGAAACATCATCGCTATATGCCAAGTGGTTATAGGTGGTTGCCAGATCCTCAAGTGTTTTGAGTGGTTTATAGTTTGTTGCTCTGATGTTGGTATTCTGGTCTCTGGATAGGGTATAGTTCCTTACTTCAGCATAACTCTCTTTTTTTTTTTTTTTTTTAAACATTATGGCAAAAAACACTTTCTTCATTGGTCCAAAGGCCACATAGACATGTATAATCTATCTCAAGACCCACCCAATTTTTTTGATGAAATATGGGAAAAAATACCTATTTTGTCTTTTTATTACAATAATTTATTTTTCTTGTTATTTGCATTGCATTTGCTAGTCATTAATTCGACTAAAGTCAACATACAAATGACTTCACATAGAACTTTAGTACCACTAAACAAACATCTTTTAGGCTTTATTAAATAAAACCCTCTTGTTCAGCTCCAAAACTTGGCTTATCTGTAATGTGTCTACTACAGACAGTATCGTAACAAGCACAATCGTTTAGCCCACAAACATCAAGATAGTTGATACCATTTTACCTGCAAGCCACGGGTAGGAATTTAGCGCAGACCACTATTACTTTGTCTCGCCGAGTCAGGTGTTGTTTTGGAGCAGCTGTCCTTGGCACTTTGCTGGCTATTGTTAGATTCAAATATTACCCTTGGGATACCTTTCATGCCATAATATGGCCCTGTCTACCAAAATAACCCTTTGTGAGCGATAGCTTGCATAAAAATTTCTTTCTCCTTTCTTTTCTTTAGTAAAGATAAAAGTTATTACAGCTGGAGGGAAGTGGCAAACAGTGACCTATTGTTATGCATTATTAAAGATATAGTTCACCAATAGAATTAAAATCTCTTATAATGTACTCGCATGGCATCCCAGATGTGTGTAACCTCCTTTCATCGTGACAAGATACACAAGAACCAATTGTGTTGCCATATTTACATTTTTTGCTCTGATGCGTTTGTTCTGGATTCAGATTCGCTATATAAACTCAACATCAATAATCACCTGAGAAGACATTAATAATCCCATGGAGTCATTTGAATTAGATGGACTTTTAGAGGCTTCAACATTGTGGGTCCTATATACGTACATTAAGAGATGGATACTATGTTCAGATTAAGTCTGGCATTACATGAAGGTGACTAAATTTTGAGAAAAGTTAAAATATATGTAATTAAGGTAAGATGAAATTTCTGTAGTATTTACATTTAATAATCCTGGGTACAACAGCAAATACTCTCAAAACATTTGAATTATGATTTATTTTAAATGAAAGTAATAGTAAAAAGTGCAAATCAGGTACAGTAGTTACTAGAAGCTAGTGACAATAGTTATTAGTTACTAATTATTAATACAATACACTGTTTACAGCAGGTCAATGAATACATTTGGGAGTAAAATAGTATTTATATTTATATATATTTAATAAGAAAATACACATAGGGCAAGATTTTTATAATCAGAAAGTGGAATAATAAGAATTGCTTGATATCCTGTGGATCCAAGCAAAAGTTTCTTATTTCTCGAATAATGTCATTCTAGAAACATAATATTATAATGCGCATGCCAGTCAATTAACTTATTTTGCCACTAGTGTCCACAGTTATGGAAGTTATAGTTATCAAGATTAAGTCATAGTATGCAATAAATTACGTGATCTCAACAAGTCGGTCACCATGAAGATTGTTTGGACCCACAGAATGTTCATCAGATGTAAGTGTACATCACTATAAACCTGTTTGTAAAAAGGACTTTAGGAAGATAATTAGCAACGTGTAAAGAATGTTGTAAGACATACCACTTTTATTAAATGCACAGTTGTACAAGAAACATTTCCATTGATTGCAGAGAAGCTTCTCACAGGATGCACAAGCATAGAGTACTGACACCTAAAGCCGTGTGAGATAGTAAATCTGCCTGGAGCACACATTCACACACACACACACACATCAGATCACACTCAACCAGTGATCCAGCTAAACAACTCATAAAGGGGGGAACGTTTCAAATCCCACTTGCCTAAAAGGGTGATCAGGAAAGGTTCAAATCATATTTCACCCAAATTGCAAAAGTATTTTGTTTATTTAAGCATTAAAAAATTAATGAAATTCTGTTAGTCTGTTGTTTTAGACCATTAAAAACGTTTCTTTCCCAATTTATAACTGTTAAGCTATATATATATATATATTATATATATTTTTTTATATATTTATATATTATATATATTTTATATATTTATATATATATATATATATATTTTTTATGTATATGTGTGTATATATAATACACACACATATACAGTAGTACTGTGGTGTGTTTTCACACTTGGGAAGAGAAATGTGTTTAACTGTCACAAGGCTGTGATGCAAAAAAGATTAAAAAAACATCTTTATAATACATTTTGTACCTTTTATCTTAGTTTTTTAATAATTCACCCAACCCGAGCTGAATAAACCAAGGTAAATAAACTTTAGCTTATAAATTAAACAAATACAACAGTATTTCAGTTCTCGATCACAGTTCTTCATTCATATAGAATGTTTAAAAGCTTTCAAAAAATAAAATGAGGATGGATATACTCTAGGCTCTTTCCCCTGGGTGTGAATGGTGACAAAGTTTGCCGTTAATACATCGTTTCTTTACGTGAACCAACCCTCAACAATTTAAAGAGAGGGAGCAGTAAGCTTCAGTAACATCTAATTGTACGACACAGGGGAAAAGGATAGTTCATCAGTTACACATAATATAAAAGAAATTGTATTAACAACCACAGGAAAAAAAATGTTACATTGTCACGTAAAATAAAATATATTTACACTCACATATTGCCGAAGGCCCATTAGACATGTTTTTCTTCCCTTTATATTGTCACACATTTTGACATGATGCCTGTTTTTGAACAGAATATATAGAGAGAACGTACTATTTATATAGACATCTATTGGAACTGTACAGAATGGATTATAAAGTACAGGCTGGCTATTAAGAACAGACTAATCTGTATAGCAAAAACAGAGAAAATGCCATGTTTGTTCAGTAAAGTCTTTACGCAAAGTCGGTCTGCCACAACGCAATAAAAATCATTTAGCGTAACTGACCGAATACTTGTCGCGAGTATCTGCGGATACTCCTCTTTCAGTGCATTTTCTTTTTCCCTTTTTTCTCTTTATTTTTTTGCAGTGCTTACAATTGTAGGGTGAAAACTACAAAAATATGAGCAGTACATCTATAAAGAAAGTGCAAAGCTCTAAGAGGTCATCAAGAGTGACCAACACTTGATTTGATTGGACGCACTGTTCAACAACTTGTACGCTTGGTGATGTTGGTTAAAGACGGCTGTTAAAAGTAGGTCCTGCCAATGGACTGTTTGGAAAGAATTTGACATCAGTGTACAAAGAATGATTGATCCTGCTGATGTATATTTACAATCTAATTGCATATATACAGACACTCTCAGAGCAACACACTTCCGGTACTTCTTACCCCAAAGAATCAGTCGGTCAGTGCAAAATGTGTTGCTGGAGACCACGGAGATCTCTGAATTGAGAAAAAACATTTAGCCCCGCAGAGGAGGACAAGTCGTAGAAGTATTGTAGCCCTGGAGTTAGTCAACAGTGATTATAGCCAGGTTGAGGTTCAACCTGGTTCTGGTTGAACAAACTATTGTTGGCTTTGTGGTAGTGATTTAACAGACAAGATCCATAAATATGTATCAGATACTTAAGTGCAAAATTTAGTCGGCCAATCTACAAACTACATTTTTACCAAAAATATAAGTTATTCTTGTCTGTGCAAAAGTCGATTCGTTGCTCGGGTGTTGTTATGGGGGTTCTGGGTGGTTGCCAGAGTGTTGCTAGATGGCTATTTGCTGTCAAAAGATACAATTTGTAGCCACATTTTTACTATTGGGCCAGCTGGTGCATGCCAGAAACAGTTGCATTCCCATTTACGGGGCATCAACAAAGCCAACAACCATTCGCCTTTGGTCTGGCGATAACCCTGTAGGGGTCAACTGGGGAAAGTGGTGGGGTTATATCAAAGGTGGAGTTTAGTTAAGAAGGTTTGGTTCACACTGACCTGACAGTGGAAAAGCAGCAAATAATATTTTTATCACTAGATATGGCTCAGGTCCCATCTTCAGTGTATCTTTATTGTCTACTGGCCAAAACTTTTAATACAGTTTGGGATGAGAATTCCTAATACTGAATGTCATTTTCAGTTGTAGTTGACGAATTGTTTAAACCTGTTTGTGGTTAACTGTCCTCCTCTGTTAACGTGTTTGGTGGGGTTGAAGCACACAGGTTGGGTCGAGACTGTCCCTTCATAGGGTCTTTCAGTAGTGACCTCAGGGTCAATCTGACTCGTATCATTCTCACATGAACATTCACTTCACAGTGCCCACCAAGCCCATCGCTTTGAAACGGCCCACAATACATAGAAAACAAGTTGATCATAGATTATCACATACACGTATTATTTAGCAGTTATTTCGTAGTTGACACAAATAAACAATAATGAATAATCCAAGAGCAAATAAAATCCAGCTGTTCGACTGGGTCTGTTACATAATAGAGAACATTTATGGTTCGTAGTCTCCAGGAATGGGTGAGAAAGGAATCTTTAGTCTTCTCCAAGGCAAAATCCATCAAATTGCAACACAACGACGATTAAGGGCACCTACACACTAGAAAATTAAGTATTAAATGCTGTGAATTCAATGGGGGTAATGCGTCGACAAGAATGTGAATTAAAAAAATACACAATGAAAAGTTGCTGCAACGACTTCGACGTGGGCATCCACTGACCAATCAGATTTTCAGAAAGTTGGGTCCAGTTGTGCAAAATCCATTATGCTCTGTTTCCAACTTGATTTTCAACCTTTCCACACTCAAATGGCATCTTGCGCATTTCTATTTATCATCTGCTTCGTCATAGCATTCCCTAGTGTGTAAGCACCCAAAAGTGGAAAAAACAAGACTTTTTACCATTGACTGACACAGAAACAGCATCCAACATTTGGAGAGACAGGTTCCCCCAATCGGTATTTCAACACACGTGGTCGGGGAGCCGAACAATGTCTGTGGAATTGTTACAACGCCACTGCTGGTGACCGTTACTCTCCAAACATGCCAAGTCCAACCTTAAGCCTCTTAAAAATAAAAAACTGGAGGCGTATTTGTCGCTGTGCTTTCAGACCCAAATCCCAAAATGCCTTTCATCAACCTCAGTGTTGGACATCAAAAGTTGGCAAAGAGAAGATGGTTTAGTAGAATAGTCCAAAATTATATTAGATGTGTTTACAATAATGAAAATGGTGAATAGTATTGCGATCTGCGTACAGTCCGCCAGAGCTTCGACAGCGTTGTGCTAATGTTTGGGTACTCATCCAAATACTGTCCATCTCAATAATCAAACGGTGACTGAAAAACAATAAAACTGTAAACTTTGTGAAACCAAGTTACCTTTTTCAAAAAGGTTGTTTTTTTTAAAAACAAAAGGTCTACATTGTCTTTCACGCCTATTTACAACAATCAAACGTTTGTTCATTTGTAGACCATTTAGGGTTTTTTTTTAATACGATGATGAATGAGCGGTTTGGACATATCGGGACGTGAGAACTCAAAGCAATACACACAGTTAACTTTAAGGCTTTTAGTCTATGTGGTGAGAAGGCTGAAGCACAAGCCATTTTATGCGCACACACACAAACACACACACACAAATCTAAACCATCCGTTTCTCCTTTATCTCACACACACTAACAAATACTAACAAACAGATCCTCCACACAGTGTCAGCCCAGGATGTCCAGGTAAACGGGCGAGGCTTTGGCCAGGCTCTGGAGCAGGTTGTGGATTTCTTTGATGTTGAGTCTCATGTAGGGCTCTCTCTGCCAGCAGCCCAGCATTAGGTCATACACCTCTTTAGGACAGGTACGAGGTCTCTGCAACACCCGGCCCTGTGTGATACACTCGATCACCTGCGGGAGGCAGCACCGATGCATTAAAAACAGGTTCTTAATATACTCTCTATATAAAAGCTACTCTGTGTTAGGTAAACAACTTGTATGTTAAAGTAAAAGCTGTAAATGACTTCAGATCAGTGCAATAAATTAAAATGTGGCAACACATGGATACCTAAGAATTTAATTGGTTCTTGCATGTGTCACGATGAAACACGCAAATGACATAGTCATGAGACACGCGAGAACCAATGAATTTTGCCGTTGTCGATGTGCTGCCATATTTAATTTAACACGCTAATCTTAACTAATGTTAACAGTTACAACTGTTGATTTAAACAATGTATTAGTAAATGCTGAAATTAAAATGAACCGAGATTAATAAACATAAAAAGAAATACTGTTAATTGTTAGTTCATATTAACCAATGCATTACCTGTTATCAAATACAACCTGATTGTAAAGTGTTTCCAAATAAATATTTTCAGATACAAATGCATCATTTTGCCTCAGAAAACATCCACTGGGGTCATTTGGATTACTTTTAAAGTTGTGTGTTTCAAGGCGGCTGATTGAAACTGAGGCACTTGCTATGATATAAGATATTGATTGGTTAAATTTCATGATGACACTTACCTCGTTGTTTGAAAGCTGGTACCAGGGTTGCTTGCCATAGGTAAAGATTTCCCAGAGGACCACACCCAAACTCCACACATCACTCTCTGTGGTGAACCTCCTGTACATGATGCTCTCTGGAGGCATCCAGCGAATGG
The DNA here is from genome assembly GCA_019155185.1 of Beaufortia kweichowensis. NCBI lineage: Eukaryota > Metazoa > Chordata > Actinopteri > Cypriniformes > Gastromyzontidae > Beaufortia > Beaufortia kweichowensis. The sequence goes on along the minus strand of CM032795.1, from coordinate 5,284,595 downwards.
GCAGCATGGTGTGACCACCCACCTGTTACAATAGATATGACATTGACAATATTAACATACCAAACGTAAATGACCCTTTTTTTATTAACAGGTTTTTGGAGACATTCTGGACTTTTTTCATACTATGATCTCTAAGTCTGTTAGGGTGTAGAACATCTGCTTTGAGATGTTCTATGCAGGAGAACGCATATGTTAAAAATGTTGGTAACCAAACAACACTGGATTGACTTCAATTGTATGTTCACAAAACCACTGAGACATTTCTCCGAATATCTGAACTATTTCTTTAACTTCGATTGAAAATGTGTGACTTTTGTTAGTTAATGTATCATATTTGCAAAATTTTAAATTTGTAGCCATCATCTTGTCCTTTAAATACCTGACGACTGCAGTGTAAGGCCACACCAGTATCTGTATCTAATTCACAATATCCGGCTTACCGCAAAACTTAAAACTGCAATGTTTTGTGACCTAAGCGTAGTGATGGATGCATTGCAGGTTTCCCGGAGATTTTTTTCTAAAGCTATCATGCATATAATAAAATATGTTTTTCAGCTTTACAGTAGGGGGAGATGATATTCCCATATATAAATACACACACAGGGCTGCTGACACAGTGGAGTGTTTCCGGCTCTTGGCAGGGTTTATGTTTGGGAGAGCCCTTTGTGTCAGATGGTCTGGGCTTTTTCTGGAGGAACTCACTGTGGGGAACTGTTGTTTTTTGTGGCATTTTCATATTTAATCAGCTGTTCAGAAAAATATGTTAGGGATAATGCGCAGTCAGCGAAAGGGTATTGTATCCCATTAAAGGGGTTTATTACATGACTACTTACCAAATATAGAAATATTGATTTGAGTTTTATTTATTTTTATATGTGAGAAGTAAGAAAGTGTGGATGACTTGAGAGACATGACACTAACTGACATTATAGAAAAATATCTGCTCATAGAATGCAGAATAAAGTATTTCAGACAGCTATGGCCTTTGAAATAATCAAATTCAAACGATATCATTAATTATAAAACTACACTGTTATGCCTGGTTCAGACTACACGATTTTTTTTGTCTGTTACGATAGTCACTGTGTCAGATTACGCGATTTTGACTCCAAAAATCTTGTCATGTCCTGGACTTGAAACATGTCAGACTACACGGTGCTTTGCGACCAATCGTCGCTTGTTGTCACGACGCGCGTGAGAAACAAGAGCTTTGTTCTGAGCGTCTGTGCTCCGATTGGTCAGCGTCACCCATGTGACGGAACCCGTCGTGAAGGACCGCAAAAAAATGTAACATGCTAGTCTTTCTGTCGTGACGTCGTGAACTATCGCAGACGCGGTTACGGTTGTCGTATACTATGACACACTATACGAGATGAAACGATCAATTCTTGCGTCCCGACGTCCATTGTCGTTTACGAATCCCTACGACACCTTACGTCAAACGGATCGTGCCAGATTCGGGCTAAAATCGTGTAGTCTGAACCAGGCATTAATCTTTCACGAGGTATATGTGCTTGAAATATTGAAATATTGTTTGTCCACTGATGGATAACACATGCAAATTTGCTTTCTGTGAATATGTGTTACTGTATTTTAAGTGTTTAACTAGTAAATTAAATCAAGTTCTTCATATGCACAAACATTACTGTAGTAGTTCCTGCCTAAAAAATTATATATATGATGTAACCCATTCTGATTGGTTGAACAAGTTTGAATACATTTTGACCCAAAAATTAAAATTATGTCATAATTTTTAACCTTATGTCATTCAAACCCTGTATATGACTCTTTTTTTGTGTTCCACAAAAGAAGATATTTTGCGAAACGCTGATTACCGGCACCCATTGACTTCTATTGTACCTTGTCTCCATACTATGAAAGTGAATGGGTGCAGGTTACCAGCGTTTTGCAAAATATCTTCTTCTGCGTTCTGCTGAAGCAAGGAAGTCATATAGGTTTGACATGACATGAGGGTGAGTAAATAAAAAAAAACTATTTTGGGGTGAACTATCCCTTTGAGGAACCATATATGCCCTTTTAAAGAGAATGCAAGCCACATTAGACATGTAAGATGATTCCACACTTACTCTGTAGTAATCGGTACTGTAGACATCTCTGGACATGCCAAAGTCCCCTATTTTGACTAACAGGTTCTCCCCAACCAGGCAGTTGCGTGTGGCCAGGTCTCTGTGTACAAAATGTTGTGAAGCCAGATACACCATGCCTGCTGCTATCTGCTGGGCTATGTGCAGCATCTGAGGCTGGGTCAACTCCACCAGCAAACTCTGCTGCCCGTCTGCCATGAGTACCGCATCTGGACCATGAGCCCTGCAGGAGAGACAGTACCGAGTAACAGTTGTTTTAGAATCATCAGCATTTGGGTCCAAGAGTGTATGATTCCGCACAACACAGTCATAAACAATGCAAATGTTAGATGCAACAGTGAATTATTTGAACATATTTGATGTTTCATATACAGCTATGTGGAGTAGTATTTTGGCCCAATGATAATTAATTATTTAGGGCCATTTATTTAAGGCAACAATATCCCATATTTATCTGCAATGTACCATTTATAATTGCGCAAACTCAATCCACACAGATTATATTGGCGATGCATGATCTAAAATTCATCCATCTAGACAAGTAGTCCCACTTCAGACAGGATAAAAGAATTAATATAATAAATTCTCTCTTGCAAACCTGAGAAACTTGTTGAGGTCTCCATGTTTCATGTACTCAAACACCATGATGAGGGGGTCGCTCTCCACACACACTCCATAAAACTTGACAATGTGCTCATGTTGCAGGTTGGTTAGAAGCTCTGCCTCTCGGTGGAAATCTGCTCGCCCACTTTCGCTGGCTTCTTTAAGTGTCTACAAAAAAACGTAATATATTGTACATTTATACGTAGATGCAACATTCAACCGTTCCAGACACATCAACGTGTCGGCCATTTTGGAACAGTCAACATTTCGTGTACTGTCATCACTCACAGTAAAAGTCAGTTTTCCAAGTTGTCACAACATTGCACAGCCTCTGTTTACATTGTTATATATAATGTTTGGGTCTACACATAAGCATATAACACTTGAGTGTTATATCACAGATTGTCTTTATATATTTATATAAATGTATATATATATATATATATATATATATATATATATATATATATATATATATATATATCTATGGTACAGACGTCTTACATATGCTTTCTTTCTAAGCTTTTATTGAATTTTTTTCTTACATATTCAGTAACTTTACTGTTCATCCTGACGTGCAGCGTAGTAAATCAATGTCAGTTTTAAATCAATGGACCAGTAAGAGTGTATTGATTGCATACATTATCAATGACCAGTTCATCTAGCAATTTCTAATAAAAGGTATTTGTTAAAAGCACATGTTCTACCAACTGTGGTCTGGTTTCAACATGTTGTCATTTAATAATAATTTTTTGTTGTATAAATGCTCTGGGTTTAAACACACATACTGATAAATGTATAGAATGCAGTGTAAGTTGCTTTGTTTGAGAGTCTTCCAAATGCATAAATGTAAATGAAATGTAATCTAAATATGCCATACCTTAACAGCCACCAAAATCTTCTCTTGGTCGGGTGACAAGTTGTAACATTCAGCCAAAAACACTTTTCCAAAAGCACCTTCTCCAAGCTCCCTCTTCAACAAAATGTTGTGGCGCTTAATGTGCTGGACAACTGCAGAACAAGGAAAACTCACTGTTAAAACTAGTGAAAAAAATGTGAATAGTGCTTGTGATGATGCTGGTGTGCTCTATATGTCTCTATATGTCTCTAAATGGCACAGCTTAAGAAAACTTGCAGAACGGCTACAGTTCAACAATGATTAAGTTAAACAGCGTCAGCCGCCCCTGATATTATCGCCATGGTGACAAAAGTGGAGGTTACTATGACAACTGACCAGTGGCGACCTAGGACTGGAATCTATTTCAGATGATGGAGTGGGGTCGCTGGTCGCCCAGCACTCCATGGCAACTCACGAGTGTCCGATTTCAGCAAGCTGCCGGGGTTGCGGAAGTACTGCGGGTTCTCAATGACTGGGATCTTTGTCATTCCGATAATAACGGCATCCGGGCCCATCTCCGAGGACGATGGTGTGTTGTTGCCGTTGGAAACATGGTGGAGTGGGCTGGCTGAGTCGTCATCATTACTGATGACAGATGAAGATCCTGATGGAGAGAAGAAAATATCCCAGACGATACAACAATCAATACAAATTGTATTGCTGTACTAAAATACATATAATTAAGAGTTCAACAAGACCATTATTATAAATAAGCAAAGGATATTTGATTAGCATTTATAACTGATAATGCAGTACAGAGGATAAGAGATGCAGTGGCTTATTGCTTTTATAAAATGTCGGTAACATAATCAAACAAAAAGAATGTCAATAAACAGATAAATGTGTTGGTAATAATTACTGGAATAAACAATATAGAACAATATTATGGGCCAGTAATACAGGCTGTTTCTGGAAGCCAAGCAATTTAGTAAAAAAGTTTTTATTTTAAATGTGTAATTACAATAGAGCGTTTGTTACATTTTACACCAACTCTAAACGTTATTTAAAAACTGGAAACTATTTTAATAAATGTAGAGTTTTGTCATTTATATTATTAATTATTCATATTTTTCCATATTTGTATGTGATGGTTATGTTTAAGTAATACATGCTGTTTTAACAAGGATTATATCCATCAGTTGTTGACTGTACTGTAAATAGTGAGCGTTTCATCTGTGAATGTGCTTACACAATGCCTTAAAAGCTATCTGGCAATTGGTTAACAATATCTAATAGCCTGTGCAGCCTAGCTTACATCTGATGAAAAGGAAACGAAAATTTGGTGCCCTTTTTTCGATGAAAGATCACAAGGACAAAAGTTCAGTCTCAAACGATGTAAATGTAAATACATGCACTCAGACATCTAGTGTGTAAATAAAATCAAGATGATCCCAAATAGAATACACAACTACAGATTTTTTTAAGCACAGCCAGTTGGAATTTTCATTGTAAACATAATACTATGTATGTAAATACAAAACGCAATCTACATCACGCACTTACCCTTCATACCGAATTTGGAGCTTCTGCCGTATTTAAGAAAAACTAACATTAGAATGCATCCAGTCAAAGCAACCCCAGCTATTCCGACCACTATATACACCTAGAACAAAAAAAGACACAAGAAAGCCATTTATAAAATGATTTGTTTTTACTACAGTCACAAATGTGATTTAATAATAAATCAGACAGTTAAAGGAATATTCACAGTTAAATGCAAGTTGAGCTCTATTAGTAGCAACTGTGGTAAGCGTACAGTAAAAAAAGTTGACTTTTCTCTTAGTTTGTAAAAGCAAACAAAAACATGTTGACAATTATGCACTTGCAGTGGAAGTCTATCCCTTAGAAAATTCGCCCCACTCCCAATTTATAGCTCGAATAATAAAGCAAAACTTAACAAATAATTTATAAAAAATTGCTTTTACAAAACTACAACCTTTACATTTCTGCTGTTTAATCCTCTGTCTTGACGGTCCCATAGACTTCCATCAAAAGTGCTTTCCTGTGAACATATTTTTTATTTGTTTACAAACTAAAGGATGAGTAAAAAAAATATTTTCTGTGCTAATCAACATGCAAATGATGCTATTGATAAAGTTTGTAAAACCACAGAAAACATACCGCGACTTTGTCCTCTAGTGGTGGGGTTTCTTTAAAAGAAAGAAAAAACAACAATTAGTATACAATTGTGTTTTAATGTAATCTTATGCATAAATCGACATACAAATTGTAAGAATAATGAAAACAAAACAAACTTACCTGGACTAAATGTTGTGTCTTCGTAAAAACAGTTAAAAGAGAGAGAATTTACAATAAATGATCAGGTAATCATTTACATTATATTCTAGCAATAACCAGATTAATTTTACAAAATACTGTGTTACAGAATAACATACCATAGTAGAAAATCCCCTCTGTGGAAACAAAAATATTACATAGTTTAATATTTGTTCTTTAATATACATATGCAGAGTAGAAATACCAGAAACGCCTACCTGTCCCAGAGTGGTCCACATCGGGCATGAGCATAAAGTGAGCCGAGACATTGGCGCTGGCCTCTCCATACTCATTACTGGCCACCAGCGTGTAAATGCCATTATGGATGTGAGTGGGAATAACAAGCTGCAGACAGCCGTGATACTCCGTGTCCGTGATGACATGGATCTCAGTCCTGATGTACTGGTGCTCTTCCAGCAGCTTCCCCTCGTGGTACCAGCACAGCTCAGGCTTTGGGTTGCCGGTCACAGTGAAAGGGATGCACCAGTCCTGGTTTCTCTCGGGCTGATACAGCTGCACTATAGAAGGAGGAACTGGTCCAGGAGGAAGAAACAGGGACAGAGAGGAGGAGGAGAGGAAGTGTAATCGCAGGAGTAAACAAGAGGAACGTGGAAAAATTTGTTGTAGTCTGACAAAAGGAAAGCGGATGACAGCATACAGAGTGGAAGGGAAGTATAGAGGGTACTAGGGTGAGAAGTACAAGAGGATAGTAAAAAATGAAGACAAAACAGTGTGAAGAAACATGTATGACCAAAAGCAAAATGGTTCAAAAGGTTTCAACAAAGACTAATAGCTGGTTGTTACGGTCAACCCAATGAAATAAAAAAAGAGTAAAAAAAAAGGTGTAGAGTAATATCAGCATTGTGCCAATGAAAGAATTTGTTTATTGCAGTGTCTTGACCACTTGCAATTTACCAAATAAAAAAGTATTTTTTTTTAATTGTGGTTTGGAATTTTATGTTATGTTTTCGTTTTATCATACACAAGACATACACATTTAAAATCCAGTCTCCATGCGTTCAGGTCAAATAATCCATTCTGAAATGTTATTATTTTAAAATCTTATTTTCAAAAAAAGAGCCTGTCGTCTAAACAACAAAAAACAACTCTTATAGGTCAGAGATGTCCAGCTCCTGAATGCCAGGGCATTCCTTCGCAAGAAAATGTGGAAATGTGCTCAGATGATGTAAACACATCCTTGCATGCCCTTCCTATCAATCATAACTTAGACTGTGTTTACCTTTTATTCAACTTTGGTAAAATAAAATCTTTAAAATCTTTACAAAATGTAAAAAGAACCATTTTTCCCTAAAAAAAAGAATAAGAATGATGGTTTCCAGTAATGTGTAATAAACATATTTGTTTAAACTGATAACTGTCACAGATGATGCATCTGAACTAAATATTTTTATTTTTAGATATTTTTTCAAACTTTTAAAAGTATTTTTCATTTTAGGTATTTTTATGAATTACAGTAACATTAACTTTTTTAAATACATTTTTTGTTTATGTTTATTGTTATGAAAAATTGTCAAATGTTTAATCTCGAGTCTTATACCTCTTCATCAATTTTTAGTTTGTCATGATTAGATTAAAATTCAACTATGAAATATTAAAGTGAATACGGAAATAACATAGGTGTTCCTCCTGAGTAACGGTGACAGGTAACAGGTTAAATCTCAAAAATGCTACTATTACAAAAATACTACTAAATGCCAAAAAGTTAAAACCGGCCATGTAAAATAATAATTAATAATAATATTATGACTATGTTTTCTTTTTTTAATCTAGACTAACAAGTGGACAATAAATAAATAAAAAATATTATGACCTAAACAAATTTTCCATCAAACCAAAGCAAAGCACATAACAAACCAAAGATCCTTACAAAGAATATTGAGGTGAACTGAAGCCTCATTCTGGCCCACAATGTTTTCAGCGCTACAGGTGATCTCTCTGCCGTTGTCATCAGGTGAAAGTCCACTTAGAGTCAACACTGACTGGAAATCCATTTTGCTGATCTGTGAAAATGATCAATTAAAAATTATTATATGGGTCTGAATGGTTTATTAGTTGCCTAAAAGAATATTGTTAGATTATTATCTAGGGTTTGTGACCTTAGATACATATGGGCCAATTGGCACAAGGAAAGGTAAAGATTGCCTCAATAAGTTTTATATGTTGATAATTTTATTTAATTGTTTTAATAATGTTGAATGAATGAACTGTATGGAAAGTGATTCTTGCACTTACCCTTACTCATAATGCTGTTTAATTTAGCTATACGTTGGATACGGGAAGCCAAACAAACAAAAAAGTGTGAAAGAACTGCACTGGTCAACTAATTGACTTGGTTCAGACTGGGGAGTAAATGTTTATTTGTTTATCAGTGTTTATCAGTGAGTTACGCACAGAAACTGACCTGCTCAGAGTCGATCAATGGTTGCAATTGAGTGCAATATCCTTACTTAATGTACGTTTGTACGACTGCAAAACTAATACTTAAAAAAATAGTTTAAAGGTTCTCTGATAACCCTCATGCAATTCTACGTGTGTAAGACTTTCTTCAACACAATCATAGTTATATTAACTAAATAAAAAAACGAGCTTTTAAAGCTCCAAAAAGCGCATCCATCCAACATAAACGTCATCCATAATAAATGTCTTTACGATACTTCTGTGAGTGAAAACAATTAATATTTTGATCTTATTAAGTGATTGCTACATAAGCATATAAATATAAACAGACAATACCAGCAAGGTAAGTTAAATGGTAACATGTTAACTGACACTGTTCCACAGGTGGAACACTTTTATTTCACTATTCACTTTAATATTTCATACTTGAATTCTAATCTAATCATTACAACTTATTCAAAGTAAGGTCTAAGACTTAAGAATTAATATTTGACAAATGTTCATAACAATCAACATACCCAAAATTAAAATATCTAAAATATTTTTTTTTTAGTTTGGATAGCGGATTTTTATGTGTATGCTCAATATTTGCAGTGACAGGTTAAATATGATGGCACGTCGATCATGTCATTAATTAAAAAACTGATTCTCGAGTGTAATGTGACTAGTGTAAGACACACAAAATGTGTTTGATGTGCCTTAAAATACTCTAAATACTCTTAAAATACCTATTCAATGTCATTACAAAGCTATGAAAGCTAGGATATTATATTATTTATTATAATAAATTTGATCAGCTAAAGAAAGAAAGTCATATACACCTAGGATGAGGAAATTATGAGGGAGTTTTCATTTTCTTGTAAACTTTTCCTTTAAAAGTAAATTTAAAAATTAATGAGATGTCTTCATTTACAAAGCACCAGCATCAAACAACCCTACCAAACAAAACTTAATTAACTGATGCTAAATAATCCAAGTTCTTACTGGGAACCCTCAATGTAGTTAACCTATCAGACTGCTGTTTCCCAATGGTTAAAGGCTTCCTTAATGTAAGTATTATAGTGAGCTTTTTAAATATTAATGGAAACAAAGCTTTCAGGGGTTAGTGTCAAGTATCTGCGGTTCCAGTGCTGTGTTCAATTGAGATATTTGAAAGCCCATTACAGGATGCCATAAAGATTAAGTGTTTAAGTGATCTTAATGTGTGAAATAGTGTAAGGAGTAGAGATGTTAAAACTGACGTGAGGATATCAGATTTGTATAGGTCTGCAGTTTTTGATGCATCTTTTGAACTAGCAATGCCAATCGAAAATCGGTGGCACACAACAGTGTAAATTCTTTTATATATGAAATCCTACCTCTGGATATGGTTGGAAACACTATTTACTGCATATGAAAATAGTAGGTGCAGCAATACCCATATTGAAACAATAAATGTCTGAAACAGTATTATGTTACAGTGCAGTCATGTAATCTCATTTTGTTAACATCTTTAAAATGATTTTGGATTATTTAGCATTAGAAGTATAGAATGAGATATACATTTGTGGCTGTAATATCATCAGATTTATCACATTTGAAAATCTATAGTAGTGTAGTAACCAGCCCTATACTGTATTTGAACGACAAGCACTGTGTTACCTCGTGGCTGGTTATGAGAGGAGGATTATCACTTGAATTTAGGCTCCAGGAAAACTCAGGAGGAGGAGCTCCGGACACACTACACACCACTGTAGCATCACTTCCTGCCATTTGATTGACACGATCAGGGCTTACTTCAACATGTGGATACTCTGAAAGAGAAAAGTTCAACAGAAGTTCATGTTTACCACAAGTTACCCCTGTGCCATAAAACTAATTCTTAAATTAATTTAAAAACAATAATATTCAAATTAATATTTCCACCCATATTCAGGGTGGAAATACCAAAGATATGAATTTTAGGTTTAGGTTTATTTCTTGCTATTAATCACCCACATGTAAAAATCCATTGCACAGTTTATTATTATTATTTACATTAATTTGTAATTATAACAAACTGTTAAGTTGAAAAATTACCACTTCTAAAAATCTTGAAATGTGGAGTCACTGAAAAAAACATTTTAGGACTGAAACTTACAAATTAATATTTGTAATTAAAACAAAAGGAAAGTTAAATCATGTGAGTTGTAACTAAAAAGAAAGCACCTTCATTTACATCTGTATGCCTATTCTTCAAAATACTTTTCTAGATTCTGTATATAGCTCCATAGAGTAACAGCTAATTTAATTTCTTATTAATTCTTATTCTAATTGATTGAATATTCACTACATCACTATAATTTATGATTTACTATTTTAATACTACAGTGTCTTGCAGATAAACTGTGATGTGAAACTTTGATGTGCATTTAGGGCTGTTGAAATATCAGATTATTTCGAATCCAAAATAATTCACAATAATGATATTATCACACTCTCTATTGCAATTTTTTATATAAACAAACAAAGCTATCGAGTTTTACGTCACAGGTCAAATTCATCTGTAATTTTGAATCTTTTACATTTTTAATCTTTTTAATTTTTAATCTTTTGAGGTTGTAACCATTATGGCTTTTGTGGCAAAATGTTAAACAGGTGCAGTGCAAAAACTGTCGGAATGTCATCAGATGCTGGCACTAAATTATTTACAATATTATCATATGTGTAATTTTAACACTGTATTAATAACTATAATTAATAACATCAAGGTTATTGACAATACTGCATTGAACCTCAAAATTTTACTCTAAATTACCACATGAAGGCAGAGTGAGTTTAGAGAGGGCTATGGCTCTTCTTCCCTTCTGTAGACACTGCAGCCCCTCTCTCTCACTGTCATCCAACCACACTTTAATCCAGATGTTCTCACATGCACATTGCAAAGGGTTCCCAGACAGCAACCTGAACAAACCCAAACAAAGTTCAGTTTCAGAAAGATGCTTATATGAACAAAGTAATGTATGAATACGGTTCTTGTATTTGTACTAAAAAAAAATCGTACAAAGTTGACATGTTCGAATTACGAATGGCCATCCATGAAAGTGTTGATAAGTTATTGTCTCTCAGATTCCTACAGAAAGAGAACAGAAAAAAACATTACTGAAAAAAAATATGTCTGGCATCATCACGTATGCTATTTGTTTGTTTTTTCAAACAATTTACTTCCAGTGTAGTAAGAAAAGGACACTTACAGATACTGAAGTTTGGTGTTGTTGAAGAAAGCCATTGTAGATACAGATGTCAGGTAAGTATTGGTCACTGTTCTGTGTGAGGCAAAAGTGTACAATATACGCTCACAAATATGTCTTTTACATTTTAAATGACCTTAACAAGCCAAATACTTACAAATTCCTGAGATTTGAGTAGAACTTCATATGCTCCTCATTGATTGTAAATAGCCTTTTTTGATTTGTGATGTATCTGTTGAAATAAAATAGGATTATTAATACAAAATATGACATGGTAGTACTATGGTATGTTAATAGTATGAGATGGTAGTAGTACTTAGATAGATAAATTGGTGCTGAATGCTAACCATACACGATCCAGTAATTTATAAAAAAAAATACAGAAAATAATAAAAACACAGAAAATAACAAGCCATGAACAAGCCATGATTTCACTACTGGCACGTAATGATACTCCAAAAAATATTAGCCTTCTAAAAATTTTACAATGGTATTGTACTATTGTACTGCAGCAGCACATGCTGTATAATATGTTACTTGTTATATGTTCATAATATTATACTATTGATTTTTAAATAATCAAGCTAATGGTTTTATTAAGCACATGCCAGTAAAACAAAAATCATGTCAATAATCCATTTTCACTGACAGCTACAATAGGCAATCCAAAATTGTATTTTCTTTCACTTATCAAAACATCGGCAAATAAACAAGATAACAGAGGAGTGCATGAACAAGCCATGATTTCACTACACCGAGCACATGCCTAGAGTGGGTCCGGCGAGCCGTTGTCGTGGAAACGGAGTGACATATTTGCGTAGGCGCCGATGCTATTGCTCTGCGGACACGTTTGACTACTCCCCAACTAACCAATACACAACAATTATCACATGTTAACTAATGCTCGAAACATCTAACAAGCCATTTAATAAAAAAACATCCTTGATTTGACGTGTTCTTAATGTCAGGCCTAAACGCGCCCCAAGCCATTTGATTCATTTGCCTGTCTTTCAAGTCGACTAGTCTTTCAGTGCTGTCTAATGCAAGCACTCGAGTAGATTAGATCATCGGTGATAATCTGTTATGAACCGGACGCTATATCTCCACCGATCTGTATCTAATTGCTTTATGTGGGCATTTTATACGATGTATTTGTGTAACTCAATAACGTTGTCTTGCTGCCCTATTCTGGTAGAGAAAGTTAGCCGGGGTGAGTCAGCAAGCCAGCTAAACTATGCTATGAATCGCCACATTTGAAAAATGTATAGTGGTCCTTAAGATTTGCTATCATGCCAATTTACTGCCTATTTACCATGGCCCCCACCCCTTACAACCGCTCACTAACACGCACGCGCGCGCGCGCGATACAAAACATGTATAAACACACAACACATAATGTGTGTTACACGTTCATTACATGCCTTTACAAGGTTTTATTCGCTGTCAATTACTCATATTTATACGCCTTTAATTATTACAGAGAACTCCACACATGTTCAAAACATTGTCTGAAATGCGAAGGTTATGGATGTCATCCAATGGCAGTGCACGGTTTTACACTGTATGGACTCAATAGTGCACTAGGCTTATTTACAAAGAAACGGCCCTCAAAAATTAAATTGAGCTACACACTTCTCACGCAGACACGCTCGCAAACACACGCACGCACGCTTTTCTCTCAGCTGTGAAGCTGCACTACGCGTCTCGCGGTTTATTTCTTGCTATAACCTTTCACTTACATATCCGTGATGTTTTCCATGTCAGACTCCGGCACCAAGACGGGGAAATCCTCGATCCCTGCTTCTTGGTCGATACATGAGATCCTCGAAGCACTGCAAGAGCACGATACAGGACAAGCGGAGCTGAGCCTCAGCAGCCCAAATAAAACCCCACACAATCCCCAGCGAGCCATTCCGTGAACCTCTGCGATCATAGCAGGTGGAACGCGGTGTATTCAGTAAAACCAAATATCGTCTGCCGTAGTATTATAGTATTTCAGCGGCGAGAAATAAAACGCCGCTGCTGTGGAAAGCGCAAAGACGTTGTGCGCGATGAGAGACTGTCATGGAGTGGCCTTCTCCTGTCTCCGAGGAAAGGTGATAACGCAATGGGAAATATCGGCACCGCAATTTCTGTAGTGACAAAATGTTGCGCTGTCCAGGTTTCGCTTCTTCCAGAAGCGCTGGTAAAACGGGCGGCTGCAGGTTGCGTCTACGGGCTGCGGCGCTGATGCTGACGCCTCTTATCCAGCGCTGGGGAAGAAAACAAGCGAGACGGTGTGTTGTGTGTGAGTGTGTGTATGAGCGCTTGCTGATGCGTGTGTGCGTGAGCGTGTGAAGAGGCAGCAGCGCGTACCTGCAAGCGCCTATTGATTTCCGACCGCATCTTCCTCACCCATCGCTGTAATTACATGTGGAGGGGGATGTTTAAAATGCTTTCAACGATGTGATATCGGCAATAATCGATCATCTGCGGTGTTAATGGGGCGATCTTTGAGATACTGATGTTGAGGAACGGGGATTGGCAATATTTCGTATATAGACTGTCACATTTTTTATTTGTATATCGAGTTGGTTTGGTGACTCTTTCATGTTATTTGTTTTATTCGTTTATTTTTCTGTATTTAACAATTTAACCTGAGCTACCCTCAAATGCGGGGTTGTGTTGCGTTTCCATCGTGCTCTTTTCAACAATACCACAACTTCATGAATAGCCATTACCGGAGTGTGACGTGCGGTTTGACGCACAAGATGGGCTGCATCTAAAAAAAATAATTACTAAACAAAAATGCCAGTCTGTAATTTTCTGGTTATGTCAGTCTTGCATTCCAATCGTGATGACAGAGGTGTAGTCTGTGTGTATGGAGACTAACTAATATGTGAGGGATTTACATAATATTAGTCTGTTTGAAGGGAACGTGATGGATTGGAAAATGTGTGCCTTTTAATCTTACATTTGACATCAATGTTTGCATTTCTGCGAGGAAAGTTAGAGTCCATCTACAATAGTGTAAACATTTTGTTTTTTTATTTTGATGAATTTAATTTCAGATTTGAGTACACCGAAGACCCTTAGAAAACTAGTTTACACAACTCAGAATAGTGAAATAGTCTAGTGTTATAGTTATTTTACACCATGAGAGGGCGACAAAACCAAAAATTGCGCAACATGTAATTTGAATGATCAATGTGAGGTGAAAGCTATTAATCTGAATCTAACAGCACAGAATTCAAATAATCTGAAAGCACTGTTTATTTTAAACGATTACATTCACACCACAAAAAATTATTAAATCAAAGAAATGAGTTCAATTTCCAAACACTGACCACAAATAGAATATATATATATATATACAATTTAACCTGAACTACCCTCAAATGCATATATATATATATATATATATATATTTGTGGTCAGTGTTTGGTATTATATACCAATTACTGTAAAATACACCAGACAAATCTGTAGGCCTACAATATATTATATTGCAAGGTAATATAATAAAATCAATTTTATTATGTCTGATTTCAAGATACAGACTGAACGGAATAAAGCAATGACAGCGCTTCTCAGTTGCTATGACGATAGCCCAGAACGTAAACGACAGCCAATGGGCGGGGCAACCTTGGATACTGACAACGATCTCAGCCAATTATACTCTTAGATTTTACATTGGCAGTCTTTTTAACCAATAGTAGTTATAGTTTAGATCCCGTTAAAGCCAATCACAAAACATAAAACGCACGTAAACCTACAATGAAATCAAGAAGGTAGAAGGCGCAGAAAATTTCGGGCGAAAGCTGGTGTAACGGAAGGGCTGCCTGCAGGTTTGTTATATAATATAAATAATATTATTGTAAGCACACGTCAGTTATAAATCTTTAGAATTTATTTCGCAAATAAATAGCAAATGTGTCAAGCGGCTATTAGACCATTGTATGCATTGCTGTGTGGTAAATTAGCCATCTAATTTCCTAACATGATCCTTTTTCAAAATGGTGCGAGTTTCCTGCTGATCGAGGGAAGCTGTCCCCAGTCAACTGACATCAGTTAATGTTCGCTACTATCTAACAAAAACTAGATTTACACAAGGAGTTGTTGAGTAATAAGTTTAGTAAATGGACGAAATAAACCTCACATCGTCATTTTGTTTTGTGGTGAACGTCGTCTACAAAACAAGCCATTTTGTGTTCTGAAATCGCCAGGCGAAATGGGTCGATTGTTGTTGTTTTTTTAACAACGTTGTTATCGTTATAATTCACTAAATTCCGATTATTTCTGCTCCTAAGGTCAGTAAGGGTCGCTGTGTTGTTTATTAATGACGGTTTATACTGTCAAGGTATCTGTCAGGCTAACATGCTAAATGCTACATGCGCACCATTTTGAAGCATTGGGCCTCGACACAGCCCTTATTGGACTTTGTGTGTATAACCAGTCAGTGAAAATGTTAGTTAACATTAGTACGTATTTTTTTTAAATTGCACTTTGTTTTTCGCTGAACGTATTACATTACATAATTTGTATGACATGCATCTACAAACGCTGGATTTCAGGTATATCCGGTTTTTGTTGAAATAGAAAAAACCTTTGACCTTAAAATGTTTGTATCTTGAAAAAGTAATAATACAGAAGTATCTAGGTGTACCGTGGCAATACCACGTTTTTGTGTACGTAGTATCGTGGTATTTTTAAGTCCTTGTGCTACCAGTTAAACCACCAATTACATACAACAAATGACAATTACAGATACATGAATTTTAACTTGTTAAGCCACCCCCCCCTTTCTGAAAAAGTGACTTTTAAGGGTTGCATGCTCTTTATGCACCTGTATAAAGAGCCCAGCAAACCCAGTGTAAATCTAATGTTTGATATTTGAAGTCCAGTGTATTGTCTGTCTCTCAGAATTAGCCGTCGAGGACAGCCTATTCCAGTTTCACTGCTGTCTGAAGACAATGGAGACAGAACTTAAGCAGGAGGAAGACGAGACCACATTTAGTAACACTGACACTAACGGTAATGTATAGTCTCCTAATTACATAAAATGATTTTGATAAAAATGTTATTAGCATTGTTATAAAATGGTCCATTGCTAGCACAGTCTGCATGTTTATGAGGAAGTAGAGAACTATAAGATAATTGTAAGATGTGTGACAGTTTCTATGTTTGAAGATTTATTTCTAAATAAATATGTAAATTGTACATACAAACATACATGTTTTCATTCTTAATATTTATATACACATCTTTATATATTGGGCCCTCGGCTCTTGAAGTCCTTCTGATGCCATCGCAAACAATCTGTTTTTGATTAAATTTACTGGTGTAAGAATAATAAGAGATTTCATTAAACTTGGTTATGTTTTAAATTCCGTGACACATTCTCAGAATTTGGTAAACAGGAATGTCGTAATTGTTAAGGCTCATGTGCCACAATTGTTTTCTTTTAGGCAAGCGCCCCGCTGAGGACATGGATGAGGAACAGACCTTCAAACGCTCTCGCAACGCTGATGAAATGGTGGAGCTCAGGGTGCTTCTCCAAAGCAAAGTGAGTCGTTCACAGTCGCCACTTCTATACACATGAGACTTGAGAACTCTTAAATGTTTATGAATGCATATTTTCTCACCACGTCATTCATTTTGTGTTTTTAGAATGCTGGAGCTGTGATTGGAAAAGGAGGAAAGAACATTAAAGCACTGCGCACCGATGTGAGTATTGAGACGTTAATGCATGCTTGTCATAAACTGTTCTTTAATGTTAAAGTTTTAAGACATCAATTCCTTTGACCAACAGTTGTTGTCACAAGCATTTCAGCTTTATCAGCCTAATCCAAATGAATCAGATTTGAAAACCCTTAAATAAAAACCCATGACACCAATCCACCAATCCATTAAAATCATAGTAACATTTAAACATAAAGGCAGATCTTTTTGATTTTGTAGCTATAGGTTGGCTCATTTGCACAGACAAGCTCTCTGAATAGAGCTATATTGCGGATCTTGAACATTTGCATATTAATGTGGAAGTACTTCTTGGCCTCATGTTTTTTAAAGCATTCTGACCCATTTTAAAAACCCAATTATAGATGTCTTGACTCTTGAGCTGACCCATAGTCATGTATAAACCACTGTCCAGTGGTTCTACAGATCTGTCCCAACCTGTTTCTTGTGCATTCTATGCCAAGTCTCTTAAAAAAAAAATTGTGGACAGTAGAGTAATGAGTAAAGCCTTGTATTCAATTAAAAATGTATTCCTTCTCCCCCTCTTCCCTCTCCTTTACTTTTTTGTTTTTGGCCACCTTCCTCCGTTGCCCATGTACTGGATCGACTTGCCCCTCCTGCGTTGCCCACCTTGATGTTGGCCCAACCTCCGCCCCTGAACGCCCGCCCATCTGACACCCCGGTTGGCCCCGCCCATAAATGTGCCCCTCTCTAAACGGGCACCTTACTTGACATCATGTGATTGAATGCCCTTGCCCAATGCCAACCTCCACGACCAATGCAGTACAATGCCAGTGTATCAGTCCCAGACAGCAGTGGCCCAGAGCGGTATGTCCCACCAGTTATTGCCTCACTGCCTGATTAGAAAGAGAACACATGTCTTTGATAACCTGCCTTCTGTTTCATGTTAACATTTTCACACATATAGTCCCCCTCTCCCTTTTTAAGAAACGTGTAATGTTTCATTTTTTACATTGATTTTTTTTATGTATATGTCTTTTCTCCCAATTCTAGGGGTGTAACTGTTCATGTTTCTGTTGATTTAGTAATCACAGATTCGGTTTGGTAAATACTTTTGCACGTGTTAATGCGATAAGCAATATGCTGTACTAATTGTACAAATTCTATGTTTTACGCTAAAAGTTATGAAAAAATTTTGAATTTAGTAAGTAGTTATAAACCATGTTGTTGCAGTTGTCGTTGGTAATTTGTGAAACAATGGCAACTAGTAAACATAATTTCGGTTTAGGATCACACTCATCAGAAATTGATCCTAAACAAAAATATTACTGTTAATTGTTTATTCTCTTAGAGGCGGTTTCCTGGACAGGGTTTATATTAATCTAGGACTAGGCCCTAGTTAAATTAGGAGATTTAGGTAGTTTTTACAAAAATGCCTTTCAAAAAAACAATACTGGTGTGCATCTTGTGACAAAATATTGGCACTGATATGTATTAAGGTACGTCAGTGCAAGTTGTTTTTACTTAAGACATCTTAAACATGCATCTTAGTCTGGGACTAGCCTTAAACCCTGTCTGGGAAACCGCCCCTTAGTGTTTTTAAGTGAAATGTTATTGATCTGGCATTTGGGCTAAAACACAGTTTCAGTAAAATTTTTTCACTATGTTCACATCAAACCACAGGAGTCTATACTACTTATAAGCTCTTAAAACGCTTTGAATTTAAGAGCCTGCATGTGTGAAAAATAAAAGATTATCTCAATTACTCTCAGACACTGTACAGTTTATCCAAATGTTTTTATTTTAAGAATCGTTATTAGACATGAGATAATCCACAACACAAACGTTTTTTAATTTGACAGGAACTGTTTCACCCCTACCAAACCCCTTCCATTAAGTCTGAATATAATTTGCAAACTTTCTTTGTCACACAGAATTATATATAATCAATCACTTCTCCTATTTAAGGGGAAGAGAGAGCCCTAAATCTCATTAGTTTATGTTGAATGAAGTGTTTGGATGATTCTGTTTCGTTGTTGTTGGAACTGATGGTGAAATTTTGTGAAAAATCCCATCTCTTTCGCTCTGTCCTTGTTGGCCCACCTCGCCCCTTCCTGAGCCCCCCACCCCTTCACTGTTCCCAACATCACTGTCCATGATTCTGAGCTTGCGCCGTGGCGCAGCCCTTTCTGTCACTCATCTCTCTTGTGTTTGGTTTTTCCTCTAGTGCTGCATTTTTTTCCCTTTTTTGTGTTTCTCTTTTACCGCATACGTTCAGACTCTTTATCTGCAAAAATCTTCCATTCTTCCCCTCGTCTCGTTCTTCTGCCGCTTCTGTCTGTTTTTGGTTTGATTTCTCTCTTTGGCTCTTTGTTGAGAGAATGTGGTGTGCTGATGGCACTGTAGAGTGATTTGCAAGGGAATTTAATTTCTCTTTTTTACCCTGATCGTTCTGGTGGTGGGAGAGAGTGGTAAGCAGGTCTGTCTCTCTCTTTCTCTCATTTTCTCTCTTGGCTCGTGCAGCCGTAGAGTGCCTGCTCAGTCTCAGCCCTTGCACTATCGCCCATCTCTTCAAGGCCTTTATTAATTGAATGTGCGAGAAACGAGTGCATGTCAGTTGCCCGTATATCAGTGCCGTCTTGGAAGATGTTAAACTTTTTCCGCAGTCCCCTTTTACATTTTTCTTTGTTTTGGTTCATAATCTTTCTTTCCCTACTTTATTGCTTTGTGGCATACAGCAGGGCTCAGAATCTAAAGTTCTGTATTGGTTTGTTTCGCTTTTGTCTTTCATTTTGCTTCATGTGCTGCTTCAGTATCCTGAGCGTGAGTGCAGATATCGAGACCATTGGTGAGATTTTGCTCAAGATCATCCCTACCCTGGAGGAGGTGAGCGTATAAAGTTAATGTACTTAAACTACAGGGCTTTTCATTTGGTGGGCTCTAAAAACGGAATTAAGAAATATGATATTTTTAATTGTTGGTTAGCAATTGTCCTTAAATGTTTTTTTATGGAACCTGCGTGTTTGACAGTATCAGCACTACAGTGGCACTGACTTTGACTGCGAGCTACGTCTGCTGATTCATCAGAGTCTGGCCGGAGGCATTATTGGAGTCAAAGGTGCCAAGATTAAGGAACTGAGGGAGGTGAGCACAGTGCTAAAAATATCCCATGCCATAAAACAAAAAAATAGTGAGTAATCTGGGTAGCTTTACGCCTTTAATCAGTTTTCCTGACATTTGGAAATTGGCTGTTTCATTTTTAGAACACGCAGACTACCATCAAGCTTTTCCAGGAGTGCTGCCCCCATTCCACTGACCGTGTGGTGTTAGTGGGGGGTAAACCTCAGCGTGTGGTCGAATGTATCAAGGTCATTCTGGAGTTGATTTCGGAGGTGAGAAGAAAACATACTGATGGCATATATCTGAATTTATGTACTCACGCTTGTGTACCCTAATATGAATATTCTACTATTCACCCTCATACCATCCCAGATCTATATGAATTTGATTCTTCAGCAAATAAATTTGACTTTTTTCTGCATTATCTGTAGGCTCCCATTAAGGGTCGAGCCCAGCCCTATGATCCAAACTTTTATGACGAGACCTATGATTATGGCGGCTTTACTATGATGTATGAAGAAAGAGGTCGACGGCCTATGGGCGGCTTCCCGATGCGAGGCAGGGGAGGGTTCGATCGTATGCCTCCGGGCCGTGGCGGCCGTCCCATGCCCCCTTCAAGACGAGATTATGATGATATGAGCCCTCGCCGTGGACCACCTCCACCTCCTCCTGGGAGAGGAGGACGTGGGGGTAGCAGGGCCCGAAATCTGCCCCTGCCCCCACCACCACCTCCTAGAGGAGGGTAAGCACATTAGTCTTGTTTTGTTTTTAATTTTTACATGCATGTTATCTAAATTTGTTTATTTTTATTTATACGTGTATTTTTATTTATATTGCTTTTAATTCATGGTATTTTTTGCTATTTCAATTCAGGCTCTCTGTTGTTTGTCATAGATCATACCATCCTTAGACAACGTTGGTGTAATATCTGATATTAAAGCACTCCTTTTTGTTTGCAGAGGTGATCGATTTTCCCACCAGAGCTATCACAGCAATATGGACGACAGACCAAAGTAAGTAAATTCAACAGTGGTGGACATAACTACCTCAATATACAGTTAGGGCCAAACAAAAAACAAAATGCGTGGAAAAACACTGAACCGTTCACACTGAGAACAAAATAAATATCTGGATGAAGAAACTTTAAATTAACTCTAGTGCTGTTGGTGGCACATTTTAGCTGATCAGAGAATATGGCCATATACTGAAAAGATTGCAGACAGACAAAGTATAAACGTATAAGTATAAACTGTTGTGAATAAAAAACCTAAATGCGTAAATGCAGCATATTGAAATTTTTGATTGTTGTCTTCTTTTGTCAGACAGATCTTACCGTAAGTGACTCTTGGATTATTTTAGTTTCCGACCCATGATTGTCTAAAATAAACATGTTTGTCTTATTATATGCAGTGACCGAAGAGGGCGACCTGGAGACCGCTATGAGAGCATGGTGAGTACAAATGAACATTAACACGTGTAAATTTGTATGTTAGCAGGAAGTCATGAGATTTATCAGATGGTCATCTTTGCTTGTAAGATATGGGGATTTTTATTATTAATGGGCACTTTCATAAAATCTGAGCAGAACAGCTTGTTCTTTCTCTCTGAAGTGATGGTGTAATAGATGCATATGTGGAGCTCTTATGCCTGGCGCACTGCTTTGGCCTGCTGTTGCTTAGCAACAGATTTTTTGAATCACTTGTTGCCTTGGTTACCAAGGAGCAGTTAAATACGTAGGTGAAAGCCATCACACTCACCAATGAACTTTGGGTACCGCTGCTCCGAGTGAGCTTTTACATTTTTATGAAAATGAATGGTTTGGTGAAATATGATTGGAGGAACCATATCCAATGCAGTTGTAAAATTTCAGATTCAATTGTTGTGCTGTTATAGCCTTGCCTGTGTTTTCTATGCATCACAAAATAACTTAATAAAATATGCATTTCTTATATAAAAATACTAGACAAATTTATTATATGCCATATTTTCACATGCAAGTGTAGGCAATGACATACACAGTAGATTGCAGAACAGGTGTTTTAGCATTCTTAATGCTAAATAAGTTGACTAGATAACATCTGTGCCTAAAACTGAATGTTTTATTAGAAAAAGATTACATTGTTACATTAATGTAGAATATACTTGAGCTTCCTAAATTTAACTCTCTCTCTCTCTCTCTCTCTCTCTCTCTCTCTCTCTCTCTCTCTTCTCTTTCTCTCTTTCTCTCTTTCTCTTTCCCCATCATTGTACACAGAGTGGAGGTGGATATGGTGAGTGTTCCTCAGCTACACACACACGCACACACACACACACACACACACTGGTTCAAGGTTACCTCCAGTCAAACAGAGCGCCACACTTCTCTCAATAGCTTAGTGTTTCCTGCTTTTCTCGGTCTGTATCCTGCACTGTCGTAGCTCTGATGTCTTGATCATCTTTCCACTTTCTTTTTCTTTTCTTGTTTCCTCTGAAGACAATAATTCTTCCTGGGAGCCCTTCCAATCTGGTAAGTGTGGCAGGTTTGGGAATAGAATATGAATTATGTATGTTTAATTGTTGAGATGTTTCAATGAGTGACCTGTATATAAGCCCTGGACAATAAGATGTTTGTCTCGTCAGGTGGCCGAGGTTCTTACAGCGACATCGGTGGTCCAGTTATCACAACACAAGTGACCATCCCTAAAGATGTAAGTGCATAGAATATTTGATTGGACAGTTCAAAAGGGGTGGGATCAGAAAATGGAAAGGGACAGTGTGCTTTAGATCAGCTGGGTAAAGTTACTTGAATACTTGTTCAATTTTGACTTTAAGGCAGCCCATCCATCTATATGTTACTTGTGTTCAGGAATGTTTTACATCAATAGTTTTCATCTTTAGTTTTGGTGACAATAACCCTATTCATGAAAAACTTTCCTATCTCTAGCTGGCCGGCTCTATTATTGGGAAAGGCGGACAGAGGATCAAGCAGATCCGTCACGAGTCGGGAGCATCTATCAAAATCGATGAGCCTCTAGAAGGCTCAGAGGACAGAATCATTACCATCACAGGCACACAGGACCAGATTCAGAATGCCCAATACCTACTACAGAACAGGCAAGTCCATTACCTTTTGTAGCTCTTTACCAGAGTCCAAAAACATCAGCGTCCTAGCCAGGTGTAATGCTTATAACATGATAAAAACAAATGCTTAAATTGTAATCTCGACTTCCTTTTTTCCCCTTTGCTGTAATGTGTTGAAACTCTTTCTGAAGCACTTCAGTAGTTTCCACACTTGCTTCATTCTTCATATACATTTGAATACAGTCTCATGCACTTCTCTTTGCCTGACCTAACATCTTCCAACTTCAGGGGAAGTTTGATATCCTTTCCTTTTGTGAAATGTGTACGGACGGGGTTGTTTTATTAGTTCCATTCGGGACCAAAATATAATTTACTTGAGGGGCAAATTATAGGGGCCCAGGAGAATGGAGTGCAAGCTGGCTTGCTTCTGTGTGGAAGACTTGTGATTTTGTTGTTGTTAGTTAGATGAAGTGACAACAAATCACAGTCTGCCCTACAGCACAGGCCCAGCGTCATCTGCCCCCACCTCAAACACATTTCACCCATCCTAACTGAAGAGGCCTGCCTGTTTAACCTACTTCAACTAACATCTTGATCTTCCATCTTACCGCATGACAGCGCTGGTTTATACTCTGTTTGATCTCTCATAAAAACTGTATGCTTGTATTTGTAGCTCCTGTTAATGAAAGCAACAGTCTAGCACAAATGGAGCATAAGCCAGCTTTCTCTAATGTAACATGCTTGCCTTTCTAACTGCAAAAAACGTGATTCCTTTCTGTAACATGCTATTCTGATTTGTCCATGCAAATGCAGCAGTTTACTCTAATTGCATGGATGTTAAAACGCAGCAGCTTGTTACATTTAAAGTCAACATGAAATCAAAATCAACCCTGTATGCTTTCTTACTAACTAGTTCACCCAAAATGAAAAGTCTGCCTTTTTTATTCACCCACGTGTTTTAGACCTATGTAACTTATTTTCTTTTGTAAAACAAAAAAGAGTTTAAAAGTTTTTTCTATGCAAAGACAAAGATTGAGGTAAAAAGGGACACAAAAAACACAGAAGTGTAATATAAAAGGGCTTGTTTTGTTTGTTTTATAGTCTCACAATAATGTCTGGATCCATTGCAGTTTGGAAACATCTACACAATCCAGCATATTCCAAATGATTAAAATCAAGTCCCGTGGAAATGTATCATTACAGGATGTTGCTTCATGTTGACTTTAAAACCTGTTGCATGCTAGTATATATGTAATTAGTATGCGTTAAACTACTGTACTAATGAAGTCATAAGCCTTTAAATGTCGTAATACATTTCACATTATTTACAAATGTAAGCCAGAGAATGTACCTGATATAGGCTGTATTTGAATACTTTGTTTTGTACTGTTTCTTTTTTTTTGTTCATGGTAACAGCATAACCAGACCTAAAAATCACTTGGCCCAGGACAATAATGTCATGCTGAAGTTTGTCTCAACCGTTTCATTTCCTCTTTCAGTGTGAAGCAGTACTCCGGTCGGTTCTTCTAGAGGGCGGAGGTTGAAGCCAAACTGCCATACCCATTTACTTCAACTTGTTTTCAGAGCCTACATTCCTCTGCTTCTTGGGTAGATGTGCTCCCTGCCAGTTCTCCTAACAATTTTTTAAACGAAACATTTGAGGGAAACGTTTTCTCAAAAGCAAGTGGATCCTCTCATTTCTTTGACATTTTCTTTTTGTTCTTGCACGCATTTGTCATTGATTGTACTGTCTTGTAAGTCGAGGGAGCCCATCTGTAATGTCCGCTGTTGGCCTTACTAGAGCTGCATGCCCAGTCTGTGCAACATGCAGAATGTAATCTTTATAGGGTTGTGTTTTTTGCCAATGAATTTATGATCCCGTTTAGTTTTTTCTTACTGATGAGGCTTTTTTGGTCAAAGTGTAAATATTGCGTTAAATCATTAAAGTTTTTTAATATCAGTACAGTTTTATTTAAAGGATAAACATCTATTTTGATTTGGAAAATGAGGGTATTTAGGGTAAAAAAATTAAATGATTGATTTCTAAGTTTTTTTTTGTTATTTTTCTCAACCCATCAAATTTCAGATTTCAGACATAAAACTTGAGGAGATGGATTGAACGGTTGTACTCTATCAACAGTGGGATCCATTTAATCTTGCTGGCGCTTGTTTTGTACGTCTGTTTGTAAGCATTTTTACCATTTTAGATGGATCTTTCTTAGACACATTTCGCTCCACAGTTGGAGGGAAAATAAAAGCTTCTCTGTAAAAACTGTGGCAAGTCTCTTCCATGTTCTCGCAACTTTTTCTCTGTGTCCTCTCTGGTGTCTTTGTAGAATGTGTTGCAAATCTAAAAATAAAGTCAGTGCCACCTTTTACTAAACCATTGTCTGTGGCTTGGGTGTGGTCTGTTTTAGTGCTAATGTATTTGGAATGAATTTGTATTCTAGGAGGCAGTGATACAATTATAATGGGAGTTGATCTGTTAGGAAGTGTTATCACACTTGTTGCAGAGCTGGTACATGCCCATTGAGGGTGTAGTAGAAACATCTGATGAACTAATACATGCGTAAACTAAAACAATACAATAAAATGTTTGCTTTGTAATCTTTTGTATGTTTGCATTCTTGTGACGTTTTGCCAATTATCATATACTGTGTTGTATTGTAGGAGGAAATAAAAAAGGCTACTAGTTTTTATAAGTAATGCATTTCTAGTGTAACAGTTTATATTAACATCATGTCTTTTTTTGTCAAGAGGTTAAAATAAATATTTTACATTTGAAAAAGATCTTAACATTATACGTTATTGGATATCACGACTATTAATATGGCTAGTGCACTTGGTCTCAAAGTGAAAGTGAAAGCCAAACATGTTCAGACATCTTGACTTTAGAAACTGCAATAAAAATCACTTAATATATCGATTAATTAATATTTGTTTTATTTTATTTTTCTCTTAAATCTCTTAAATGTGTTACTTCAAAATCCTGTAGACATGTGTAGTTCCTCTTGATGTTTGACCATTTCTATAGAATAGTAATATGAACAAAAATAAGATTCTACTAGATATGTAACTAATGAAATTCCGACATCTAATTACATTAAATATTCATTTATTTAAATAACTGCTATACTTTAAAATATGAAAAATTGGTTTGTTTCAACGTTTGTTCAGTTTGTTTTAAATAGAAAATGCATTAAAATTATAAAATAAAGTTCATGACCTCAAGTTCATGTTCAGCTTTTAGATTCGATGGTTATTTGAAGTTTTTCAGATGTGTGTACATCTTTACCAGAGCAGCTGCTCCTCCTTATCTCGGCGCGTCACACCATTGAGATGCTGCTGCCCGAACATCAGCGTCTAGAGTCGGATTCATTCTAGCGAGTTGGTTCGATCAGATGATTCATTTTAATGAGCCAATTACAAACAACGATTCACCTATTTGATTCGTCGCTCAGTAACGTTTGCTTATTTTGACACCAAACAAATATTAATTACTTATGTTTGACTATTAAATCACATAGTATTCTGATATGGTATCAACGTGAAACCCCTCTAACATGTCCCAAACCGGATTTACAGTAGAGTAATTTACGGACGCTTTGCGAATCGGTTCGACTGAATCATTAAAAAGAACCGGTTCAAAACACAATATCTTTGCGAATCGGATGTCACTGTAACATATAGAGTAGCTCCGAGTCAAACTTCACTTTACTGAAATCAGGATTTACATCAACGGCTTCTATTGAGAAACTTGCACGGTTGCGTCGCGCGTTTTGAATGTCTGTCCGCGGAATGACACCCATGCTGTAGCGTTTACTCCGTTTGGAAAACCTTATTTCAAGGAATTGTCGGCCATATCCAGTGATACCACGCCCGGAGTGAGGACTTAAACACGGGCAAACATAATTCATGCAAATATTCCGAAGTTCCTGGAGAAGAGACTTTACTTTCTCACAAGAGACGATCTGTCACTTTGGATGGGGAGTATTAAGTCTCCCATGGAGTTCATTAAACCTAAATGATCTTTTGCTTTACTGAGTAACATGAAAACACTGAACAAACACATTAGAATTTCATCAATATATATCACACTGAACTTAAACATTTAGCATGTCCCACGGCTACAGAAACTGGTTTGATGACGAGCGCTTTTTTAAATGATGAATTAACACACGCTGCAAAGAAAGCTGTTTGGATCTGGGACTGATTTTACTTTGGTGGAAATACCGACAAGTTTTGTACATTTTTACGGAGAACCATGCCACTGGACAGGATGGCGTGCTGCCTCAGCGAGGTGGCGAAAGAAGCGCGGCGGATCAACGATGATATCGAGCGGCAGCTCCGTCGCGACAAAAAATCCGCGGGGCGCGAGTTCAAACTGCTGCTGCTCGGTATGAGATGCTGTTTGAGTCTACTAAACTGTCGGGCGTGAGTCTTTGGGTAACAAAAGTCAACCAGCTTGAGGTTTAGCCATAAATGTATTTTATAATATATTTATAAAACATATAAATTTTATAAATATATTTATTTAGTGCAGTAGCCTATGTTTTTGATGATTTGTCATTGTATAAACGCATCAGTTATGCTGATTTAACTGCGGAATACACATTTGTTTTAAACACGTGTAAGTCTCGTTTATGTCGATTATTACAGTATGCCTGACAGGTGAGACGCCTGACAGGTGAGACGCCTGACAGGTGAGACACCTGTTTGCAGGATCGTGAGATGCGTGATGTTGTCATGCTTGTTTAATTCGTTTCATTCGATTCTTTTAAATTATTGGGTCGAACTAAAGCACAAAATGTAAAACATAATCAGCGTCTGAATGACTACCAGCACATAAACAAAAATGTAAATAAATACAATGTGTAGAGTGTGTAATCGAAATAACTTTATGATAATAACTATTCATTTACACATGGGCTGTTCATTAGAACCGGTTCGTTCAAATCAAATGCATCTGATTCTCAGTGTTAAATAATACTCCTCATTTTTCCTCTTTCAGGGACTGGTGAGAGTGGGAAAAGCACCTTCATCAAACAGATGAGAATCATTCATGGCTCGGGGTATTCAGAGGAGGATAGGAAAGGCTTTACAAGGCTAGTCTATCAAAACATCTTCACGTCTGTGCAGGCCATGATACGAGCTATGGATACCCTACAGATCCCCTACCAATATGAACATAATCAGGTACAACCATTTGCTACATAATCACTTTCATACACTCTTACACAACCAGTTCACCTGAGATGTTCAGTTGCATTCTTCAAGAGATGTACGGTTACATTCTTCATGCATTATTTGTCAGGGTTTAATCACGTGACGTTTAAATTTATTTTATTAAAACATTATTAAAGCGTATCTTATACTAATCTTATACATGTTTAGTGTGGAAAAGTGGAATCTGTATGATTTTTTAATCCCCTTCCACCATTTCTATTGATGGCATTGTTTTAAAGTGAAAGGAAATAAATGGGAGTAAAATTGCAGTCAGACTTGTATTTTTTCTACAGTACATGAAACTTCCAGATGACATCTGGTAGTTATAGCGGCCACTTAGTAACTTTGCTGTGAAGTAGGTCAGCCGCTGAGACAGATGCCATGAGACATGCAATCACTTTAGCTAATCATGTTGTCCAGGCGTAATAAAATTACCCCTCCGAGCTATAAAATTAATTATACAATTTTTCTGCTTTGCAGAAATGTGCTGTCTTGTTTTTTATATTTACAGACAGCCTTGAAGGCAAACCCATTTTCCAGTGCATTGTCCTTTTTATTGGGTCAGGTGTAGTGAGATACACTTAAGTAAGTTAAGTAAAATGGGTCAATTAAGTTGTAACTAGGTTATGTAGAGGAATAAATGGGCTAGGATGTGACTCTGTCCTGTCAAATAAAGGATTGAATCAATAATTGGTAACGCAGTAAATGATTGGAAGCTGTTGTTTTGTGTTTAAATACTTCTTGCTTTCACAGGCCAATGCAAACACTGTCAGAGAAGTGACTGTGGAGAAGGTTTTCATGCTTGTCAACCCCTATGTAGATGCTATCCAGAGTTTATGGAATGACCCGGAATTCAGGAGTGCTATGACCGGAGGAGAGAGTACCAACTCTCAGATTCCACAAAATAGTGAGTGCATAAATAACATCTTTTTAGGTCTCGTGTTTCTCTTAATATGAATGAAAGCAAATTATTGCGGTTTAATAGCAAGCTGTATCTTGACTTGGCTCTTGTGAATTAATTTGTCCACAGCTATCTAAATTCACTGGATCGTATTGCTGATCACTGCTATGTTCCTACCCAACAAGACGTGCTGAGGGTCAGAGTCCCCACAACAGGCATCATTGAATACCCCTTTGACCTTCAAAGTGTCATATTCAGGTATGCAACGTTCTACTTACTGCTGTAGATAAAGTAGTTGTTAGTCTCTCACAGCACTGGTGGCAAGAACTCCTTTTATAAAACTCATATGCTCCTTGATTGTAAATGTATGACTTTTAATCCCATGACATTTCACTCCCCATCAGGATGGTGGATGTAGGTGGCCAGCGGTCAGAAAGGCGGAAATGGATTCACTGCTTTGAAAATGTCACCTCCATCATGTTCCTGGTAGCACTCAGTGAATATGACCAGGTTCTGGTGGAGTCTGACAATGAGGTAAATGAATTACCAGCAGATGGAGCCAAAGATCCAGTTTACTGCAAAGACTGATGTTGTGTTGAGTGGTTTGATGCAACAAGTCGTGTCACATAAAGCTTGAACAGGACACACAAAACAGGAAATGACTGGACCCCTTTAGATTCTCACGACTTTTGCATAATTTCATTTTAGTTAATAAAATAGGAAGGTTTGGGTTCATCATGGAAACTTGATATTTATAAACACATAAGATTCAAGATATTTATTTGTCACATACACATGTACATATACAACCTGTAGTGAAATGTAAAACCACCTGTACTGAGATTAAAACAAGTATTTCTAAGTCTATTTGATAAAGGATCATTTCACAAAAACATCAAAAATCATAATTTACTCATCGTCATCCCATCCTAGATATATATGACTTTTCTTTCTTTAGTTGAACACAAACAAATAATTTTATAGTACCGTCATAATATTCAAAATAAAGTTTAAAAAAATGTGCATTTATTATCAATTATTATATCAAAATATGTGAATTTTCATATCTGGGTAAACTATTTCTGGGTGGGTATAATAACACTTTTGTTAAAAACCTCACAAACACACACATACAATACTGTGAGAGAATGCTGTATAGTTACATAACCAGTAGATGACAACTTTGTTTTCAATTTGAGCACTTTAACAACGTTTGAATGGAAGCACTTTAAAAGGTTTTGTGAAATTGTCAGAGAGCTGTTAACATTCGGTTACTCTTGATTGCGGGCTTAAAATAACCACTGAAACTACTCTGTTTTTATGTGTTTCCCCACAGAATCGAATGGAGGAAAGCAAAGCATTGTTTAGGACGATAATAACATACCCCTGGTTCCAGAATTCATCAGTTATTCTTTTTCTGAACAAGAAAGATCTTTTAGAGGAGAAAATAACGTTTTCTCATCTTGTAGATTACTTTCCTGAATTTGATGGTAAGTAAAAGTAGCGTGATCTGTTATTTTCTAAACCTTGTTTACCACCTACTGGAAAATAAAAAAAGGAATAAAAACCTTTCTGACAGACGGACCTAAGCAAAACACACAATATTGTGTATTAGGTGGCATAAGCAAACCAACTTATTATTATGGCTGGTCTTTTTTTTTTTAATAGTTTATCAAAACTCATTCCATCTCGTTTTTTCTTCACTAAGGACCTCAGAGAGACGCCCATGCCGCAAGAGAATTTATCCTGAAGATGTTTGTCGACCTCAATCCAGATATGGACAAAATCATTTATTCTCACTTTACCTGTGCTACTGACACAGAAAACATCCGGGTCGTGTTTGCAGCTGTTAAGGACACCATCTTACAGCACATACTGAAGGCATTCAATCTAGTATGAAAAACGTCCATTTAGTTTAGGTATTCTGACTTACGAAAGTCTGTATTTATGGTACGAGCGGACTATTGATACTGGTCTATGAAACTATACGTTCAAATATACATTTTGAGGAAACACAAGCTGCTTATCACATAACTATTTATTTGCCCATTGAAGCTTGTTCACAAGGTCCAACCTGAGTATAAATCCCTTTAATGAAAGATATTGTGTTATTGAACTTTTTATTATATTACTTTTTTGCAATTGCAAACAAATTTTAACCTCAAGATCTTTAGTTCTGTATCACTTTCTTTATTGCTACAGTATGAATAGTATAAAGGTTCTTCAATTTAGGGCAAATTTATGTATTCTCTGTAGGTCATTAGATGGTAAAGAAAATTTACTTTTAAGGACTTGTATGGTACTCTAATGTGGTATTCTTTCAATAGTGAGAGTAAACAGTAGATAACAGGTTTTATTTAAAGAACTACATTAAAACTGAAAGTGCCAAAGCTTCCTTTTATTGTGGTTGTCTTATGTATTACCAATCTAATAATAATGCCACGGGCAATATTTTCTATTTCGGTGCTGCATTAACTTTTTGTATTTTTCCTCTCATCGTGCCCTGAAAACAGTAGTCCATCTGTATGATGTGCCAAAGGAGAGAACTATTTTCCGTTTACTTTTTTGTAATAAAGGATCCAACAAATGTCTTATTAATGAGCTAATTATTCTCTGATGTATAACGGCCCGCTAATTAAAATTATCGAAAGCCCGGAAATTTGTATTTTTATGATTTGTCTAGTACCCAATGTACTGGTATTTGCTTTTAAGCATGGTTTCAAATATTTTGGGGTCAGACCTGTTTAATAACGGCATTTAGTAATGTTAGATGCTGTAATGTTAGATTGTATGAAATAAGACATGGTTGATCTCTACATGTATTAAAATGTATTAAAATAAGATGTGTATTAAAACAATACTTTAATTGTACATTTTTGAAGACAGATGTTAAAAATGACTGATGATAAAAAACTAAGACAAAAAAGAAACAAGTTTTTTAGTAATTATATTAGTGTTTTTTGCCAACTCTCATTTTGCCAACTTCCTGTGACACAAAATACCTACACAAAAATAAAAGCTTTACTTGAGACCAAACAGGGTTTACAGCTCAATGCCTAATCTTTTCGAGTCCCACAAAGAATTTGTATTTTTCATTTTTAGAAAGCTGTAATACAAAACCCAGAAATCACACAAACTAATTTACTAATTCACAAACTTAAAAAAAGCGAAAAAGACTATGTATAAAAAAATGTTCTGCACTGAAACTGAGTTGCTTTGAAGGCCCTTTACCCATGTATTGTACAGAAAACATTACCAAAACCCAGTCTGTGGACCACTTAACAAAGCCTTCAAGAGGTCAGTGATACACTAAGCTGTGACTAATAAATAAATGATACAGGAGGGTGGGGTAAGATGTGTCAGTGGGTTTATAATTAGCAAACTGCATATATTTTGTCATAAGAATGTTTTTACTTTTTAAGCTGTGAATTTTTGAAAGTGTTTTTCTGAAATAATATAGTATTATGTCTCAGATGCTTTGGAGTAAATTAAGTTTTTTCTTATAATAAACATAATATGCCTTTTATATTTTACGCACAGTTTAAGGTTTAATGTTACATTAAGATATTCCATTATATAAAGTGAACGAAATGTTTCTCCAGTACAGTGGTGTTATATATACACAACACAATGTACAGAACTAAACAAAGAACACATAAAGCACATGCATGCTTCATGTTTAAGAGACAAGTACACAAGTCAACAAAGTGCAACAAGAAGGAAATTGCTCTAAGTGAAAAAATGCTGTAGATTACAAGCATAGATATGATTTAGCTGAAACTACTTGCTGTAGATAAATTCTGTAGATTGTAAACATACATATGTTTAGCACAAACTACTTGGACCATAAACATGGACTTGACAGATACAGCAGTATGTTTATGTACGCATTTCAGTTTATGTGACCTGGTGTTGGAGGAAGTGACCGTCACATAGTCTGGTCTAAATGCTTTGGAACCTTTTGCGGGCAAAGAGGAGGCTAAAGAATTTGTGTTTGAGTGTTTTTTTGACAATCTCTATTTCTATCAGGCATCTTTAGCAGACATCCTTTACTAGTTTTATCTCATTTCTAAGGACATCTTAAGTAAAAACCGCCACAGCTTACCCCACCCGCAGCTAGACAACCCTGTCTAATCGATCCAGCTTGACTACGCTTGACTACCCTGCACTCCTTACTCATTCTGCACTGAATAACCAGCAATTTGCACAATCTCTTATTTCAAGGTTTCAGCTATACACATCTGAGCACGATGTGTAATGCTACAACAATTTCCTTATATGTAACTTGATCGCCAGTGTTTGAAAGGGCAGTCTTGCTTGCAGATTAACAAGGTGTTTAAGAACAGAAATGTTTAAATCATCTGTTTATTATGTGGGTGTTCCTGGTGTATATACATGTGTTGCGTGTGATATTTAATAAGAACAGTTCAATAAAATATATTAAATATGCATGTGATACTTTTTTCTGCTTTTTTAAATGATTGTTACATGACTACAGTAAATGGTTAACATTAGAGCAAAGGAAAAATGTACTGATAGATCCACAAGCCTACTGTAAAACCTCCCTCCCTGTCCACTGAATAAGGAAGAATACCTGCAAAAAATTTTACCAGCATATGATATCAAGCTGCTTTAGAGGTAGGCGTGTTCCCGTACACATTCCTGTTCACTATTGCTTCATAGCACTGCTGTCACTTAATGAATTTATTAAGTAAGGAGTACTGGAGGAGTTCAAGGCTCAGGATGGGTGACTGCTGCATGTCAGGAGATGACAGAGAAAGCTTCAGAATTCATCAAGAAATTGAGAGACAACTTAAAATGGACAAAAAAGATGTCTCCAGACAGTTAAAACTCTTACTTTTGGGTAAGTTAATTGTTCTTATGCTTTTTTATTATTATTTAAATGACACCTTGTGTAAAAGCTTATCACATTTGGCATGAATCTAATGATTTTCATTAGTTCATCAAAGTTTATAATTTAGCATCATAATTTAAAGCTTATAATGTAAATCTCTCATTAACAGCATACAATTATGTATACTTTTATATTGTATTTCTATGAATAATATTTTATAAGACAAATTTACGTTTCAATGATACATCCTGTGTGACTGTTACTGGTCACATGCAAATACATGCAAAAGATGTCCATGGATAGCCAGTTTCGTAAAGAGCAGACTTTGTTTGTGTGTGAAACTAGAATGTGAAAGTGAACATGATGGTGTATTCGTTTAAAGCATGCAAACAGGAAATTCCCATTACTAGATGCACTGGTAGATTCAGCCACAGTTCCTTTTACATGTGTACGTTTGCTAATTTTTCTCATTGGTTTTTACTTTTTCTATTGTAACTCTACTTTTAACCTGTTGTCTGATTATATTAACAACAGGTTAATAGAAGAACAACTGAATAAGTTACACTAGTGTTTCCTCATTTTAATGGTGATAACAATCTGCAACCTTTCGGTTAAACTACTATTTGTCAGACCTGTTTCACACATAGTGGGAAAGATTTAGATTTAGACATTAAAGGGGTTGTAGCTATATCAAACAGAGTTTATACTGAAGTAACAAAGTCACAATTTAAAAAAAGTTGCATTAATTAGATAAATTAGAGGCAAAAAATGATAAATTTATCATTTTTAATCCTGGAAATGCACATTTATTTTATTTATTAGCTTGTTTATTGTATGTTTAAAAACAAATTATAAACAAAGCATTCATGACTGTTGTTTATAAACAGAAGCTAGCAAGTCTCGAGGTCTTTAAAGCTGTTACCTTTATACTTCATTGTATGACGTTATTTCTGCAAAACACAAAAGAT
This sequence comes from Beaufortia kweichowensis, assembly GCA_019155185.1. Taxonomy (NCBI): domain Eukaryota; kingdom Metazoa; phylum Chordata; class Actinopteri; order Cypriniformes; family Gastromyzontidae; genus Beaufortia; species Beaufortia kweichowensis. The sequence goes on along the minus strand of CM032795.1, from coordinate 5,249,276 downwards.
GTGAAAAATGTTGGTAAACAAACAACATTAGCCTCAATTGACTTCAGTTGTATGGACACAAAACTACTGAGACATTTCTCAAAACATCTTCTTTTGTGTTCAACAGAAAAAAAGAGTTTTGATAGACATGAGGTTGAATTTTCTTTTTTTTTCGGGGGGGTGAACTTTCTTTTTACTATCATCCTTATATTCCCATACATCCCATTCAAAATGGGTTATTTCATACTAAACTAAACCAAACTATGATAATGTGTGTCATTTTAGATTTTTTTAGCCTTGACTATCACTGGTCACCATTCTTTTTCAGTAAATAGCTTATATGTATTCCACTGGAAAAAAGCTTTGAAATGAAAGGAAGTAGGGCAGATGAAAACAGAACTTTCTTTTATGGGAAAAGGTATATTTTGCAATGTGAAAACCACCCTTTAATTGTCATGAACATTCAAAAGTCAAACTTTCCTCAGGCACAGGTGAAAGTGGGAAGAGCACCTTCATCAAGCAGATGAGAATCATACATGGCAGAGGCTACACAGAGGAGGACAGGAAGGCATATGCCAATCTGGTGTTCCAGAATGTCTTTATTGCCATTCAAAGCCTTATCCAAGCCATGGAAAACCTGAAGATACCTTTTGCTGATACCAAAAATTCAGTAAGCAGAAGGAATCTGGCAAAACAATGTTTTTTCATCATTGTACCCAAAGGGGTACAAATTTTGACCATTATTCCTCATATTGTGGATTTTAAAACAAGGGTCACAAATTGTTCCTAATTGAAATTGTGTGTGTATGTTCTTGTGTATGTGATATAGGCTTATGCTGAAATGCTTACAAAAGTGTCGGCAAGCACAGTGCACTCGATTAGTTCTGAAGAGGCAGAAGCCATCAAAAGTGTTTGGAAAGACAATGGCCTGCAAAAATGCTACGAATGCCGGAGAGAGTTTCAGCTTTCAGACTCTGCCAAATAGTAAGTGCAGTCAATATTTATACTTCACATTAAGATAATTAGTTATTTGATAGTATCAAGACAATCCAATATTCTTGATTCAGTCCTACGGGTAGATAAAGAAATTTATGGTAGACTATAGTATATGACATAATGTGATATAATTAATTATTTAAATAATACTCGTACAATTAAAACATCTATGCCTATTTACTGTGCTGAGAGATTAAGTACTATAAATCATAAATTCATGTATGCTAAAGAGAATTTATGTATGCTAAATAAACAATATATGTAGCTCATTAGTAGGCCTACTGTCACAACATTGATCTATTTTTCGAGCAGGTTGACATGTCAACTTGAGTTTGAGATTACAAAAATCACACACATCAGCTTTAAAAAATGTACTTCTTCACAGCTGTATGACTTTCTTTCTTCAGAAAGCTGCAAAAAGCCCTTACATCCATAAATAAAGTAATCCAAATGACTACATTGGGTTAATAAATGCCTTCTTACGTTAAATTATATGTTTGTGGGACAAAACAATTGATAGTTTGAGCTTATTTAGTGATTGGTAAGTTGCATATCCATGGAAACCAACCGATTAGCACACGTTTCAATATGGTGGTATTACAATATAATTTCGTTAGATGTATACTGGAGTCATTTGGATTACTTTAATAATGGAATTATGTGCATTTTGCATGACATAACAAACATGATGCCATTTCTTAAACTTATATATAACTTATGTATTAAACTTGTGTATAACTGGGATGGCATAAGGGTGAGTAAATAACAAAATAATTTTCATATTCATAACTATTCCTTTACCTTGAAAATATATGCTTATTTTAAAATGTTTTTTTTTGTTTTAGTTATCTTGATGACATTGACAGAATCTCCGCAGCATTCTACCTGCCCAACCTGCAGGATATTCTACGGGTCCGAGTTCCAACCACAGGCATCATCGAGTATGTCTTTGACCTCCAGACAGTCATATTCAGGTGACTTTCCTTATTTTTAAGATGTATGCGTGTTATCGATTCAATTTATGTTGCTAAATCACTTCTGTTGCTGCAGAATGGTTGATGTCGGAGGCCAAAAATCAGAGAGACGAAAATGGATCCACTGTTTTGAAAATGTTACTTCCATTATCTATCTGGTGGCTCTGAGCGAGTACGATCAGGTGTTATATGAGTGTAAGAATGAGGTTAGCATCATTACGTCATAGCAGATTAATGTGATTGATATATACGGCATTCGTGGCACTAAATTCTGTTTTTCACCACAGAATCGTATGGAAGAGAGTAAGGCGCTATTTAGGACCATCATCTCTTACCCCTGGTTCCAGGAGTCCTCTATTATCCTCTTCCTCAATAAGACAGACATCTTCAAGGAGAAAATATCAACTTCACACCTTGCAGACTATTTTCCGGAATATACAGGTAAGCAGAGGCATATTTTTCGGACAGAAAAAAACGAGGATTTCTCATCTAATCAACTTATGGAACAGATACACATACAATAACAACAACAAAACAAAAAACTACATTTACATTTATGTAACTGATTCATAAAGCATAGTTGCGTGATGAACATTTAACTAAATATCAAATTGAATTGAATTTAGTGAACCGAATTATCTAAACGAACCGATTCACTGAGTCACTTTTTAGTAAAGTTGAATATAAAAAAGATGACAGGAGTGCAGGTTTGATTATTGACTATTAAAAAGTTCAGTTTGTTATGCTACAGAAAAGATACTATTTTGAAAACACCAACAATGTTTGTGAGAGAAATCAATTATTATTTTAAACTTATTTAGCAAATGTTATGTTTCAAAAACGCTGACCCCATTTAATGATTTAATATACAAAACTAGGAGGTAACAATACTAGGATATTATTTAATATAACTTGGCTAATAAACAAAATCCTATACTGCTGCGATGGCACGAGGGTGAATAAATTATAACAGAATTTTCATTTTTAGGTGTACTGTTGCTTTAAATGATAGAATCTGTAATCTGCTCTCTCTGCAGGCCCTAAAAATGACGCAGATGCTGCAATGAAGTTCATCCTGTCTATGTATGAGCAACAGAACTCAGATGCACAGAAACGCATCTATGCACATTTTACATGCGCAACTGACACAGAGAACATCCAACGTGTTTTTAAATCAGTGAAGGACACCATTCTACAACTCAACCTTTTGTTGTTCAACTTGGGTTAGTTGACAGAGATGCTTGTACAGATACACTGTCTGTCTGCTTCAATAGTTTTCATTTCTGATTCAGTGAAAACCTTGGCTCAATGAGTCACTTCATGACAACGTGAATGCTGTGAATTTTGACTACAATTAACTTTTTCTGTTACAGTTAATTCTTAAAATCTTCTGAAATGGATTTTGTGAGCCATTTGTTACTTTACGAAACTATTTGAAGAGTTTAGATGCAAAAGCCTCTAAACGTCACCTCTGTCACAATGAGATAACAATGTTGAGTGAGTTATAATTTTGCATTAAAGTCCGCTATATACCACATTCTGCCCAAAATGAAATATCAGTTTGTAGGCAAAAACCATTAAAAGCCTAATAAAATAGTGCTTATTTAAAAGAATAAGTCTGATGGAGGGTTTTGCATCTAAATAGATAGAATGGAAAAGACCAAACGTTAAATAACAATATTTAAAAACGAATGTGGCATTCGAGAAGCTTTATTTTAAAAAAATATTTTGTTGTTTGTGGTCCACATGTAGTAATCATTATGTTTCAAATTTACTTAATACTCGAATTAAATATGTATTTAGACTTGATGTGACAAAACAGACAAACTTTGAATCTATGCAAATCACATGTAGCTACTCTAATTTAAGACCCAACATTAATACAGATACAGGACATGGACTGTATTGCAAAACCTGCTGCTAATCCTAAAAACTTAATCCTAAATTATGTATTATGTATGTTTTTGCTCTCTATGTAAGTTTCTCTTACTGTAAATACTTGTGTTATAGCCCAGCTTTAGCTTCATAACAAAATGCTAATTATTATTTTCATTGCTGTAGTTTGTGGTACAAGGTTTAAAGCACATCAGCACAAATAATGCTCAGCCTGTTTTGCCAGCTAGTTGTGTTTGTAACAGGGAAGTAACAGCTAAGTATGTAAACTATTTAAAACTTTCTAGAACTGGAATTGATCCCTGTTCATCTGCAGTAAGCAAATATGTTTCTGTGGCTTAACTCGACCAGTAAAACATATTACTCACAATTCTAAAGTTATGATTCATAAATGCACTGTAATTTGGTTTGGATAAAAGTGTCCACTAAAAATAAAGAAAAATATATTTCATTTCACAATCAATTGCTCTGATGTAGGACTCTGTTTTTTATTTCCCAAGGTCAGATTTTTCAAATGAAAATCAGTTATTTTCCATACAACTACAATGATTTGTCACAACAGAATTAATATTAGCCATTGACTGCTCTATGGGCCCTCTTGACATTATGGAAAGCATATTTGTTTCACTGAGGAATAAAACACATGGGTTTGATATGATATATGGGAATTATCTATAGTCAATAATCACTAAGTTTTCAAATTACTAGATTATACTACATTATATAATACACAAAATGGCAGTAGAATACTCCACTATAATACACAAAATGATAGCATAGTCCATACAGCATTTAGGTGTTTAATCCATCCAGTGTTTACTGTGAGTAAACAATTCAGCAGTATTGTGGCACGAGTAATTGACATTCTGTCAGGTGTGGCACAGTTGCCGTAGTGATGAACATTGGACCAAACACTTGCTGAGTAAGAGGTCATAGAGCACCTCCCATTTCCTTAGCAGGATACATGGAACAGAGAACTGGTAAGTAACTAAACACACGACACGCTTCTCTATACTTTGAGGCAATCTAAGATCAAATGGCACAAAGTTTACATACAGGCTTGCTTGAGTACATTACAGAGTAGCTTTTTCTGAAGTTTCAGATTTATGAGTGAGTAAACTAAACATTGTCTTCCCGATCTGTGCTTAAAGGAACAGTTCACCCAAAAATGAAAATCATTCTTTCTTCTGAAAAACACAAAAAGATATTTAGAAAAATGTTGGTAAACAACACTGAACATCAATGACTTCAATTGTCTAGACACAAAACCACTGAGACATTCCTTAAAATATCTTCTATTGAGTTCTACAGAAGATAGGCTCATATACAGGTTTTGAATGACATGAGGGTGAATAAATCATGACAGAATTTATTTTATACACACTTCTTGAGGAGATAACACTTGAAAGTGCTTGAAAGTGTATTTCTGTACCCAGATTACAAAACGTACTGTATGGGAACAACTGCATGGCATTTATTTAGTCTCCTGCATAATTATTAAAAACTAACATTCTAAATTTAAAGTTAGATTTTATTACAGTGACATATTTTAAGCTGAAAAATAATACAAAACGTGAAAAACTTTGTGTCCAGTCATAGCACATTAAAATATGTGCTTACTTATAAAATGTATATAAAACATCTTTATATGCATAGTCTGAGAATCATTCTGTTCAGATACAAGATTTGCATTTTTCCCTTTTAAATAATTAAAATCATAAACGTAATGCAACAAATATTGTCATAACGGTTTAAAAAGATAAAAGTAATAATTTTCTCCTTTACAATGTAGAATTGAAAATCTATAGAGGGGCATGAGAAAATGCTTATGTTTTATGAAAAAAATAAATTTTGTTTTTTTTGGTTAACCTTCATTTAATTATTTTAAATGGTATTGTTGGAACGAATTAGCAATTTAGAGCACCACTGCAGTGAGAACAGCATGCTTGCTCATATTTGCAGATTTGTCCAGCCCTCACAGACGGACTCATTCATATCCGTTCAGCTCCATCTGTCCCTCCCTATCTGCAAAAAGAGCTCACCTGTGTTAGACCCCAACAGCTTCATTTAGCTGCACAGCAGCGTGAATCTCCCACACATTTGTATCTCAAGCTCAGAGTGAATAAAACAGCCTCATGCCCTTATTTGGTGCTTGAGCGGGTCACATGATCACAAAATGGTGGAACCGCTCGGCAGTGGGTGAGACTTGCATCCCTGACGCTGACCGATAAAGAAACGGATCTATGATCTAAAAGCTAGGGCAGAGGAGAAACGACTGTGCCTCAGCTGTGGTGAGTGCATTGGGGAGGATTACATCAGGGGATGTGGTGGTGAAATAGATACATGTTCTTTTTTATTAACCCTGTGCAATTTGATGGAGGCAGGCGAGAGGGCTGGGCATCTGTTTGTGTTGTCTGTGTTTGGTAACGGGAGGCTTAGCCTCAGCATCATTTATGATGCAAGACGCTGGCAGCTGCTTTTGTGTGCTTTTGATATGGCTGAATGCAACTCTTTTTTAAACATAATGAGGTTTCAGCATCAAAGCACCTGCTTTGACCATTATTCAAATTAATGCAAGGTTGATTTGTTTGCCTATGTGTACGTGTTTGTACAAGCAAATGCATGTGGAAAGTAAAGGAGATAGAGCTATAGAGTAGGGGTTGTTAATAATGACATGGCATCCGCCCCCTTCTCCTGTTTCCTGCTGCGGACGGAGGATGGACAGATGGATTAACACAATGTCTGGAAAGTCTAAAATATGTGGTGGACTTCATCTATTACACTAGAATATTACTTAGTGCATACGGCTCAATATATTTTGTGTACTGACAACTATCTTTTAAACAATATTTAAAACAGATGCATTATAAAATGGTGAGTATGTGTTATTTATTTTTGTATTATTGTGCAATTGGATGGAGGCAGTTGCACATTGTCATGTGATTTTCTTGTGCATGTTGCAAATATAATGATATGTATTCAGTTATAATCTATGCATTTCACAGTCTTCATATGACATTCTGCAGAATAAGTAAGAGTGAGAAATTCCAAAGATCATTTTTTGTTGAACTGACAGCCATCTGGCAGCTTATTGCAGACACTCTTGTGAAGCAGGATTTTTGCGGTTCAGGTTTTGCCTGCTTTATAGGAACCAAAAGTCTTCACAAGGAGAATAAAACTAGAAATCATTTATATTATGGTGACTACATAATGGTCTTCACAAAAAAGCTCAATTAACATGAATGCCTTAAAGGGATAGTTCACCCAAAAATAAAAATTATTTTATTATTTACTCACCTTCATGTCATCTGTATGACTTTCTTGCTTCAGCAGAACACAGAAGAAGATATTTTGCTAAATGCTGGTAACTGGCACCCATTCACTTTCATAGTATGAACACAAGATACAATGGAAGTCAATGGGTGCCAGTATTGTTTGGTTACCAGCATTTTGCAAAATATCTACTTTTGTTCCATATAAGAAAGAGTAATATACAGGGTTTGAATGACATGAGGGTGAAAAAATGATTTTAATTTTGGGGGAACTATCCATTTAATGCAAATTGGCTTTCCTGATTTGGCAAAGTGAGAGATGTTCTTGGGTCAAGATCATTGCTGACCCTGAGACAACATTTCAGTCAACCAATCAGATGTGAGGAATATTACAGTTCATGTTAAGTGTAGGCTTACAACCAGGGGTAGGTGCTTGTTATTCACTTACTGTATCATTTCCCTGATTTTAGTTTTGGTTTGGGGTTTTTCTACAGAAATGTTGTTTCAGTTTGGACAAATGTGGACCTAGAAAACATCTCTTACTTGGCAAAAACATGAACATAACAACAAACATAGGTTGAGCATGAAGTTTGAGTTTTTGTGATGGGTTTTGTGCAAAAACAAATCATTACCACTTGAATAAAAGCAATAGAAATCAGTACAAAATCCTCAAAACTATATACAAGAATACTTGTGTATTCCATATATAAATAGTGTGGGAATGGACAGTTAAGACTATGCACACTACTACTTCTTTTGTGTTGTAAGTCCATTCGTTGTTTATTGCAGCTGCAGGAAATAAAAGAGCGCAACACTATTCTTTTACAACATATTGTAAGAAAACTGCAAAATATCCGGATTGACAGTTACAATTATCTGCATCTATTCGGTTTGAGACACATATAAACAACTCTTTGTCTGTGAGTTTCTTGATTTTCTTAGCTAGTAGCAGTTAGATGGTTTATTATTATTATTGACATTGTTGTTAATGTTTATTAGAATTTGTTTATTAGATGTTTATTAGAATTTGATTTGCTTGAATTTAATTGCTTTGAACTACATTCTTGTAAAAAGTATTGTAGTATTTATTTTATTATTTTTTATTAAGTTATTAATGTTTATTATTACTATTATAGCAAATATTATATATATATATATATATATATACACATTATACAATATATACGTTTTTATATATACCTCAATATACTATATATATATATATATATATATATATATATATATATATATATGTTTTGTTATATTTTTACACGCGTGTATAAAAACAAAGCTAGTCAGTCTGATCTAAATATATAATTCTGATGATTTTGATGTCTGACATTTAATTTGGTGGTTTGGGTGTTTTTTATAGTTTCCCTTCTGGCGATGTGGGGATGGAGCAGCCTCATGAACGCAAGATGAGTTTTGAGGGGGCAGAAGGTCGACCAGGTAAACAAATTGTCGGAGACTACAGAATAGTAGAATAGTTTAATACCTAGCAGTGAAAGAAACATAATCAGACTTTTAAAGTACAGTAACAGTAGATCTCTATTAGTATTGACCATTGAAAATCTACCCAAAAATTCAGTCAGTAGTATCGTAATTTTTTGGACATGTAATATAGTAATTCCATACCTTAAAATATTAAAAAACAATTTATAATGACAGATCTTTTATTTATAAATGATCTTTCCATTGTTAACTGTCTTTTTGTTGTTTTCCACTAGCCCCACCCACATCCTTGCCACTGCAGGGTCAAGAGGGCGGGGTTTCTCAGAGGAAGAAGCTGTCAGCGCCTCGTATTAGCCTATCCTTGGACCAAAGTGAGGATGACCTGTTTGACACACCGGATGACCTCGACATCAACGTGGATGATCTGGAAACACCTGATGAGGCAGATTACACCGACCATGAAATAGACTGGGAAGGTGGTACGTAAATAATATTTACCAGTGTAAAATGAATAGAAAAAAATCCTTCAAAAAATATGATATGATATTTCACATGATATTTTTCAGAGCCTAAAGCAGCTCAGAGAGATTCTGTGAAAGAAACAGTCGATCCCATTCCCACATACAGCGCTGAAGAGGAGCGTCAAGACTCCAAACTCTGGAGAACCGTCATCATTGGAGAGCAAGAGCACCGCATTAACATGAAGAGCATTGAACCTTACCAAAAAGTCATATCTCATGGAGGTACATAGATCACCCATGATACCCATATTTTCCATTTATAAAGAAAAACATACAGGTTCGATATACAGTAAATAGCCACAGTGATAACAACAGAGACTGTGTCCTTTACAGTTTATAAAAACTAGGACAAGAAATAATGTATCTAAGTTAAAGCTCTTACAATGGAAGCTTATGGGACAAGTGCCCTGACATTAAAAATAGAAAAAGAAAACTGGTATTTCTTTGTGTTTTAGAAAATGTTTTATGTTTGTCTCTTAAAATCTGTGTGACATTTACATATTTTAAACATTTTTTTACATGTTGTACACTTGCCCCATAGGAATCCATTGTAAGTATTGTACATTGTTATTCTGTGGTAACTGACAGTTGTTGACAACCAGTTGTATTTTGTGTGGTTGTATTTTTTAACCTTTAACTTCTCTTTAATTTCACCCACAGGCTACTATGGCAATGGTGCCAATGCCATCATTGTGTTTGCTGCATGTTTCCTCCCAGACAGTGACAGAGAGGATTATCACGACATTATGGAGAATCTCTTTCTGTAAGTTAACAAACAATCATTAGATTCCAATGATAATATTTTAGTTTTTTTTATTTATTGGACCAATCGGTTTGCTGTCAAATTATAGGCTTGTTAACCATTTATCCATGATATTAATATATGTATTGTCAATAAATAAATGTTATGTGCTCTTTAGGTATGTTATCAGTACACTTGAGCTCATGGTAGCAGAGGACTATATGATCGTCTACCTGAATGGAGCCACTCCACACCGGAGAATGCCGGGCCTAAATTGGCTCAAAAGATGCTATCAGATGATCGACAGGAGGTGATACATATTTACAGTATTTACAGTATGCTCTAAACATATTCTTCTTCAATTTCATATATACTTGTTATAGGCAACACAACATTAGCATTGTTGGTGAATTTGCACAGTCTGGCACCACTTATATTAAAAAATGTAAACGTTTGTATCTATTATATGTAGCATATGCATGGCTTCAGAAATTTGAAAGTAAAAATATAAATAAAGTAAATACTTCTACTACTACTACTACTACTACTACTACTACTACTAATAATAATAATAATAATAATAATGATAATAATAATAATTATTATTATTTTATTTATATTATTTATTATTTTCTAGGCTCAGAAAGAACTTAAAATCTTTCATCATTGTTCACCCATCATGGTTTATAAGGACAATCCTAGCCATCACTAAACCGTTTATCAGGTACAGTTCAAGTCAATGTTTTATAAAATAGCATGTATTATGTACACAAAAAAACTACTTGTAGTTGTTTTAATCATAAAAATGTTCTCATATCATGTTCCAGCTCAAAGTTCAGCAGTAAGATCAAGTATGTGAACAGTTTAGCAGAACTAGAGGAGCTCATCCCGATGGAGTACATCCACATACCTGAGTGCATCATCAGGTAAGTTATATGAATCATCTATGATATGAATCTATGACAGTGTTTTTGCCATTGAAATATACAGAGTAAATAAAGAGGAACTCATATGTGCATGTACACTGACTGAGCAGTGAGCATACTGTAGAGATCACTGACAGCTTTAGCTGAGGTGTTACATGTGTTTGTGAGAATCTTCACAGGATTTGTGCCTCTATAATTTAAAACCTGTGAATACACGTTTCTATGGGAACAGGCATTTATAAACCTGGGGTAAAGGGCACTGTTTTATTGTACATCTTAAAAATAAGGGAGCTAAATTATGCCATAGAAAAGATTTTTTGGCTTTGCGGTTCAATAAAGAACCTTTCTGTTTCAGAAAAGATTCTTTGTAGTGGAAAATGCTCTTTAGACTATAAAAAGGGTAGAAAAGAAATGGTTGCATTAGTTTTACAGTGGTGTCGCTGTGAAAAACCATTAGCCATAAGCACTATTAGTTTTAACAGTGTACTGTATGCTTAGTGTTTTTGACTAATCAATACAATCTTGCATGTTATTTACTGAAAACCAGAATGAATACAGATTTTAATAAATAAATTCTTGTATCTGCAGAGTGGATGAAGAGTTGCGGGAAGCAGCAGAGAACTCCAAGTGAGTATTAAAGGAGATACAGAGGTGCAATTGTCTGTGATCCTGTATTTATACAGTACCATATGAAAATATGATTCATCTTTTTTATGTCTTTCCAAAGATTCAACAGCTTTCTCCAAGGGACTGAGATTCCAAATGTATCTATGTAAGATTATTTATATATTTTTAGTGGAACTTTTGATTCAATGTTTAAGGAGTCATATCATTCAAATTTTGAAGAATTACTTTTATATGAAGTATTTTTGAATATAAATTCAGGTCAGTTATATAAGTTTTATGCATTGCAGAGCTCAACCCAGTGCGAGCAGTTCATAAGGACGCAGGAACATTGCCTGTACCTATCTTTTGAGTATTCAAAATTGTATCGATTGCACACGGATGTGGATGCAATATCTTGTAAAATAAGAAAAGAAAGGTATTTTTGTGTTTTGGTATCTTGCAGTGCTGGGTAAATAGAACACCATTTGTTCTTTAACACAAATCACCTCAGATGTAATAATTCCTCACTTCTGAATTTGCACCACTGGACAAATACCACAGTAGCTCAAACCAATGTCTTTTATCGTCTTGCAAAAGGTTATCTTGTTACTTGAATTATGCATGAGATGCATCTTAGCAATAATATCATATTGAAACTTCCCCTTTAGACTCACAATTCCAACAGTCGGATATTTTTTTGTATTTGGAGCATGTGTAAAGTAGGCAGTGTTTGGACATAAGATTCCTGTCTGCCAGAGTCCACATCCCATGAGCTGCTCTTTATTAATAGTAATGCATGCACGAATATTGGTAACACAAAGGCAGTGCTTAGTAATCTGTTAGTTTTGATGATAAGAATAAGTGAATTGTGTTCACATGAGAGCAGTTACAGCACTAAAAGTTAATTACTACCAGAATCGCAAACAACAAACCTTTGTAGTAATTAAAGGTGAAGTGTGTAATTTTACATGCAGTCAACCACAAGCCAATCACAAGTTGAAGAGTGTAAGAGTAAAAAGCTTTGCAACTAAAGCACTAAAGTGTGTAACCGTGTGTAAAAGCTTAAAGGTTTTGCCTGGTTTTGACAGTCTCAAAAATGTCAGAAGGACCCAAGCCATATCTAAAAACCAGAATATCATACTGTGTACACTTGCTGTTTTGTTTTTTAACCAAAAAACAATCAGATCACACTAGCGACCAACCAGAACCTTTAAGCAACTTATTAGCAACACCCTGGCAACCACCCATCCTAATGTGACTATTCTGTAGAGACGAACGTTCATATTTCTAGTGAAATTATACACTTTACCCTTAAGATTCAGAAGCCATAGTGAGCCATTAGTTTATCTAGTGCCCTAAGCACTACAAATCTAGATCTTTCAGAAGTTTGATGTGTAATTTTAAGTGTTTGCCATGTGTAAAAAAACAATTGTTGACACAATCAAATAGTATGTAAAATTCTACAAGAGCATGCCGTTTCAGAGATTTTAAAGTTCATTGTGACCGTTCTGTCCTCTTTCAAAACCTCTTGTGTCAATGTAAATGTGTGTGAGGATATGTGCAGTATGTGTATAGGTGTGTATGTGGATGTATGATTGTTATCGTATGTGTGTTTATAAAGGGATTTAAATCGATTGCTAAACAATGTTTAGCATTCAAGTATGTGTGTGCGAAAATATATTGAGAGACATTTTGTGGGTGATTGTGTCACTGCATGTGTTTATGGTTGTCAATATCTGATCCTTCTAGACTGAAATTCTATCAGAGAATATTAGTAAATGAAAACGTTAATCAAGAGGCCTTCTGTAGCAGAGAATATTGAGATGTGTTATATCAGGATGCACAGTAAATCAATAAATTTAAATCTTAACTAAATGTGTAAATGTGTGGTTTAAATATGACATACGTGACATTTTTGGTAAAATTTCATTTTTAAAAAGTGCCAAAAACTATTTGCAAAGCACATTTGCTGTTAAAAATCTTGAAATTTAATAAACAAATGTCAAATGGCTTTAGAAGACTTGTAATATAGTTCACAGGTTTTATAGACTATTATGGTTTTTGAGGCTTGACCACAACAATCTGTAGTGAACAGGAAGAACATGGCCTAGTAATAGCAAAGTTATTAGTTTGATTTCCACAGAAAAATGTACCTTAAATGCAGTGTTAGCTGAAGAAATCCATTCTGAGACAACCAGTGAAATGCCATTGGTGTTGAGTATTATAAGGAACATGAATTGAAAAAATGTTTTCAGTCAGAGAGATTTATTTTGCTTTAATCCCTGTATGCCACAACAGATGTCTAAAGCCACTGAAGTCACCAGTGTTCTATCTATTCTAGATAGCTTGAAAATGAAGGATTTTGACGGTTTTCGTCAAAAGCTTATCCTTGGGTTGGTATAGGAATGATGTCAAGCAGCAAACTCTCAGTGTTGCTTTTTCAAATGACAACCGACAGCCGCAAAATGGAATGGGCTTAGAGAAATCTGGACATGTATTTCTCCCTTACATATCATGTATGAACATGATATACTGAATATACTGAGTGCAAACTTTATCACTTACTGTAGATTATTATTTTAAAATAAAACATGAGTTTATATTAAATAAGCAATGAAAATGTTTTGAACAATACTGCACTACAGAACATTGTTTATCACATTACAAGTTAGTTTCATTTTGGACATAAACGACTTTTCATAATAGACTTTTAGTAAATTAAAACTGTAAGAGTGACGTGTTTGCATTATGGGATCATTTTTATGCAGTGTGCTTTTGGTTTACTGCTTGTAAAAATTGTGTAAAATGTAAGGACATCTGGGTATATGCATACAGTAATTTGAAACGGTGCACAAAATAATTTTGGGATTTATACAGTTGGTTGGATATTAATGTGAGTCTCATTGTGTTATACTTTTATTAAAATTTATGGTTGACACACTTAAACAACAAAAATTATGAATGGAAATAAAAAGTCCTAAGAAGAATGGTGATGAATCAGGTGATAAAGTACTGCACAGGGGCTGTTAAAAATACAGCAAACAATCCATGAAATTCACTCACACAGTTAAAAACAGAAGCAAAATCAAGAAGTATTTAAAGGTTAACAGTTTTGCAAGTGATAACACACATTCAAAATTCCTAGTACCTGACCGATATCAGTGAAATGAGTCTCCTGAAAAATCCCCATGACAGCACATAAACAGCACATTTGATCACTAGTCATATGACAGTGGAGAAACGGCACCTTTAAAACCAAAATTCAAATCCTATGCACACATTTTGTGTGAATTGCATATAGCATAAACAATACAATACAATACATTATTATTCACACTGTAGCTCAACTTAGCTGAACTTTCCTGACTAAAAATTCCAAATAATCATAAGACAATGTTGAACAATTGTATTATTTTCTCATTTCATTGAGAAAAAGCCCACATCCGTTTAAATGCCCGAAAAGTGTTATCGAAAATTATAGCTCTCATCGTCATATTCTAACTCATCTTCTGGCTCATCTCCCAACTGCCCGTATCTGAATTTACGATATACTGTGCCGTCCTGCCCCATATACACAATATCTTCATCTTCGTCATCTTCATCATCGAAATCACGACTTCCCTTCCGATCACCGAAGTCCACCAGCTGCGCCTCATGGAATCGACCCGAACCAGAGCTGGACTGACCACCGTTGTTGGATGATGTCGTACCTCGGTGGAAGCTCTCTCTGCCGCCACCGTGGCCCAGTTTCTCATACCCGCGGGGTACAGGGGTGTCGGGCATGGGCCGTTTGGAAAGGGAACGTTTAATTAAGATGACCGTAGCAATTAAGGCGAGGACGAGCAGGATTGAGGTGGTGATGAAGAGAGGAAGGTTTCCTGTGTACTCCTCTTCCTCGTGGTTACGGAAGGCAAAGTTTGTGCTGAGGACACACTCACCTTCAACAGAGAGAAATCCTTTTAATACGCTTTAATATGTTAATATTAATGTTTTGTTACAGTTTTGGGTGGAAGGTATCTGTTTTGGTCCATTCCAAAAAAAAGTTATTGTATGATTTCAGATGACCTCCACCCTTACAAAAACCACACAACACGTCAGTATTTTACATGTAATCTCACGGTGAACCACATGAGGGTGAGAGGGACGGCTATATATAGATCATCTCCGCGCTGATTGGTTGGATTACATGACCATGCTCCTCCCGAACTTTGTTAAATAAACAATTTTTAATACCACTAATAAATGGTACAGAAATTATTACTGTACCAAGATGAAATATCCCAGGTGCATTTACCTCTGGTCTCGGTACAGTTACAGCATTCCTTTTGAACATCATCGGTATCTTCCCGTTCTGTGTTTTTGCAGCAGGGCAGACAGCGCCCCCCTGCTGTCAGGATGAAATGTTCGGGGCACATGGTGCAGTTATGCGCTCCAGGGCCTTTGCATTCCAAACAGGACACATCACATGACTCACAGTTATAGCCCTGCTCCTTTAGAAAGATGGTAAAACACATTTATTTAGATATATATTGTGAAAAACAATATATATGTTATAAAGCAATATTTGCTGAAGTGATGCATGTATGATAAATGACCTCACGAAGGAATCATGCGGAGTACAAGTTTACCTCGGGCACGGCATACTCTCCCATGATGCAAGGCGACTCGCACAGACCCTGTGAAAGTGAATATCCTGGGCGACATGAGTCACAGTCCTCAAGAGTTCTACCTTTAAAAACGACACAGTAGCATTTTCTTAAATTCTCAATTGTATCATGAAGATTAAAAACGAACCATCTTAATCTATATACACCGACCATCAAATTGCCATTTGGTGCCACTAGCTGTGCAAATACCTGTGCATGTTTTGCAGCTGGTATGGCAGGGTTCACAGGTTTTGTGGTGTTTGTCATGGTAGTATGCATCAGGACAGGAAAACACACAGCGACCCTGTTTTCTGACAAACATCATCCCCTCTCTGCAGCTCACGCAGCCCTCGGCTCCAGCCTGCATACACTCTCCACAGCTCTCATCACACCTCTCACATGTCCTGGAGCCCGCCGCAGCATAGTACCTGAGAGAGATTAGCTCATAGTTAGGAACGCAAAAGGCTTGGGTTTAATCCCAGAGAACACTTAAACTGATACAATACATGTATAGATTGAATGGACTGTCAGTTGCTTTGGATAAAAGCATCTGCCAAATGCATAAATGTTATTGTAAGCTAAGTAATATATCACTATGTCACTCATTTTTATGTTACCATTCCGTACTGTACCATATTTTAAACAAATGACTGAAAAAAATGCACAACCAAGAATTGAGAATCTCTTACCCAGAGCGACATGTGTCCACACATTCCTTGACATCTCTGTACAGGTGATCTCTGCAGCTTAGACATTCATGACTGTGTCGTCCCATACAGCCCAAGCAGTTGGGATGACAGGGTTCACAGCGCTGCGTTTCTCCCCTGAAGAAATCCTCTGGACACATTTCCACACAGCTGCTGTCTGTGAATACAATGTAACGTTCTGTCATTTTTTAAAGGTCACAGTATAAATATGGATAAATAAATAAATGAGTTGAAGAACAGATACAGACATAGAAGAGGCAAACATTTCTAATGCTGAATGTTTGGAAAAAAAGATTTTTATATTACATACACTTTTCCAAATTAGTAAAGACAAAGTAAACAAAAGTTTCATTAGTGTTTTTAAAGTAAATAAAACTGTTTTTACCCAATATGTTTATGTAAATGTGATCAAATTGTAGTAAAAAATAGTTTAAATAGTTATAATAGTTATAAATAGTTAAAATACTCTGTAATGAAGTTAATGAATATTGAAAAATGAATTTGGCCCCAAACAAGCCACTATGACTCCAATGGCCTCATGCTACTGTACAAATTCTTTATCCCCCCAACTTTCTCTGTTAACTAATAAACCAACATCAACTAATATATTAAATCAACTACTGATTTCTTAAGGGAAGTCGGTGCAAACCAACAACTAAACCTGGGTTGCTTCAGCTACTGCGCATGCACACAGGATACGTGCCACACAAGTCATCAGTTTTTATCGATCGATGATTGAGTTTTATTATGGAAAGGCGAATTTTCCATCACTAGATGGGCCACACTAAGTTAATATCTATTATCTTTAACTAAAGCTGATCACAGTCAGTACTCTTTCACTTCCCTTTCTGAGTAATTCATCAACTCAAGTGTGTGAACTCACTGAGAAGATAGTGGTTCTTGTTGCAGCTGAGACACTGGTTGTGGTGCGGCCCAGAGCACTCGTGGCAATATTTGTGACACAAGTGACATTCTCCATCCTGGTTGCTGTAATGGTGTGATGGGCATGTAGTGGGTGTGACACAGCGGCTGTGGGCATCCATTGCCAGGCCCTCAAAGCAGCTCGTGCAGGACGTGTCATGAGGGCCAGAACAGGTTAGGCAGGAGCTGTCACATACTTTAGAACACCAACACAACGGAGAGAGAGAGAGACTTTCACTAGCCATTAACATCATGCCAGTTATAGTCATAAAAATGGTCAGGGATAGATCTATATAAAAAAATTGAACACAAATGAATTAGTTAGCCTGTTAACTGTCACCGTTCCTCAGGAGGAACACTATATTATTTTCATATTAACTTTAAAATTTCATAGTTTAATTTTATTCTCATCATGACAAACTATATATTGATGGACAGGTATAAGACTCAAGTATAAATATGACAAATGTTCATAACAATAAACGTAAAAAAAGTTAATAATATTTTAAAAGATACTTAATAAAAAATAGAAATATTAAGAAAGATAAACATGAATGTAAAAAATCTAAATAACTAAAATTTATAAAACCTTATAAATACTGTATTAAATATACTGTATTACTAATTATATTTCATTCTAATAAGATACATTATTTTTGTACATTTTTAAACATTTTAAATTTGCCCAAAAATGTTAATTTCTTGTATTTTATTAAATGGAATAAACATACTTTAAATTTTAACCTGATAACTGTCACAGCTGAAATTGAGTACACACATGAAAATGCACTGCCAAACTACATTTATTCAATTTTTACAAACATCTTTCACTCTTGTAAAAAAATATTTTAGGTATTTTTATAAAAAACAGTAATGTTAACATTTTTAAAAATTATTCTTTTTTATATTTATAAAAAACTATTTTATTTATAAATTATTATATTTATGTTTATTGCTATGAACATTTGTCAAATATTTCATCTAGAGTCTTATACCTTTCCATCAATTTTTAGTTTGTCATAATCAGAACAAAATTCAACAATGAAATATTAAAGATAATAGGGAAGTAACATAGGTGTCCCTCCTGAGGAACATTGAAAGTTAACAGGTTAAAAGAGACCTAAAAGACAAAACCAATTCCAATACAGTTGTAATAATAATATTTACACAATACAAGATGTATCCAGTACTGATGATAGAAGACAAGACGGTTACAGTATGTAATCTTACCCATACACTCTCCAGACCTGCTCTCTCTGTAGGTATGTGGGGGACAGGGGAGTAAACATGCTCCGTTGTGCAACACTTGGTCAGAATCAGTGCATGAATCACAGTTATTTGCTTCTGGTCCCTCACATAATTCACAGTCTGAGTGACAACGCTCACAAATGCCACGCTCAGTGTCCTCAAAAAACCCATCAGGACACACCATTATACACCGACCCGCGTGCAGGAAAAACTCATCATGACAATCTGGGATTAGAGGATGAAGAAAAGTATTAGAGGGGGAAAGATTTGGCAGCATTTTCGACTGCTAGTCAATATATGAATAAATACTGTATTAAAATCAAAACCATTTGTCTCAGTTTAAGTCTCACCTGTACAGAGACTCTCATCAGAGCAGAGCTCACAGTTTTCCGGACACTTCACACACTTCCCATCGCTATCTGTGTGTCCAGATGGACAGCTTCCCACACACTCATGATTGTGGAGCAGAAATGTCTCCTCACAGCTTAGGCAATATGTTGCATTCTTCTCACATGATGTACAACCAGGCGCACAACTCTTACACACCTGCCCCACAGGAAATCCTCTACACACATTTGAAAATGCATATTGGAAATTTAGAGTCGGACATGACTGACTGTATTTGTTTAACAAATTTAATCAAATATTAACTTTTCATTTATACAGTTTTATACACAACATTTATATACATGTGAGTAAATGGCTCTTACCCAGTACACTTGCGCACACACTGGCCGGCCTGCAAATACAGAGGGCTTTTACGTGCCGACTGGCACCGTGCGCAGAGCTTCTCATCCTGGCACTGGGCACAACCCTGTGGACATGTTTCACAATGACCAGTCTCCTTACTGCCAAAGCTTCCCACAGGGCATCTCGCCACACACATCTGATCTGCATTCAGATACCGATCTGCAACACACACACACAGGTTAAAATACACACATGTAACGTCTATCCATCCAAATACAAATATGCACAGTCATCAAATATCCCTGATTCATCCATCTACCCAAATATCCATCCTGCCATCTAGCTCTTATACTAATGTCTATGCATCCATTACACTTCACATTGATTTGAATGGAATTAGACAAAACTCATAGAGAAGCAGTTTCGCTGGTTAAAAAAAGCTGTTCAGACAAAAAAAAAGTAAAGGATTGATCACAGGACAGAAAGTCAGACCTTTGACACATGTGTTGCATTGATTCCTCGTTCTCCCCCAGCAGGACTCGCATGAAGAGTGACAGGCATCACATTCCCCATCATCTGAGACATAACACAATGAAAGAAAGGGTACAACTGAAAAATATAGCTTCCACCATCCACAATCTTCAAAATACAGGTGCTTCAAAGTGATACCATAGAAGGTTCTCCAAAGAACCTTTCTTTCAAATGTTCTTAAAAGAACCTTTGTGAAACAGAAATGTTGATTTTGGTGAGACATGGACAAACATTTGGGAAAGAAAACATATGTGATATGTGCGTCTCACCAGTGAGGTATGTCTTTGGAGAGCAGGTATCCTGTTCAGACACACAGAGTCCATTATCAAGCGTCAGTCCATCACTGCAGGAATCACAATCACTGTCATTCGGTCCACTGCATGTCATGCAGTCTGTGTGACAATCCTCACACTCCTGATTATCGTCATCACCATGGAAACCATCTGGACATTTTCGCACGCACTTTCCATCTGCAAGGCATGTCAAACTTTTACAATTGGAGGGCATAAAAATCATGCAAAATAAGTTTCTTAAATCTTTCAAGATCATGTTTTGACCTGTAGTGTACCTCTGCCTATTCTCTCATTCTCGTTCAATAGGGATTCTACCAATTCAATGAAGTAATTTATTGTTTTATATTTATTTTTTTACATTTTTATGCATTTGATTTTATATACATTTTTATTAATATGTGTGTTTTCTCCCAAACATGCTTTAATTAACCATGATTTTGATACATAGTACAGTGTTACAGCTACAGGACAAATTACTTGATGTTGGAATTTTATTTGGTTTGGCTATTTGGTTAAGTTCATACTGTTTGAGCATTTGAGTAATGTAGGAAGCATCCAACCTGACAGGAACAAGTCAGCTTCACACCAATAGCATTCCTCTTCATCACAGCTGACACAGTCATGATCACATGACACACAGCTCATGGTCTCCTCTACTGGGTAGGTCTTAGCAGGACAGTTTTTATAGCATCCCTCTTCAAACCTGCGAAACACAAACACACTGTTTTAGTCATATACATTTTAGTGATAAATATAACTGTAAAAGCACTCAGAATAAGTTTTTTTTTCTCATTCAAATACTTCTTACTTGTAATATCCATCAATGCAGGACAAACAGTGCTTGGGATTGTCTGTCAAATACACACAAAACTGTCAATTATGTTTGTTCTTGTCCTAGTTCTCTTTACAGAGGAATAAAACAGTTTTTCATTTTATAAATAAAAAGATAGAACTTACAAAGAATGCATTTCTTACATCCTTCTTCACATGACATGCAAACGTCATATTCTGGGTCTTCCACCTCCCCTACACAAACACACACAGAGTCAATTATATCGATTATATTGATACTGAAACTGTCGTTGTATAGAGAGGAGCACAATGTACACTTCAGAACTTGTGCACTGTGTAATGTGTTTGTGTGGTATGAAAAATCTAATAAAAATGACCTTCTCCACACTCCAGCGCATTACAGACTCCATCATTGAGATAGAAGGAGTCTTCACACTTAATGCAGTGTGTGGCTGATGAACAGACTTTGCAGTTTGAAGAACACGGCTCACACGCTTTCAGTGCTGTGTGGAAATAAGCCGGAGGACACGCATCCACACATTCACCACCATACAGGTAACGGTCCACCCCAAACTTATCTACAACACACATGTATGAAACATTTAATACACTAACAAATATACAAAGGGAACTAGTTTTCATAATTACCAGCCATAAATTATTTTTAATAATATTTGCATTATTCTTAGTGGAATATTTCCTTAATAATACTGAATTTGTATTGTATGTGTAAAAAATTATTAACATAACATTTTTTCTCATAAACATATTTAACAATCTGGAGTTTCTAAACTTCTGAAAATTATATGAATATAATAAATTAGGTGAACGTTTTAGGAAGATTCGCAATCATTAATATTGTTTTTTGACATTTGTATTACTTCCATTTGATTCATTTAGTTATATAACACTAAGGTTGACATCCATTCAGCTGACCAGCAGAGGGAGCTCTCTCCAGATTATTAATAATGGACTGTTTCTTCTCAGTTAATTTCCTGTTTGCCATGTATATATAGTCATAAGCTAAGTCCGAAATCGCATTATTTACCTACCTATCAAAAATTAGGGCAATATGTTTTATATAATATGCATGGATGAATATGAACACATTTCGAATATACTATATCCGCTATGTTTTCATTGTCATGTGACCTATATGCTCCTCGAAATATGACGTGTAACAACAGCTGCAAAAATTATGTAGGTGGCCGTTGTTAGGTTATAGGAACCAAACAAACTGATACTGTACAAGAGCTCTTACCTGTATCACAGCTGGTGCAGTTAGCAGGTCCAGCATCTACACACTGGGCACAGGTGTGATCACACAGATGACACTGTCCAATGGATGGATACCTCCCATTTGAGCAGCTGACAACACACTGGCCCTCATCCAGCAAACTAAATCAGCAGGAGAGAAGAACATTTACATCATAATCAGTAAAGCTGGTTAGCTGGTTTTGAAGTTTCTAGCAGGTCCAAACATGATAAATGTTAAATCATTATGGTCCAATGTTATCTAGAACCTGGTAGACCATTTTGGACAAGCTATCATGTCCAGCTTGTTTAAATGGGAACAACCACCAAAAACAGCTATATGAAATTTGTTTCACTTTTAAAAAACTTTTAAAGCCAAAAAAATATGAACACTTGGTTATGAACTGTAAATCGGTATGTGTTTCTTACTATGTGTTGGGGCAGCTCAGACATTCATCATTTTTTGGGCCTTTACATCTAGAACAGGACACATCACATGCATGACACTCTCCATTCTCTGTCTGATATTCTCCTAAAACAAAAACACATTTAAGTTTGTATTTATATATTACATATCTCACACATGTAAAAATTACAAGTTAAGTTTACATAAACAGGATGTATAATATGATGTTACGTACCATCATCACAGTTATGACTAAGAACGCACAGTCCATCCTGTAGAGTGTTTCCATCCACACATGTGCTACAGTTTCCTTTACCTGGTCCAACACAGGCTAGACAGCTTGCATCACATCTACACACACACGCACACTCGAATAATAAAACAGCGGTAAGAGATGATAAGAACAGATGGAAAGGTTTTATCTAACAGACCTTTTGCATGTGCTCTGAGACTCTGTGGCGTCTGTGTTCAGCTGTACAGCATAGAAACCCTGACTGCAGGTGGTCACACATCTCCAGTTCTCCATCAGGTAACCTTCAGCACAGCGTTTACATGACTCCAGACCTGCAGCTGTACAAAGAAATGTTTACAAAATATCACATACTGTAAAACACACTAAATACCCTTAATAAACAAAAATGACCCAAAGACCTTGTTAGAAATAAACGTCGGACACTGGGAGAAACCTGAATAGACACTGTTGATGTGCAGCAGTGGCTAAAAGTGATATCAGGAGGGGCATATTTGCCTTTAATCCCTCCTCAGGTTAGATAAACCAAATCAAAATGCAAGGTTTATGCTACAAAACAGACAAAACACTAAACTTTAGGGTATTTATTGGACAAAACTTATTGGCCAAAAGTCAAACATACAGTATCTGGAAATATAGGATTTATTCTAATACACCAAAAATGCACAGAAAAAAAAAATAGAACAAAAAAAAGCTCACAAAAAATAAATAGACTGCAATTTTAACTGTTATGTATTTAGTATACTGTTAGTATATTCGTTGATCCTGTCTTGTGGTCATATTTTGTAGTCATACTGCATACAGAATTGTTTAAGTATCTTTAATGTACTTTATATTTCTTGTTGAAAATATAATATGCAATGCAAAATCTAGTTTAGTATTTGTGTATAGGACAAACTAAAATAGAAATTTCAATAGGAATCCAATGCATATCTGGTTAGAATTGCTTGAACAGAAATAGACAATATAAAACAATATGGAGCAGAAATATCAAAAATGTGTTTTTTAATTTTGATTGTGATTATACCAGCACATGTAGCACAAGCTGGATGGCAGAGCTCACACGAATCCTTCAGCTCATTGTAGTAACGGCCCGCCTCACAACTCTTTTGACATCGATTACCCACCAGACTGAACCGAGACAAAGAGAAACAATCTCTGACTGGACTGTCCAGACACTGAAACATCATTACATCATTAACACCATTGAAATTTCATTAAGGTCTTTTACCTGGTTCCTTCCGAGCATTCTGTGCAAATGGATGCTGAGATGCATTTCATACATTTCTCACTGCACTTTCTGCACACGTTGTCTTCTGCATTACAATAATATCAATGAAACAAAACATGCGGAAAAATAAACCTTTATTTGGGAAAATTACAATTTCTAAGTTACTTAAAAGTACCAAAAAGCCCAAAAAGTATTGCAATGTTCTTGACATATCTGTGTCAGTCTTAATAATATCATAGTCACGTACCATAGTTTAGGTAGTATCCATCCGCACAGCTGGACACACAGGTGTTCTTATCCTCATCTAGATGGTAGCCAGATTTACAGCCTGTGCACTGATCACTACGGCTGCCCAGACACGACTTACAGGAGGAATAACACTTCTTACATCTCTTCCTATCACCCCAGTACCCAACCGGACAATCAGACACACACGTGCTGGATAAACACACATAAGAGAACATTTAACTTACATTTTTTGTTCATTACTTGCTAGGTTTTCCTCACAATAAAGATATGGATAAAACTGACTGACCGTGTATTGTTTTTAAATTTTAAGAAAACGTGCACACAGGAGACACATTGGTGTGGTCCAGGTCCTTCACAGCCGTCCTCACTACATTCTGGGTCACATGAGCCTTATGAAGAGGAGAGGAAAGTAAGGACCAAAAATTATTTTGCTCAGCATCTTTGTCTGGTTTTCCAGTAATAATTTAACATAAGGACCGAATCTGGTCTAAATCAAGTAAATCACGTCATGGCACATTAAAGAGCACCAAAGATATAATTTTTTTAACTTTTTTTAGTACTTTTTAAAGTATTTAAATACTTTTTTTAAATACAGAAGAGACTTTGTTTTGTATCATTTCGTGATGTGAAAATACTTTACTAAATTGAGAGACATCTATAATATTCTGGAAAAGGAGGTCTGAGAACTGTATTTTTAAAACCCTTTATATGCATTTCACTTATGAAGTTTACAGAATAAATAATCACCATTGTATTCCTCTGTGGTGTATTCATCTTCTGCTGGCAGCTGGGCAGACCGAGGCTGTTCATGTCGACTGTATGGATGTGTGAGCGTTCCATAAAGTACCAAAGACCACTCTAATAATTTCCCTGTGGACAGTAAAGAAGAAATACTTTTGCATGATAAATAACCAAATATTTATAATCAACCATACATTTTACAATAAGGACCCACGCAGTATTACTAAAGTGTTTTGGGCATATACCATGGTCGTACCATAGTCTTCTGTGAAGTTTAAAACGTACTGAAATACCACAGTACTATACAGTAAAAGTTTCAATATACAAATCATTCAATACTTTTGATGCATTATATAAAACACAATGGTATGATACCATCACTACACTGCCACAGAACTTGGGTACCTTGGAGTTGGCTGTTTCTCCTTGGAGACGGGGTGTCTCTGATGTCCAGGATCCAGTCTCCGGCTGGTCTTTCTCCCCAGCAGTGAGTTGACATGAATTCCCACTTGAGAAATCCCTCGGTGGAGTGATCATTTGCTCTGGTCAAAACACAACCACATAATCCCTTCAACAATAATCCAGCTGCAATAGTGTGATCTTAATGCACAGCAAAAAATATTGAATCATTATTTTGTTTCAATCTATTTTATAATTTTCTTATCATTTATACTAATTTCTGTATGTTCTACTCAACCCAATGTTCTTCATCAATATAAAGTTCAAAGTAAATTGTAATTATTCTTACACTGTAATTTAAACTGTGGTACTATGATTTTATTAAGATTGCATCTAACTATATGCAGGTATGATGTCATTCTAGTGCCACAGTCATAACATTATTAAAATAAAATACTGTTGCATTCTTGAAGCATTGTGGGATTAAACTGTTATATTTAAGTTGCAGAAGATGAGCTTTTGAGATTTTAAATCTAACAATAGTTGATTAAATTTGTAACAAGTATTTCAAGGGGGAAAAGAATAATATAAGAATATATAAAATATATAAATATATAATATAATATATAATAAGAATATATAAAATAAAAAGTCATGTGATTAGCTCAAGTTTATTTTTTGAAAATGCCTATTTAGAGATTATTTAGAGACAAAACATTATAGTTTTATTTTTATACAATTAGATCTTAATTCTAAAAATTATGAAAAATTGTATTTAATTTTACATTTTATTTTACGAGGCAGTCATAAGTAACAGTTGCTGAGTAATTTTCTGGATGTAGGAGTTTCGACAGCATGATGCTCATGTTAGTGTATTTCAATAAATCATGTAGTTTTATGCATGTCTCTTTAAGCTCATATTTGTTCAGTACCTGTTTGCGAGAAGCTGAGATCTTGTCCCGGATGGTGATGTCAGTGTAATTGACAGATCTCCACGATGTGGATGTGTGATTGTGATCCGTACAATAACATGCTCCAGATAGACCACACGCTGCAGACGCTGAGAAGAGCAGCCTGTGGACTTATATATGGACCTTAAAACCCTCTCTGGACTTATGCTCCTATCAGAAATATAAAACAGAATCTAAGTGAGTGCAACACAATGCAGCAGAAATTTTATGTTATTTGAACTTATTACATGGCTTTTTGGAATACTTGATTTTGATTGGCTACTCACAACATTACAAGGTATGTTATGTTATTTCCAGCCTGACCTCACAGGAATTTGTACATATTTTAAAAGTTATTTGTAAATTAATATGATGTGAATCGTAAAAAATGATATGTGATTATTATAAAAAAGCAAGGATAAAAGCCTAATCCTGCCCCTAACCCTAATGTCACTGGGGAGAAAGCAGATCGTATGAATTTGTACGAATTAACAAGTTCCTCTGAGATTGTGTTTGTTACTTCCTGATAACAACTGCTTAAAACCAATTAGGTACTGTGAGTCAATTTGACATTCAAAATAATTCCCTTACAAATTAACTAAATAGAAACATGTCAAATTAATAACAAATATGATAATATGAAAATAGATTATTTTACAAATAATTTAATCCGAATTGTGTTTGTCTTGTTTAAAGGTCTTGTGTAAAGCCAGTTAGAAACTTTTCTGGCGGAGGATTTGTATTTGTTACAAAAATTAAATCAATATTTGTGTGCAATATTCTACTCATTTTCATGTTTAAAATTAATATTTGCATTTTCTTAGTAAAATTCCTGTACTATTTACTTGGTTCTTAAACTATTTAAGAATTCCATGATATTGTATTATATTATTTTTGAAAAGCTATAGTAGCACTGTAGTACTTTTTAGTACATTTTCCAAAGTGATGTAAAACCGTAGTGCATATATAGTATATATAAATAAAAACTATAGTATATAAATTAAAACATGGTATGGTTATTAACAATTAAAAATGAATAACAAAACACTATAGGATGATCAAACAGTGGGACTATTACCTGACATTATGGACCATGTTCCCCTCACATACGTGTTGAGGAGGCACTTGCTTCCAAGTCTCTGCCTCTTTTACCATAGACTCAGCATCCATCAACCCAAACCCGAACAGGTGACTAACTGCACACAGGCAATGATGAAACACTTTATTAGTCACTGTTGTCACAGGAGTGTAAACTTTATTGTCATTGAGATCTCTGTGATTAAAGGCTGCACAACTTCTGTGGAAGCTTGTTTGTTATGACTCTTCTACTAAAAAAATATTAACGATAACTTTAACTCGTTGCAAATTGTTATGATTTAAAAACAGGGAGGCGGATCCAAACGCAGCATAAAATGTCCTATTTTTTAAGAAATCAACACATTAATAGGAAACACGGGACCAGATAATCCAGAAAACATTATGCAAACACACAAACAGTAAACCTAACCATCCAGAACACAAACAGAAAACAGCAACTGACAAACCAGAACTGAAACACAAGGGCTATTTATACACAGATACAAACAGGGTTAACAAGACATGGGTTGTGGTAAAGGGGTGATAAAGAGATCAGGCAATGGCTTATGGGAAATGTAGTAGAATGCTAATAGTCCAGAACATGAACAGCAGGACAAGACAGTGACACAAGGGAGACACAGACAGGAATCATAGGTTTTGGACACAAATAAGGTTTTGGATAATAACAAAGACATGAATAAATGAATGACAATGCATTAAACAAATTCAAAGTAATTTGTCAACATTATGCTTCAACATAATTTGGGACTCAATTCTAATTACAAGATAATTAGGATAAATAGTATGCTAAATGGAGTGCAGCAAATGACAGTATTAGGAACTATAGTTTTATAGTTTCACAATAAAAATTTGCTTTTAAATAGTTAATACTGTACATGTTAAATTATGTAAATCAATGACGTTTAACAGAAAAGCTCATTTTGATCTACCGTCATATCCGGCTCCATTGCTCTGCCAGTCTGAGGCGCTCAGGTGACCACGGCGAGATGTTTTCACTATAATGTGCTGAACGTCCCTCCAGGTCAAAGATGGGCTAATGACAAATCACATAGAAATTACTTTAATCATAACACACATATCAAAGAAGCAAAAATAACCCAGAGCTTTGAAAGCACTGGAATAAGTTATGTTATAGATAACTATGTTGTAAAGTGAACCTGAATAACTGTTTTATTCTTGCCAGTTAAAGCTGACAGATCTCCAGGTACTGTAGTATTAATACCTGGAATTAGATCTAACAGATCTAACAGAAAGTGCAGATAAACCAGACCGCTTACTTTGCTTCAAGTGTTAAAGCAATGATTCCTGCAGCCATTGGGGCTGATGCCGAAGTACCAGAGTGTTCGTCAGTGCAACGCTGCCTCAGATCTGTTGTTATCTAAAAACACATATGCATGAGGTCAGTAACATAAAACTGTCAATTTCCAGCAATGCATCAGTAAATTAATTACAGTATATAAAATGACTCACAATGCCAAGGCTATGGCTATCTCCGCTGCTGTAGGTGGTGGCGAGGGTGGAGGCGCACTCCTCTAGATACCACGGCTTTCGACCGCTCAGGGTGGTGCTGCCCACAGAGATGGTGTAAATGCTGTTGGTGTAACCATCACATGAGCAGTGGTCTTGACTTTGGCCTCCATTACCTGAAGCCCAAACAAAGATGGAGCCACGACCCTTTCTGCCCTGAGACATTGAATAATTTTCAGCAGTAAATTTGATTTGCCAAGTTCTTACTCTTTATGTGAGATTTAAAGAAAAAATGTGCTAAATATATTGTAACATTAAACCTTAATGCTTAGAATTGCAATATTGCCCAACGATGAACACAAGCACACACTAACTTTGCGGATTCCAGTCTCCAGAGCGAGTCGGGCCAGGGGTCCGGGGCCGTCTACCGTCCTGCCGTCATCATCTGGGCCCCAGCTCGAGCTGTAGATGTCAATATACTGCTGTCTGAGACTTAACGATTGAGCTTCCACCACATCAGTCATGTCTCCATCCAACATGCGTACACCTACATATAAACAAAAACACTTTAACCTGAAAACTGCCACTGCACACATTGAACATACACATTAACATTTTTTTATTTATATTTTTATATTTTTTTATATTTTTATATTTATTTTAATTTTAGGTATTTAAAAAAATAACATTAACTTTTTAGTTTATGTTTATTGTTATGAAAATGTGTCAAACATTTATTCTTGAGTTTTAAACCTTTCCATAAATATACTTACTTGTCATGATTAGATTAGAATACAGTGAAATAAGTGGAACTAAAAAAAACCTCCACGCTCCCACTACTTTTACTGTTTGAATACTGTGAGCAATTTTTGTATAAAAACTGAATTGATATCATCAATTTACAATGAAAAAAACTCACCGCCAATTTTTGCATTGTAGGCAATTCCGACAGTGCAGAGGGAATTGTTTGCAGAAGCAGCCACCACACCGGCACATCTGGTCCCATGTCTATAATGAAAACAGAGAAGAAAATCCTTTCAATAAATATTAGCAGATTAAAGACAGTATGTGTCAGAATTGAAATGGACTGACTTATTTTCATTGGTGGCATCATATCTGGGTGTTGGATCAGGATCATTGCCATTAACATCATAGCTTGCTCGTGCATCCTTATGAAAATAGAATGACACATTAATAATGTACCAGTCAAAAAACAAAGGCTTCACCATATCTAACCTGTACAGTATGTACTGTACCTTAAACCGTTAATCATCATAATTAGCTATTAAACAAAATTGGTGAACCTGACTAATCAGTCCATATTTGGCAATTTTGAGATTTTCTGTATGAACGATGCCTGTAGTTATAGTTATTGATTCAATTTTAAAATATACTAATAGATTTATCAATGGATAATCAATAATTTTGTGTTTAAAAAATTTTTCTGTCAATTCTGAGTACATTTTATTTAACTGAATAACAGACAATTTCAGCAAATTTACATGTCCGCCTTGCTATTATTAAGTACACATGTATTCAATTCACATTTCAGTTGTCCAGTATAGAGTGGTCCAGGGATGACATACTTTTGTATGCAAAACCCGGAAGCAAGTTAGCATTTTACCACTTCTGGTTCCATCGCCCCAAAGACAATGGGATTTTTGAATGGGTTTTGGTTAAAAGCCTGAAATAAGGTCTACGGTTAACAAGCGCTCTAAATATGTTTACATTTTATTCTACGACATAAAACACACCAGTAATGACCCGCTGGTGCTTTATAAAGCTATACCGTGTCTTAAAAACGGCGGTTGCTAATAAGTTGCTGAAAGCGATTACAGTTATAGGGTGGGAAGCACTGGTTTTTTTTGGTGAATTGGCAAAAGGTGTGCAAATACAGTACACAATCAAACATAATACAATAAAACATAATCTTTCAAGTTTATTTAGGGCACAATTATCAAGAAAGTTCGAGAAAGGTTGGTGGTGGTGACGTTGAAGCCGCGACCATGTTGTGGTGCGTTTAAAGCGCACAGTTTTATATCTGAGGATTGTATTTAGGCTTCAAAATGTATAAACGTTGTGTTATCTCGTAAAGATTATCTTTCTAGACAAAACGTGTAAGTGTCATAACCCTTTGTTAATCACGGGGCTTATTTTCCAAAAGTCTATGAGAAAAATGCATATGCTTTTGGTGGAGGGAACCAGTGCGACGCTGACATCCGGGTTGGCCTACAAACTTACGTCATCTCTGGACCAGTCTATTCAAAATAACTTAATCGTTCATTTTATTTTCATTTTAATACAGTTAGCTAATTTATTCGCCAAAATCTCAATAATTCAAGTGCTTACATAGTTCTGCTTAAGGTCTGGATGCTGTCTTTCTATACCATCATCCAGAATAGAGACTACAACCCCTTTCCCAGTGTAACCTCTTTGCCATGCTGCCTTGATGTTCATGTCAGTTAGGCAGTTCTGATCACAGTGCTGTTGAATATGAACATATAAGTAGAAGTTTACAACATTATGGTTTGCACTTTGGCTGCATCTTAAATGAATAGAAAATGGCATACTAACAATATACCACATGCTGTCCCATTTAGGGTCATTAAAGCTTGGGATGAGCGCTTGGTCCGTTGTGTCGGTCCTTTTTGTTCTCTTCTGAACCACTTGTTGTTGGATCCACTGCACCTTTAGCATCATAAACACAGTTATGATAGTCTACTGCATACATAACATGCTTCACAAACCACAGTGTATAAAATGAATAATTTAGTGAGTAATTATTGTCTCATTTAGACAGGCTTATGATGCATCTGTTTGGTGTCCCGCTGTCTCGGTCTGTTTTGGTAAGTGTGTGTGGTGTTTTTTAGATGGTGTAATCTATCTAATGAACTATTCAGTGGTGTCTCAGTGACTGAAGATATATGATCCTTGTACCTTGGTCTCCATGGAAATAAGACTGCGGTTGCTTCCGCTTTCAATGGAGGATCGTTTGAAAGTTCCAGTGTGCAAGAACTGGTAGTGGTCCACCAGTCCACCAATCTGCACGTGGGGAAGAAGATCAGCTTGTGTCAGAAGATCAGCAGACATGAAACTCTTCAACCACGAATGACAAACATATCAATTATATATTCATCACTGACGTATGCCTTTGAAACAACAAAAGGGTTATACTACACCGCCGATAAACTTACCAGATGCAATATGAGCTACCAGTGCAAGAGTCAGCTGAGCTTAAACTTTGGCTGCTGATTGTTCTTTAACACCCCTTGCAATGACATTATTATGTTGGCTAAAGCGACTTAATAGTGTGTGCGGTGGATGATATTTAAACAGAGTGTTGAAAAAGTATGCTACAAAAAAAATTCATTAAAAGTGTGGCCTTTGACACAAAGAAGCCCAAATAGAGATAATGGGTCAAAGAAATTAATTAATTTAAACAACTAATTTACTCTCCAAATAGGAATCATTTTCAGAAATAGCCATATTTATTTTAATTGTAAATATATACTTTTTGCATACAGAATAGCTAAGGTAACGAACTGAACTGGTGTAAAGAAAAATATCAGAGTTAAGAAGCTCGTCTTGCATGATTTAACACATTTATTATACAAGAGCCAGTGACCCAGAGTCATTGGCTTAGTAAGAATAAAAGCCAAATTAGAAGTAAGGTGTAGGAAAGAAAAAAATACTGTACAATAAACAATATGATAGCGGAACTGAAAGCTGACCTATTCTGCCTTTTCGTGAACATGTTGATGCCAATAAATTGAGTTCAGTAGGTTTTTTTATAAACATATCATGGTAATACCATGATATTTTGGACATGGTGCCATAGTACTGCCTTTGTATTTTTAGCCTAGAATTCTTGGAAATTCTGTTAATGAATTAAAATACTACTGATTAAAATACTACTGATACATCACTTTACCCCTTATTATAATTGCAACAATACCATGTTTTCTGTTTTATTTATCTCTACTTCTGTTACCATTATATGTATATGTAAAGCTGCCTTGCAACTATGCGCAATTTTGAAAAGGGCTATAAAAATAAATGTATATTGAAGTGAAATTCATACAGTATGGCAGTAATTTACATAATAATTTCAAAAATTCAATGATTATACTTTTCTGTAAGACTAATAAGAAAAGTTATCAATTCTGTGGTCATACAGTAAACGTCAGTGATAATAGAAAGTGCGCATAACAAGATGCTGTCAATTTAGAAAATTCACATAATATAAACAGGAAACAGGAAAAGCAAGATTATTGTAACATACAAAATCATGTAAACACATTTAAAGTGTAGTAATTTCAAACTCATCTGACCCTTTAATATAACCTAAACTGGCATGACCCAGTGTAGTCAAGTTGATTCAGTTAAAAGTTTTTAGACTTTGCAGTTTGTTGCTACATGAAACACATTTGCCTGAAAAAAAAAACATTTTTAACAGTGTACATACCTGGCCCATATTTACAAATCCATATTTTTCTGCAATAAGATCCGCAACATTAGGACCTCCTGTAATTTTAACAGCCCAATGGTTTGTGTATAATCTCGCCTGGACACATTGGAGTCCAATCCCAACAAAAAGTGCATATGGAAAAAGAGATGCAGGTGTCATCTTTAGATGGTTTTGATCGCCACTCTACGCAGGACAATTTGTCTGAAAAAACTCCTCATTGAAAAGTTACTATTAAAAAGTGACTTGACATTATTTACAATACGCTATGCTTAAAATAAGGATGTAGTTTAACTGTGTAAGTTCTGCTCCACAGTGAAGGCTCCACTACATCCACTGCCTGTGACACATCCTCTCCAATTACAGTCCTATCAGTTTCTACAGGTGCATTGTGTGTTCTTTCCGGAAAAAGGAAACACTTGGAATTCATAACTTTTAAAATAATATTATCGCTTAACAGATTATAATTAATGCAAATTCAAGTATAATTATGAATGAATCCATGAATGTTTACTTTTGAATGTGCATTGAATTACTTTAAATAAACAAAATATCTGCAGTATCGATACAGTATACAGTACATTATTATACATATTTAAATAATAAATGAATAATTAGAGATTAAACTACAATTTTTCACATTGAGAAACTATAAGATCTGGATACATTGGAGTCTAATCCTTGAAAAATGCATGTGAAAATCTTTAGATGCTTATGATGGCTCCACATTTGATAAAATCGTTACTGAAAAGTTCTTATTAAAAGTACTTTATTTTATTTTATATCATAGTGCTCCTGAAATTGTCCCAAGTTTGTAATCAGACTGTTCTATTCGTAGTGCTAGTAAGTGCTAGTATATCACATTTTGCATGGGATGTATATAGCAGTAAATGTAGAAATTATTTTCAGTAAAATTATAATCAGTATCTACACTAAATTGATGACAAATGAATTGATAACACATGAAATTGAAACCTTTTCAAGTGGACCAGCATCGGAAATAGGCCTACCTGTCATTTCATCTGAAAGCTCATATACTCACATCTGGTATTTAATAGTATGAATTATATTTTATATTAAAAACATTACACTTAAGAAAACCTTTGCAATTGTTTTGTACAGTATGTCATTGCGTTTTGCCCCAAATCTCGTTGCTTTCGCAAAGTTTTCACCAATAGATGGCGCCAGAAAGCAGTGTTTCGATTGCTTCGAATCAGTGAATCATTTAGCAAATGATTCAAAGTTTCAAAAATCTTTGTTTTTCCCATCATTACGGACTCATATATTAAAGGGTTAGTCATAAAACGATGAGAATTATACATCCATGATTTTAACCTAGTTTAAAGCTGCTCTTGTTGTTTTTCCTTTGAAACCAAGGCGACTAAATGGCATTTAAATTGTTCTGGCATAGCTCCTGCTGAACTAAAGAAAATGAAAGAGATATACACATTTTCTCATTTTAAAGTAGTATCAAAACAAACCTTATGTCTTTGAGTGGTCAACTAAATTTATTGGTCAAAAACAATGCACAATGACAAGAATTTTTATTTTAATCAAACATTTCTCATGATATTCACCACTGCAGATTAAGGTGGCATTCACAGAGGTTATTGTAATGAATAGACATTTTTATGTGACAGAATTATAGATGGTTACTGTGTGCCACAGATTGCCAGCAGAATCTTCTCATAATCTCCACTTGTTTCTTTCTGTAAAACCAAACACAAAATCCACATTAGAGAGCAAACTCAACAATACTGTAGCTTTTAGAGCAGATTTTGTTTAAAGAGCAGTTATTCTATTAAAAACAATAAGATGTGAAACTGGTGGAATGGGAGATATCTGCATTTTTATTCTTCCTGTGAAAAAGTCCTTTAATGATGCATTAAGCATGGTCACATGTCTTCTTGCCCTTCAAGTTCACAGGTTACAGCTCCTTGAAGTTGAGCATTTATATGCAGCGAGATGTGAAATTTCTTGTGTTTCCAGTCTTCCACATTCACACACATGTGCAAGAAACTGTATAGAATGCAAATCAAGTGTGACCAGCCCTTATGTCTGTGGAATTTTATGAGCAAATCTCAAGATGAAATAGTGCTAGCGATGCTTGCGTAAGTATTTGTCGTAGTATGATGTGTCTTTGTGTTGGTACTTTTGTTTTATGGATTGTTTCTGTTACATGCCTTTAGGTTTTCCTGTTTCTTCTCTAAATCTTTGTGTATTTAATCCCTCATTCTTTTTCCAGTGTCAAGTCAAGTTGTTTTGTCTCTAAATTGTAATGTAATGTGCCTCAGTTTTGCTCATAGTACTAATTTTTATTACACCTACTCACCAAAACATTTATCTAACGTTTTTGCCACATATTTTGAATAACATTTATCCATTAATCATGTCCAAATTTTTATTTTGATGTGATGTTCACCGTAAGGAAAGATGACACATTCACTCTAAAAAATTTTGTGTGTGTTATTTTTTAACACATTTTTTGTGTTATGCTGTTTAACACATAATGTGTCATTTTGTGTTAAATACATAAAAGGGACAACACATGTTGAGTTAAAAGTAACACAAGTTGAGTTAAAAGTAATACAAAATGTGTTGTTTTTAAATTAACACAAAGATGTGTCTAGTTAGGGACAACACATCTGTGTGTTGTCCCTAACTAGACACATCTTGTGTTATTTTTAACACATCTGTTTTTAGAGTGTTCTGAATAATGGAGACTCACCAGAATCTGTTCCTGAAGGGTTTTTTTGTACAGCTTCTTGTACTCTTGAATGATTTTCAACAGGTCAATTTCTGAACGGCTCACAATGATTCTGGTCAGTGTGTCAGTGTTGGTTCCCAATCCCTAGAAAGCAACATGGCATAATGATGTCTATAATTAGCACAAGGGAATATGTTCCATAAATTTGTTTGCAACTTTACCTTCATAGCCAGGTGGAGTTTTTCTGCAAAGTAGGCAGGTTTGTTCCAAGCAGACTTCACTAAAACATAAGAGACACAGAGTAGTATGAGGTTGTGTGTGTCAGTGTCCTTTTAAGTGCAACAAAAATCATATAAATTTAAACAGCTTCATTTAATGACTCTTGTATCTTTGTCTTAATCTTAGTGCGATAAGTTTGTGTGTGTTAACGCTGACCGCACCCGCCTTCAACATGCAGAGCTGGAAGAGCAGGCTCTTTTAAAAGCTTTCTTTCTTTCAAACATGTTTTGTGCTTTTATTCAGATACCAACTGAAACATTTATCCTGTCTAACCCAAGCATTCGTTTCACCCACCCACATACACGCAAACTAAAATGAAGGCTTATCCTCACCAAGGGTCATGAGACAGTCCTCAAGGTTTCCGTGCAGCTCACCCTCCAGATCTTTAGCAAAACCGTCTTTACTCAGTTGGCCGTAACACTGAAAAACTGTAGATGCATTGAAATAACACTGTTATTATTTAAAGTATATTTTCTTTTAGGCTATACTGTACATACTGCATGTCCTGACCAATTAAAAAAATTGAATTGACTTACTTTTGCACAACTGAGCTTCACTTCGGGATGTGAGAATGTCTATCAGGACGGAGCACACAGTGCCAATGCGATTCTCTCCTGCATTAAACAGAGCCTAAAAAACAACTAAAAGTCAGAGACTGTATCTACATTGTATGCAGAGTTTAATCATCAGAGATTTTGGACCAAAATGATGCTTGATGACAAAATAATATAAAGAAACATGTATTTGAATATAAACAAACGTTTTTATTTTATTTACCTTTGCATCACTTTTAGCCTGACCTTCATCGATGTTTTGTTCTTCACTCCTGGTAGCCTGAAGTTAAGAGATGTATTTTGTTACAGTGTCTATTTATTTAAAAGATTTTGCTTTTGCAAAACACCTTTTTGTACCTTGCAAAGGGTAACCAGAACGTTCTCGAGATCTCCTTTTACTTCAGATTTAATATCCTCCTCCAGCATCTCGCCATACACTGTGAAACAGAAAGAAGTAACAGCTTACAAACACACCTACATTCAGGAAAAATATATTTGTTATTTAGATTTATTACTCATTATTTATTTAACATGTTACCTTCTTTGAAAGTATTCTTCAATACTGTAATCTCTTTGTTTGTTCTGGTACCCAAAATTTCACTCAAGACACTCTCAGTGGTCCCAAGATTCTTATAATTAAATAATAGAAGGAATTTAAGTCTTTGAATAAAATGATTGGATAGTCACTAATTACATAAGAAATGTAAATATATTTTGCAGAAACACTTTGTTGTACCTTCATGGCTCTTTTCATTTCAAAAGCATCATACTCAGGTGGAGTCATTAACATGGCAAGAACCACTTCTTCAAAATCTGACTTCAGAGCTTTCTTCAGATCATCTGCCAAAGGCTAAAAAATACAGGAAGCATATAAATTCACTTGCACAACACAGTTACTATTAATACCATTACAGCTTTATAAAACAGTTCCAGTCTCTGATGCTGGTTGGTCAATAGCTGTGTTTTGTCAAGATAAAGAACATTTTATAAAACATTTGTAACTTTCAAATTTCTTTTACATGGCAAATATTTTATAAAAGATCCTAATCATCCTACATGTTCGTACTAGAAAAGATTTAACCTGTTAACTGACGTAGTTTCACTTTGATTATTTCACTATTCACTTTAATGAACAATCAACAAACTAAAAAAATAAAATGTGCTGTTGTTTTTAAAAATACCTAAAATAAAAAAAGTAAATTGTAGTTTGGATGGTGCATTATTATATGCTCATATATGTGCAGTGACAGTTTTCAGGCTAAACAATGTCACAAACTGTACTCATACCACACCAAAATGATTCATCAAAATTTCTCATCAAATTCTTTGAGAACCAAATTATTGTATAATTTTATCCACATTAATTTTATATCTTTGTATTCTTACTTTATGTCTTACTTTTAATATGTGTCTCCTATAGGATGTATAGAATAACATCTCATACAACATTGATATTTACCACATTTACCATAACAAGAACACAGCACGAACAAACCTATGAGCAATGAAGTTAAGAAGACTTTCTGCACACATAAATGGCAAAAGGAAATATGAACGTTGTTTGTACACTCACTTTTCCTGTGCTCTGCTGGTAAGCTGCTTTGATCTGCTGTCTTTGTGCATTGGTTCTCTTTGCTAGAACCTCCACAATAGTGGCTTCATCCACACCTTCATGAAAAAAAACATTTTTGCAATTTGTTCCATGCCATGATACATACAAAATATTTCATAATTATTTTGGTGTGTACAGCATGATTCATGATGCATAATTACGGATAGTTATACTGTTCTCCTAAAATCCTAAATACATGTCCCAACAAAGTATTTACATCCTGTCTTTATATGACATCGTTACGAATGTGGCGTGTTCTCCACACCTTTTTGCATTGTAGCATGCTACAACACAACAGATGCACAAGTCAGACATGTCCTACTGAATTTACTATTGTATCTGTACTGCACCTTTGGTGTCTATGGCTTTCTTCAATTTTGCTGCATCGTTCTGGGCGTTGAAGTTAGGATCTGCTTTGACTGTTCCAAAGCTTCCTGCCTCACCAGGAGGGTATTTAAAGCCCTGCAATAAAACATACAGTTGAGAATTGTTTTTTAGGAGCTTTCAATTTCAATAGCCATTGATGCGTTGTCAGCGAAGTAATGATTTACTTAATATCTTTCAAGATTTACACAAGAGTTATGGATCTTTCATTATTTGTAATGCAAGAAATGATTGTTTAAGTGCTTACCATGGAGCTGTCATCCTTAATTTGCTCAGAGAATCTCTTGAAGAATGTCATCTTGTGAGCTTTGAAGACGCTAAAGAACTAAGCAAACGCAAAACAGATTGAGCTCGTGAAGCAGTAACAAAAAAGACTGCATGTTATGTATTAAAATTTGCACAAACACAAATTTGACTACAAGAACTACAAGAATTTAAAAACTCACCTGTTGCCCTGTGCAGGTTGTCAGAACTGGTCTGAAACTGATCATTTTGGGAACAGAACCAGCCTTTTTATCCCTTAAACACACCCACTGGAAAAACTTTGGGTTGGGTGGAGGGGTTAAACCAGGTACATCTGGTTGTACCTGTATTCAGGAATCTATCATTTGATGTTTGCAGCACACACCCTCAAATGTACAATGAGTGGTCTTTAAAACAAAGAATGCATGGTTCTGCTAAACAAAACGTCAACTGTAAAGTATATGTATGAATTCCATTGTAGACTAGACACAAATGCACAAGTAAAGACACAAAAATTCAGATGCACCGGTTTCTTATTTTGAATTTGTTTGTGGAATTTGTCCTTATTCAAATACGACATCAGACAAAAAAGTTGTTGAGCTCATTTCTCACATACTACAGATGCCATGTGTAAAAACAAAACAGTCATTGCATTGTAAAGTGTTTCATTGTAATTTAATAAAACATCTATGAAACAGACAATAAACTGACATGGGACAAAAAATGTTTCACAGTGTACACAATTTTAATAAGTACTTCTAATGAACTAATTCATAATGAAATTAAGTGGTGTTTATACAGGTAATGAGTACATGCTTGGATAAGTAAACAGATGGTTTTTAATGTCATTACAAAATTGTTTATTGAGTGCCACACAGTGCCAGCAGAATCTTCTCATAATCTCCACCAGTTTCCTTCTGCAAAACCAAACACAGTCTTTACTTTAGGACGCAGATGACGAATAGATGAGTAAAAATGAAACAGCATCCACAAGCCATTTCACTTTTATAATGTGACATATTTCCAAGTGAAAAATATATTTAAAATTGATTAGAACATGGCAAATGTGCATTTTATAATGGTAGTTCAGAAAAGGCTGGTTCATGTCAGCCAAAGAGTAATCTGGACAAATGACTCATACACAATAAGAGCAGAATGTGTATTAATTATGATGTGATGTTCACCCCAGGGTAGTACACTAGCTATTCTGACCATTCTGAATAATGGAGACTCACCAGAATCTGTTCCTGAAGGGTTTTGCCATACATCCTCTTGTACTCTTGAATGATTTTTAGCAGGTCAATTTCTGAACGGCTCACAATGATTCTAGTCAGTGTGTCAGTGTTGGTTCCTAATCCCTAGAAAGCAAATCCACATTGCAGTTGTGCAATTTATGAAATAATTGCTACAGTAAATAAATACATCCTAAATATATTAAAAACACCCATCAGGGTGATGGAAACTTTATAGTGAAACTGGAAAACATTCTTAGAATTTCTTGTACACAACTTTACCTTCATAGCCAGGTGGAGCTTTTCGGCAAAGTAGGCAGGTTTGTTCCAAGCAGACTTAACTAAAACAAGATAGAGACATTTACATTTATTCATTTTGCAGATGTTTTTATGAAAAGCAACTTAGAAATGAGGAAGCATTTCACATTTCATAGACAGAGACAGAACATGCACAAATATTAGGTTAATTTAATCTTCATTCATGTACTTTTGTACTATATCTTTGTACCTAATCTCGGTGCGATAAGGTTTTGTGTCTGTCTGGACCCGCCTTCAACATGCAAAGCTAGAAAAACAGGCCTTTCTAAAAGCTTCTTTCAGTGTTTTGACTGCATTAAACATGTCTAGTATGCGTCTCGTTAGCACTCACATGTGTGCATATGCACACCGATTAAAATAAAGGCTTGTAACCTCACCGAGGGTCATGAGACAGTCCTCAAGGCTTCCATGCAGTTCACCCTCCAGATCTTTAGCAAAACCATCTTTGCTGTATTGGCCATAATACTTGAAAACTGTAGAAACATTTTAAATAACACTGTTACAGTTTTAAAAATCCATGTCATGTATAGTTGTTTTTTTATCATACAGTAGATCCTGCTTTACTTACCTTTGCACAGCTGAGATTCACTCCTGGATGTCAGAACATCAATCAGGACTGAGCACACAGTGCCAATCCGATTCTCCCCTGCCTCAAACAGAGCCTAAGACAGTTGCACAGATTGAAATTATTATACTGATCAGTCATTTATATGCTTTTGTTTGTAGACAAAATAGTTCTGTAACTTATACTGTAACTGTTTTAATGATCAATGATCAATCAAGGCAAATAACTAAAACATACGGAAACATGGCCAAGGACTAAAGGAAAAGAATGGCATATTTATACACAAGAACATGATGTAACAAAATCATGTGATGGGGATAGGTAACTATGGGAACAAACAGAAAACAGGAAGTGTTATTTATAGAATTATTACGGGTATGCTTAGGTAAGACTGAGTTTGAAGAGCAGGCTTTGTCATTTGCCACTCCTCATTGTTATAACAAAAAGGAAGTCATATTCATCTGGGTTGGGAGAATGTTTTTGGATAAACTCAACTCTTTTCCCAAATCTGCCCACTGCCTGTGACATTACCAGATCTCCTTCTCCACCCTCTCAAATATTGGCATTATAGGAACTTCACTTTGCGGCCTTGATAGTTATGTCCTTCAAGGTGTTTTAGGAGGGAGGGGTGCCTGGGGTGCCTCAGGGTTCAGTGCTTACCACCTTTCCTTTTTTAATATACTGTACATAAACTAACTGGTACCAATCCTAATGCCACACATGCAGCTTCTACAATCTATTATCTACTATGAAAGTTGCTCTCTAATTTCTCATGCATCCAAAAGTTATTGCTAATATTTAATTTGGAAAAAAATAATAACAGCAGATTACTACAAAAGCTTTAGGCCCTGACAAACCTAACGGACCAGACTAGATGTGTTACAGTGTCAGCCACACATGGAATTACCTTTGCATCACTCTTTGCAAGTCCATCATCAATGTTGATGTCCTCACTCCTGGTAGCCTGAAGTTATTCATAATAATATTTAACTATGCATGAAATAGACAAACATAGTTTGTTTTGTACAGTATGACATCAATACACAGTGCACATGCATTTTTTTGTACCTTGCAAAGGGTAACCAGGGTTTTCTCAAGATCTTTGCTAGTTTCACGTTTAATTTCTTCCTCCAGCAGCTCTCCATACACTACAAAACAGAGGTAAACAGCTTGCACATACATCTGCATTTAGGAAGAAGATGCACATACGGTATTTACATTTTTCTTGTTACCTTCTTTGAAAGAATTCTTCATCGCAGAAATTTCCTTGTTCGTTCTGGTCCCCAGAATTTCACTTAGAACAGCCTCGTTTGTCCCAAGATTCTAAATATTCATTTATTTTAATATTAATTCAAATTTTAATATTAAAGTATTGAAATGTTTTCAAAACTGTAGAAAATATTGTAGCACTTCATACTTTCATGGCTCTTTTCATTTCAAAAGCATCATATTCAGGGGGTGTCATGAGCAGGGCCAGAACAACCTCTTCAAAATCTGACTTCAGAGCTTTCTTCAGTGCATCTACCAGAGGCTAAATTAGAAAAAGAAAAAAATACATTTACAAGAAAAGGCAAGAAAAAGGACTCACATCTGCATAGAGTGTTCTAGAGAAATTTCAACAATGTCTTAAATGGCTCACATTTGTCAAATATATTTGTAATGTGTAGTAAATTCAATAACATCAATAATTTTCAATAATTATTTTATAGTATATAATTTTCCTCTTACAATTTCTGATTCATTTAAAATATGTGTTGTGTGCTCACTTTTCCTGTGCTCTGCTGGTAAGCTTCTTTGATCTGCTGTCTCTGAGCATTGGTCCTCTTCGCTAAAACCTCCACAATAGTAGCTTCATCCACACCTTCACAAGAAATAAATCACTAGACTAAAACCATTTCAGTGTATCACATCACAGGTCCGTTTAAGGTAATATTACAAAATAACTGAGATTAATTTAGTGGTGTCCCAGTATTTAAGAATATCTGCCATAGTAGTTAACTGTGACATGTAAGGAGTCCATTTTTCATGTGCTGCATGAGCATGTCTCTTACATATGACGGACCGCATTAACAATGTTGTGTGCATTAATGTTGCATTTTTCATGATGGCTGTACTTTACCTTTGGTCTCTATGGCTTTCTTTAGATTTGCAGCATCATTCTGGGCATTAAAGTTAGGATCAGCTTTGACTGTTCCAAAGTATGCAGTCTCACCAGGACCACCTTTATAACCCTAAATAAAATATATCAGAAAACAGCATTTAGAAGACTTTACAATTCAAGTTTAAGTTTATTTGTATAGCGCTTTAACAATGTAGCACTGTTTCAAAGCTTTACAGTAGAATAAACAGAATGGCAAGCAGGGAAATATAAAAGCTAATTTAATAACTAATATCTAATATCAGCAGTCTCCTAGTGAGCACTCCAACACCACGACGGTGGCAAGGAACCCAAACTCCATTAATGAATGTACAAACCCCATTCCAAAAAAGTTGGGACACTGTACAAATTGTGAATAAAAACAGATTGCACTGATGTGGAAGTTTCAAATTTCAATATTTTATTCAGAATACAACATAGATGACATATCAAATGTTAAAACTGAGAAAATGTATCATTTTAAGGGAAAAATAAGTTGATTTTAAATTTCACGGCATCAACACATCTCAAAAAAGTTTGGACAAGGCCATGTTTACCACTGTGTGGCATCCCCTCTTTTTATAACAGTCTGCAAAAGTCTGGGGACTGAGGAGATAAGTTGCTCAAGTTTAGGAATAGGAATGTTGTCCCATTCTTCTAGTTGCTCAGCTGTCTTAGGTCTTCTTTGTCGCATCTTCCTCTTTATGATGTGCTAAATGCTTTCTATGGGTGAAAGATCTGGACTGCAGGCTGGCCATTTCAGTACCCGAATCCTTCTTCTATGCAGCCATGATGTTGTAATTGATGCAGTATGTGGTCTGGCATTGTCATGTTGGAAAATGCAAGGTCTTCCCTGAAAGAGACGACGTCTGGATGGGAGCATATGTTGTTCTAGAACTTGGATATACCTTTCAGCATTGATGGTGCCTTTCCAGATGTGTAAGCTGCCCATGCCACAC
Source organism: Beaufortia kweichowensis (assembly GCA_019155185.1). Classification (NCBI taxonomy): domain Eukaryota; kingdom Metazoa; phylum Chordata; class Actinopteri; order Cypriniformes; family Gastromyzontidae; genus Beaufortia; species Beaufortia kweichowensis. The sequence goes on along the minus strand of CM032795.1, from coordinate 5,204,587 downwards.
GCACTCATGCAACCCCATACCATCAGAGATGCAGGCTTCTGAACTGAGCGCTGATAACAACTTGGGTTGTCCTTGTCCTCTTTAGTCTGGATGATGTGGCGTCCCAGTTTTCCAAAAAGAACTTCAAATTTTAATTCGTCTGACCACAGAACAGTTTTCCACTTTGCCACAGTCCATTTTAAATGAGCCTTGGCCCAGAGAAAACGTCTGCGCTTCTGTTTCTGATCATGTTTAGATATGGCTTCTTTTTTGACCTATAGAGTTTTAGCTGGCAACGGCGAATGGCACGGTGGATTGTGTTCACCGACAATGTTTTCTGCAAGTATTCCATGTTGTGATTTCCATTACAGTAGCATTCGTGTATGTAATGCAGTGCCGTCTAAGGGCCCGAAGATCACAGGCATCCAGTATGGTTTTCCGGCCTTGACCCTTACGCACAGAGATTGTTCCAGATTCTTTGGATGATATTATGCACTGTAGATGATGATAACTTTTCTCTGAGAAACTCTTTCTGATATTGCTCCACTATTTTCCACCGCAGCATTGGGGGAATTGGTGATCCTCTGCCCATCTTGACTTCTGAGAGACTGCCACTCTGAGAGGCTCTTTTTATACCAAATCATGTTGCCAGTTGACCTAATAAGTTACAAATTGGTCCTCCAGCTGTTCCTTATATGTACATTTAACTTTTCTGGCCTGTTATTGCTACCTGTCCCAACTTTTTTGGAATGTGTAGCTCTCATGAAATCCAAAATGAGCCAATATTTGGCATGACATTTCCAAATGTCTCTCTTTCAACATTTGATATGTTATCTATATTCTATTGTGAATAAAATATAAGTTTATGAGATTTGTAAATTATTGCATTCCTTTTTTATTCACAGTTTGTACAGTGTCCCAACTTTTTTGGAACCGGGTTTGTATATATATATATATATATATATATATATATATATATATATATATATATATATATATATATATATATATATATATATATATATATATATGGAGAAAAAACCTTGGGAGAACCCAGGCTCACTTGGAGGGTCACTTCTCCTCTGACGCGTCACAGCTGCAGTCAGTAGTTTGATAAAAATGATTTGATTTAAAGTCGTGTACTAAAAGTTGCTAAAGTTTGAAGCCAATTCACATACAAATCAAATGCAACCCTTAGAATAACCCCAATGTACATTTCCACTTGTTCATGTGTGTTACACCTCTGATGTTTTTCATAGGGGTATTTGGACGGTAACATACAGTATACTTTAAAAAAATATTTTAATGTGCCAAGCAACAAACAGCACAAAGGTACGTGCGGTGCAAACCGAGATTTGTGTTTTATTAACAATATTTACAAGTGGATTAATAAGTGCACGGTGCAGGTTAAAGTGAAGCATGTATCTTGTACTTATGTGTTTACTGACCTTGGTGCTGTTATCATCAGTAATTTTCTTGAAGAATTTGTTAAGGAATGCCATCTTGCAAAAGTTTAACCTAGCTAAAAAAGTTAAATATCTATTAATACAGTCAGTTGAATCAGCTAGATAAATGTGGTTGACTCATTTGCATTCTCATAATAAATTTAACAGTGCGTAAAAAAGTGTGTAGTAAAATTATTTAATTATTAATTAAAATATCTTACCTGTTCCTGAGAGTTATCTATGAAAGCTGGTCTTTAATATGCACTTTTCAGCAACAGAACTAGGCTTTTATTATTTAAGCACGCCCATTAGATCATTTTTGGGCTTGGTGGAAGGCTGAATCAGGTAGTTCTGGTTGTACTTGTCTGTAGCACTGGGTATCCATCATGTACTGTGTTTCTTCCCACACCCTTAAATGTGGGCTGTGTGGTCTTGTGCTTGCTTAACTAAACCTGATACGACTTAAGCATAAGTTTATATTAAATAGGTTTATCTATACTAGATAGTTGCACATGTTTGTCTAAACATGTATGACTTTTTTCTGGGGAACTCAAAATGAGATATTTTGCAGAAAATCATAATAATACTTGCACTAAAACAGAGAAGTGAATATCAGTTAGATGCTGGGTTTATTATAAAAGACAAAACAGAATATATAATTTAATGGTGAATACACAACAGTTGCATCAATGGTTCAATTGCACAACAGATATGCAGTGATTTCATTTACACACATTATCAACATACTGCATAATACAGCATCATTCATCCAGATGACACCTTCTCTGACATCTTGCATATGTTTATGATATACATTATACATTATAATATTAATCATTCTTTTCTTTAGAAAAACAACCAGTACCACTTCTAAAGCAGAATTATGCACACAGAAAACCAGTGCACACAATTTAAAATATAGCACGCATTACTATCGTCTAGGTGGTGGGCCTGGTTGGCCAGGTAGCGCTCCAGGTCCCCGGGGGCCAGGTGCACGAGTCACAGGGCCTCGCCCGTTAGGATTGGCTGATATCCCACCCTGATCAGGTTTTTGTTCTAAGGCAAAACACATGGACAGTAGATAACAAGCAACAATAGTTAGGTCAGATGTAGACCTGCTCTTGTTTATTTCTGCAAACTGGACAGGAAACAATGCATTGAAATTGTCTTTGTAATGCACACCTGCTTTATTCCCTCGATTGGGAAGCAGATCCTCTAAGTCCTTCATCACCTGGTTAGTGCTGTCTTTGTTGTTGCGTCTGTTCTTCTCTTCATCTCTTGCCTATAGATTGAGTGTTTGTGGTAAAACATCAAATTGGTTGACAAACGTGTTTGAAAAATTCCTTTCAAGACTTTTTCATGTACTTAAACTTATTTAAGGAATAGGTCACCCAAAAATAAAACTTATTTAAACTAATTTAACTCAGCTTCATCTAATCCAAGCTGTATATGACCTGTCTTGACCTGAACACAAACATTCTAAAGTTTTCAACATTTTATGACCTTTACATGTGTCTAAAATATTTTTTAAATGTAAACTAATCCTTTTCTTACAGTCAGAATTCTTGGTACATACAACTGCTTGGAACATTATGTATTGTGAAAAGCACACTGTTTTTGTTAGGGTTTAAGATTTAAACAAATTGCTTCTTTCCAACAAGTCTTAGCCTGAAAGGTTTCATGATGCTTGACATAAGTATCACTGACCATCTGCATTTTCTTTTTTAGCTCCAAGTTGGCATTCTGGTAGGCTTCTGACACTGAATTCAGATAATAAATTGCCAACCTGTAAAAATTAATTATATGCTGGTCACAAGAAAGTTAAGGTTTTAAAATGTATAAAGGGTTTAATAATGCACTCACACCATGAGCAGAACTGCAGGTATAATGAGTCCAGGATTTGCTGCATAGCTGAAGAGCGTCCCCATAAATGCAGGTAGATCCAGATCAATGGTTTCCATAATGACATCAAACATTCTTTCCTTGCCACTGTGATAGGAGGAAATGCCACGTTAAGGCTATTAAGTAGTAAGGTGGTTTTAAATAATATATATGTGGGGGATTTTTACAGGAGCGTCACAAGAACGTATTTTGCTTAAAGAAAAATAAGCCTATTTGCTTATAAACATTTATCTTTACTTCCTAATTGAAATGTGTGAGTGAGTGAGAGAGTGAGTGAGTCAGTGAGTGAGAGAGTGAGACAGAGAGTGAGTGAGTGAGTGAGTGAGTGAGTGAGTGAGTGAGTGAGTCAGTCAGTGAGTTAGTGAGTCAGTCAGTCAGTCAGTCAGTCAGTCAGTGGGCCGAGTGAGCCGAGTGAGCCGAGTGAGCCGAGTGAGTCAGTCAGTCAGTCAGTCAGTCAGTCAGTGGGTGAGTGAGTCAGTAAGTGGGTGAGTGAGTCAGTGGGTCAGTCAGTGAGTGAGTGGGCCGAGTGAGTGAGTGGGCCGAGTGAGTCAGTGGGCCGAGTGAGTGAGTGGGCCGAGTGAGTGAGTGGGCCGAGTGAGTGAGTGAGCCGAGTGAGTGAGCCGAGTGAGTGAGTGGGCCGAGTGAGAGCATGTTCATCTGTGTTACCTAAAAGGTCCGCAGTCATAGGAAGGAGGTAAAGACATGATGGTGTAAACCACTGGCAGGAGACTCAGGAAGAGGATGAGCAGTAACAGGCCCATGTAGAAGTTATTTGATTTGGAAGCTTTAAAGACTCTCTCATGAGGTACATTACAGGCCATTACAGCCCAGCACTGGTAGTACATAGAGGTCAGAAGACGTAGAACATTGATTCCAACAAGACCAGGAGCATAGAATGCCCCCATCCTGACAAACAAAGGGGATACAGTACAATGCAGTATTAAGTTGTAGTATTCAGGTGTCCAGTGATGGTGAGTTGCTGTATTTTTTGATGTACAAGATGTATTTAGTGGTTACTGTTTGTGCATTCATTCCTACCAGATCATTCCTTGGTTGAAAACCAAACCAAGCACATTGCCGCTTATGTCAAATTCACCATATGATGGCTGAGGATCAAAAAGGTTGTTATATGTTAAACCCTGAAATGAGTTTCAATGGAAATAGAGAAGGATTATGATTAGCCTGTCCATATGTCGGACTCACCCAGCCAGCTTCCAGGTCCCAGCACCAGCAGTAGTTCAGGAAACGCACAATAAACGCTCTCAGGAAGTCACCAATTAGGATGGTCAGATAGGTCACCTGTATATCTGATACGGTCAGCTTCACAAACTCCTGTTAGCGGGGCGAGAATTCAACGTAAATAATTTTTTCTACAGTCACAAATATAAATCAACAAGAAGTGTTTGTAACACTTTACTATTCCCACTGTAGTCTCCCAGCATGGACCTCTGATGACATCAGCAGGGGGGATAGGGGGTGGAGTGCCCGTGTCATTCGGGTTGTTGGCTGAGTAGTTGGCATAATACTCCTTCATGAACCAAATGCTGGAGTTCTTAATGGCCTTCTCTTCTTCCAGCTTTATGAAAGAAAACAATGTAGTTCAGTTGTATATATTTTCTTACAGATCAGTGATTCGCTACGAGACCGGAAGAGACAAACAGTCATCAAAGTTCTTACTTTCGCATTGACCTCATCAAACAGAGCGAGCAGGAATGTGTAGAGGTTACCAAGGAACAGCGCAAAGATACGGCCCAGCTGCCATTTGAGAGCGATACGTGGATGGTATTCCTCCAATTCAGCAATGGTCTCAAAGAGCATCGGACCCACCAGACCCAAAAGAGACATGATGATTTCAAGCTGAGACACATAATTATTACATCTTTTATCATCTATCCATCATATACATCAACTGTGTGACAAAGTAAAAGATAATGATACATGTACTGTACAATAATGGCATTTTATGGTAAAACAAGGGTGCTTTAATAATGCAATTACACTAAATTCATATACTTGATTGCTAATATTTACCTCATTCTTCTCATACCATGAAAGGTTGTCCATGTTGGCAAACTCTTGGGAGCGTTTGACCACAAAGTAGATTAGGTAGCCACTTCCTCCTAGAGTACATGTGATGAGGAAGTTGGCTAGGACACGTAAGAACCTTCTGAGATGAATGTTCTCATCCTTTTGGTTCTCCTGTTCATCCACAATGGACTCCTGCAAAATGCATTACAGCCTTATAGACTGAAAAACTAACACAGGGCCATTTCGGATGCAAAAATTGAGTTGACTTCCTCAGTTTTCTGAAAGGACCAGTAGGCCATTCAATGTAAACACACCTACCCATCCACTCGCACACACAAACTCAAGCACATACTTTGAAGCTGGTGGTGATTGATGCGTATTTATTGTCGGCTGTCTCAGCATTCCCAATAAGATAATCCCAGCTGGTGAACATCTTCCAGGCAAAGGTGAATTCATTGTCCTCGCCGTCCCCTCCCCCCACATCTGCGTTTTTAGCCATCCTAACAGCGAGAGTGGACTTTATATAACACTTGAATGGAGAATCCATTCTCGCCGGCAGGATAACAGAAGCGCATTTTCCAATTGCAGTTAAAATACAAACATTTGTGCTGACAATAACCATACACTCATACTGGGTCCTTGTTATGACAGTTGGAAAGATGGTTTAGTCTTTAAAGGTGAAGTGTGTATCTGTGTGTCTATCTAGTTTGTTTGTCTTAATCTACATTTACAATTACAATTGGGCATTTAGCAGACGCTTTTATCCAAAGCGACTTACAAATACTTGCATCATTATCATTTTAATTTCACTATAAATTATACACTCAAATAGTAATCACCTGAAACACCTCAGTGGCCATAGCAACCTCTTTGAACACACCACTTTGATCTACAACCTAGCACCAGCATAGTAATCACCTCAAACGCCCTAGTAGCCATAGCAGACTCTCTGAACACTCTGTCCACAGGCTAGAAACATCCTCCTAACCACCCTAAACACTTAACAACATATGTACAGCTAGGAACACCCCTAGTTACACCAAATACCCCAGTAGCAACCTTTTTCCTCATTAAATTATTACATTTAGGCAGGTAAATTATTATTTAAAATTAATTATTACAAGTTATCAGGTAAATAAACAGGCAAATAGGTAAAGTTAGCAACATATATCATATATAAATATATAAATTATATTCTCTTAAATTACTATTAAAATAATATTAAATTATGAATTAACTATAAAATTAGACTATACAAGGACAACATAAAGGAAATGACACAAACAAAATGTTTGACATGCTATGGAGTCACACAGAAATCTGATTTATTTTAAAATATATTTAAAACAAAAAGTTAATATTGCAATCTGTTAGAATATATTACATGGTTGAAAATCATTGATAAATCGATTACTGTAAATAAGTGCATCACAATAAATATAAAATGTAAATATCATTATATTATAAAAAAAGTTATAAATGATTGTATATAAACTGTTTTAACTTTCTGTTATGTATTCTTGTATGTATTAATAATTTAACTGAAGGGAAGAATTTTACATTTACATTTACAGGGTGCATAAGAATTAAAAGTCACAAATATAACACTAGTTATTAAGCTGTTATTTAATTTTTGTGATTATTGAAATACTAATAATCATACGTAATACTACTAATGATAATAAATACTATTACCAATTATTAAACTAAGTGATTGCCTTACAGCTGGGTAAAGTTAGTTGATAAAACTCTCAAATCCTTAAATATTAACCGATTTTATAAAAAAAAATGTTACTACATATAAATGCTACATACACATGTCGGTGCAAATATTGCAAATCAACACCCTAGGAACCACCTCTAACACCCTAGTAACCATAGCAACCTCTCCAAACACTCTATCCACAGGCCAAAAACACCCTAGGAACCACCTCTAACACCCTAGTAACCATAGCAACCTCTCCGAACACTCTATCCACAGGCCAAAAACACCCTAGGAACCACCTCTAACACCCTAGTAACCATAGCAATCTCTCGAACACTCTATCCACAGGTCAGGAGCTGTTGCAACAAATACTTTGCTTCAAATCTATACTTTTTAGTTAATAATTCAATTTGGTGCTGTAATCACACACTTCACCTTTAAAATGTTTACCCTTTTCAATATACAGATGTTTAATATGACTACATAAAAAACTTTTTATCTGAAATGTACACATTTAAAGTCACATGTACTTCTTAAGAACATTTCATGCCATTGCCAAAGCATTTAGCAATGGATGAAAGAGGGACTCACGTTCTGATCACAACCATGAGGCTATACCCGAAGGTCCCAATGCCCACCATGAGGTAGGACAGAGGGAGACGAAACTTCAGGAAGCCAATGGTTCTCTGGTTATTATAGTAGCCATAGAAAAGTACTGAGTACTTGCAGTATCCCTGTCAAAGAGACGCCATCAGAAAAAGTTAAAGCATATCAATATATAAATATTATTTAAACATGGTGTTCATTTGTTTAACTTCATAATTACTTCATTTCTAATTTTAACACATTCTTTTTATATAAAGATAGCTAAATGACAGTCCATTGGACAAAAGCAATGTATCTTACATTGAAATCGGTAAGAACAGAGTAGTCCATTGCAGTGTCTTGGTCCTCTCTCGGCACGGTTTTTCGAGGAATGGACCCATATGGTAGCCCCATGAGAACCTAGCGAATATTTCAATATGTTGAGAAGGAATAATACTTTAATAATTCAGAAAATTAATGCAAAAGACATGTTAATGCAAACATGTTATATTGTCAGCAGAGCCAATCCCCTTAAGAAAGGCACAGGGTTACCCAAAAGATCCTGACAATAACACAAAACCATGTTCCATTTTTTGGCTATCAAATTAATTTACATTTGTTATATATGAGATACTGTATAATTGAAGTTTATACTTTTTGTGGTGGATATTGCAACAGGAAGGATTCCTCAAAAGCAAAATATGTTCCTATACATTTCTATAGTAAATGGTATCATTTAGCAAGGCAATGATGTAAGAGCCATTAAAACATTTGTTTCAAGTCTTATAGTTATGTTATACAAATGAGGGTGCTAAGACAAACTCTTTTGTTAGGTGGGTGTGCAACATACAAAACCAGAAAATCAGAAAAATCCTAACCTCTGGTATCACAACCAGGCCAAAAGTCAATCCAAAGAGTACCATGTTCATGCCGTACATCCAACGCAGGAAGATGAAGTATGAAGCAACAGATGAGCCAAAATGACCTACAAAACAAGCACGAAGTCAGAATAAAATCATTCCTCATTTGGCCACTAGTGGGCAATATTTTGAGCACCATTTATCTGATTAAAAACCTTTAGTAAAGCATCATGGTTGTGTTAATGATTATTATATACTTACTCTCAACCTCCTTTATTTTCCGTTCCCAAGGTATACAAGCTGTTTTAAAATTTTCAAAATCTCTTTGAAATTTGATCCATTTCTATATGATGAGGAAAAAGAATACAGGAAACATTATAAATAATGAGCTATATATTAACATTTTCTAAAGAAGATCTCACCACCACAATTCTAGGATGTTTCTCAGTGCATTGTTACTTAACAATAAACTTACTTCAACAATGCTGAATTAGTAAAGTTTATTACTTAAAGAAAGGGATTTGCACCCCTAATGGTAACAATGAATGAGATTTTCAATAAATGAGAGTGTAATATTCATGCAACAACTATAAAAAGTTAGTAAAGATATTAAAATTAAAATTCTTATATTAATACCTTCATCATCATGACTTTGTAGGCATACAGCTTCCTGCCTTTGCCTTTGCCCAGAGCCCCTTCAAATTTATCCACAAACTGCTGTGCCTCCCTGCAGACACAATGAACACACAACGAGGCGTTAAGATGTTTAAAACATTAAATAGCTTCTGACTCACCACTGAAAGTATTTGCATATAGCATTTTGCTGTGATAAAATACATGACAAGTCTGATGTTAAATAGTCGTAATTGACATAACAAATCATGTGCTCCTTACATGTCATTGTCACATCTTACAAAATTACAATTAATTCGTTTTTATTGGGTAAAGGGTGGTAATAAAAAAGCAAATGTGTGTCCATTATATTTTATTAAGTAACTATTTAAGAATGAAAACACACAAAACACAGGCTATATATTCTGAATATGTAACCTGTTTGTAAAAAAACAGGCAAAGGTCTCAAAATCAAATTATGAGATAACAAATAATTAAAGGATCAAAATTTGATTTCACCTATAAATATTACTATTTTTTCAATTTTTGACATGTCATGACTCAATCAATGTGAAAGATATCAAGTTTATATTTTCACAGACTGTTCTTTAAATTATGTGGGATGATTTATTGTAGAAAACAGTAAATCACAAAAAATGACTTTATCTGGGTTTTCACAGGCAGGGTCACATACAGTCAAAACTTAGCTCTGATTGTGCCAAACAACTTGATTAAATTGTTAAACTCTTATTTTTAGATAAAAAAAAAAATAAATTTACAGTGCATTTAAGTTATACATTATTGTCATTAGTATGTGTGTTCTCTGGGGATCAAACCCATGACACCTGCACTGCTAACGCAATGCTCCACCAACTGAGCAATCGGAAACATTTATTGAAACTATCACATTTCAGATGCGGTACTTGAGCACTTTGAGTCGTCTCCTCATTCTCCAGGGCTTGCTCCTGATGTTTGCTATTAGTTTCTTTTTCTCCTCCACCTCCTCCATTAATCTGGCCATTTCTCCTTCAGACATGGAGTCATCATCTTCATCATCGGATTTAGAATCTTCACCACTAAAACAGAAGGAATGGAGGGGGGTACTAATGTTGCATTTTGTATAACAGTGCTTCAAAACTGAAGACTACGTACATTTTTTACTAGTACAGGTATACTCTATGTCATGAGTGTATGGCGAGACATAGTATTAAAAATGCAATGGCTTTAAATAGTTAAAATGATACTCTGGTGGAAATATAAGGAGCGGCTAAAATAAACCCTATATTTTCTGTCAGTAATAGGTTGCACACATTGAATTTAATAATTACTCCTTTTAGGATATATGCAATTTTTTAATTAGAACATTAAGGCAGGACTTTGAACATGGTGAAAAGTTTAACCCTTTCAGGTGCAAAATTTTTTTAATTATAAAATAATATACAGTAGTATTATTGTTAATGTACGACCCATGTTTTATAACAAAACGAAAGGTGCATTTATTAAATAATTAGATTCTCGCCGATCATTATTGTGACTAAAAGGGTTAAGTATCTGTAATGGGAGTTTCAAGAGAGTTTTGTCTTACATTCAATGATCTCTTGGTGTAGGTGTCAGAATCAGTTAATGAAGTCAATTAATTATCAATTATCCAGTTCTGGGTTATTCTGTGTCCCCGTACCTACTGTTCTTTTTCTTCTTGCTGTCATTGTCGCTGTCTTTATCATTTTCTTTTCCTTTCCCTTTAGCATTTTTCTGTTTTCTTCCACCTCTCTTGCTTTTTTTGCCATCTCCTCCTTCTCCGCCATTCTCTCTCACTTTTCCCCTTCTCCTGTTCCCTGCACATCTCCTCCTCGGGATGTCATCATCACTGTCCTCCTCATCTGCCTCTGCCTGGGCCGGTTTCTTTCTGTTGCCCGCTCGACGACCTCTAGGGGGTGCATCATCCCCATCCTCATCTTCACCATCCTCACTGGCACCTGCCTTGCCACGTTTGCCAGCTGCTGTTTTTTTAGTACCCTTGTTTTTGGCTTTGTTGTTCTCTGAGTCAAAGAGGGAACACTTCTATGATCATAACGTGTTCATACTGTACATAAAAAACAAGGCAATCTCACTGATGAACATGGAGTAGCATACTTAGATTTAGTTTAGTTACTAAAGCAACAAATAGTCTTTTATATTTTCTGATGAAAATTTGCCATTATTAATTCAGGGTGTTACTATGCAGTTTCTATGGTTTTCTTTGTTCTAGATACATTTTTTAGATGTGGCTTTGATCCCTCCTTGTAATGATTTTTTTCCCCTTCTACCAGAAAATCAAAAATTCAGATTTAGAAAACCGTAATCTAATTTAGAAAAGCAAGAGCACACCTTTCTCAAAACAATTCCAGTGTTATGGACATGACATTTTCAGTAAAAACTTAAAATATAAATTCTCACAGAATGTATTTATTAGCAATGTGTTGAACCATCTGTTTGAGTCCAGACACAAAAAAATAACAGTTAAAAAAATATATATACACGCTTCATGAATGTCCTAAAAAACACAATGTTTTTGAGAGGTAACATGCTGTGTAGGATTTCTGTAAATTAAAATGCACAAACCAGAAGCAAAATACCCAACAAATGGAGAATGGATGGCTCTTCACAGAACATAATTTTATTGTTATTTAATGTTTTGCACATTATCTGACTATGAAAAATAATGCTTTAAAAACTTACATGAGAGACCTCACATGAGTATTTAAACCACCAACTATTGACATCTGAGCATCAGTATGGTAATAACCTTTAATAAAAAACTTTCAAATATTTTCATGATAAGGTTGACATTTGCATTGATTAGAATGAGCAATAATAACAGTGATGCTGTTCTTACCTTCAGCACTTTCCACTTCACCATCAATATCTATTCCCACTAATCAGAAATAAAAAACAGACTTTAGGCAACATATCACTGAAATAGTTGTCATTACCAGAGATTATGAAAAATAAGCCATAAAGCCATCTATTGAAAATACATGACTCACCATCCTCCAGTTTTCTTGCTGTATCACTTTTCTTTGGCATTTTGCTGCCCTTCTGATCTCTATCAGTATCTGAAAATCCTCCTTGCACCTGTGGTCTAACGAATTACTGCACAGGTGTTCAGCTGCTCTCGAGTGACTGACTTTCTATTGCCATAGCAACCCCACGTGACCTCTCATGTTCAATATCGATTGATATTAGTATTCTCAATGTGCTATGACAAGCATCTAAATGATTTGAGTTTTATTGAAATTTTTTGGACAGAACACTCTTTACGTTTAAAATAAAGAAATTGGTACAACGCATAGAAGATGATATTAAAATGACCTCTAAGCTAAATAAAAAAAATAAATCAAGCCCCTTTAAATGGAGTATTTAAATACGTTTAAAAGAGAAAAATCAAACAACATTCCACATGACCTGCCAGACAGTATACCCATCCATTAAAACTGTTCGATGCACTCTCACTCATTGGGATATATGACACCTAGCTCTGATGTCACAAGAAGAGCCACCTTAAAGATTTAATGAAGGTTTAGGTTTTCCTTCAAAGACAATTAAGCACATTTCACACTATACTGAGCTTTGCACTTTCTTTATAACATGCACTCTTTTTAATTGTTTTGGCTAGACACTACCTGCAAAAATAATTAGTTAATTCAAGTCAATAATTGTCACAACAAGAGGGATTGCAATAATGCTATTTAAACTTAGCCTGCAACAATTTTGACAGCAGTGGGCCATTTGATAGTTTCTTAAATGGAATGTACTGTATGGTACCCATTGTAACACACAGACACCCAAACACATTTTTGGCTCTTAGCAGACAATCAGACGTGTGATCTTGTTTCTTGTCCAAACCACAACACCTGGTAGATGGCACAGCATCTCAGTTTTCACAAGTGGCTCATTACATGTTTATTAGTCTGACATGGCCTAGACAAAACATGTGTGCATAGGCATAACGTACTTTTATGTTCATGCAAAATATACCACCCATCTGCCTGGAAGAAAACAAAACATTGCACATATTGAATGACAATTATTTGCGGGTCATGTTTTGTACATCAGAAGTTATTTGGTGGGCTGTTCATCATAGCCTAACAGAAACAAAATGCTAAAAACCTTTGTCATCCATCTACATATGCAAATAAAAATAAACATTACAAACACATGTAAGATTATTAGTGTAATACATAATATAATGTATTACCCTTTTTCTGTACTCCTATTAAACTACTTCGGCTTCTGTGCCGAAATTGTACCTGCCTCATTATAGACATGTTTTCAGACAGACAGAAAATGTGTTAAATGCGAATATACTGATGACTGATACTATAAAAATCACGCAAATATCTAGTATTATCTAATGAAACAACAGGGGGTCAACTCTCACGGGAGCTCAGTGCACAGGTCATATTTCTGCAATACACTCATGTGTTGTTCGTCCTGCACCTCCAGGCCAGCGGGTGGCGCTGTTGTGTCAGGACTGTCCGCGGCGCTCAATGCTAACTGTTCCAGCAGATCTGCGGCTATCTGAGCGCCGATTGTTCGATATTATCGCTATATTTTCCGTTTGGAATCCCAGCCTCACGTAGTGGGATGCCCGGGACGAACGTGATTCAAATCACTAATCTGTCGTCGGCGGTGAGCAGCGATCAGATGAGAACTCTCTTCGGCTTCCTGGGAGACATCGAGGAGCTGCGGCTCTACCCGCCTGAGTGAGTCACAACAACACACAGCAAACGAACACATCACAGAACGATGATGACAACATACACAGTGCAGATCAAACACAACTAAGCCCTTTACAGTGATGTCAGCACAACACAAACTGTACAGTACATACACATCTCTAAGCCTTTTAAAATAATGACTGTTGCAGATTTTACTGATATATCCTGGTGCTGAATATATTAACTATTTATATGACATATTTACATGGAACTCAATACATCACATACTGTAATGCCATGCCATATCCGTAAAGCTTGGTAATACTATTTTATTTAAGTGGATAACATATTACATAGGTGTAAAATAATTAAACCAATTAATGTAACTAAACCTCTTATGTGTTTTTCAAATTGATTTATGTTTTTCTAGCAAACTTAAATACCAAATAAAAACAAATACCAACTGGTTATTGTGGTGAGAATAGTAAAATTATGACAAATAAAACCAAAAAACTGTGGTTACCATCTTTAATTTTCATAAGAGCAAACAGTTATATCAGAGCTTAATCTATTTAAAATGATGTAATGCTTTCATGGAGGAGTTTCTTAAACTAAACGCTGGTACTGCCAACCACAAAGGAAATCCACTACATTATTTTTATTACACACTTTTTAGCATTAGTGCAGCACATTCTTATTTGAGACCCTCCTGAGTCTTCACAATGCTCATATTACTCTTTTCATCTTTGAGCAAAAAAGAAAAGAGAAATCGAACATATTGAAACAATGATAAATAACCATTTTTTTGTTTCTTCTCTTTCAGCAATGCACCTCTTTCCTTTTCATCCAAAGTTTGTTACATAAAGTATCGAGAACCTTCCAGTGTTGGTGTGGCACAACATTTAACCAACACTGTTTTTATTGACAGAGCTCTTATTGTTGTGCCATGTGCAGAAGGTTAGTACGTCTGCATGCGTGTTACTCTTATGTGCTTTATTATACAAAGACAATGGGTATCAAACTTTTAATCAAGCTTATGAGAAGGATCAAAGCATAATTGACGTTATTTTGTGTCCTAGATATGTATGATAAGTGTGTGTTAAAGATAAGAGATCAGCAGTGTTATATTTTGTTGTTCTTAGTAGAGGTGGGTGGAGTGTCAGCACCTCTTGTTTATCAGTTGAGTTGAAGGATGTGGAAATGTTGGAGGTGATTAAGATCATACTTTTGTTATGTAACAGCATCAGGACTGTGTGAAAGTGCTTTCAGTGTTTTTTTCTCAACTCGAGGTCATTACTGGTAGTTCATAAATAGATCCTTCACTTGAAAAGGGTTTAACACAGCAAATGCACTCATGCAGTTTCGTGTATTGATTTGGTAGTGAGATTAACCTGAATTTAGTCACTTTGAAGAGAAAAAGCAATGTGAAAAGAAAAAAAATCCAAGAGTCTTTACTGTCTGAGTAAGAGAGCTGTGTGTACGAAGGACTAGGAGTGCCACTTAAAAACAAAATAAATGTATTGGGGTTTTTTGCCATTATTATTATTATTTTAAAAAAAAGGAAAAGAAAAGAAATGAAACCTTTTTAACAATTATCATTGAAAGAGAGGTTGTCATTAAAAAAAAAATGCTATACATACAGTATTATTCGGATTGTACTTTATTTACATTTATAATAAATACATTTTTAAGTTCCTCTAGTCCTTCATACAGTGTTACTCTTTATTCTACATATTTTGTCATTTGACTAAACATTTTGGTTAATGTATGGTTTTGTATGCACAAAACGGAAGATTTCAGGTTTTTCTGAGAGTGGATTGTAATACCTTAACCTTTAATTGGACCTTCACTTAGTTTAGTGTTTTCAAACTGTACAGTTGAAGGATATAATAGTTTGATGCATTTCTTTAATATTCAGCTTGCTTCAGCCTTGCTTGCTGTTGAATGCAGCTGATTTGCTTGCTGTGTAAACCATAAGAGGTTTTGTTTGCTAAAGAGAAACTATAAAAACAGCCCAAAATAACACATTTCTAAAGATCAGCTGGTCACCAGTATTGTCACTTTCCATAAATAGGGTGCAAATGTGTTCCATTGCTAGTTTTGGAATAAAAATCCAATTTTTTTGTTGTGTGGGCACTAGCGATGGAATGAGTCATTTTATTTTATGGTAACAATATGTTTCGCTGAAAACTTTACACCTGTTAACAGCTTTTAGTAGTAATTTGAGTTCTGACATATGAAATGATGTGATTTCTTTATATGCAGGTGCAGCTCCTTGCATGTGCTTCAAGAAAAAAAATGTGTTATGTGTGGATTAATTCACAATCTGTAATTTACATATATCTGTATATTGTTACTGTTGGGCGGAAGGCTTGTATCTCCATATCTGGCCATTTTTATTTTTTCATAACTTACTACTGTTGTCCATTGTTATGTCTTTGTGAGTTTCGCAAATATTTATGTTTTGATACAGCCTCAGATGAGATTGTTCTAATATGATGGACAAAACATACATATCCCACATTTACTGGTCAAATACCTCTTAACGCCATTTTAAGCTTGATTTCTATAAAATGTTAATAATATAATAAGTAATGCAAGTATCTAACCATATATGAAACCACAGTATAAACTTTACAATTTAAAACTTAACATTTGCAATTAGTAGTCTCAAAACATTGCCAGTGTGATGAATAAATTAAGCAATATATAATTAGCAAAATTAATGTAAAATTAGCAATTGGTAAAAACTGTTTATTATCAAACCAGCTAGTGCCTACAACAAGTAGCGGTTCATTTTAGGCCAAATCTTTCCTCATGCACTTCTTATACAGTGTATGCATTTAATTAAATGTTTATTCTAGCAATGGAATCTGACTTAAACTTTAATTTATCATTTAGTAAAACATTTAAAAAGTAACTTTTCATTTCCTGTTTTGTATTCTTTTTATGGAAAGTGACTGAATCATGAAGTAAGAATAGCAGAGTATGAGGTTATGAAGTCTTTGCAAGTTTGCATTGCATCTACTGGCTAACCATTTGTTTCTCTCTCCCCATTTTGAATTATTTTTTTCTTTCGGTTTTTTTACTGTAAACATCCGTATTCATGCATAACATGGTATAAGAGAGCATCCCTCTTGCCTGAAATGCTTGTCCTCGTGACTTGGTTCTGGATGGCTTACTACGTTGATTAATTTGGTTTTTGTATGTTTTTTCTGTGTTGATTATGTGTGCATATCAGATCACTAGACTGGCCCAGGCGTTACACTACTACACTAGCCTGACTCAAGGCTTTGTTTTCCAAGCCAGTATACCCGCCGGGGCCCACGCTGCCTTCAAGGGGGGAATGTGACCAGGAGCGTAGCCGCTGAACCTTCCGAGATGGACACCTTGTCTCTTTTTATTTTCAATTCCTTTTTGTTTTGTTTCTTGTTTGTTTTTATTTCTCTCACATGTTGTCCCTTTTGCCTCTTAGAAGAGTTGCATATTCATTGTGTTGTTTTCTTTTTTTTTTCTTTTTCTGTCCCCTTGTCCCTCGTTCCCCAACCCCACAGTTGCTCCTTTGCCTGTCTTTGAAAGCTGTCCAGGTTGACTTGGCACCCAGTATTGGAGGAAAGTTTGAACGGTACAAAGGGCAGCAATTACTGATGTCTGATGCATTAAGATCCTCTCTCTCTGTCTTTCTCTCGTTCCTCTGCACTGCTCCTCTCAGGCTTTTACTGTGACTCTAAGGACCCTAAGGAGAATAGCAGTTAACATTCCTTTAAGTGAAGTGTTGTATAATGCAGCCACACAGTGTCTCTCCAAAGTAGCCAGGCCCATTGTCATTTTATTGAATTACAAACCCTATAAATTTCCTATAGTTTTTCAGTTTTCTAATAATTGTCAAGCTTTATGTTTGAAAAATATTTTTACCAAATTGTTAACATTTAGTCTTTGATGTATATGGACAAATCCGTCATTACGGACATGACACAAAACTTGAAAAATAAAATTGTCAAAGAATGTATTTATTTGCCAGTATATTGAACCATCTGTTTATATTTTACAAAACCAGACATAAAAAATTTGTTTATGCAAGTGTTTTTATTAAAAAATATATATAAATATACATGCGTTACGGATGTGACAAAAAGGGACGTACGTTTTTGAGAGGCAGCATGGATTTCTGTGAATTAAAATGCACAAACCAATAATACCCGACATCATCTATGTACGATCTCTAATTCAGTAAAATGACACAATTGCTAAAAAGCGGATATGTTTTCTTACCTGTAGTTTAATTCACTGTATTAAGTCACTTATAATAATAGCACGCATCGTTGCACATGTTAATCTCCATTGTTTAGTTTTGGGAGAACATTTTGTATCAATCTTTAGAGGTTTTAATTGGGTTTCTCAACCATTTTCACTAGACTAGCAAGTATGCCCAGATCTACATTGGAAAAAATGCATATTTGGAAAATTGAAAATTGAAATTTCTTGTAAACTTTTCTCAAATAGGTTGTAAAGGCAAAACATTTTAGGATTGACAGTTTGTGGGGGGGGATTTCCTAAAGACACTTAAAATGTTCTTCTTTTCTGTATCTGATGTTCTGTGTGCTATTAGTGATGCAGCCAACATGAACGGTTGTCTTGTGTTGCACACCCTTTCCAACACTGCAAAACGATCGCCCCAGGGAGAAAAGCGTCCATGCTTGATATCGTATGGTTCATGACCAATATGTTTCCAGTACAGGTGACCCATACCACAAAGTGTTAACTCATTCTCTACATGTTCTTTTCTGATCTTTTGTTGTTGTTTTTAAAGAGGAAAGGACAAATCAGTGTTCTTTTCTGTTTTTGTGCAAAAGTCATCCTGTTTACAGTATGTATTGTGTTGATTTTCTATTCAGTTTATTTGTATAGACATTGCACATTGTTCTAAAGCAGCTTTACCGAATAAATAGAATACATAAGAATTAAAGCCCAAAAGAATTTAAGGAAGAAGTTTCTTTAAGAAAAACCGAGACTCAGGTCCTTTTACTAACCAAGACGGTAAAAAGGAGGTTAGCTATGCTACAGTAGTTCATGGTCTGGGATGGAGTTTCTCAGGGTGGGTGTCTAATTCTTGGGTGCAGTCCTGGGAAAAGCAGCAGGAGATGTCTCCATTGACCTCTCTAATGCAGGCGCTCTTGTTCCTCAGGAAAAATCCCTGAAGAGGCAAAGGCCCTTTCTCTTTTGGCCCCTGCCGTGCCCGTCACTAGCCTGATGAGCGGAGGAGGACTTCTGCCCATTCCCAGCCCTGCGACACTACAGAACGTAAAAACACATGATGAATATGAACATATATTAAAAAGTTAAATCTGAACTTCTTGGTAAATATGGTACAAGTCATCCTGACAGTATTGTATTTTGTTTGTTTGGTGTCAGCGAGGTGTTCCTTTAGCTAATCTTGGGGTCCTGAAGTCTAGTTTGGACACATCTGTGGCGCCTCTCAGTGGAAGGTCATCACAGCCTCCTATCATGGGCAATGTTGATCCCTCTAAAATCGACGAGATCAGGAGGACTGTCTATGTCGGAAACTTGAATTCACAGGTATGTAAAAGTGAATAGAAAGTCTTGCTCGGTCACCTTAACAATATGTGTTGAAGAAACGGTAAACAACTGGTAAATTTCCAAATATTAAAAAATTGACTGGAAATTTTCCACCCCTTGCAACCCTAAGTGTTATCATATTTTCTTCTTATTTATTTAGTTGTTTATTGCTTTCTTATACTGTATTGTTTGCAATTGTTTCTCTTCTAAAGACCACCATGGCCGAACAGCTACTGGAGTTCTTTAAGCAAGTTGGAGACGTAAAGTTTGTGAGGATGGCCGGAGACGAAACTCAACCTACACGTTTTGCTTTTGTGGAATTTGCTGATCAGGATTCAGTGACACGTGCTCTTACTTTTAACGGGGTCATGTTCGGAGACAGACCACTAAAGTAAGTGTAGTCCTTGATTCTGTATTTGAACATTTTGGATGACATGAAGCCTTACGTTTTGTATGTGCGTGCCTTCAATCATTTAGGTATTTT
Organism: Beaufortia kweichowensis; assembly: GCA_019155185.1. Lineage (NCBI taxonomy): Eukaryota > Metazoa > Chordata > Actinopteri > Cypriniformes > Gastromyzontidae > Beaufortia > Beaufortia kweichowensis. The sequence continues at coordinate 5,184,710 of CM032795.1, read as the reverse complement.
TATAAACCAATAATTGATTAACATAATGTATCTATTTCTAGGATTAACCACTCCAATAATGCCATAGTGAAGCCTCCAGAGCTCACACCACAGGCTGCAGCCAAAGAACTGGAAGATGTGATGAAGAAAGTCAGAGAAGCTCAGTCGACCATCGCTGCTGCCATTGAGCCAGGTCTCTCCAAAACCATCCACATACTTATACATAGATAAGTGATGCATGAGTCTTTTATAGTTGGTTTTGTGGGTCTTTTTTAAATGTTGGAATTCATACTGGTTTTCATGTAGCGGATGACAAGATGCGGTCATCTAGCAGATCCAGACGTTCCAGAAGGTCTCGTTCCCGTTCACACTCACGGAGGAAGCAATCCAGATCCAGTCACAGGTATGATGCGCAATGTACAATGTACTAAGATGCTCTTTAAAAAAAAAAGTAATGTCTTATTACATGCTACTGAAAAACACTGTTTGAAAACTGTTTTTAAAACAAACAAATTAAAATAAAATAAATAATCTGCCCTTTTAAGTATTTTTATAATTATATGTAATTATCAGCTTCAGCATGTTTAATGCTACATTTTAGCAATGCCAATAATGACATATTTGGAAAATGGTTTCTTAAGGGGTCGTCCATCCCAGAGATCACGCCAGAGAGTAAACGACATGCGTGGGTCCCACAGGAGACGCTCGCGGCCCCGTGACAAAAAACACAGCCGAAGTCGATCTCACTCCAGGTAAACTGTTGTTGTTGTGCAAAAACAAGGATAAGCAAAGTATAGAATTATAGATGGCCTCTCCTCAACACAGGGACCGGAGAAAGGCGAAAGAAGGAAAAGTGCGGAAAGACGATGACTGGGATCAAAAGAGGCAAAGGGACATAAAAGGAAGAACACCTTCCAAAGGCTACAGCGGATCAAGGCGCTCCCGCAGTACAAGCAGGTCAGAGGACGGTGTTAGTTTATATACTTTATCATATTTACCTTTTTGCGCATGCAACTTCTAAGAGCTGTCCTGGGAATGCCTTTGAGAAAGTCTTAAAACGGTTTTACTAAGCTAAACTCATCCTGTTTAAAGAATGCCATCAAAAAAGTTGTAGAATCTTCTTTTTATTTTTTGTGCCACAGAAGAAGCAAATCTCGATCCAGGTCACCAAGGCGGAGGGCCAAGTCACAGTCACCAAAAAGGTTCCCTTATATATTTTTATTGTGTGTGGGGAGTGACTATATGAAGTGCTTTAGGCCTCTAAAAGTGTCTAATCTTCTGTCCATCTCCAGAGGGAAGAAGGATAAAAAGAGGGAAAAATTGCGGGACAGCAGCAGGGAAAGAAGTGAGAGCTCAGCATTTAGGAGGAAACGCAGAGATTCTGACCACAAAGCTAAACAAATACAGGTGAATTCAGCATGTGTTGGAAACAGACACCCTGTACAGTTGTTAAATTACCAAAAAAACACGATCTTTAACAAAATTCAGATGACCAGACAACAATCTGTGAGCTGTAGTGAGACTGTAGTGTACACCACGAGTTTATTGGAGTTTAGCTTAAATGTGTGAAATGAGTAAGTGCTTAACAAGCGGATGGACACCTAACAAGCGGATGGACAAAAGCGTGTTCTTTTTACTGAATCTACTGGTACTGAAGTTTAAATAGTCTCAGTACCAAAAAACACTGGTAATAACAGTAAGTTATTCATAACTGCAAGCAAACAACCCTAAAACCAAATATAAACCTAACCCTAACATTATAGTAAGTAGATGTTGTTAATTACTTACTTATAAGTAATTCTTTAAAACATCTGACTTGCCTTAAAAAATTTAGTTTGAGTGATTAATAGGTTTACCAGGTACTTGTATAATCTTGGTGGGTGTGGATGGTTGTAGCCGTGATAGTTGTGGTTTTAGTTACGGGAGAAAATACCAAATACCATGACACTTTGTCAAGCTACTGTTCTACTGTTTTCACCACACTGTATAACACATGTTCATTATACTTCAGCAGGCATACTGAGGTGTTTCTTTCTTTTTGTAAACATTGCATGTAAGTTTCATTTGACAAGTTTTATTGATTTCAGTGCACCTCAAAGAGCTCACAAAACCAAACGTAAGGTTTAGTGAGCACCACATGTACCTCAGCTGTATCTCAGCGCGCCGCTCTAGTTTTTCTAGGTAAAAAAAACGGCTGATCTTTTTGAAGATTAGGCTTGCTCATGCTAACCTGACACCGATAACATCAGCTTGTAACCTATTTCAACCGTAACCCAAAATATGACGTTTTAGATTAAGCACTAAAAACATGGTTTTAGATCGTTTGGATTGCTGTCTGAAGATAAAAATGGATCGGTCTGATGCAAAATTGATAGCATTGCAGTTGCGCTGCTGACACTCGACTATAGTTATATAGTAATGCCAAGTGTATGTCACAGTTATATCTAAAAAAGATTTTTATTCTATATTTTTAATTGTAAAAATCAACCCAATCCCTAATCGACTTCTTGCACTGAAGCTTTTGATGGAGGAGAGACACAAGTTGAACAGAGCGTGTTCAACAGTATGTGACAGTTTCATATTTTTGTATTATGATTTTATATCATGTTGGGGCTTTTATCATGGTACATGGAATTATAATTTATAATGTTTGGTTTACATCTTTACTGTACAGTACTATTTCTTAATAATGTTTTTGTTACTTTTTAAACATCAACTGATATTAAAAAAGAAAATGTAAAGCATCTTGAGCATTTAAAAAATTACCTAAACATTGAATTTATCCACATATAAATTAAGATTTTTAATTCTATAATAATTAGACAGCAGAATATGTCATTTACATTTACATTTACATTTAGGCACAAATTAATTATCACAAAAATCTGTAAAAAATAGGGCACAATTTACTATATTAATATAAAAGAATGATTTTCTTACCTGTATTTTATATTTTGCACTGCATTGTGTTTTAGCATAACAGACAATGCCCTGGGAGAAGATGATTTATTTTTTAGATTAATTTTTTTAGTCATCTGAATTTGCATCACTTAAACTATATTATTGCTTGGTAATTCTTCTCTAAGTGCATTCCGCAGCCTTTATGCATGAAACAGCCTTTACTGATTGTCATGATCTTGCAGGGGGAAAGGAGCTATGAGGAGGTTGACCATGAATATTACAGTGACGTTGAGGGGTCAGGCTCAGTGGCCAGTGACAAATCTCCCCGAAATCATCACAACGGCAGCTACAGGAACACTTACGCAGAAGAGGACGATCTCTCTGCTGCTGAGTGATCAACATTTACACATAATGCCAATCCAAGAACTGTGATAGTGTCTGGACAGCGCAGCATAGTGCATCATACTGTAACAGCTGTCACTCCTTTACATTTCTTTCCCTGCGTCCATTGGTGTGTATGTGTGATCGTATGCTTCTGAGCTCACTTACAGAACATTATTTTTGTTGCTGTGAATATGCTACCTGTCATATGATATTCATATGGATGAAATGTAAAGTTTTGGGTGGACCTTTGGGTGGACCTTAGTGGTAAGAGCTGCGGTATATTGAAAGGAGTGTATTGAGGTCAAAATTTAAATTAGTTTTTGCGTTTGTTTTCTTTTGCATGTAACGTATTTATGACTAAACTGATCATTTTATGCTTTTTTTGTGTGAACTTTGTTTTTTCTTACAACCGATGAAGAAATAGTTTTTTTATTTTGGTGTGGAAAGCCTTAAAATAGTATCTAAATATATACCTGCTTTTTTAGTTTTTAAGCTGTAATACAAAATGATCCAGACAATTTTTGATATAGTGATTATAACCACAACAGTTTCAGGTTTTAACGGTTTTTATGTTCACAAGTGAAAACAACACAATCAGTTAATGTGTAGAAAACACTCATTGTGAACTATGTATGTTTAAAGTGCCTAGACGGAGATTGTGTGGCAACAACATTGTAAATGAAGTCAAAAAGGGATATTTATCTTAGCGCTATTACCTAACCCACAAGTTGTGAACGCTAGTATGAAATGCATAGTTTTATCTTTATTTTTAACAGTATTTTGCTTGAACCAGTGAATAGAGACCTACAGTACTACAAAAATCTTTATACAAGTATTGTTGTGTGGCATATATTTCTGTTATAATAGGTTTTCTGAGAAGCCTTTATTGATCAGTGAACACAGTATTACTGTTAACAGTTACTGCCAACTCATTCAGAATAACTACAATTTAAAGCTTTAAGCTTCTTGATATTATTTATTTTTATATCAAGTATTTTACGTTTAGTCTAATTCTTTAAGAAATGGGTATATATAAATATATAACTATATACTTGTTAGCAGCAAAAACTAATATTATTAAGATGAAAGTAACGTTTGACTATTATTGATTTGTAACCTGTGTGATTCTGTGCATCTGTTACAAGTGTATAAAACAGATTTTCCCTAATGCAAAATTTACATTAAAGAGATTATATGTACATTTTTTCTGTGCTGCAATGTGTGATTTCAATGGCTTCCAATGGCTGTTTTCCAATGGCTAATATGAATAATATTTACATATACAATATGCTGTTGATTTGATGATCCATAATTAAATGACATTCATTCTTGTTAAGTGTTGTTTAAATTTTGCATTCGTGAATACGTATTGGAGTCACTGTATTATGCAATTCACCTTAAGATGTACAGTTTACATCACAACATTATTAATAGGTTAATAATATTGATACATATATGCATTTGACAGATGTTTGTATCCAAAGCATATTACTGTGCGTTTATGCTATACTCAGGAGTATGTGTTTCCTGGAAATCAAATCCATGACTTTTGTGCTGCAAACACAATGCCTACCCAGTAGACTAGATATGCTGCACAAGATGGAAGATGTGCATGTATATTTTTTGATGAAATTTTGTTTTGCCACAAAGTTTCATAATGTCAAAAACTGTATGAATTGATGAAGAGACCTTCTATCATGCTTTATCGCTATTCTTCATGAATACTTAGGACCCAAAAAAAAGAAACTCAGGACCCAAACCCATCCTGTATTTCTCCATGGGTGAATCCAACATTGCTGCCGTTAATTTGCCGTTCTCACAACCGCGATAATCACTAACAGGCAACATAAATCCAATTTTGAAAGAATGTGCCTTGATGTGTAAATGTATTCTGATGTTCAAAAGACAAATCATTGTTCCCCTTTCATTTCCTGAAAAGTACAACCCCAGAACTTACAGTAGTACTTACTCAGACTAAGACATCTCAACGATTACTTGCCCTTGAGGACACACTAGACTGTCTGTTTCCTGCCAAGCACGACTGGCGAACGTAATCCTGTCCTGGATGTATAGAAACAAGTCCTGGTTTCCCTGTTTGGATTGACGGACACTGAATCCCAGACATAGCAACCTGCTGGAAAAACTCCATAGTGGTGTAATCACTCACGAAAACCACAGCAGGCTTCACAGGAGCTGTAGTCTGAGATTTAGAAAGGTCTCCAGGGTCTTTGTTCTCATTGTCCACTGAAGAACTCAAAGCAGAGGCTATTTCAGTCAGGTCCATAGGAAAGATTTGAGCTGGGACAGATTCGTCACTGAGCGAAGATGTCGGGGTGTCTATGGTCTCCTCCAAAGTGGATGTGCTGTCTTTATCTTCTTTGATGAGGAGGATGGTGAGATTTACTACAGCTTCAGATGTTGGAGAGTTGCTAAAGGGAGATCCTTCCTTCTTGCTCTCAACAACACACACTGTGCTGGAGTCACATCCCTCACTTTCCTCTAACTTCTGTCTGTTGAGTGGCTCAAGGATATCCTGCTGATTATAAACAATGTAGCCAAAGGTTACTCTTGACTTTATGGCGAATCCATTTAAGAACTGAGAACAACTACGAAAAAGTAGTTGGTTATTACCAAGTGGGTTTTTAGGTTTTGAATAAGAAAGTAACTTTTCCGAAAAATATAAAATAGGGTTTCTATGTCTTGCTTACCAATTCGTGACCAATTTCTATTTTCTGAACTGCATTGCTGTTCCCAGGGTTTGGTATACTTGGCCAAATCAGTTTCTTGGCTCTGAAAAAATATATGTATATATATATTCAATACAACATGCATTTAATACATTATGTACATTAAGTGGCAACATTTGCAGCAATATTGGTTTATCAAATACTGTAATTCTTCATAAAAACTAGAGAGATGTATGGATCTCTACCTGTGCAAAAGTCGACAGCTGAGATGAAAAGCTAGTAAAAAGATGATTATTCCCACGATGACTGCAGCTATAATGCTGTTCAAGGCAGTGAATTCTGCAGGAATTAAACAAATGCTTTCATACACAAACACAATCTTGTATGTATGCCACTTTCTGTTTATTAAAAACTTTTAACCACATATTAAGCATACACATGAAAATGTACAATCTGTGAAAATCTGAACTACATTTTTTATTTTAGATATTTTAATCTTTAATAATTTTTTAAATCTCTTTTCATTTTAAGTATTTAAAAAATAACATTAACTATAATTTTACTTATTTTTTATGTTTTATGTTTAATGTTACTAATAATTTCTCAAATATTTATTCTTGAGTCTTATACCTTTTCATCCATATAAAGTTTATCATACAACTATGAAATATTATAGTGAATAGTGAAATAACCTTAGTGTTACATCTGTGGAATGGTGGCAGTTAACAGGTTAAATATTGTTTTAAAAAAATATTAGTTTACCTTGCGGGTTTGTAACAAATGGTTTGGGATCACTGCGCTCACCTTCCCCAACCGCAGTAAACGCAGATAACTGCACGGTGTACGCGTTGCTGCTTTTGAGCTTCACCAACTCGTAGCTGTTTAGATTGGGATCCACTACGATGACTGTTAAAATTGATTGTTGCATAGAAACAATTTCATAAAAAACGTTAGAAAGAGTGTCAAGAATAACTGCAGTCATAAAACACACAAAGACAGCATTGTGATCCTTTTTAGTTCATTGAGAACATGCATATTTTCAACGTCAACCATTTGACGTTGAACCATGTTCACGTTCTTCTTTTTTTAATTTTCTAAATCTTGTTATAGGTCTGTCTGATAACACACTGCATTATGATGTTTACATACAAATCTGATTCCACCAAGACCAAATACATTCACATGTCATAACCATTAACTTGCTAACATTTATTATGAGAGTTGAAATAAGTAATGTTATGTTAAACAACATTAAATCTGACATTACATACAACAACTTACAAATTATCGCTTGGTTTGGAAAAGGATTCCTTTAAAACTGACAGTTTCGTACCTAAATTTACACTTACATGATTCAGTGTTGTCCTCTGTGTAGTAGATGTTGTAGCCTAGCAGGAATCCACGCAGGTCTTCTTCAGAAACAGGGCTCCATGTGATCACAGATGAATGATGGGTAATGTTTATAATGCTTACATTTCCAGGAGCACTGATAGGACCTGAAGCAGAAAAAGGTAGTCTAACTTTTAGATTTATATTATGTGAGACAAACACATCTCTATGACATAATATTGTTCGTCTGTGTTCTTTTGTATGGTCTCTGGTGTATACACACGAATACAAACAGTTATCTAACCCTAACACAACCCTTTCTGCATTTTTACATTTTCAAATAAACATCATTTAGTATGATTTCGAAAATGTCACCAGAAGATCAAAAATGATACCAAATGATAGTATTACTATTTTTGTGGGGACATTTGGTCTCCACGCAGTATGGATTATAATTAGGGATGTCCCGATCCGATCACATGATCGGAAATCAGGCCCGATCACGTGGTTTCAGACTCGATTGGAATCGGACGTTACCTCCTGATCAGGACTCGGATATATATGTATATATATATATTCTCATTATCTTTATAGGAAAGGATGCCAGAACCGGGATTCAAACTCGCATCGCCAAAGCGCAGTTGCACTGTATATGTCTGGAGCGCTGTCCACTCAGCCACAGGCTCCGACATAGTCTCATTATTTTGAACACATCTATAGTTATGTGGTGGCACAGAGTTAGACCTCTTGACTCCACACAGAAACAGCAACGCGTGCGCAGTAAGAGTTAGGAGTGCAGTTCCTAAAAGCACATTACTGGCTTTGCAAACACTGTGGCACTTTTATTTTTTTATTTGTTTACATGCCTGCGGGGTATTTTAAGTTAAGGTGCTATTTGTTTTTATAAGGTGCTATTTGTTCTTTTTTATATTTACTGTTGCACTAAAGTCCAAAAGTGAAGAATTTATGTTATTTATTACTTGATTGTTCAAGCTACCTCATAGAAGTGCTCTGTTTGTTAACAGAGTTGTTGAATGTTAAAATAAGATGAATTAAATAAAAAATAAGGAACATCCTGGATCTGTTTCTTCGTCCTTCTTTATTCTTTTTTTTATGTATTATAGAAGTATCGGATCGGGACTCGGTATCGGCAGATACTCAAAATCAAATGACTCGGACTCGAGGGCAAAAAAACCTGATCGGGACATCCCTAATTATAATACTATTCTTTATGAGTATTTCCTAACTTTTAAATCAGTATTTTATTACTTCAGTATTTAGTATTTACATTACTCGAGTAATTAAATGCAATAAAAATGTATAGTATAATGCAATGTAAGTTCATTTGGATAAAGGTGTCGTACTAGTATTCTGTAGTATCAGTAACCTTATCAACTGTACTGTAGGTGTTAACCTGAACACTGACCACTGTATTATTTACCTTTACATCAACATTTTCTGCACATGACCTTTACAATCTTTACTTTGTTCTTTCATATCTCATTATCTCTAAAAGTTCACTTAGTGCAAGTTATTAGTAAATAACAGTCAACAAATTGGTGATTTCAGTTTGCACTGACTTCCTTCAGCGAGGTAGGCTTGAGATGTGCCATAGGTCATTTCACTGCCGTTCACATTCTTCATGTTACAGGTGTCTTTGTCTAATCTGGTGTGAAGGGAGAAGTAATATCTCGTATAGGGCTGAAAGGCTGCAAAGTAAAAACAAAAAATAATCATGTGTAGAAATGTTTAGAAAGCATTAGCGGGCTTCGTAAAGGAACGGTTCACCCCAAAACAAACGCTTTATTATTTACTCACCCAAGATGTGTGAGTTTTTGTGATGAGCGGGATTATCAGCGATCTAAACACTAATTTACTTATTTGTCACTTTTGTGTTGCTTTTTGAATTACAGTATCATTAGAGGTTGAAACGAATAAAGAAAGGATACAAATGTTTGGGTGAACCATTCCTTTAGTTCAATAAATAAATAATTACATCTACAAATATAAAAATATATACACATACTGTATACATACAGTAATAAACTATGCATAATAATGAATAAACAGGAACAGTACTGCTCTCAGTTATCGCTCTGCGTGTCTTTTCTGTTTTCTCGTAGAATGGTTGGAAAGCTGGAATCTGTCCTTTTGTCCACCACTCCACAGAGTAACACTCGCTTGAGATGGAGCTGCTCCACCAAAGCCTGAAACTGTTGGTACTGGTTATGCTGACGTTGAATGGCCCAAACCAATCTAAAAAAGGCAAACAATACATAGCTTTTAAAGCATGTTCTACTCCAAAAAAAAAGGTTGTTTGTGCATGCAGCTTATTGCTACTGTCATAAAAAAGGTACAAAAGCTGTCACTAGATCAGTGCTCTTTGAAAAGGTCCCAATATTTATCATTATAGGTACAAATATGTATTTATTTGGTACCTTTGAGGTACTAAAACACCCTCTTTGGTACCAATATGTACTTTTCTAGTACTAATATGTATTCTTTAGGTGCAAAGTTGTATTTTATGTAAGGTATCGCTGTAATGATAGCTTTTGTATCTTTTTCTGAGAGTGGTTGCATTTTTACCTCAGGAGGAACGCATGTTATTTGCCTATTCACTTAAAGATTTCATGGTTAAATTTTGATCTAATCATGACAAACTATAAATTAATGGAAAGATATAAGAAAGAATTTTCATAACAATAAACATAAACAAAAAGTTTATAAAAAATGTTAATGTTACTGTAATTTATATTACCTACAGTAAAATGAAAACAAATGTAAAGACTTAAATATCTTAATATCTAAATATCTTAAGTTAAGCACCCTTTAGCTGGCAAAACAACATTATGTTGCATGTGCCAATGACTTCTGACCGTCACTACATGGTCCCTTAACCACAATTTTTTCACTGTTCAGTTCACTTTCACATTTTGAGGACACTTTTATCAGTATCTGTCCTCCTTGGGATCAAACTCACAATCTTTGTGCTGCTAACACAATGCTCTACCATTTGAGCTAAAGGAATGTGCAACTAATATGCAGATTAAACCCCACAATGCATTACCGCAAAAGCTATTTGTGCTGGCGCTTATTTAGTAACTGCTACTATAGGTCATACTTAAAGGAAGTGACATGCGTATAGTATACTGTAGCCATGGGTCGGAGGACTGAAGAAATTCTTTCACCCATAACATCATTTGCAAAACTACAATGACTAACTAAATGCTACCTAACGCATTTTGCTGAAAGTATTGAACTAAATATAAAATAAAACATACCTCTCCAACCATCAATGCTCTCTATGGTTAAATTGTCAGCAGGGGACGATCCGGCACTGTTGTGACCTCTGACGCTGATGTTGTAAGCTGAATAAGACAGCAACAGGGTCAGGGAATGATCTCTGGTGGTAAAACTGTCCTGTCGCTCTCCAGACATTTTTCTCACAGTCACATTGTAGTAAGTCACAGCCTCACTGTGTGCATACTGAAGGAGAAAAGAAGAGAGAGGTTTGCTGAGTGTACTGAAACTAGATTTAGTGTCGAATCTGACTGTCCAACATTAAATATTATAAAGAGGACAACTTCACAGATCGTTATTAAAGTTATTTAAATGTGCAGTTTGATTTGGGGACATTACAGGCACAATAATTTTACACGTTCATGCAGTGAGAGGTTAAAAACTGAGATCTACTCAGCCATCACAACAGTTCACACTACAGCACTGACAGAAAAAGCTTGTTACTGGAAATGCCACACTATCTTGACAACTGACCTACTGTCACAGTACATTTAGTTTATTACTTCCTATTGCTAAACCAACTCATTTTAAAACAACAAACATTTCAGGCTTTATTATAGGCTGCTTTAGATCCTAGCGAGAAAAAATTGCCTCTTCCATTGTATAAAGTATGAATAACAATCAGATATCTTCTTTGTCAAGAAGAGTTTTATTATTTTATACTTAGAGGTTTCGTATTTGGTCAGACAAGAAGAAATGTTGGAATTAATTAATGGTATAAAAGAAATTTCAGTGCACATTCATTTATGTTTATTTTTTAATTAGCAATACTAGTAAATTTACTGTAAAAATTCATACAAAACCCTAGAATATTGCTTGTACCTTCCATTTTAAAATCACTTTTCTCTGTCCTGGTGATACAACAGGATCCTGTACATGGTCTTGAATCACATGCTGGATGGATGGTGCATCTGTGAGTTCTAAAAGAGAGCATTGTGTAAATATAGTTAGTATTTTTTTAAATATAATTTCACCTTTTTGGTCAGTTTAACAATTAACACACATTTATTCAGTCACTTTGGTTAACCCTGTTGCCAACTCACCACGTGGGACAATAATGACCTCACCAGGAGGACATTGGGAACAGTCTGCATTGGGAACACACTGTACTTGCATTTCATAGGTGAGAGATGATGTCAGATTCCATATAGCACAGTCATTTATACAAAGTTGCTACAAAAAAGGGAAAAGGGTAAGTTAGTACACTGCAATGCAGTTAAATAGAAAAAGGAAAAATAGAAAATTTTGAATCAAACTGATCATAGTAAAATGAATAAAATTTGAATAATTTGAATAAAATAATCATGTTTTTGTTCTGATTAAAATAGAATAACAAATTTAAAGTGATTTCAGTGATCTCATGAGTCACTTTACAGACACCTTAGAATGAATGACTTAAATCTGGCAACCTGCTCTTGTTGCCAGACAATTGTTATTTCCTTTTATTGAACATATAAAAAATCGTAAAGTGAATCATGTAACAAAACATAAAAAATAAGAAGAGCAAGGCAATTTTAAAAACAATAACAACATTTACAAAACAATTTACAGGGAAAGCATACTAAAAATGAAATTAAACATATTACCTGAGATACCTAAAGCAAAAAGTAATTAAACATAATAAGTTAAACTATGTTAAAATAAAGTGAAAATGTTCTCAATGTCACTGTGTTAAACAAGGTGTACAGTATATACATATTTTTACTGGGGAGAAATATATGAGAATAAATCACACACATTGGAAGGTGTACAGTATATACACATTTTTACTGGGTAGATTGTTGTTTTAAAATGAGTCGGTTTAGCAATAGGAAGTGAAATTATAATAATTACTGAAGGAACGCCTCAGTAAACAAATCAGAACAGTAGCATACTGCAATCTGCACAATACAGTATGTACTGTACACCACATTACAGCTACAACATACAGAATTATCTTCTGTTCAATGGCTGCACTTGAAATGGAAGATCAAGGGTGTGTTCCATTTAACAGGGATCATCTATAAGACTTCACTGTTCATATTAAGACCTTAAGACTTTGAGGGGGAGTTTTATATTTTGTCTGCATGCATATTCTGTCGTTAATGCAAACACACACTTTTAGGTTGAAACCCACACGTGTGTCACAGCCTCATCCCTAATCACCCTCACCTGCCTCTCCAATCCCCAGGACACTATTTATTATTTGTGTTTGGTTCTGTTTGTTGTCCGGTCTACTTGGTGTTACACGTTGGTTCCCAGGGTTTTGATAGCTTGTTCTAAGTTCCGGTTATATGGATGTTTATGTTCTTGTGTTGACTTCTAAAGTAAAGAGTGTTAAATTACTAGTGCCTACTCGTCTTCACTGGGGACACCGTGACAAAGTGAGGCCCCAGATCATTAACCACAAAGCCACACCACACCCAGCGTACACTGTTTTCTGAAATTACTATACAGTAACTCACACTCTCACTGTACACTTGAGAAGAGGGGACTGATAATATTTTTGCTTATTATGTTAAGCTAAGTTGATCAACCCACAAGTAAATAAGTAATAGTATTTGTTCTCTGATCCAGTTGATTTATAACAATACATTTTAGTTTTAGAAAGCAGGAAAAAACGTAGAAAAGTACAAGCAGTTATATTTCCACATATTCTGTCTTTTGTTAGCATGGTATTAAGAATAATATTTACCTTTTTCCACTCTGTAGAGGTGAACTCTCTGTACTTTACAGAAAACTGCTTTATATAACTGTTGTCATCTCCCCAATCCACTTGAACAGACATATGTCCTATGGTTCTTTCAAAATGTACTTTTGATGGAGGACCACAAAGTGCTGATTTAAAAAAAAGACAGAATCATCTGAATTTAGGCAATTAATGATCGAATTTCTAATTTCAAATTCCAGGAGTAACCTCTGCATAGGTCAGAAAAGAAGTTCAGGCATGTAAAATATGAAGGTATACAAATATAATATTAAGTACAAATATCTTAATTAATTTATCAACTTTCATTAAAATGTGATGTTGGCCTCATACTCATCTGTGATGGAATATCGCTGAAGTGTTTGTAGGTACAGCTCTGATCTTCATTCATTGCAATAACATAAGCTGTCATAGTGGATATATTTTGCAGTACATGGAATTTATCTGAAGCTGAAATCCTGTTCTTCCGATTTACCGATATGCATCTGCAGGTCCTCCTACAGAAAAAAAACAAATAGTGGGGGTTAATTAATGTTAAACATTTTCCCGGTCTTTCCATATAAAAACTTGATATTCAGTACAATACTATGATTTATTACACATATCAAGAATAGAAAAAGCTAAATATACTCACTGTTTAATGCAGAGTTTGTATGAAGTTGAGTTACCGCTTTCAGGTTTCCACTCACAGTTGTAAAATTGACTAGGTCTCTTTTTTATAAAGCATCTAAAATCATTAGCTTCTAAAAAATTGAAAAGCAAAAATGTGAAAATTTATTTGAAAGTGGCATTTCAAAATCACGCAAAAGTGTCTGTTCAGGATAATAGAAAGCAATACAGTTGTTTACTATAAAACTGATTCACGCCTAATTTCATTTATTGCTAAATTAACTAATTTTGAACAATCAAAAACCACAAACACATAATACAATTAAAGAGCTGAACTCAATCAACACACAATTATGCATATGTTAACATTAAGTAACAAAACTGACAATCAGACTCTCAGGATAATACAAAAAGTGTCACGTAACCACATGGTTGGCAATAAAAGAGCTAAAAGAGCTGATCAAACATGAGCAACAATAGTTGACCATGTTCTTGTGCACGGGATGCACAACAAGGAAGACTAGCCAACAAGTTTAACCAAACTGTGAACCCGAGTTGTGCTTCTCTAGTTCACTAGTTTACAATTGGTTCAATGACCACACCAGATTTTCTAAATGCACAAGCAAACTTAGATAAAGATAAAAAAGTATTTAGACATTTTGGTTGTCACTATTAACAAAGCATGTCCATACTGTACAGTTAATGTAAAGAGATCTTTACATCTGAGTATTTTGTTGGAGTACAAACAGCATATTGCTTACCTTCTGTGAAGTTACATTTTGCGCTTAATGGACAAACGTTTCGGCAGTCACAAGATCCTAAAAAAGTGACATTCTTTAAAAAACAATATGCACTTGTAAATGAGAAAACAAGGCTCTAAAGAACCTTTAGTGTAGCATCAAAAATAAAAAATCTTTACATAGCCCAAGAACAATATAGCAGAAATGGTTACAAGACCGTATTTTTTGGTGAAGATGCAGCAAAGAACCATCAAAGAAACATCACAGTATTTCATAAGCAGGAGCATAATAATGTACATAAAGTAGTCTAAAAATAAAACTTGAGTAAATTAATATAGCTACTTCATTAAGCGCTTGTACACACATATGCAGTATATGGCGCAGCCTATTATACTAACCTGTTGACGCTTTAGAAGCAGCTGTGCAAAGACATACGAAACCTGAAATGAATAAAACAACTTTAAGCTTAAAAAATAAACCAACTATATACCAAAGCAGGGTAGACTGTAGTATGCGTTTGTGTAAAATTAGAGGTAAAGCTGCTGTACCCAGAGTGAAGTAGAAAGCAACGGAACACTCGCGCATCGTCGCCACTTGAGCGTCTGCTGCTCTAAATGAACCCACGCACTGTACTTGCTGACGGAAGAGAGACAGGGGTATTCCCTTCTTTCAGGAAAGTTTTGTTTTGCATCAGATTTATCTCTTGTAACTATGTCTAAAAAGCCAGTGAACTGCCTACAAAGCAATTTGGGGCATATTTAGTGAGGACCATTTAAAAATTAATACTTTCTCATTAACATTAAGGGACAGTTTACCCAAATAAATGGAAACTTTAATGATTTGCTCACCCTCACTCCAAACCTGAATGAGTTTGTTTCTTCTGCAGAACACAAGAGAAGATATTTGACCATTGGTAGACAATTAAACAACATCAGACCCTTCTGACATTATTGTATACAAAATTTCTCAAAAAAAGAGTCATTGAATGACAAGAGGGTGAATAAATGATACAGAATTTGTATTTTTAGGTGAAATATATCCATATGAGTTCAGTTTAAATTATTTAGTTTTTTAACCCAGTTAAATTAAAAAGCAGTAAGTACTTTGTGATTTTTGGTATGGAATACTTATATCGTTTAGTCTGGAGTCTGGCGAGATATGGCATCCAGTTATTTAATAGCATTTTGGGTGAAATATCAAATATTTCATACAAAATATTCAAATACCGATATGATATTTATATGGGTATAATATACTGTATTCCGCAGAAATAGCATGAAAATGCAATGCATGAGAATAACTCCCAAACACACTATATAGATCTTGATAAATGTTAATTTATCCAACATAGCAGTGAAACGTTCTAGAGCAGAAAACAGTTTCACTTCTTTAATTTAAAAATAGCTTTACCATGTATTGTTAAATTTTACCCTCTTTAAAATTTTTGTCACATACAGGTATGTACCTATGTTGGTACTTTCAAAAAAATTAAAAAGTTAATGTAAAGATGTTTATTTTTTGCTGTGTCAATGCATATGGAAAGAAAGAGGGTTAGTAAATATTAATGACAAAATATTTTTATAGTACACTATTAGTACACTATTCTTTTGCAGTAAACTCTTTTTACTTTAAACTACTCTTTTAATACTTTTACTCTTAATACGTTTATTACCTCATACATAGTGAAAACAAATAACTAAAAAGGATAATTAGGAAATGAAGTGGTCATGCTTTAACAAACAAGCTTTGAGTCATGAATAAAAAAGTCATGTTTTATAAGACAGGCTTTGTTTTATTTATTTCATATTTAAGCCAAGTAGTACAAAGGTTAAGATTATTACTCGCTGGTCTCATTGTTTACAGTTAACATGTAGTATAACACGTGCAAAATGTGTAGTAGGAACATGTTTTTTTCAGGAAACACTTTTCGCTCTTTTCTTAGATTACTTAGCAGTCTGTAAGAGTGTCGAGAAATGAGGGCACGGTTTCAATGACACATTTCAGAGTCAAAGCAAGTCAGTTAAGCCTTTCTGTAGATCTTTCAAGGAAACATCATTTCAGCTCGAATGTTCATCTCATGAGAGGTTTTTGTAATGTTTGTAATTACAAACATTTGTCAAATAAATTATTAGGTGTTTATGAGTTCATTTATGCAGGACAAATGGTGAATAAATGTTATTAGTTACAAGAAGAGCAAACAGTTCAACCTAAACATTGCACTTGTACTGTTGTTGTATCGTATTAGCCAGTGTCATTTTTAAAACATGTGAAAGCTTTGAGATGTTTGAAATTCTCTCTCTCTCTCTCTCTCTCTCTCTCTCTCTCACACACTCTCTCTCACACTCACACACAAACACACACACCGGAAGAAACATTTTCACACTTCAGAAACTTCAACGTTAGGAGGCCCAACTTAGGGAAACACATTGCAGTGTAACACCAAAAGCCTTCTCAACGTCAACAAACTTCATTTAATTTTAATTGCATTTTTAATTGTAATTTAATAAAACAGTTAACCACACACAACGATTGATTATTCAGGCAAATATCCTTTATTGTCAAAATTTCAATAAGATTTGCTCTGTGTATTTAGAATATTTTGTATCATCATCTCGTTAAATTAGTTTATGTAACTGATGCTAAATCCAGAACATTTCTTTTTCACAATACAAACACTTTACTTTATCTGAGATGCTGATTATCATCATCTGCTCTCCATTGAGCGAGACATTCCAATTAATCGTTAAAAGTGATTAAATTATTTAAAAATCATTTTAATAATACAGGCTTTAAACACAGGTAATTTCATTTAAGTTTAAAATCTGTACAAAAAACATATTTGGTTATGTTTATTAAAGCAATTTTTTTTCTTTTTTGTGTGCCTTTTTGATCCTTCTGCCCTTGCCCCACAAGAGGTCTGTGCATGCCACTGCTTCTGATAGCAAATGAAACTCAAATGTTTTTGTGCTAGAGGCAACAACGCCAACCATGTGCTGATCACTGATCAGTTACCTTGATAAAAGACTGTGGAAACCATGAACAAAAATAGGGTCAAAATATAACTTTAGTCCAACATCAAAGTAAGTTGGTCACTTGTTTGTCGGTTTTTCATATTGGAAGCAGTTGAAAAGGCATTTACTAGAAACTGGTCACATACTGAGATGTATGGCATTTGATGTATGGCAATGCTTTAAAATCCCCCACGTTTATGTTTATCAAAACTTCTACCACTCATCACATGACTCATGGAACGAATGTGGCGGTCTAGATCCCTCATTCAGATAAGCATCTGTGAGGTTTTGCTTTGTGTAATGTGTGTTCGGTGGAATTTCAAAAGATTTTTTGTATCTAATACTAATTTTTTGATAATAAATTTATATAAAAAAATCTTAGATTTATTTTTACATCTTTTTGTGTTCTCTGGCTGCTACAGACAGAATATTATATTTATATATACAGTACTGCTCAAAAGTCTGGGATCTTTTAATGTTTTTTAAAGAAATCTCTTACGCTTAATTGATCAAAAATACAGAAAAAACTGTAATATTGCAAAATGTTATTACAATATAAAATAATGTTTTTTATATGAATATACTTTAAAATATAATTTATTCCTGTGATGCAAAGCTGAATTTTCATCAGCTGTTACTACAGTCTTCAGTGTCACATGATCCTTCAAAAATCATTCTAATATTCTGATTTATTGATCTCTGACCTTTCTATTTTAAATATATGCTGTTCTTTTTTATTGATCAAA
This sequence comes from Beaufortia kweichowensis, assembly GCA_019155185.1. NCBI lineage: Eukaryota > Metazoa > Chordata > Actinopteri > Cypriniformes > Gastromyzontidae > Beaufortia > Beaufortia kweichowensis. The sequence goes on along the minus strand of CM032795.1, from coordinate 5,166,338 downwards.
GAATCCTGAAAAAAGTATCACAGGTTCCAAAAAAATATTATGCAGCACAACTGTTTCCAGCATTTGATAATAAATCAGAATATTCAAATGATTTCTGAAGGATCATGTGACACTTAAGACTGGAGTGACAGCTGATGAAAATTCAGCTTTGCATCACAGGAATAAATTATATTTTGAAGTATATTAATATAAAAACCATTATTTTATATTCTAATAACATTTTGCAATATTGCGGTTTTTGATCAAATAAATGCAGCCTTGATGAGCGTTTGAGACTTCTTTAAAAAACTGATCCCAGACTTTTGAGCGGGGGTGTACTTAAAAATATATTTCTCAAAGATTGATTTTGCTTATAGATAATGTATACATCTACATCATTAAGTCTTAATTAAATAATTTGTTTTAACAACAAAAACATCAAACGACAATGGTTACAAACAGACATACACTAGTATAAACACGTCTTTTATTTGTCATTCACTGTATGAATTTTCTCACAGTGCTTTATGTAGACATGCTGCCTTCACAGAAATGTTTAACTTTGGCCTTGCAAAAGTACTGTAGCTCTAAACGTTGTAAATCTATCTGTTGTAGATGAGCGCCCCCTTGAGTATTAAATAACTGTGCATACTACAAATAAAAGTGACGTATTTGTCAAAATATGCTGACCCATAAATTGAAATGTGACCTCTGCATTGACCTCATCCAGTGAGTAGTGAACACACAAACGCACGCACACACACACACACAGCCAGAGCAGCTATAATTGCAGCGGGGAGCAACTGGTCGTTAGTTGCCTTGCTCAAGTGCACCTCTGTCGTTTCCTACCGGCACTGAGATTTGAACTTTTGAGTCACAAATCCGACTTTCTATCATTAAGCTACGACTCCCCCTTAAAAAAAAACACTGCGTTCCCTTACCGGGAATCGAATCCAGGCCGCGGCGGTAAGAGCGCCCAATCGTAACCGCTAGACCACCAGGGAGACAGGAAATACACAATCACCACAACAAAACGTAACCACAACAAAAAGAATGACTGATTCGGCTTATAATTTATTTGGTAACACTTTACAATAAGATTATTTGATTAATTAGATTAATTAGAAAATGCATTAGCTAACATGAACTAACAATAAGAAATATCGTTTTTTTTCAGCATTTATTAATCATTTTTAATGTTTTAATTTTTAATGTAAATTGGGCATTAACCAACGTTAATGATTTCAACATTTGGTTTGAAAAATGTATTAGTTAACAAAATTTATAAAAAGCCTGTCTTGGTGTACAAAATAATTGAATAATAATTGAATATCCTTCTTTTTAATATTTATAATGTCAAGCAAAATAAGCTGATGATAGCAATTACAGAAACATAAACAGGTAAAAATATTTTTAACCTAGTCAATACACATGCAGCTATGTTTTTCATTTATGTAAGGATTTGCAAAATTATCATTATTATTAATAATAACATATTATTTTATCTAGAGATTTTACAACTGTATGTAAGTATTTTAAAATATAGATGTATTTTATATATAACTGTAATAATCCATTGTCAATATAAATGTTTGTTTAACCATGCCAATAAACATTCATTAGCAAAGTCATTCTAGCTTAAAATACTCATTTTAATTTAACTGTAAAAATTTGGAAATTAGAATAAGTAGAACTCTCATACAGAAAGACTGATATTGATAAGACAGCAAAAATAAAGTATAATCATTTACATTTATCAGATGTGACTTGCAGTGCATTTAGGTACACATTTTTTCAATATGTCAGTATGTGTGTTCCCTGGAAATCAAACCCTTGTGTTGCTAACACAATGCTTTACCAGCTGAGCAATACATTGAAAAAGATAATTATCAAATAACATTAGAAGGATTCTTCAACCTAAAATAAAAATTATGGCATCATTTATTTACTATCATGTTGTGCAAAACATGTATATGACTCTTTCTTTTATGGAACACAATTTTGAAAAAGCACAGTAGAAGCCAATGGGGGCCAATGTTGTTTGAGATTAAATATCTGAATTTAAGTTCTGCAGGAGATAGAAAGGTTTGGAATGACATGAGGGTAAGCAAATGACAGTATTTTCATGAACTGCTCCTTTAGGCAGGCCATTTGCTTATATTTGAAACACTTTTAAGATAAAATAAATAATATATTTTTATATAGGCCTACTGTATACACATTATTATATTATTCTGTGCTGCAGTGATTTTACCAAGTAGGATGTGCTCTTACCAAGTAGGATGTGCTCTAACAGTCATGTATAAACCCAAACCAAACCATAAGAGAAAAATCTAAGAATAACATGTTGGCGTACGAGCCGCTTACCAAGTAAGTCCTGAACCAAACCCTGAACTTCACTAAACCTAGCCCTAAAACCTCTGCAAACCCAGGTCCAGGCACGTCTTATTTTGTTAAATCACGTTCACCGCCATACCGCTACATAAGTCAGCGGCTCACCGTCCTTTTAAAGAGACGTGGAAAGCGCGCTCTTCTCTCATTGGCTGAAGGGCGGAGCTTACTGAACCAATGAGCGCAGGGTTCAGTTAAAGACGCTGCGGCGAGGCATTGAAGCACACAGTGCTGCGGTATAAACTTCAATCAGAATGGATGTTTGTCTTCTTACTAACAATAATATCAGTTAAAATAACAACAACGCACTAAGGGAAGTTCGCTTAGTCAGACATTGGACAAGTTGTATTACGACATGTCACTAAAGTTTAAGACGAAGAAGGAGATGTTTTAAGGCAATGGAGAGTGAACAGTGTAAAACATTTGGCGGTGGCGGAGACGATACATCTGGATCAGACACTCTGTCAGAGGGCGAGACGCGATCCGAGTCATTCGAACCCGAATTGGACTTTGCGAACTTTAAATGTCATTCTTTGGGTTTTGTAAGTTTGGAAGGAAGAGTGGAGGAAAATGATTCAAAGGAGTGCAACGAGGAGAGACGCGTGAGAAATGAAGAGCACCAAGAAGAAGAAGAAGAAGAAGAAGACGAGGATGAAATGGTAAAGTGCATTTACTTTAATACCACTAACAAGCATGAGTCGTGCGTTATGATTGTGTCTCACATAATGGCAGTAAGAGCGTGCCCAACGCCACTTCTCTCACAGATTAAAACGCTTAACAAATCAAGTTGCTCAAGTTCATCATTTAAAATATGTTTATAGGCTACTGACTGTTGAGTTTAACATACAGTACAGACTTCATCCAGAGTTAGTTTTGCAGATGTAAATTTTGTTTAATATTTTGAATTGGACATCTCCTGATGACTTGCTGTACAATGTTAGGTGCAAAATCACACTTACATGCAAAATAAAACTCAAATAATGTCATCGCAATACATTCTAAATTGTGATGGTTCGTTGCATGAGAATTGTGTTTCGTCTTTTTTACGTCTAACACACTGAATTGTGATTGGTCACTCTGACCATATGACGTTGTTTTGGTTCTGAGGTCTAATAGCGGCATTTCTGTTTTTGCCTTGCAAGCACTGGCATTTCATTCAGAAAAATAAGATTTGTTTTTCTTTCATTATGACTTTAGCCATTTAAGCTTTTAAAATATGCTAAAATATAATAATATATACACCCTTTAAATAAACCGTGTATGCAATACACAGGGAAACAAGCTGATTGTTGTAAAACACAGTTTAATGATATTTAATCACAAACCCAAAATCTAGTTAGTCCCCCTTAAATGGCTGCCCTTTTTGTTGTTTTGTAATTAATTAAATATCCTGTTTTACTCTTATTTTATCACATTAAGGAAATAAAATAGGTTGTACACACCTTTTTAGTGAATGCCACTGTGGGAAAGCCTATTCATTCATTCAGTGTTCTACATACTTATGTTAAACTTTTACTATAGCCTACACTTAACCGAACTGCATATGTGCTGATTGCGTTGTGCATTTTGTAAAAGCGAAAGCTGCTGATTTCATACAGTAGGTTCTTGAATTCAAATATGAATACTCTGACCTTTGTTTGTCAAGTCTAACTTGTAAAGTAGGTTAGTCGTTGCCACACTTTTCTCGACTGGTTTGTCCAGCTCGACCTAGTAATTGTAAAGTGAAGCACATAGCTAATATGACAGGCCCCTTTTAGTATGAGTGATGTCTAATTGGCTTGGCTGAAGATTAGATGGCTTGTCACACCAATCAGATACCTGAGATGATGCAGTCTCACAGCCGTGTCAACAACTCAGCCAGGTCAAATGAGTGGAAACATGGAGCGCTCTGAGTAAACTGATGCTCACAGGGAGAGATTTATCCTCTTGCCACAGTGTTATTAGACTTCGAGTGACTGCAGAGAACAGACTTCTGAGAAACAGAGGCTTATCTGTCTTTCTCCTGTTTGTTTACTTTATGGGAGTCTAGCTGCTGTGTTGTGTACAATCATTAAAGGCCGTCATCTGGATACATTTACGAGGTTGTGATATTTTAATGTTTGAAGAATTATTATTTAGATTTATTTGTTTTTAAAGGAGAAGTAAAAGTGCAAATGAGTTTACCATGTATTACCTTTAGTTATTGGACAGGACACATACCATGTTAATACCATGCATTCTACGTACATATATGAATTACTTTAGCGACAAGTGAGCAGATTACAATCTGATACAGTTACTGTAATTTAGGATTATTACTAACATTTAATAATGTTAACCTAATTTTCAGCAACTTAAAGATTTTTTGCACTTTTTGCACCATTCATTTTCATGAGAATTATGTTTATATTCCTCAACTTATATTACTTAAATAAAAAAAGTATACAGTATATAATAAATAAAATAATAAATAAATAAAATATATCATAAATAAAAAATATAATAAATAAAAAAATTATTAAAATGTATTCATTTAAAAGTATTAATACTTTTAAAATTAAAGTAACTTTGTATTACAGCGTATTTTATGCTGTAATATAGTAAAAGATTGAGAATGATCAATTTTTCAGGTAAAATGTTTCTGTTTTTATTCAGAATGTAGCCTATTTTTTCCTTTTAATGTCTTGGTCAGATATCTCCTGGACATGTTTTTTCATGCTCAGATTGTTTGACATGCACATTAGGTGTGTACTGACAACAGGAAAAACAGAAACACTTGTGTGTACTTGTAGATGCAATCTGTTGACATATATTGCCATCTCCAGTAGTTCATCCTAAAGCTGACCGTTTTAATCTGAACTCATCAACCCATTTTAAGTCTCTTAAATAGCCTCCTTCTCTTTTCACCTTTCCCTCATGAATGCTGCCCCAGAAATGAACAGTAGGTGACTGCAAAGACAGTGCCGCTGTCCCAAAAGTTTCATTGATGCTGTGAGGTGCGGCTTCAGAGAGCATCCGAGGACAGCTTTCTGCATATGTGCGGTTGTTTGCTTATCCTCACCATCCTGACATGGTGACATTTGATTAAGCAATGTTTCCTTACAAATATGTCTCCTAATATTTGTAAGTCGCTTGGGATAAAAGTGTCAGCTAAATGCCTAAATGTAAATATAATGTGTGTGTTTGGGATGGGACCTTCTGTTTGATCTTGCCAATGGAATCTTTCAGCAAACCTGCCTGACAGTTTCGTTTGATGACTGATTTTATTTTCTGCTTTAAGACATTTTTTTTTGTCTTGGCTTGGTGCAAAGCTGCATTAGTAGAATTGGTGAAACAAAGACTTGCATTTATTACATTATCAAACCTAAAATAATGACTTTAATGCTTCTGTTATTCACAGAGTAATCTCCCAGTTTCGAAATTTGTGAATCATCATTCATGTCCTTTCAGGGTGCTTTGTTCTCTGATTGAGGAGTGCTTATATATGAGTATTTTAATAATTGCGAATAAGTGTGTGCTACTATTAGTGGAGAAGCTCTCAACACAATTTAGCAAGTAAAACTCCATATCCGGTTTTATAAATAAACGCCCATTTATTTTAACAGTGTTTCTCGGACCCGTGGAGAGGATGTACAGGGTTGGTGAATGGCTTACTGGCTAAGAGGATTTGACTTTAATCTTTTTAGGGGTTCTCCTGCATCCACTGCAGGTGATGTCATTCCCACCATGCCTCTTTGTTTGCTACTGATTTATGGTTATCGCTTGGTCCATTTGTGAGAGGTTTAGTATTGACTTTTAAGGGAGATTTTTTACATGGAAAACCAATGGCACTGAGAAGGAATTTGACAGTACCAGCATGGATGTCGTCTGATGGCTGTAGGGTAAGAAATCCTCATGTGAACTTTAAGAAAGTTGACTAGGAGAGCATGAGTTTAAGACTTGTAATGTTTGTTGGTGATGGTTAATGTATCAGTGTTCTTTTTTTCATTCATTTGCTTTGGGTTATGTGAATAATAAATGAATGTTTTGTGTTCGGTTTAATATTAGGAAATTCAAAACATAATCATAAACTCTGATCTGAACTCGGCATAGAGTTTTTTTAAGGATATAATATCATCAAAGCAATACTGATGTTTTAATAGCAGTCAGGTTGATGGAGTGGTTTGGATAGTGCTATTATAAGAATAGTACATACTGTTGCTGTCGGCAGCATTTTTTTTTTTTTTTAAGTTGACAGTTGTGTTAACACCTGTTTGGAAACTTGGCTAAGGTAACATACGTCCATTAAACCACTTTGTAATGTAATCTAAAATAAACATTGATACTTTGTAAATCTTTGTTGATATTCTGCTTTGTGAAGTATCAGTAGGAGATGGGTACTGTTATTAGCACAGGATTATCAAAGACCGATTACAAACGCCACATACAGTACTGTACACATACAGTTATTGATTATTTCTTTGATTATTCAGACACTTTGCAAGTTGGATAATATTCAGTAACTTGTTGCATATAGAGTGTTAATTGACTGTGGTTAATTTAAAATAAAATGTAATGTCCACCAATGAGTATTCTTTTGATGAAAGCAATTGTGTTTAGTATCTATGTTGTGTTCTGTTGACTGCAACATTTAATAGCTTGCTTACTGTTAGAAGTGGCTATATAAGAATGTAACAGTAAAATAAAAGTAAAATGTAGAATAAAATAGCTGATAAAGATTCCAGAGTAACAAGATTTTGTTGGTTGTGTTTGCATCCAATGACATTTTTTATCTTACAATTTCTTATTATTGAACAATGTTTATAGATTGAAAAAAATCTGTCCCCACCATGCATGTTATTATAACTAAAAAAAGTTTAACCATATAAACTTTTATTATTGTGTTGTATGATATAGGAGGCATTACATTTCTTGCACGGTTGAATACTGATTGTTCACATCATCAACAACAAAATGTGCCTTCGACTTTGTACAGTTGCAGTGTAAACAGCTTTGTTGATTGAATAAGAACAGCACAGTTTTGTTGTGTCACAGTGCATTGCTGTGTTAGACCAAAGATACTTGATATTAACAAGATACGCCACTGCCGTTACTATGAATGAGGCAGATTGCAACACTCAATATGGCCGCTCTAGCGACTGAAGTCCCGCCTTCCAGTAAAAAGAACCAATTACCAATCGATAAAGACTGACGTTCCTCTAGAGGAGCGGCTATTCACGGAAACTCGTAAGCCGACGGCTTTTCTTGTAGGTGCTGCGAACCTGTGCACATGCACAGTAGCTGAAGCGATCTCGAAAATCTTTGGCACAATTTAAGCTTAAAGAACAAAGTTTTAATTGTTGGTCGGAACTATGTTGTTAAATTGTGATTTTATTATCGCAATTGTAGAAATATCTGCTTTCCCCTATACAAGTAGATGGGACTGTTGTCTTGCTTGTCTTGCAAACATGGCGGCGGAGTAAACGACTTCCGTAAGCGGACTTTGGTTAGACTGAACATGCAATAGACCATGTGTGCTCATTTTTTGATTTGACAGATTTGTATTAGTTGCGAAACTTACTTTTTAATCATAGTTCTAATTCACTTTCATTATATGGAAGTGGTATTTTTTAAACATTCACCACTTATTTTTCCACAGAGGAAAGCAGGTGATATGGGTCCGGAATATCATAAGGTAGAGTAAAAATGACAGAATTATCTTTAAAATAATTACTAAATAAATAAATAAACCAAGGACAACTTCCTCTTTCGCAGTGCAAGAACTAACGTCATTGAGCACATCTGCCTGACCTTAACCTTGTCCCTTCTCCATTTCCAACTAAATCATGTTCCTCTAGAGGTTATGTTACAGAGCAGTGCTGCTGGGGTCAGCCACACCAGAAACTCAGTGTCACAGCAGTTCCCTTTTGGCCTTAAAGAGGCATGTTCTCCGGCACATCGCACCGCTCCTTCCCCTGAAGATTTAATGATGTAAATAAGCCCTGCACAATCTCAGTAGCAAAGTCATGTTTCCTGTGTTGACAGCATCTCCCAATGGACAAAAACAGATGGATGGTTTATAAAAGCGTGACAAAGTAACACACTTGCACTTGTTTGTGCATTCATGAACGTACTTAAAAAATGTTAGACAATTATGTCAGATTGTGGCTGCTGACAACATCAAACTAGGATGCAGTATGAACTCCACGGTTACAGTCTAACTTTAAAAGCACTTTATGAAACAAAATGTGCTGTTGCCTTAAAAGCACAAGAAACAACATTAAAAAAAACAAAACGCCAGATGCACTGAAGCCGTATGATAGGTATTGTATTAGAAGTAGACTGAAGTTTAAAAATTAGAATATCATGCAATATGTATACATATGTAAGCAATAGGGTACAAGAGGCTGTGCGTTATAGTGAATAAGTCACGGCTGAAGGGCGTTATTAGACATGGTGCACAGCGGAGTGTACAATCAAGACGTGACTTATTCATGATAAATCACACGTCTTGAGTACCTTATAGCTTTTATAAAATGGTTACCATGTAGTACAAATATTAAAGCCTAAAATTTTAGAAAAAAAAAGTAAAAGGCTTCCTTCTGCTGGAAAAAATAGTTCCTGGGGTTGCGCAGTGATGCACAGAAGCATTGGGTGAAGTGTTTATAGCTGTGCTTTGTCATAAATAAAACTATTGACCAATTAAAATCAAAGACTGGAGCTAAATGTAAAAAAAATGTTTATAATTAATGTCTAATGCGATCAATATCCCATGGTACCATCACGATACAATTTATAAAGCTTGCTGTAGGATCTACTCCCATTGTGGCCAATTTTCCTACTTTTGAATAGCTTCTGTCATGTTCATTTCTGTGATCGATTTATCCTATAACTGAAAGTAATGAGACCTTCTAGTTACTATGTACACATCCGCATTTGATGTCAGACAGTAACTCAGTAGCTCCACATTTTATGGGCTGTTTCTCCAATTCTTCAGCTCAACCACAGGATATTAAACTGTTGTTTAAGACACAAGTATTAAAAACTGAAATTATTTGAGAGTTGTGGCTTGCCTCTTATTAAAGGTCTCCAAGGTTTTGAGACTGAAATGTTAGCAATTGTGACCGAGCTACCACAGGTTTTTGCAGTAATACACTGAACTAGTTGCCACGATGGGTTATGATATATTTACACATCCTACCTGTTTTATCACTTCGATTATGCTTTGATGAATTCGATTTTCAATTAAAGGGTCACTTTTAAACACTTTAAACACAAGATCAGAGTTTGCCTCATTTACAGTGCTGTTGTGGTTCGTGGTTTCATGGTTGGCCGTGGGCTATTTTGGGCAGATGGGCCACAGTTGGGTTTGCAGTTACTCATGTAGGTTTGACCTTTTCACATGATATGGGCCTTCACGTCGGACAGTGACATATGATACTCCTGTGGTCAGGTGCGGAAACAACTTACAGTAATGGAAATTGGTTGCTAATGATATTAACACCAAGCACCATTGGTTGGGCAGATGCATGGTGCTTCCTGCTGTTTAGTGAGAGTGAAGGTCAGGAGATACGTTTTCTGGGTCTTGTAATACAAAGATGAGGTAATCTGATACACAGAGGTGAGCAGAACATCCTGAGATGACATCATCACACAAACACTGTTGTGTGTAATTTGAAACTAAGGGTAAATGAATAAGATCTGTGACAGAGAACGATCTTGACAACAAAGTAACTGATGGCCAAAATGGCCATTTATTTGATAAAAAAGGTGCTAAATTGGACTTAAAGTGGTCCCCCATGATTACGAGCAAAGCATCATTTTTAATGCTATTTAGCACCTTTTTTTTTTTAGTGTAACTAGAATTTAGATAATTTGATTGGAGCTTGCAATTTTGTGAAATATCTGCATTTTAGATAATAGTGCCTGACTAAGTGTTTGCATAATATTTATTAATATAGACATAACGGGAAGAGAAGTCTTTTTCATAAGCCTGAGAATGTTTTCCCTCTTCCTGTTGTCAAATTCTAAATCCAACTGCTAAAATTATGGTCAGAGGAGAGGTCAATCTCCTCTGTTTCTCCTGGTTGTCCTCAAGAACGGTTTAGAAATAAGAAGAAGGTTATTTCCTTATGTCCCCCAATAGAGTGCTTTACTGAATGAGTTGTTGTTGAATGAAGCTTGTCCTCAGTTAGATAATGTGTGTTTGTTTAGTATGACCCAACATGAGTAACTTTAATGTCAGCAGTTCTCCTGGGAGGTATCCCAAAAACCTTATCTTGTCATTTTCAGAGAAAAAAAAATTAAGCCTGCATCACGGTTTGCACACTATTTCACCTAAATATATAGCATGCTGTATTGAAACCAGTGACAGAAAAGTGCTATTCTGCTTTTATATGCAGTATCATGATACTGAATAATGTGGTGGTACTGTGGGAAATTCACTGTATCAAAAGGTAACAGCATAATACACTCTTGGTGCTTCATGATTCCATGGAAGAACCATTTTTGCCTCAATGGTTCCATGAAGAACTTTAATTATCCAAAGAACCTTTCTGTTTCCAAAAGGTTCTTTGTAGTGGAAAGCGGTTCTTTAGATTACAAAAAGATCAAAATGAATTGGTGCTTTTAAGAACCTTTTATGGGAAGGTTCTATGGTACGGCTGTGAATAATCTTTTGCAGAGAGAACGGTCCGAGATAGTAAGTTGGGCTTTACAAATGTTCAGTTGATTGTCAGATCACACAGAAATCATGTACTCCAATTGGTCTTATTTGGAAACTACAATAACAGCAAAATATCCAAACGTTCAGCAAAATGTAATATATAGTGGTACTTAATTTCATGTGGCACGGAATGTACAGTATTTACAGTACTACTTCACAGTACTTCCAAGAATACCATGGTCATGGCAAAATGCTTACAAGATTTCCATAGTGGCCATGTTCCAGTTTATAATTGTCATATCGCAATAATTGCTTATATCACGGTAGATCACATTATCATGGTACTGTATTGCATTACAAAACAGGTTGAATCATACATTTTGTTCTTATAATGACAGCAGTTTTCAATTGTAACTTTTGTAAATCAAATTGGTCTTTTAAATATAATACAAATTAATAACTTTGTAAAGAACCCTGTACATTAAAAATGTTTAACTAACATGTACATAAATAAAAATGAATGTGTCGATATTTAACAATGGTCGGTTTAAAATGTTTTATTCTTTTCATTCTGGGGTTTTATATGGCTAAACTAACTATGGAATTAAATGCCTCTGATTTTCTGAATTGCGCCCAAACATTTGTGACTTTGACCCTGCCTGAGGGATACTGAAAACACTAAAAAACAAACAGATGCCCAGGGAGATAAAGAGAGAAAAGATTTATATAACGGTTTCTAAGTAACCAGTGCTGGATCAATCAGTGTGTCTTCAGAAATGATGCTCATTAGTATTTCTGTACGATAAAAACAACATAACTGAATGAATAAATAATGAACTCTGAGTCATACAGGATACTCATCAGGCAGCAGAGTGTGGACGTATGTGCAAGTCCTTCAGCTAAAAATTTATTTTTCATGTCAAAATGGGTTACAGTCGTGCGGGGGACAGCTGCTGATAACATTAAAATGGATGTCATTTTTCAATGCTTCACATGTTGACTGCCTTTTCTCCCATGGGATCATGAATGGCTGTTATGGGAAATTGTTTATACAGGAGCATTTTCGAAACTTCTTTTTTTGAACACTGTTCACTGTTTCTTGTAATCTCTTTAGTAGAGTGATGGGCTTTTTTTAGGGGCTTTTCATATTTATAAATAATCCTTAATGCTGATTGGCTCTTAGTCATGATTTTATATAAGAAAGGTCTTGACCTTTTCACTTAGCTTCTTGGTATTTTTTGTTGCATTGCATGGACGGTAACATTACTGTTTAAATGTAAACTTTAACGGAAGGAAGTTAAAAGCCGTTTTAAACATCCTTAATATTTAAAAAAAGCTTTTTTTATATTGTAAATAAGCACTCTATATTATAAATAATCAACTGTGTTATTAGGCATTGCACAAAAGACAGGTTTAATGGGCCGTGTCCACCGGATTGTTTTGTCCTGCGGCTTGAAAAAAAAAATCGCATTTTTGAAAAACGCTTTTGAGAAACTTAAATCTGTCACAGGGGTGGTTGGATTTATTAACGCGTGTTGTAAATATCTATTAATAAATTCATGCTTTTTTTTAATTTTACAGCATCATCATCATAGGCTGTGTATAACTGAAATGGCATGATCATCGTTTCGTAACACGTAACCTAGTATTAAGTATCTCATACCATCTGTGATCTCATACCAAAGTATCTGTGACTTTGATACAGTCACAGTTGTCAGTAAGGCATAGTTTCACCTTTGGCTCTTGCGTGTGCAGTCTCTGTAGAGGCTTGTGTGTTGGTGGCTGGATGTTTTTGTTTGCTTAGTGTTGTACTTAGTCAGTTATGCCTCATCAGCTGCATTTTCAAGTAGCTACAGGAATGTCATCTTTTCCAGACACGTAATTTCTTTATCATTTGATGTGGTGTGATTATTTTCCACCCTGATGAATGTAGACAGAGGAAACAGTTTTCACTGTCTGTGTGTGCTGTATAGACACTATACGCTCTGCTATCTCAAAATGAGAAACACCTGTGTTAAAACAACTAAGATTTGTGTTTCTTTGACCTTCTGAATGTGACATTTTATAATTATATCATCTTGGGGTTAGTCCACAAAAACACTTAAAAACACAAAATTTCTGTTAATTTGTTAGATCCCAAGCCTAAATATTCATTATATTATGTATCCATATGGTGATATCTGCATGTTTACCTTATATAATTAAAGCGTCAATGCTTCTGACTTTATTTTTACACAGGGCTTGTAAGGGCTTGTGACAGTAAATGAAGAGCAGTTCTGCTTTTTACATCATTAGCTTGTGCACTGATCCATGGATCTGACAACTGCAAAACTGTCTGACTGAGAGTTAATTATGTTGGCTTGAGAAAGCCAATATACTGTTCTTCCTTTTAAACTTTTATTTCATTTCATTTCATTTTATCAACTCTAACTCCTCCTAGAGCTTTCAAGCTACATTCGCCAAACTTTCCACAGATCTTCACACTGGTTTGAGGAAGTGTGCTATATCTTTTCTAAGCGATTGGGCATACGAGGTTCGTAGGGCGTAGGGAAATTCGGGCGAAAAATCCCATAGAACATTGCGACAAACTTTGACGGGTCATAGAGGGAGAATTTCGTAAAAACATGTGGGTTACCACATTTGATCAGGCTGCCAGCCTCTGTAAGAACATAGCTCACAATGGGGTGTAAGTTGTACCCCTGGGGCGACCAATCAGTCTCTCAAAAGACTTAAAAAGCTGTCAAGCCACGCCCTAGCAACCATTTAGACCACCCTAGCAAACGATCCCTTAGACTGCCATTATATTACATACAAAAGTGTGTTAGCATCATGCTACAGTGTGCTAACATAATGTTAAAAGGTGTTAGCATTGTGTTAAAACATGCTAACATCATTTTTTAGTGTGCTAACATCATGTTATAGTCTGCTAACATTGTGGTAGCATTATGTTAAAGCGTGCTAACATCATGATAAAACGTGTTAACATTATGGTAAATCATGTTAGCATCATTTTAAATCATGTTAGCATCATTTTAAATCATTCTGCCTTCATGATAAATCATGTTAGCTTTATGTTAAATCATGCTAAACATGTATATAATATTATAAACATATATATAATATGTTATATCTTTTGACTATAAAGCTTTTAAAACTACTACAGTCTAATTTCACTGATAAAATGCTTTTTTTGAAAAAGATTGTGTCCACGTTTGCTGCATATGTCAACGTTTTCTTAACTCATTAATATATTTCATATGAAACTCATTCTATTTAATAAATGTTTAAACATTTATGTTTAATCATTTATACACTCACAACTTAAGCTATGTATTTCATATGCTTAATTCTCTGTTGTGCTTTGTCTTAACATTAAAGCGCATTTAAAAAATGTTTGTGAAAATTCTTTTGTAAAATATATGACTGATGTTTGCTACAGTGTTGGAAACTGGTATATTTTAGGTTGACTTATTATAATGCGCTTAAATCGCTGTTATACGACTTTACAGAAAGTATCTCACTTTTATGAAACTAATTTTAAAGCATAACACATCTCATCTAATTTAATAAAATATTAATTTCACATAAAATAAAGCACATTTTAAAAACCATTTATTCAATATGTTAAAAATGCTTCACCAATGTGTGATATACTAATGTACACTTACAAACAAAATGATTTCTCAGTATTTAACTTTTTTTTCAAGTTTCACACCTTAAATTACAGTAGCAGTAAAAAGAATATTGGACAGAACGTCCAGTTCAGAGATGCATTTTTATTTTAAGCACTTGAACGTTGGGTGAAAACTTTGTACCATCCAAATTCATTAGTGCTGGATAAATTTAATTGACATAAATCAAGCAATGGTTATCAAGTGAATGCTCATGAATACTTTTTCGTTATTGATTATGAATACATATTTATTATTGCTCTGTGACTTTGTTGTTTGGTTCTTGACTTGTTCATTCTTTACCACCATGATTCAATTTTTATTGTCTTGTGTCCTGCTGTGGCTCTTTTTACTAGATTTGTACTAGGCTACTTTTTACTGATTTGTTTTTACTAAAGTTCAATATTTATTATTGCACATTGACTTTGTTGTTTGCTTCTTGACTTGTTCATTCTTACTGTGGCTCTGTGATTCATCTCGAGTTTTCTGAAACCGCTTGGTCAGGACAGAACCACGGATGAAATAGCATCTTCTTCAAATTAATGCGCTGCTTTGGTTTGTACTGCGAACAAGAGCAAATCAGATCGCTGAGATCTCCAGACATGCTCTCGTGTTTCCACGTCTTGGCGTAAATCCTGTGCAGGTCATCAGCAGATGGAAAGCGGCCACACACCATTTGAAAAAGCAGTGTCCCCAGAGACCACACTGCTGCTGACTGTCCATGATACAGTTTCTTGATGAAAGCTTCAGGAGGGTAATATGCTTTTGTGCCTTTAATCTTTGTAAAACTGAATGTTTCGGTGAAGTCCGCAGAACCAAAGTTGATCAATCTGACTTTTAATGTCTTCCTATTTATCAGCAGGTTGCTGGGTTTTATGTTGCGGTCTGCCACTCCTTTATTATAGCAGCATGATGCAGCTTCTACCACTTGATGCATTTTGTTTATAGCGTTCAATCGGTTCTCTGAATAGATTGTATCTATGTGTCTAAGTACAAGATAGAGGATCTTGAACACACGTGGTTACAAACTTGTAGTTCTTTCTTTCAGTCTCAGAAGACAGTTTTAAACTTGTGCATTTGGATTCTTCCTGCTCAGCATTATAAATGTGAGCTTTGATGTGTACGTCCTCCTGATCTTCATTCTCAAGACTGTGGATTTGAAGGTTTTGCTGTGATCTTGTAGCAGACACTAAAGCCTCATTTCTGTTGTTCTCCTGTCTAGGGTCTATTTCTTCTCTGGCCTGCTTGTTTTCTTTAGGCTTTACTTTCTCGCCGGATCTGCTGGTCCTAGATTTTAATCGAAACAGACGCTTCAGGAAGTTCTTTCTTTTCATTGTGCTGTCCATTTTTTCTTTAGTGTTAGTTGGTCTGTCTATCTCAACCAATTTATATAATTTATTATATATCATGTAATTATTCTGTAGTCTCTCTGTAAAATAATAAACGCAAATGATGTCATGCATTGTATTTACCTGTTTGTAGAAAAATGCATATATGCACAGGAGTTTAGTGTTTTTTTTAATGTGTCATTGCCAACTACTGGCCTGGCATATGCAGAAAACAGTGTTTTTAGTTGTTTTCGCAAATCCTTATGAATGGGGATTGTTCTGACAACATTGTTGTCTGCACATGAAACACTTTTTTAAAAATGCAAAGGAAAAAGCATTACATCATTGTGTAAACATACTCTGAATTACCAAACAAATTATGTAAATGTATCAGTCTGCTGTGTATTTTGTTAGTTGGATCCAGTATGTCCTTTCAACTCAAGTTCCTTCACGGGTCACAGAATTCACACAACAGCTTTGTCTTCGAAAGAGCTGTTCTGCAGTGCTGAATATCTGCCCTTTATAATCGTGTTTCAATAATACACACCTTTAATCCTCTTAGACAGATCTGGACTAAATTATTGTCTCCTTGATTTATGCTTTTATTATGTAACTGATCATATCTATCTCTTTGAAAGCCTGCGAAGCAAGGGCGTGAATCTTTTAAAGTTTATACAGAGAATTGTAAATGTTTTTGATTTCACACACTCTTAAAAGTAACATTTATCATCTTAAGATGTCATTGCCAAGAAATGCATTTGTTAATATTGTTACAGTTAATCCCACAAATATTCTGCTGTAAATACAGTATTAAGCACAGTTTGAACTGTAAGCACAGACAAATGCATGATGGGTAATTTACAACATCATTTGGTTTTATAATAGATGGACAGTTGCGATATGTAAAGAAATGAAGTCATAATCATGTGTTTGATATACTGTAGAGACTGTATCTTGTGCCCAGCAGGCTTGGGTTAAAAATTACCACCTCATGAATACAGATAGTAAGTACAGTAATGCATTATGGAATACTGTATACTGTGGGCGTTGCCTTTTAGGTTCTTAAACTCGTTATACCGTATTTGTTTTGTATTGCATGGGTACCTTTTTTTATTTAAAAAATTGAAAAGTAATCAACAACTTGACTAGTCCACTCTATATTCAGATGTAAAAACAGTAACAGTGGTGCAGATGCACAGCACCGATATATTGCTATTTAAATATTTATCTATGTATCTTTATTGTCTTTAACTGTGCCAAACTCAAACATGTCTCTAGTCACAATAAAAGAGTGACCTTAAGAGAAAATGTCTCATTATCAAGATTGGCATCACTGATTAACCAACACGCCTATAATGTAATTTATACAGATAATAATCAGTTTCAGTTTGCAATAGATAAGTTTAAGCATCTAATACACTTACATTTGCATTATATACATAACATTTAGGGTGTTTACGCAACACTGTTTTGAAGTAAAAATGGAAAGCTTTTTTCCTTTTTTTACAGAACAACGGTGTTGTTTACTGTGTTCAACCAAACCTTCAGTGTCTGTTCTAAACTTTCAATTCAGTTATCCAGCTTCTCTAGCTAATATCTTTAGACAAAACAAAATATTTTTAGTGTTTTAAAATACATAAAACTTTGGTTTGGGCTTTATACATAAAACTTGTGTTTGTCCTTACTAAAGTTGGCCAAAATTTGTGTGCACAAATATGTTTGATTTCTGCTATAGAGCCATATTGAAATGAAACAACCTTACATTCTTTAAATATGCACCATATTTTGTAAATTATTGTTTTGTAGAATTAAACTTAAAAAAATACTTGGTACCTAAAAATAAGTGGTACCTAATAAATTTGTGACTGTAGTGAAACATTTGTAAATGTAAATGACTGCATTTTTAATTGGAATTAAAATAATATAAATTTGTATATGTATATGTATATGTATATGTATATGTATATGTATATGTATATGTATATGTATATGTATATGTATATGTATATGTATATGTATATGTATATGTATGTGTAAAAACTGTTTTTGTATTATTATATTATATATTAATACTATGTTTATATACTTATATTTTTTAAAACCAACTTGTATGTGATGATAATCTATCTCATAACTCTGTCTTAATTGTTGGTAATTCAACAAACAAGTAGTAACTTTCTGTCTTTATACCAATCGGCCACTATGCTCTTCTGATGAAGTATTGGCCGTTGAAAAAAATCATTGTACGGTCGTATTGTTGCCATGATTTTTTTGTAACCACACCTAAAAAGCAAAAAGGAGAGGCCAAAAAAATCCAGACTGTGAAATTGTCTGTTTGTACTGTAGGTCTTACTAATAAAGTGTCATGAGGGTGTGCACAAACATCATGCTTTCTTTGTGTACATACTTTCTGAAAGTTGTAACAGAACTTGTGTACATTGGTTCAAATGACCTTTGGACGGTCAGCCATGAGCCCAAAGTGTTTACCGTCACCATAAAGCCAGGTTGCTCCAGGTAGATTCCATTTATAACCATTTATAAAGAATTAGCTTTTACCTTTCAATAGTGTGACTCTTAACTCTGCATGTAAGAAGGCAGTACGTAGCAGACATTTTTATTTTCTTTTTTTTTTTTCAACATATGACCCTCAGTTTTTCACAAACATGACACAAACAGAAACCCGAGGGGCAGTTAGTCACCGCGAAATTTACATGATAGAAGTATTTGCTGCAAGATTGATGTTTTTATGGAAAGTTGGCTGCATGTGAGAGGCACATATTTCCTCCTGGAGCAGCTCACCTTGACTTGTCTTCCTGAGGCCTTAAACAAATATATTTAGCAAATGCATTTGGTCAGATTGTTTGGTTGAGTAGCGACAGTTTTAAGTTTGAGTTTAAGTTGCCCTGAGATGATAACACTTAATCTTAATACGTATGTCATTAACATGAATTAACTTGAAGTGCAAAGCAGAAACCCTTTGATAATCTTTTCACTTAAGCGTTAAACGGGTTTCACTTATCCGTTTAGCTAAACATGGAACATGTTGACTGTTGTCATCTCTGGAAGATTTATAGCTAGGTTATGTTATTTAACATATTCTGCAAAGTGATTTATAGGCAATTCCAGCGTTATATGATGGGACATTTTCAATCAAAACTTGAAATATAAATTCTCATAGAATGCATTTATAACCAATATGTTGAACCATCTGTTTATATTCTACTAAACCCCTGTTGATCCAGACATCTAAAAAAATCATATGCCCAAGCTGAAAAATGGAAATATACATGCGTAATATATGTGACAAAAAATAACACACATTTTTGAAAGGCATCATGCTTTGTAAAATTTCTGTAAATTAAAATACACAAACCAGAAGCAACAAATGGAAAAGTCATGAACAAAAATAGTTATTTTCTCATTTTCATGTGCCCATTTATAAGGAATATTGACTATAATGGATGTGACAATTCTGAAAACAGCACTTTAGCTAACTACGAAAAAAAAGTCATGCTTTAAACGAAATGCTCTTAAAACTTTAAGAAAGATTTTCTGTCTAGGTTTGTGGGGTTTTTGCTGCATTTTGGACCAGATTTTGTGCCGACAGTGTGTGTGTTTTCATATGCATTAAAAACATTAGCTTGCCATCCATTCTCAAAGATTCTTAATCACTTTTGGCTTGACTAACATGTTTTGAGATAGTTACATAATGACATAATTGCAAACCTGCTTTTATATATAACTAATTATCTCAACTGTAAAAGGGTTGTTGTCTCAAAATTTGGGGCTTTTGTACACCAAAGCCACAAATATTTATGGCCAGTTTGAATTCCCCCGATACTATGGATGGAAATGCAATATGCCAAGTGAGAAATTTACTAGTCCCCAAAAGGAGGTGTTCTCATGTCTGTTCCATTAGGTCTTGTTGCAATGTTCTCCCAAAGATCTGGGTAGGTCCTATAACCGCTTTTTAGCGACTCCAAACAAGAGAATCTAGTGTCATGAATCATTTCCCTCAAATGAGAGGGAGTTCCCTTAGAAAACACTCTTTGGGCCTTCATGTGTTTACATACAGCGGGAGGAACCTCTTCCTCTACTCTAGCATTGTTCCATAGTGAGGTGTTATTCAGCCCAACATGGATCCTTTCAACTTTCAACAATGAGATGAAGAAGTTTATGTCATGGTGTGGTGTAGGGTTTGGGACCGTAACAATATAACAAGGAAACAATTCTAAAATTCAATACTAATAGGAAGAATGCTCTACTCATTGAGCTACTGGCTAGAAATGTATTGTAAGAAATATATTCTTTAAGGCTAAAATGGTTTTAATTCCACTTAAAAGGTTTCCAAATGTTTCAGGTTTCTACTTATTCACACTATAGGGGTGAAATCTGTACTTACCCTATACAGTGTTCAGTGTCGATGTACCGTGAAACTATCTGTAACTTACCCCAATTTAATGTAATCTTATATAAAGATTCATAACATTGGCTGTTGGGTAGGATTTCATCGGAAATGTCTGTTTGACGTCATTCGACTTCAACTCGCGTAACTCGCATACTTTACATGTGTAAAGTAATCTGCAGTTTTATATTTCAAACCAAAATGGTGAAACAGAGGCAAGACGATTGTGCCTTCTTGAGATCATAAAGTAAATTGAGATTTTGCAGGTTGAGGGAATGACGTGAATTCCTTTTAATTGTCATGAATGTCTCAGTTGGTAGTTCTTGAATCACCATTACTATTGTTAAGCCCCTAACCTTAAGCATTAAGAGATGGCGTAACTCAATCTGCACTGTTTATATTTCCTCAGATCCTGGATATTAATGACAAACAACACGTCATCGGGCCATTCATAGCTTTTTTTTATGTGAGATTTTGTTCATATTTATGATGGATTATGCAATTGCAAGTAATACTCTATATACGTGACTATAATTCTCATTGAAAATGAACTTTAAATTAAATACTTTTAAAAGCATTAACAAATTTAACAATACATTTTAATGTTATGCCTCTATGTATCTCATGTGTTTGCATTTGCAAGTTGGCAACCACAAAGCACATGATATCAGGAAATGTCTGCAAGCTGATATTTTGGTGTGGGCGTTTATGTCAGTGGGCTAAAGCATTATGCTTAGCACGATTATGTGTGAACCTGAACAACCTGTTGCACTTTTACATTCATAGCAGTTTTTAATATAGCCCACATTAAGTGAGCAGGTTGTGCATTTAAACGGATTGCTCATTAAACATACTTATTTCATACTTTCATACTTATTTTGGAGTAAAACCAGCTCAGTTTGAATGAGAAAATGTGACTTTATTTATCAGCAATTAATCTGAGGTTGTGAGACAGGTGGAGCTATAAATATGAGTGTTAGATGTTATCTTAAAAAACAGCTTTCAGAAACTCAGCTGAGTAAATAAAAGATCATTATGGAAAAACAGATTAATATGTAATTATTCAGAATAATATATATCTATGTATAATTAAACGTGTGCTAGTATTTAGTAATTGGGTATATCTGGTAATTAATGTGCACAATATTCTTATTGTGGACAAATCAAAATACTGTGAGTAAGTAAGTAATAATGTACAGGCAGCTGGTTGTTATCGCAGAATAAACCTTGACAGGGTGATCAGGACTTGACACGAAGCAGAAGGTGTTGTATAACACTGATGGGATTTATTTTGTGATAACAAGCGGCTGGATATACATCTTATTACACAACTTCTCACATAAATATATTTTTGGACATAAACTATGTATCTAAAGCATTTTATTAGCTTCTGTAACAAATCTTCCTTGATACGACTTTCTAACAGGATGAACATGCAATATGGTTTAAGCATTTGTATATATAATCTCATATACTGTATATAAAATAATTATTTGTACGGTGAATATGACCGGATAGTCATTTGTTATTAGTTTTATGTGGTTGTTATCTGCAAATAACATACCTTGGGGTGTTGCGACCGGCCAATCAGAATGAAGTTTTCCAGAGCGCTGTGTAATTCTAGATAGCAGGTTAGCGTAATTGTTTTACATCTCTCTTTAATCACAGTAGGGTACATATTCAGCTGTCTATAATTTAATAAATTAATGTAAAATATAAATTTATAAAATATAAAATTGCATGTTGCCTTTTAATATGTCATTTTTAGACACACATTTAAAGCTCTGTTGTGGATTGCGTGCAGTGAGAAATCTGGTTTAGAAATCAGCAATTGGTTGTGTAAGGCTCTTTAAAGTTTCCACTCATTTGTTTATCACTGAGAGGTAAAAGCCCAAATGTGTTTGTGTGTCTAAAGAGAATCTATTTGTGTGAGTAAAGGTCTTGTTATGTTCGCTGAGAGCTGGAGGGTGTAAAAAGGATATAGAGGATGTCGAGGATAGGCCCTCAAATGAACTGAAAGTGAAGGAAATTGTTTGTTATGTAACAAAATTAAAATGTCAGTTGTGATAATAGTGAGGGGGATTTCAGAGTATAAGATTATTACTAAATCATACTGATTGAAGACTTGGATGACAAAAGTAGATATTCCTGTTTTACAGATTAAATACAATACAAGATTATGCAGATTATCAGTAATAGATGTGGGTAGTTGACAAATATATCGTAAATGAGTCCTATGGTGTAACATAGCCAAGAACATTGAAGATAGATTTTTCTATTTGTAACTTTATTAATGAATTAATATCTCTCTCATGCTTTTATTATTAAGAGTTTTTTTTACATTTTTGCTGTCACACCTTAGACCATTTACTGATATATTTTTTAACCATACCATGTGTTTAATATGTTGTTTATTGCTATGTACTCTGCAGTTCTATTTTTGATGTAATCAGTGATCTTCTCTATAATAGTTCCCAGATTAAACTGATCCCATCTCTTCCTCTCCTCCAGCCGGATAACATCCTCCACCCCCCCTCCATTGCTTTCCGCAAGTCCAGTAACCCAGAGGTCTCTCACTGCACCAGTTTAGCACTGAAATTAAAGCGACAGCTCAGTGAGGATGGCAAACAGTTCCGGCGAGGGAGCCTGGGGGGGGCTCTAACAGGTAACAAACAACACATGCATACAATTTTGATCCTTTTTTATAACAACAAATTACTAAGCAATATTATGCATTTGCATATGAATGTTAGCCAATTATAACGTTTTTTTAATGCCATGCATAAAATGTCCTTTCTGCCAATGCTGAAAAAGTTTTGCCCTGTCTGAGTAAACCAACAAACAAACAACCAAAAAAAGTTTTGTTTCTATGAAAGTAGAAGTTAATATTGATTTGGATGAAATGTCTTTGGAAGGCAGGGGTTTTAATGGAGAGGCGTGTTATTGAAATATGTCAAGCAGCTGAAATCTCCTATAGCAGATAATATAAATGGTTCACCCAAAAATAAAAAATGTCATAATTTATTCACAGTTATGTCTTTCAAAACCTGTATATGACTCTTTCTTCTGAGGAACACAAAAGAAGATATTTTGAGAAATGGTTACCAAGATTCTTTAAAATATCGTTTTTTTGTGTTCTGCAGAAGAAAGTCATGCAGGTTTGGAATGACATGGGTGAATTTATGATGAAAGAACTTCGTTTTTAAGTGAACTACAGTATCTCTTTAAAGCAACAGTAGCAGAAAATTACCAGTTTAATTCTAAAAATCAGGAAGAGAGCGCAGTGGTGGTTCTACATTGAATTACTCCCTGGGCGAGACCCCTCTGAGCGCCCCCCCAGGAAATTGTTTTTGCACAGTCATGTTTTACTTTAACAATATAAGTGTAAGACAAGCTTATATTTCTCAATTGCACAAATCCTTCAACAGAACATTTGAAAAACACAATTCTGCACAAAACAGTATAAGTTATCAGAACTTAAATAAATATACTCTGTATACATAACAGTGTCAAAAATATGTACAATCACAATATAACAAGAGCAGAGAACAATAATAAAAAATATTAAGAATAATATACAAATAAAATATAGAATAAATATTCTAAATAGCACAAATTCTTCATCACACAAATCACACTTATTATAATTATTATTACTATTACACTGCACTAAAAACACAAACTAAAACTAAAATCTGACCTTTCTGGCCTTCCTTGATGCAAAATCATCAATAATGTCATCATACGAAATCTGCATACGAAATCATCATACAAAACCAATTCACCTCCACATAATCGTTTTGTATTACCTATTTTTATTAGCCATTTCACACAATTTAGAAAAAAACAAACACGTGTAAATTATAGGTCTGTGTTTATTATGATGAATAATATTATGAATGAAATGTGCGTTATTTGGAAGAAAGTCAAGGTGTAACTGACTTAGTTTAGCCTACTAAGCTAATTAGGGATCCCCCCTTGTCCGCTCCATTTAAACTGTCTTCCGTGCGTGCAGATGCGCCCGCAGGGGCGCCACAGTTATATGATAGATCATAGAAAACCGCTTAGCGGGCAGATGATTTCTTTTTTTCAAGTGCTTGTGCTCGTGTCATGAAAAAATGCCCCGTTCGCCCATGCCTAAAATCGCCACTGAGAGAGCGGGTCTTGTAAATATGAATTATGAAAGTTTAAGAGCAAGAAACCTTTACTAATGTTAGAAAGTATAAGAAAATAACTGTGTGATGTAACTCCTTTAACATATGATATGCTAATATCACACATATTAACACATTCCACAAAAGACCTGTTTTTGAACTAAATACAAGTTAACTCTTATTTAAAACTCTTGTGTGTAAATAAGTGTTTTTGGTAGCCAGAGATCTGTATTGCGAAAGGTAAAAGCTCTCTTGTCCTCAGTGTTTTGCTGTTCCTTAGAGTCATGTTGTATTGGGTATATAGAGCACATTGCTAAAATATGCTTTGGGTGTTAAGTTGGCATTTCCTGAGCTCTGGGGATGATGATTGTGGAAGCAGGAATCACAGTTTTCCTCCTACATGTCCTGTTTTTTTGAGTTGGCTCTGTGGCCATGTAGAACCACGAATGCCTAAATTTGGGTTTAGCTGTACAGTATGTTGCCTAAGATATGATTTTATATCCCAGCTACAATCTTTTCCATTCCGTATTAATGTGTTTAATTAAATTTGTATCAACATAATTTAATGACACAATTTCTTTAGTTTACTACTCACATTAGACTTGCCCACTATTGTATCCTGGAAATTACTTTCCAACCCTGTCTGTGTAAAGTGTGTCCAATCCTTAAACTCGCTACCAGCTAGTAACTTTTGCTTGATATTTAGTCATGTAAACTGGGAAAGGGATGTGATGTAACTGTCCATAACCTAGCCCTGTTTACACGGAGTAAACGCACAAAAGACTTATGTTGGCAACACATAATCAGACATTTACCTAGAAAAGTAGTCTCATCTCAGAAGAATTTTAATTTTTAAGTGCTTTACAAAAATAAAAGCTTTTCTGTCAAGAGCAGTGTTGTCGTGACACGTCAGTTGCCAGGGAGAATATGACTGTACATGGCCAGAGAGGGCAAACAGATGCTGATTCATATGTAAAAGACGTCACGTCAGACATCAAGAAAGCACTTACGCCCAGAAATAACACTCCACATATAATTGAGGAGACTCAAAACACAAATGATCAAATAAATCCATTTTAATCATCTAGAGAGTTTCCATTTAATGCATTCTATTGTGTTTTATGTGAGTGGTAATCATCTTTTCTATTGTCCCGGCAAGAATTAATGAAATTGAAATAATATAACACTTTGATGAGGTTTTGCTGTGGCCACACAACTCCTGCTGCTTTTTTTATTCTGAATTTGTTCAGCTTTGTCATGCCTTGTTTAATAAACATGTAATAAGCAAAATAAATAGCCTAACCAAGTGAATTAAAAACTGGAAAAATTGTGTGTCAATTCTTGAATGGTGGGGTTGGAAACTTCTTCAACTCTGACGTTATGTTCTAGGTGCACAGAAATGACATAATTTTACTGAGATAAGCATATGGAGTTGGTCTTCCTTGTTGCATTAGTAGTAAATGATGGTATACGTATGCTCTGTGACCTTCATGCTGTTTATTTGGTGTGTTTGATTCATGCATTATTTGGCATGCTGCAAGTAATTATTTGTAATAACATGCTTCTCATGTCTCGCAGTATAAGAAGCAATTTTATATAATGAACCACAGATGTGCGCTGCATCTAATGCACCGTAAAATGGTTCCCAGATTAGAAATTTGGCAATGTGTAAATGATATATTCGTTTAACTGTGTTCATCTGTATATAGTTTGGGGTCTAACTGATTAAATGTAGTATGACACGAATTCTCAACCAACAAATTCAATTTTGTATAAGGCTTAGAAAGTATATTAAAATGATCAGTTTACACTCTCAGAAGTGATCAGTGGGGGCTGAAAATGAGAAGTCACTGAGACATATATGATCCATATGTGAAAAATATTAACTTTTTAAAAAAAATTTAAAATGTGAGTCAGTATATGTTTCAGTGAACATTTTGAATGTAGCCACAGATGCAATTTAAAGGGAGAACCTTTATAATATGTTACATTCATATGTGACTTAAGGGGATAGTCATAATTTATTCAACATTATGCTGTTCAGTATAATATAGTATAAAATAGAATAGTATAGTATAGTAGGCCTATAGTATTTAATATAATATAATATAATATAATATAATATAATATAATATAATATAATATAATATATAACATAATATAATATAATATATATAATATAATATAACATAATATAATATAATATAACATAACATAACATAACATAACATAATATAACATAATATAACATAACATAACATAACATAACATAACATAACATAACATAACATAACATAACATAACATAATATAATATAACATAATATAATATAACATAATATAACATAATATAACATAATATAATATAACATAATATAACATAATATAACATAATATAATATAAATGTGAAAGTCAAGACATGACAAACTTTAATAACATTGGTAAACTTTAACAACCTAATGACAAATAGTCATTTTAATGGCATACATTTTTATGCTACCCAGGCACAACTGCAACAAGCAAAGCATATACTTTTATAAAAAAAAGAGTAGAATTAATTATACAATTATACTAATATCAAACCAACCATCTGCAAACAAATGATTTTTTTTTCTCAAATGTAACTTTTCTTAGCCGTGTTTGTTATTATTTCTGACCATCTGCTCTAACCAACCTCAATTTTTCCAGGGAAGTACCTGCTGCCATATGTCTCGGCACAGCAGGCATGGTCAGCCACAGGCTCAGAGACCACCAACCTGGTGCGCATGCGCTCGCAGACCCTCGGGAAATCTGCACCTTCCCTCACAGCCAGTCTGGTCAGTATGCTACCTTTTCTTATTCTCACAGTGGTAGAATGACTTGAAATCTGTTTAAATGAGATTATTTAGTAGATTCTGAGTTTGAGCACTAGGGGGCGCTGCTGTATTAAAGAGAGTACAGAGAATAGTTAAGGGTTGTTTTGTACTGTTGTGATGAACTATGTTGTGCTTAATAATCTAACTGTTCAGTAAATTACATTCAGATTTACCTGACCTTTTGGTCCTGCCCTGGCATTCTCCTGTGAACATTATTCCAGAAGCGTTGTGGAACATCCAGGTGTTTTTGGGCAAATCTGAGATATGTCAGAATGTTTTTTTAACAGCAGTGGTTTACTATCCACTGATAGTGGATCCTTGAAAAAAGACTTCTGGGGTTTTTGGAGAATAGTCGATATATTTTGCCTGTTTGCTCTTGGAGTGATCTTTGCAGTACATCTACTTCTGGATAATCAGCAGTAGTCTTTAACTTTCTCTGTTTCTACAAGATATACTGTACAGTAGTTTGTCTTTGTATGAAATGATAAACACCCAGGTCTTCAGTATTTTCCAGCTTTGTGCATCTCTGTTTTGTCTGTGCAACCCACAATCTTTCAAATGTGACTCCAAATTGCTTTGATCCAAATAGCTTTTGAGATGTTGATGACCCACAGGTTGAGTTTAGTAATTATCTTATACTGCTAATAATTAGTCATTAGGTGTTATTAATTTGGTCACATGATTGATTAATTTATTTTTTACCATGGTCTGTCTGAATACTCGATTGTGATTGGCCGGAAGGTATGCATTAAAGGGATAGTTCACTGAAAAAAAATATTTACTCACCATCATGTCATGTCAAACCTGTATGACTTTCTCGCTTTAGCAGAACACAGAAGAAGATATTTTGCAAAACGCTGGTTACCGGCACCCATTTACTTTCATAGTATGGACACAAGGTACAATGGAAGTCAATAGGTGCCGGTAACCAGCGTTTTGCAAAATATCTTTTTTTGTGTTCCACAAAAGAAAGAATCATATACAGTGTTTGAATGACATAAGGGTGACAAAATTATGACATCATTTTTATTTTGGGGTGAACTATCCCTTTAAAACTGTTTAATGCAGAGGTAGTTCCAGTCAGTCCAGTCACACAAGGGATGTTGAGATATTTGGTTTGTTATTAAGACACAACAGAGTTTACAGTCAAAAACTTTCACTGATTTTACATTTAAGAAGATTGTAACTTGAGCATTTAAGATGCAACTTCCACATTCTCAAAATGCATCTTATGGATTCCTGTCTGACAGCTGACCCAACAAGCCATTGTTTTAGTATTTAGACAATAAACAACTAGATTTTGTTACCAATATTTGCTTAATATATATATATTTTGTATTTCCTTTGTCTGAGGTGAGCTTGTTTTTTTTTTTTGTGAGACCATCCAAAGAACCCGTCGTGTCTACTTTGCACTGGCCAGCCATTGTAAACAGAAGATCAGCTTCCGTGTTGGGTGCCTGATTGAAATTAATGATCACAGTGAGCAAGGTCAATACCGCACAAACACAATGTCATTTACTTAGCACCTGTATCCGATCCGCTCATCACTGGGGCTTTCAATGTCTCCCACTCTCTTTCCCTCTTTTCTTTTCTAATACAAGACCAACACATTTCAAATGACCAGTTAAAAACATATTACTGCTTGCAATACATTGAGTGGTCAGACTATGCCAGTAACAGTCTAGTACTAGCCATGTTTTTCCATTCATCTGGGTCTCTGTCAGTCTCTGCTTGGTGTCCGTCTTGGTCACCCAGCGTTGCGTTTGGCTTTATCAGGCGTTTACATGACCCCGCTTCTAAATCAGCCTCAGTGAAAATCGATGACGGCTGGGCCTTCCCGCTTTGCGTAGACTCCTGTTGAATTGCTAATGTTCTCCCCCCTTGTGTCATTCCCGTGGTATCTTTTTGGATGTTCCAACTCCTGCAAAACACAAAGGAAAGTGGCATGTCTTGGGAATGTTAACGCTGTTTAGGTAAAACGAGTGCCTGCGGAGTGGGCCGACAGTTCATATGTGACCTTGGAAAGATATTCCTCGCACACTGAGGGAGCTTATCTATTTTGCCTTTGTATACCTCATGTGGAGGCAATATGGGTTTTTTCTTTGGCCTGTTTGGATATTCGCTAACATTGTAAACTGTATTTGTTGTCATAGACGCTTGGGATGAAAGGGGAAATGTAATTTCGTTATCCTTTTTGCAAGGATCGCTGTGGATATTTCATTGCAGTATCGAGCTCAGGGTATTTGGTGTTAGTTTACTATTCTTTTTTTTTTTACAGGAACTGTTTTTTCCAGGGGAACATAAAAGAATAATGGACTTGGTTTGACAAAAATATATTTGTCTAGGGATATTGTGTTATTATTTGTAGATATGGCTCTGTTTCTTTTTTCACTTGAAATGCTCTACAGCCTGACAGTTCTTTTATGCAGAAATTTCTTATCAGGTTTTTTCTGTCATAGTCAAACACAAATGAATAATTTAAATATGAAAATAAAATTTATAATGAAATGCATCATTTTTATATAAGCTGTAGTAATATATGACATGCATTGTACAAAACTGACAAAATACTAAACCTTTAAGGTATTTATTGGACAAAATTATTTGGCAAAAATGCAGACAACAACGTATCAATACATACTGTATGGGATTTATTTTAGCATACAAACTAATGCATAAAAACAAAAAACTTACAGAAAACAAAGCATACATTTACTACAATTATTACTCAAATTCAATGCAAATACCATGTGAAACCCATTGGATTGCATAAAATTTAGGGTGATATCAACATGTTGTCTACATGTTTTTCACATGTACAACATGTCGCCACATCATTCACTTGTGATCCCATGGGTTTCTGATCACATGGGATTCACACAAAGTGTTCTAAAATCACCTGCTTTATGTGTGTTTTTGCACATGAGAAATCCATGTTGTCCACATGGGATGGAAAAATGTAAAATGTATGTAATTTTTCTGTAAGGGTGTGTTGTACATTGGCAAAGATTTAAGGAGAATTGGCAAAAAAATACATACGTTAACGTTAAACTTCAGTTTATACTCCAAACACACCAAAGCAACACGCATACAAACATGAAGTGTGCATCTTTAGTAAAATATTTGAATAAAGACAGATGTTACTTGTCCAGTTAGACAAGTTAGACATCACTTTTGATGTATTTGGCCACTACTGTACATCCGTCAATATGACAACTAGTCATAAAACACGTGAGAAACAATAAGATGTTTTAGATGTCTTTATTATTCATAACGTTGTAGATTACCCTTTTTTTTTACAGTATTTTCATTCCTTAACATTTTTGATCCTGTACCAGTTAAAAATAATTGTGACGATATTTAAGCAAATTATTTTGTGCTCATTTTGCTCTTTTCATGCAATGTAAGTGGATGTTTGCTAATGTCTTTCTGGCTCCAGCAAGGACAAAAAAGTTCTTTAAAAGTTGCTCAAATTCATTTTCACAGTACATATAAATTCCTCCACAGGCTATAATCAAACTGTACAGCCTGTCTTTTTATTTCTCCAGTAGCTTCACTAGGGGGTTTTGTGCTCCATAAATCAAATCTTCACAGTAGACCTTACGCTGTCATATCTGAAACTGCTAAATTATGCAATTTATTAGGAAGCTTTTGAATCGACTCTGTGCTCTATTGACAGGTTCGCTCAGGGTGATTGCTGTTTTTATTACTATCCAGCAGTAGTCTCACGGGGTAGAATACAAATGATGACTACAAAGGGATTATTTATTCATTATGACACTACGGGACTGGCAGTAGGTCATTGGAGTTCAAGCTCTCCCCAGAGAAGATTTTTATCAGCTTTCATAATTTGTCCTTTGAGCTATATAGAGATGTATTGATATATAGAATTTGAATGCATCTTCTCTAGATAATTAGCCATTCTTCAACATGCAATTTTTTAACCATATGAAATTGCCCTGTAAATGTTTTTTTTTTCTAAACTTAAATTGGCTTTTCATTTCATTTTACTATTTTACATTATGCTTTTACATTACTTTAACTTGATAACCTGATAACTGTCACAGCAGAAATTGAGTATACACATGAAAATGCACTGCCGAACTACATTTTTATTTTTATTTTTAGATATTAGATATTTTTTCAAGCATTTTTAAGTCTTAAGTAAAAAATCATTTTAGGTATTTTATACACATTTTAATTACAGTAACGTTTAAGGGATAGTTCACCCAAAAATAAAAATGATGTCATAATTTTGTCACCCTTATGTCATTCAAACCCTGTATAAGATATATTTTTTGTTAAACACAAAAGAAGATATTTTGCAAAACGCTGGTTACCGGGACCCATTGACTTCCATTGTACCTTGTGTCCATACTAAAGTGAATAGGTGCTGGTTACCAGCGTTTTGCAAAATATCTTCTTCTGCTGAAGCAAGAAGGTCATACAGGTTTGACATGACATAAGGTGAGTAAATAATAAAATAAATTTTATTTTGTTTATTGTTATGAAAATGTGTCAAATATTTCATCTTGAGTCTTATACCTTTCTGTCAATTTTTAGTTTGTCATGATTAGAATAAAATTAAATAATGAAATATTAAAGGTAATAGGGAAATAACATAGGTGTCCCTCCTGAGGAACGGTGACAGTTAACAGGTTAAGCAGTTTCAACATACTGTACAGCAATATACCACTGGCCAAAATTTAGAAAAAAGAAGTTGAAATGACTTGTAAAGCTAAAAAGCAGTATAAAATATGTAACAAAACTGTGCAATAGCTGAAGTCTGTTTGTAATGGTAAACATTTAATCTTTTAATGATTTTACTTAACTGAAGGTATTTTTTGGCTTCATTCTCATTCTCATGGCTTCATTCAGGTGCTGGTTTGTAATTTCTTAGTGGTCAGCATTTAATGGTCAGCATTTAACCATCTGTGCTAGTTTCAAGCTTCTTCTTTCACTTTGTTGTTTATCTGTGTGCAACAGTAGTCCTCAAATACTTCAGCATAATTGTCTGATCCTCCTGTCCTCAACCCCAATCTATGATGTTACGCTCTTCAACAAGCAGCCCGTCATGGTGTTCCATGGAGCGATTGACTTTTCATGCTGATTTCGGACCAGTTGGAGCCACCCAAATCCTAAGCAGTTCCATTTTAAGAGAGCTCAAAATTTGATTCTGGATCAGTGTAAAAATGCAGGCAGGTTTTGTTGTGGTGTCTCGTGTGTTTTGAGAATGATAAAGTTTGACAGGAAATCAATACAGCTCCTCCTGGCCAGATATGGAGATAAGACGTCATAATCCTGATGTTGAGGCTTTGTGGCCACGAGTGCCTCTTCATTATTGTTGCCAGAGATGTCCTTCACTGATAGCAGTGGCTTTTGTTTTTCACTGCTTTCTAGAGCTAGTGAACCAGAACGGCAAGAAACAAAGAATACTGTCATTTAGAGAGTAGTCTGTTTGTAACAAGAACTAGTTTAACATTTAGTTTTGCTGTTGCTTACTTTAGATATCAGGGATATAAGACTAAATTTTTTAATTTTATAATTTTATGCTTAAAATATCATGTAATTTAACAGCTATGAGTTTTATTCTGCAAAACATAGATCTGTTTTTTTTCTTAAGAACTGAACTGCAAGTTCTTTAACTGTTCTTAAAGGAAATGACCTTGTACCTGGATTGTAGATAAAGTCCATTTTTTAAAACAGCCCACTGGATTGTCATATATTATCATTATGAGGCATTGTTCACTATTACAAATTTTACAAAAAAGCGCTAGGATAGTGCTGATAGTAGATGGCAATATTATTAGCCACCGCCATTGACCACCAGACGACATGTGTAATGTTTTAGACACAATCTAAAATGACTCTTTTCAATGTCTCCGTCCTTTCCTGTCGCATTTTGCACTTACATATATCTGTTCTGTTTGACCTTCAAGAACATCTCAGGAGGGTTATGAGAGGTGAATGCCCCGTTTAGTAAACCCGAATTGAATTACAGGCCTACTGCATGTCAGTGTGTACACAGGGAGACAGCACTTAAATGGGAACTGTCTGTCTGATGAAGTGGGAGCAGTTGGGATGTTGAACTGTTGACTCACTGGCCTGTTCTGTTCTACAGAAATATCACAGCATTAACCATCAGGTGAAAAATGACATTGTTTGTCAAATTTTCCAACCTCCAAGTCGTCTAGATATATTTGGAAGGAGTGCAATAAAAATAATTTGGTTTGCTGCACATTTGGACAATCGTGAGATGTTGTTTTGACACGGTCATGTATAATATGATGTTTAGGATTGTGATTCTATTGCATGAGATCACTGTGTTTGCTGATATGATGCTAATACTGCAGGTGCTTTGTGGTTGACGTCAGGTTTGCCCTTGGTGTTTGATGTGGCATTTAAATTGTCCTGAATCAGGTGGCTGTAATGGTTTCAGGTTGTGCGTGTGTATGTGTGTGTGTGTTTGGTCTCTGCAGGTCCCTTGGCTTAGATCCTAATGCCCCTTAGAGACTCCGATAGGCTAGAACGGAGCTTGACCTCACGGGTCACTCAATCAGCCTTCACCACAGGCCAACGTTTCCGCTTTACCTCTCTTCCTCTATCCCTCCCCTCCCTCTTATTTTTGACTCTCTCTCATGTCTGTCCCCCATGAGGAAGCCTCTCAAGTCACCCACCAACAGAGAACAAAGAAAATCCCAGAGCCTGTCACATCTTGCAATGACCATTGGCCGAAGCTCCATTCCTCACCCGTAGTGACCTCAGCGTGACCCTGAACTGAATGTCTTTCTCATCTATATCATCATCATGCTCACCTGGGCACAGCCATCTGCTTACAAACGGAGTTGTTTGGCACGTATTGGACAGCATGCACATGCATGACATCATTTACCAAAGTATGAAGTGTTCTTGGGTGAATATTTTTTGTTAACTTACCCTAACCAAGATAAATGGGAATTTACCAAGTAGGACATGTATCTGGACCAAACAACCTTTCACTTAACCAATCAGATTGAAGAATTAGGTTTAGACTCAATGTTAGGTTTAGGAAAAGGTCTCAGGTTTGTCAAGGTTCTTGATCCAGGAACACATCCTACTTGGGTAAATGAGGTTAAGCGGATGGCCCGCAGAGGCTTGCTCATACGTGTTTGTCATTGAATGTGTTTCCTGCATGTCTGCAGGAAATGGGGCTATGAGCTTTTTCTTTTTTTGTCAATGAAGTTGCTTCCAGTCAAGCTTTGTTGTCCAAAACCGTTTCCTTGAATACATTTGGGGACTGAGCAAGTTGAGTCTTTGGAGTTATGTCCCACCACTGGGAGCCTTCCTAGCATCGAGAGGGAAATGACTGGTTCTTGTATTGCACCGCTCCAGTGTTCATTACCGTAACTCTGAAAAGGAATGTTGTAAGTGTTCCACTCCGCCACTGTTCACTGTACTTGCTGAATTGGGACTAATTCTCTTTGGTATAATCTTCCTCAATTGTTCCTCTACAGAGAAGATACATTTTTTTAATCCAACCTCTGCGTCTCGGGTCAAAAGAAATTAAAATGGCAACGTCAGATTACACTTCTTATCATTCTCTCACCAAGAAACACTTGTCTTTACACAGACAAGCCATGGTTGATGAATGGATGGAACAATGAAGAAGAGTTTTTTTTTACACATTTTTACACATTTGACCTTCTGGAATCTTTTGCAGGTAGCTGTCAATCTATTTTGTGCTACTCCATATCTAGGTTCGTTCAAGCCTAGCCAGAGAAACAAGGAGAACCCACTTAATATTCATATGGCAGTCATGGTGAATTGAAATGAATGAGCGAGAAAGGCTAAGGGTTTGTGAGTGTGTCGGAAAGAGAGAAGTGGGTAGGAAGGCGAGTAAAAATACACACACACAACAGACTGTGAAATTGACAATTGGAAATGGCACGATAGCCGTCGCTTAAAGTTACATCTCTACATGTTAATAAGAATGCACCGCCCGATAACACTCCAGGAGATAGAAAATGGGAAAGTGGAGGTTTAAAAGTACCACTACAGCAGCCCATGAAATCATACAGTATTGACCTGCGATATGTAGCTGGTTCTGGGGATAATTAGTTTTTGGGGGGCACTCTACTGGAAAAAGCAGGTCATACTTGGTTTAAGGTTGTCAAGTTGTTTTTGTGGAATGCGGTAGCTGGATTGTTGCTGGTTCAAGGTGGTTTTTCCATCCTAGTCAGCTTGACCCAGGTGGTGTACAATGGCAACCTCTGACCCACTAGCTTGTAGTCCACCTGATCAATTATCTAGATCATCTGGGCATGTCTCAGGTAGCTGAACCTTTAACAATTTGCCTATGGTCTGATCCACTTTGCACTGTTCTGGCCAAGAACTACAAACTTTAACTAAAAAAGACAGACTTATACAGTACGACACTATTACCGGTTGACATAAATATTTGTAGACTTTGTAATTAGTAAGGATATGTTTACATGACAAAGATCTACAAAAAAAGTTCTGTTTTTGAAAAGCTTTACGTGTAACTACAATGTTATCAGAACAATAACAGTTCATGATTAAAAACACTGCCTGTGCACGTGATGTCACCAAAGTGATTTTAGTTTCCGTGGTGATGATGACAATATTGTTTTTTTTTTAGATTTTGCCTTTATTTTGACAGTACAAATGAGGGAGGAAAGAAAGCAAAATGGGGGAAAGAAGGGGAAGGGATGGGGAAAGTGCCACGAGCCGGATTCAAACTCCATTTGCCTGAGTTGCAACCGCGCCACATATGTCAAAGCACTGCAAGGCCATCGCCTCCGACAACAATATTGTTTTCAAAACTTAGAAAAATGTTTTCAAAAGTCTTTGATTTCGTCAAATGTCAAAATGCATAAAAATATTTCTTTAAAAGCTCTCTAACAGTATACAGTACTGAATAATTTTTTCAGACATAACTAAAAAAACAACAACAATGGAATATACAATTATGGCCATTGATATTTAGTCTACTCAGTATTATCATATACTGTAAGCGTCTGGAACACAACGTTTCTGTACTGTGCGCTTCGACTCCGACTCGAGTTAAGTCTGTTTGATTGCGTGAAAATTTTCATGAATAGGTTTTGGGTCTGTGGTTTGAATTTCAGTTATTGACCATAAATGATCATTTTGAACCAGCTAAAAATCCATAGCTAGATTATAGCTGTATTTCCTAGCAGAAGAACTCATATACCAATTATTTTCCTCATTTTCTTTAGCTATTTTTACTTTTTTCAAGAAATGACCCAAATCAATATGGTGAATGTAGAAAACCTGCACAGATGCTACATTTATCATGTATAGTAGGTTGTGTTTTGTTTCACACATAGAGCACAGTATTGATGTTGAAGGACCTTGATTCCCTTCAGCTGTGGTTCATCACACTAATGAAGGAAGTGCTTTAAAACAAGCCATTACAGGAAGCCCTGTGTGCTCCCGCGCGCTCATTCTCTCATTGTGCAGTCCCTTCATCCTATTTCTGCCCGAAAACAGACCTAATTCACCCTGGCCGTGACCGCTGTCTGCCCTGCCTTCTGACCTTCACACCAGACTCCTTATCTGCACCTCCAGTGAAAAACAAATAGACTCAATACTCCTTACCATCACATCACCAATGCTATCGACCGAAGGTGGCCGCACACACAGGATGCCAGTTGCATTGTTTAGCAGTGGCAAAACAATGCATGACAGGATTTCCTGCCTATTTTCTCCCCCATGCGGTCACTTCGGGCGCCAAAGAACGTGCCTGCTTGCTGGGGGGAAATGAATCGCTGACCCCCGTGAGATATTCCACTGAATTTGAGCTGCTTGTCTTTACCTCCACCTCTTCACTCGCCCCTCCTGCATCTCTCTCTCTCTCTCTCTCTCTCTCTCTCCCGCTCACTCTATTATCAAATATGCATTCACAATCTCCCTCTCTTTCACACGCTCACATCGTCTCTCCTCTTGCTCACACATTGTCCTGAAGTTCAAAGAGAGAAACTGTGACACGTCAGCTGACCGGCCCCTTCCAATCAGATAAGTTCTGATGTAAGTCTTTAGCAGCTGCTGGGATCAGATGGAGCGTGCCTGTAGGATCGCCGGAGCTCTGGAGGAGGCAGTGCAGTGCAGTATGGATAAGTAGCGGCGAGAGACGCGCACACAGCGATAGAGCGAGTGCTCTGCCTCTCCAGCATGGATGAGTCCAGCATTCTGAGGAGACGCGGGCTACAGGTAGGGAATGTAGAGCGACGGCGTGCGTGGGCGATTGCTTCACCGGGAGTTTTGTTGCTTTTGTAGGAACACTTGATGTGTGGGTTGAATAACAAAATAGAGTTTGCATGCTCAGACTCCAAGGATGCTCCAAGTGCACCACTGGGATGATTTAGTTGTCACTGGAAAAGCCTGCAAAGTGCAAAAATTACTATTGATTTCTGACATGATGGCATGTGAATTGTTTTTACCTTCTGTTTTACCTTATATTTCTATTTTATGTAAAAGCAAGCAACTTCACAAAACTGATGGAACACAACAAACCTTTTTTTACCTTGATTATAACCTTGATTATAAAACAGAAATTGTACTTTTCTTGTAGAACACTTTGTACGTTTTGGTATTTGACAGCAAAAATTAAGGCTATGAATGAGACACATTTGAACCATTTAACCATTAAAATCAACAACTTTTTATGCTGCAAAATACTTTTCAAGCTCTTATCTTTAGGTACAGCAGTGATTGTTAACATTAGTGACCTTGCTGACAATAACTTTACATAATATCTTGTACGTTTTGAATGATCTGCATATAGGATATTTGCATATGCATATCTAGTCATTTTGTAAAGTGAATTGGAGAAATATTGCATGCTTTTTGTGTTCATTTTTGTACATAATTGTCACACTGATGTATTGTAGATGATGAACGTGTTGTAAAAATGAATGCTGTTGAAAGGTTTACCCGTGTGAAAGTTATAGCCATGAGATTTCTTATTACAATCTTTCCCTTTCTTCACCGTGTGAACTTATTGCTGACATTGGTCTACCATTACTGTTTATTTCTACCATTATTGTTATATTTGCACAAATCCAACCGGAATAATGTCACAGAAAATTGAAGTTATCGTATTTATGTGCACATTGGGTGTAATTGCTATGTGGGTTTAACAGGTCTAAGGAAATTGTTGACCTCATTGTCTATTAGTCAAAATAATTATTGTGCACTTTTCTTTTAGTGTGTTAGCCTCTTCTTTGTATAGCCGAGTAAAGAGACACTTTGTGATCTCTGTTGGCATCGGCATAGCTGACGGCAGAAAAAAAGATGGTTTGCCTGAGGAAAAGATTCAGAGTTCTGCTGTATGATTTTGTATTGGACACAATCTTTTCATTTGTTAGTCAAATGCATGACAATGTGCTATTCTACACTGTCTGTATAGCCTAAGGCTACAGTCTGCTAAATCTGAGACACTGTGTGTTGACTGGAATATTTAATATGGGTTTTGTAATGTGAGGGAACTTCCTGAACCCGTGGAGTTAATGTGTTAATTGGCACTATAGCACAGAAAGTGAGTGTGTACGTGGCTACATTTAGACAGGTTGATGTTGGTGATAAGGTTGAGTCAATTAGCTGCCGTAAGTCGATGAAATTAAGGGAGCTGCAGCACGCTGGGCAATTGTTTCGAAACCCGCTGAACAGACAACATCACCTTCAACTGTGTTTGGTAGAGCTTTCATCTTTTCTGATGCATTTTTGTGTTTGGGTGTAACTTGTGTTGGTGTTTCATTGTGCTTTTTAGTGTTCACACTTGGTAAGTTTAGTTTGATTACAACAAACTCTGGTGCGATTGATCTGTAAATTCATTTGAAGTAACTCCAAACTTTGGTGCAAACCAAACAAGCTATCTTGTAACCCCGAAAAGATGGGTCTAGGTCCGCTTCCAAACGGACAGTTTTACTGAAGTGTGAATAAAACAAGGGGCAAGAAATCTCAACAAACCAAAAACAGGATGTGATGTCACAAGAGACGATCCTAAAATCACATGATTTGACAATATAGAGCGCTTATTAGTGTAGGTGTTGTGCATACAATGATAGAGTTCCTTGCGCTTGAAACATTAATGAGCTCTTATGTCATTATAGCATTATATGTACATGCATGTATAGACCATCACACAATAAAATCTTGAATACTTGGTAAATTCAGTCACAAATTTATGTCAATAAAGCTGACCAATCAGGTTGTGACCTTATCCTTATTCTTTTAGGTTCGGTGTTAAAATACAAGTGTGAACTCTAAATGAAACAGAACTAAAGTGTATAATTTTCTTTAATGGTCTGGACCAAGAGAAGTGAACTACAAGTGTGAACACACCCTTAGTTTTATTTACTTTTTTGTTGGGTCTTTGTTGTGAATTTACACCATTTCATCAAAGATTAGGTTTCAATAGTCACAGATCAGCAAGCCTTTAAAAAACCTCTTTTGTTCGCTAAAACGATATTTGCACATTACCTCCTGAATTTACCTCATTTTACGACATTACATTCAGTTATGCGTTCCAAAGAGACTAAAACATATTGTCTCGTAAATAAACATGGGTATTTTGGGCCGTATCCTGTAGGCCTGACTTGATCCGTAGGGGATATTGTTGTCAGCAGAACATATTGAAATGGGCAGAAGATACTGGCAGGTAATTAGAATGAATAGACAGTCATGGTGCTGTATTAGCTTTGTAATTACAGTTGCAGTGAATGTGTGCACTCATAACTCTCATGGGGTCACCTCTCTCTGCATTTGTTTAGTTGCATTCACTTCACATTGAGGCCTGGCCTGATAAAAAAAACTGGGTTTCGCTTTTAATGAGACGTGCATGTGTAATTGCCTTTCTTTTTTCATGGAGGTAATTATTTAGCAATCTCAAGTTGTAAAGAATGTATGTACATGAATATTTGTGGCTTTTGCTGAATAGCAATCTGCAAGGGCTGAGCAATTAAAAGGCATTAAAAGGCAAAATGAGGTAATATTGTGTTTGTTGTTTTGTGGCAGTTATATTTGATTTATGTGAATGTTGAGCAATCATAGCGACATTCCCTGAAGCTGATATATGACTATGTTAGATCAAATTCAATAAGCATGATTGATGTCTAATGAAAGATGTTTGCGCCTATATAGACACATCAGTCAATTCTCATTTTCCACACGAAGAGCAATAATGCACATTTTTCATAACATGTCTGGCAGTGAACAGTAGACGGTGACGTTATGCATTTATCATGAGCTCCGGAAAACATCGAAGAGCTGCCAAAGTTAACAGGCTTTCTTTTAAAATTAATTAAAATTTTCTTTTGTCTTTGACTTGCAGGGCTTTTAAGTTATACATTTTATATAAATGTTTCTTTTGAGGAATCAAACCCATGACTTTGGCAAAGCACTTCCTGGCAGTCAGTTGATTTCCAGACTAGCAAAATTCACAGCTTAATGTGCATAAACTAAAAAGTATAAGTTGACTAAGACCTGTAAATCCAGATACAAAGTAGGGGTGTGAGAAAAAAAATCGATGCATCGGATTCTTTCTCTAACGATTCTGAATCGATTCTCAAAGATTCAGAATCGATTCTGTGTCAGAACTTGTTCATCCTGAATATAACTTTGTTAAAATAAAAGCAATAAAATTAAACTTCAAGATGGGAATACTGTCAAAGAGATTCTAACTATAAACAAAAAGCATAAAAACTCTTTATTTATTTAAAATGCAAATTTATCATATTTGCAAAAATTATATGAAGAATCGTTTTGGAATCGGATCGTGAATCCCAGAATCGAATCGGATCGCGTAGTACCTAAAGATTCCCACCCCTAATACAAACAACATGAAAGTTTGTTCACTTTAGATACAAACTGGACACTTTAAAACTTCAATATCAGAGAAAAACATGCAAGATAATTCTAAAATAATTGTGGTTATTGTTAAACCATGTGACAGTGGTAAATGTTACCTATAGTGTTATTATATTATATATTATATTATATATATTGAATAGTGCTATAGAAATATTTTACCAGTAGTTGCAACAACAGCATGTTGTAGTGTAGTTTGGGATCCTACAGTATTCGTTCCAACATCAAAAGCCCACCAGTCCAACGCAGTGTGTGTTCAACTCCTCTGGAAGTTATCGGCACATCTAAAATAAATTTGTATGCGCTGTGTGCCGTATGCCGCCTATCTGCTTGGTTGACACTGTGTTAATAGCAGTGGGAGCCTGATTCTTGGCCAGTAAATATACACTTCTTTCACACTTTAAAATGTGCCAGTTTGACTGCTGGAAAATCATAAATTAGCTAAAAACAAGAGCTGCAGAAGGTAAAGTTAGACACTTCCGCTGTTCCCAGAAATGATGTACATTAGGCTTCACATTGTGATATTATTCTGTGCAGGATGTGTACGGGATACAGGAAAGCTCTGGCTGTGGGAATTAACAAAGTCACGCAATGTCTGGCAACTTTTCAGAATCAGGGTCTGAAAGGGACATAGGTGTCTTTAACGTTATTCTTACAGCTATTGGAAATCAATTGCAGTTTTTATAGCTTTGATTGTTTTAATCACTTTCTTTCCAAACAGGATAATCTAATGTGTTACAACTTACAGCGTCAATAAACAGTTTAGAAGTGAAAGGTTCAGTGTTCTCTGGCTGTATTGTGAAGATCGACTTACTAAACGCAGACCACTAAAACATTAATGAAAAGACTCCAGCTGTAGGCGTAGTTGTCACTTTCACCGGCTCTTTTGTGTGCGCTTGTATCTGCTGCTGGCTGTTAAACTGTTCTCTATAGCCTTTGAAATGTGTTGTTTTCTTACAGACCTTTGTCTCATAGTAGAATCAATTATAATAAGAATCAAAATGCTCAGAAAAGAGGAAGAATAAGATAGTGTGGAGAGAATGAAGGCACATTCTTGCTGCCTGTCTCATGAGCTGACCTTTACCAATGATGAAAACACTGTTTTGTGTCACGACCACATTATTAGCCGGATTGACCTCCATACCACATCCCAACCCTTTCCCGTTACCTGTAACCTGTCCGTTGACCCCAGACCTGATGTCTTATCTAATACAAACTCCAGCTGAATGTAAAGTTTTCTTCAGTTTTACAAAATAAAAAACAGCATCTTTCGCTGCCGCCATAGTTTTCTGTAGCTTGTTAAGATTGTTCAGAGCAATAGAAATGCCGTTCAATATTCAGCTTCTTTAAAGCAATTCTGAAGTGTCTTCTTTTGCAAGAAATAAATGGATTTTCATGCCCCGCAAATGTATTTTTTTAAGCTTAGTTTCAGGCTAGCTTTTTGGCTTTGAATCTGTGTAAATAAAATATTGAATCAAATTGAAATTCAGTGTACATTTAAATGTGAGAATGAAGACCAAACACAATTCAATATGCATGTATTGATAAGTATTTGATTGGCAGGCCTTAAAACAATGCAAGTCTTAATAAAATTCAGAA
Organism: Beaufortia kweichowensis; assembly: GCA_019155185.1. Classification (NCBI taxonomy): domain Eukaryota; kingdom Metazoa; phylum Chordata; class Actinopteri; order Cypriniformes; family Gastromyzontidae; genus Beaufortia; species Beaufortia kweichowensis. The sequence goes on along the minus strand of CM032795.1, from coordinate 5,123,443 downwards.
TTTATCCATTGCATTAAACATTATGTTTGGGTACGATCACCTGATAAATATCTTAGTGAATTCAGATATAACCCAAATCATGATCAGTGTCACAAAAGCATCTGCTAAATGTTCTTTTAACATCCGATGTAGAACATTAAAGTGATTTATAACAGATAACGGGTAATTCCATAATCTGTTAAAAACGTATCGAATGCTAATCTTTGTAATAGAGTTATTTGTTTAAAACTGTGTGACTTAGTCCTTCAGTTCCATATGTTATTCTCTTGAGTCCGATTTTAGAAGTGACAGCAGCATTAATTTGCGGAAATGAATCCCCGAAATATTTTTTTGAGAGTCCTGAAATAAACCTAATTTCTTTGGTCGATTGAGAACATCTTTGATCAGTACCATGTTTTCTTCAGGGTATGTGACTTAATTGTGGAAAAACAGACAAGCTCTCAGAAGCAAAAATCAAGCGGGCTCCGGATACTCATCGGGATTCAAAGGCGTTATTTTTGTTATCTTGGTTGTTTAGTCTCTTATGATTTCACCATTTACTGAAAGAAGAAATAATTGGATAATAGTCTAATAGTCTACTTCACTGAATAACAGAATAATTCTTTTTTACTATTGTTTTTTGATATGCAAAGTTACAAAGCACAAAATACGAAAATATTCAGAGAGATCTGAGCAGAAGTAAATTACAAATAGCTTTCAGATCCCATTCACAGTTGTATTCCATTTAAATCTGGAACCATAATTGACATTTACATTTGGCACTGCATGTTTTAATGTGACATGTTTAAAAATGCCCATTTTTAATTTTCATTTGCCTTTTTGTAAAAGGGAAGATTGTTGAAATTGCCCATTTTGTATTGATTTTAGAGCTTGGTAATATAAATCAACATCAATTCATGTAAAAAAATCTATTACTCACTTTTACAAAAGACACAAAATAGGATGCGTGAATGATACCTGAATTTTAAGTTTTAAGAGAAAATTGTTTACTTAAAATACACATTTTAAATGCATATCGGTCATTTATGGAAAACACTGTGAACTCCAAAGCAGAAAATGGTGCAACGCCTTTATAGAATGAGTCATTCCGCTTGCTTTGTCTGTGCAGTTAAAGCATTTATCTTATCAGACATCTTAATGTAAACATTGCTCCTCTTGACCAGCGGCTCAGCAACACTGTCCGGAGGGAAAATAACAGATGGCTGATTTGTTCAATCTTCCGCTTTCACTCTGTTTTTATTAGAAAGCTGGTGTTGAATGAGGGGGGAAGCCCTTACTAACTTACAAGTCAGCATTTTATATTCGAGGGACTTACGCACTTTTGATCTTGAGATGGTGCAGAATTGCAGCAAATTCAAAGGGAATTATTAATGTACTATCATGGCAAGGTCTTTAAAACAGTATCACTAATGCTTTGATGTTGCAGCTATAGGACACAAAGTTTTATATTGTGGTCCAGAGATGCACAGAGGCAGAAACGGACAGATGTTTACTTTTTTTAACACTGAGGATTTTTGTAGTGTTATTGGTCTGCTCTGGTGGGACATTCATTTATTGGGTTTAAAGATTTAACATTGAAATTTATTGCTAACATTAAATATATTAAAGTGGACATCTTCAAAAGCCCAGGGATGGTTTGAAGTTGACTGTCTGTCGATACCTGGAACATTATGTTTGAAGCACCGTGACCTTGTCTTGCTCATCTCAGATTTAATTTATTCATAGTTAAAATGATCCAAATCTGCATTCCAAAGCTGTACAAAAAGCTTCCAAAAATAATTTTGCAGTATTTTCCCTGATCCTTTATACTAATATGTGGTTATAGTAGCTTATGTTTAATAAAACCATACATCTTTATTATTTATTATAGTTTTTGTTAATAAACAATTCCAGTTACTTACTTTTAAATATTTTCCCACATTTTTAAATTAAGTTGGATATTAACTGGATATTATATTCAAGTAAACTTCAAAACAAACTGTTACATTTTAGTATCTTTAAAGCAGCCTCCTTTTTATAAATTACAGTAACATTCCAAAAATTTTATTAATTTTTTGTTCATGTTTATTGTTATAAAAAATTGTCAAAAATTTAATATTGAGTCTTATACCTTTCCATCAATTTATAGTTTGTCACGATTAGATTAAAATTCAACTATGAATTATTAAAGTGAATAGGGAAATAACATAGGTGTTCCTCCTGAGGAACGATGACAGTTAACAGGTTATGATATTCAGACATATTCAGATATATTCTAGAATTGTAACATCTTTGCACCCTGATTCCCAAAAAATGCATAAAGGCAGCAGATAAGATTGGAGGTTGTCATTTTGGAAAAGCTGCCTCTGAGCAATCTTTGTGTGTTCCATCTGATTCTCAGACTAATACGACTTCAGACACTTCTGTGTGACAGAAGATAACAAGTTTCCTGTCCCTATGACATTCAACTCTTCACGGCATCCACTCTGACCTTTCTGTCAGCAGGGTGGACCGATCGCTGCACAATGCTGATGTGTTTCATCATTCACTGGGCTGGATAAGTGAGAGACCGAGCTCTGTCGTGCTGAAACTCACATGAATGAGTAACTTGGAAAAAACTCATCACAGGAACGAACCTTGTGGCAAATTTGCAGCAGTTTATACATTTGTACCTGAAATCTTATGATCGCATAATGTGTACTGTTTCACAATTGTAAAATGTTATGTGTACTCTCCAGTACGTATTAAGTACTGTATTAGTACATGCTTACTCAGAATCGTATATAGACTTTTTTTTAGATTTGCATTGTATATTTTATATGTACATCTGATTTTCTTCTGTGTTATGACATTTCAATTGTAAAACTGCAGCTGGGCTATAAAAATGCTTCAATATGTAGTCTTATGGGTCTTTCTTAAATATTTACAGTGTTTGTAGTTTGACCCTCTTTAACACCCACTCTTACCCATGGTTTTCCTTTGTTCCTTTGCCGTTCCATTAAAACGTGATGGAAATAATGTAACCTTTCCACCAGCGTTCCCAGTGAACGGTAATGCATATATTCATGTTTAGCCGTGGGTGAGCCTGCCCAGTGCTGAATTCATGGTAAACCCCACCAGCGTAGCTCCGCTGTTCCCCGCTGTGCACCCCAGCAGCTCCAGTGTTCTCTTTCATTCATTATTTTTGAATAGTGTAAGGCTGCAGTATCTTGGGATGCAGAAGCACCATACAGAGGAGCTTGAAGCATCACTGCATCTGGAGTTCAGATCAGGCTGTTGTTGAAATGTCATCCTGTTTTTGACTCAAACTCTGGAAATATGGACATAGATGCAGTTATATATGTGTTCATGTGTTTCAAACTCAATTTTTTGAAATCTTTTTTTATAATAGTTAGTGTGAGGGCTACTTTAAAAATTTAATTTAGTGCAAATTAGTGCCAACTATCTACTTAAAATGTAAATGCAGTCGTTCTTGATACTCTTCTGTACACAAATAGTTAATATTTAAAGTGATAGTTAAATATGATTTTTTTTATCATTTACTCACGGTCATGTTATCCCAACTTTATTTCTTCTGCAGATCACAGAAGATGCTATTTTGGTTAATAAAACCAACATTTCTCAAAATATGACCAAGTGAAGTACAGGTTTTGAACAACATGAGGATGAAATTCACAACCAACTGAACAACTAGGTGTCTAGAATCGGTCATAAAATCTTCCACTTCCACTTTAATTCCACTTCACAAAATTATTAAATTTCTGCAATGATTAAATGTTGAAATGTTTCTAAGAGAATAATAATTACTCTGAGCCTGTGCAGGAAGGGGATTTTCTTCACTTGATTAATGGAAATCAGCAGGTGAAAGCAGGCACACAATTAGGCTTAGCACAGTGGAGAGAGCTGACACTTAACTGATCTTTAATATCACATTCAAACTGTACTGTAACAGCTATAATAGCCAGATGAAGCAATAAGCTTTTAGGAAGCCATACACTAAACAGAGGATACACAAAACGGAGAATTTAAAGAGGATACACAAAACTCTTCTCTGGTAAAACAGAGGATACACAAAATCCGGGTGAGGTATGGCATGACGTGAAGCCGTGGTAAAATGACTGTAATAAATGGCCTTTTAGCTTTTTTAATATTGCAGTACACTGTTCAATAAATAGTTAAATTAATTTAGTTCATAAAAGCTGTTTTCAGCTGTTTATGCATTTCTTTCTTTCTTTCTTTCTTTCGATCTTTCTTTACTTCTACCTTTCTTTCCTTCTACCTTTCTTTCCTTCTACCTTTCTTTTAGTTTGAATGGCTGTAAAATAAATGACTGTTTAAAATGACTGTAATAAATGGACTTTTAGCTTTTTTAATATTGCCACCATTTCATTGATGATTTGGTTCTTTTTTGTCTATTAATTTCTTGCATTATTATGACCAGTTGAAAGTAAGCTGTATTCTTGTCTGTAGTCTCCAATCGGATTCATTAAATGTATCTACTCAAATGCCCTCTGCTGGTGTTGATTCATTACTGCATTAGCTCATGAGCAAATAGGTGATCCCCCATAGAGACATGATAACTGCAGCATTTGCAGATGCTGAACTGGGAATCTTATTTATAATATAAATGCCTATTTTTATCACCAGCATAACAAAGGATCTGTTGAGAAATCAGGTCAGAGATTGCGTTTTGAAGTCATGAAGGCATATTTCAATTAGACTTGGAAGGAGTAATCTATGGTTGAATCTAAACTGTTTCTCTAATAATGTTTACATGTTTATATTTTAATGTCAATATTTATCTGTTAATGTACTCTTTTGTAGGGTTCCAAAATTAGCTAGAGTTAATAAAGACTTGTTTTGATCACAGAGTTTAGGTCTGAATAGATTTATCTGCAGAGCTGTGAAACTGGGTCACCATCGGCACCTGGGGTTGCTGTGGAAATATGGGTCACCTGTTGGCATGCAGTGACGATGAATGACTAGGCAAAGATCTCTGTTACCAATTGGCTCTGAGGGTGCCTGAGCATTAAGCAGATGTGTCTATGTGTTGGCATGTAATTGTGGGTGATTTGTGTGCCCCCCATTTATTTTGAATGTAACATCATGCTGAAAGACCGTCTGCTTCATGCCTGAAGTTTCATAAGCAAGAATAGATATCAGGGTTGACAAGTTTTAAAAGTGCTAATTTACTTTTCAAATGAAATCCACATTAATAAACTGAGTGTGGAGAATTCATTTTAGGCTTTAAATTTTGTAGTATTCATTTATATCAAGAAGCTAAAAGTTTGTTGTTTGTGTTCTCTTACAGAAGGAGCTCAGCCTTCCCAGACGAGGAAGTTTGTAAGTAAACCTGCTTTAAATGTTTAAGTACTCACACTGTAAAGTCTAGAGATAAACCTACATCACCAAAAATAAATATCATTATCTACAGAGTTTAGTCAGGCCTGCCCTATTTAATTTAATGAGTTTGACTCAGACTCACGAGTGCAAGACATTCGTACAGTCATATAGCTTAAGAAAGTTTAAATAACATCTACTCATTTGAAGTGTCAGCTGAACTGGTATTATTTTTTGCCGTTTGCATTCGTGCTTTGAAGATTTTGAAATACAAAGAACTTCCTTGTTAGGTCAGTTTGGATTAGCAGTTATATGTTAATAACATTCCCAATTACCTCCAGAGTCGTGTTTCTCAATAGAATCGGATGAGTAAACAAATCTAACACGGCCCTCACGTGCACATTAAAGATTTGCTTGCATACATTTTTAATCAAATTTCTTTTGTGTTTTCTTAGTGGTTTGCATATAAAACAGTAATACAACTTTTATTGCTCAAAAAGCAGGTGTTAATTTTGCAGAGACAGTATCAATAAGTTCTGCAAGGGTAAATTGTCTCCTCATAGTACATCATTTACTACATTCCTTTGTACAAGTAAATGCTTGGAAAATAATTAAAATCAGCTCATAAAACCTGACAAGCAAGCAAACAGTGTTTATATGAGTCTCAAACTCAGATTTTATATAGAACAAATTTTGGATAAGCAAAAATCTTGAAGTACTTTAACCATCATAAAATGTACTGTACTAAATAAAATAATATCAGATCATGCCTATAAACACTTATTTACTGCACTCAAGGCCTGAACAGTAAATCATATTTATGATTTATTGATCATTTGTCATATTAATATCATAGCACTTCTGCGGTGTGATCTGAAGCAGTTTACTCCAGTCTTTTTATAGAGTGCACATTCATCTCTTAGAATAATGAATGAAACATTCACTTCGTGTGGATGAAGTCTGGCCTCGATTTCTCTTGGAATTGACCCATAAATAAATTGTTATGATCTGACGGAGACTAACTGATAGTGATCATTTAACTGACAGTTTGCATGTCCACACAAAACAAATTTGTAAAGGTTTGCTTCAGTTGTGTGCACACATAGTTACTGGAATACTGTGGGTTTTTTAGTGATGTAGTCAATTTTATCAGATAGAAGTAAAATCCTCAGCTGTAAAATTATGGCTATATCCAAATGTGCAATGGTGGGAGCAGATCATATAGACATAAAATTAAGCTTAATAAAAAAAAAAAAAATAATAATAATAAATATATATATATATTTTATTTTTTATTAATTATATCACTTGAATAATAATAATAATAATAATAATAATAATAATAAAATATATATTTTTTTTTTTTTATTAATTATATTACTTAATTAATTAATAATAAAAAATTAAGCTTCTTTTAAAATGACAAAACGTTGTCGATTAGGTTATATCTGATATTGTGTGTAATGTAATGTAGTGAGATCTTTAAAGTTTAATTGTAGACTTAATCTTAGCTCTGTTTGTAATATTGTTGAGATCTAGATCTTTTGCTCTTCTTTAAAAGTGCATTCATTCTTTTTTTGATAGCTTGGTCTGAACCTGAGTCTGATTCAGTTTCTCATACCCACCGACCTGTGCTGGTTTCTGTTTGGATTTTATTATTTAGGTCTTTCAGAACCAATAAGCTTGTGTCACCACACATTTGATTGTTTATAAAGCTTTGGTTAATTTCCATAACATAAGTGCGAAACGGCACTCGTGTACCGTGAATGTGTACTGCTAAAGATAAAGAGAATGCAGGCCGCTTGCCCAAGCAGAAATGCGACCTGCATTTATTTCTCTTCATTCAGGACATCAGTCCTGCTTGTCTGCGAGGTGAGCGAGCCTTCACTGACACACACCGAGTTATAGGTCACAGAGCGGTTAACTTCCACAAAGTAGGTCAGATTGTGTTCATACCAACAGAGTTCACACTCACCCAAACAAAGTCTCAAATTCAGAAACCAGAAGTCTTTTTGGTGTTTATGAAACTTACTACAGTAAAAAAGTGATTTTGTGTGGTTTCTTTCCTATTGGTTGTCAACTTTACTCACATCAGACATCAAAACGAATAATGTAGCCAGAATGACTTGAAACAAATCCTTATGGAAAAGTGATCACCCGGGACCCTCATCCCCTGCATCCCTCTCCATTTCATTTTTCCTTCATTCACGGAAATCTCTCTGGTGTCTGTAAACACACGGATAGCTTTACACAAAGCTGGAGAGCCCACAGGATTCACAGCACACCATGTGACCGCTGTGAGCCGCTACACCTGTTCACTGTAAACGGGTCATAACTGGTGTGATAGAGTCATTCGGGCCAATATAGAGTCACATCAAGTAAAGCTTTTCCATTTAATAAGTTTATTACAGTGGGTATTTATAGATCAAATCTGTGTGAGCATATGGAAGGCTAAAAATAAGCTCTTAAAATATCACAGGTCATGATGTGTTGCTGACAGTTTGATTGTCTTTGAGTTTTGAAGAGGGGAGTTTTTATGATGTTCATTGCGACGTTCACTGCATTCAAACAGGCATTTAAAGGAATTTAAGTCAGATATGTGTCCTGATTTGACTTGTATTAGACTTGTCACGCTTCGGCATTCTTTTCCACTTGACAGCACTTTCATCCTATATGCTAACAAAAACTTCCGTACGAGAAAACGATATGAGCGCCTCGACTTGTTTGACAGTACATGCTCATTGTACCCTCTCTCTCTCTCAGTTGGATGTATATGACACATTTTCAAAGTGTCAGAACCTGTCGGAACCAAATTAGAAGAATAAACACGTCAATGAGTTTTATGATTTATTTGTTCGTGATTTATGAGCTGTCCATTGTGACGGCAACACGAGGGCGTGATGAATGTGCCGTCACGGTTGTCTGTTTCTGAGAGCGAGTGACTCAATGCAGTGGTCACGTGATCAGTGGGGTGGAGTGTGGTGGATGGGGATATTATGAATGTTCAGGTCATGTATGGACCTCCTGATGTGTTTACTGAATGTTAACGAGAGGCGAGTCATGCAGCGATAGCATGTCATTGGCGATGACATGCGATTTCTTTAAATTAGAATTGATGTACCTTACTGACTGCATGTGGCCAAAAGTAAATCTGTACAGTAAGAGAAAAGATACAATAGGTGTGGTCTGTTTCATTTGAGATGGAAAAGAAATGACTGTTTTGGCAAGAAGCCATGCGTTTTTAGTAAACCTGAGGAAACAGTGATATAATATTAAAAAGCCCCTTTGCTGCAATTTTTAAATCAGTTAGATCGCCTTTAAAACACATTATGCTTGTGCTGTTGACAGATATATGATCGCAGGGTGGAATAGAAAGGGTTACTGCAATTAATGAATGCAAATAGAAGCTAATATATGATGTGTGACCTGTTAAATCCCAGTGGAGCAATCCCAGTGGCCTCGACTGATTGCTTCATTTTTCACACACACGTACGCACGCACACACACACACACACACACACACAGTCTTAAATTATAAATTAAAATATTTTACAATGATAAGATTATATGATATATTACACATATAAGGTTAAGTTTTACACATTCAAGTTTCTAGACGTGAACACATTACAGTTTGGCCTAATTCTGTAGAACTGCAGGTGTTTAACTGGGTTCTTTCTTTACGCCCCAGTTCCCGGCTGCCTTTGCTTCTGTTTGGTCTTTTGATGCGTTGTTCACTCGTTGTCTGCCGTTTTCAGTTTCCAAATTATGCAAAGCAATTAGAAATTTACACTTGACTTGAAATACAGCCTTTTATATAGCATGTTATTTTCAAAACAAAACAAAGAAATGGTCATAAATGCTGGATTCGTGTGGACTGTGTTTGTGCTCAAGCACATGTTGCAGAGGATACAAAGTTCACTTGCAAATCTGTTCTATTGAGTGTGCATTCATGTGTGTGTGAGTGGGGTTTGTGTTCTCATAACAAACTGACTTGTGGTGTTGTGTAGCGCTGTATTTGGAAGAGAAGCTAAATCGAGGTTTATTTGTGATCCTCTTCATTTTTTGAGATATCATGCAATTTGTCTACACTTGGCTACCTAATCATTGTTCCTTCAGTTTTGAGAACTTCATGTACTGTATTTTAAAAATTGTAACATGATGTTGCAATTGTTACAATGTTTTATTTTCTCTGAGAAGCCATTTCTGATTGTACTACAACATTGCTTGGCAGGGCTTAACCATTTCATGCATATTTGCCAGGACTTTGTGCACTGTGTGCCTTGTGTGATTCGGCACATATTGATGTTGCTAAGCCGGACATAAGTGGTTTCATGTCTGATGTTTCTCCAGCTTTATGGGTTCATTAGCAGCTCTTTAGCAGAACTAGGGTTAAATTGCTTGTTAAACCTCAAAGTCATCATAACAGTAGTCTCCAGGCACCTTTGTTCTCAGTGAAACTGAATTTTTAAAACCTGACCAATGCAGGATTCGTGATTTAACTTTCTAATATTCTATTATTATGAGCTGTGAGAAGATATGTTGGTCAAGGAATACATTAAATACATACAAATGAGTAGTGCTTGCAGGGTAGGACATTTGACGGCGTTGTCGATGGTTGCTAGGGCATTGCTTTGGTTGCTAGGGTGTTTTTTAGATCTTTGCATTAGCTGATTCCCAATGATATTCTTACATTTAGATATGGCTAAGGTCTCTCAAATTTGTTTTATGGGTGATCAGATTGTTTCGATTGCTTTATCGGTAATAGTAATAGTAAACAGTAATAGTGATGTTTGTAATAGTGAAATTTAAATTCAATAAAAGTCATTATATTGAAAATCATTTGCCCACCTTTCAAACGCTGTGTCTTTTTTCTTTCTTGGAACAGAGAAGACGTTAAAGTGATAGTTGGTAAGAAAAACAATTCCCCCTTTGACTTCCATTGTATGGGGTAGTTGACAAATAAATATGTGACTGTGTCCTATGGTGTGACAGCAAAAGTGTAGAAAAACTTACAAAATATACAAATAGCATGAGAGATTTATATGTATTGCTGCAGTTACAAATACGATGAGAAAGATTTATCTTAATTGAGTTTTTTTCCAAAATATTTTGTATGTCACACCATAGGACACACATTTATTTGTCAACTACCCATAGACACAAAATCCCTAAGACAATCTTCTTTTGTGTTCCACAGAATAAAGAGTCACATATAGGTTTTGAATGACTGAGTGACAATATAAATGTGATGACAGAATTTTTTTTTTTACTTTCCATTTAAGTGCAGATTTAATGACTAACAGCCTCAGTCCCCATTTAGTTTCATTTTATGGTAAAGGAACAGCATCAACATTTTTGAATGAGAGAGTCATATAGGTCAAGAATGACATGAGGTTGAGTAAATGATGACAGAATAAATTTCTTTTGGTGAACCAACCATGTGAGCAAATACATTTTTTCATGGATTGTTTATCTTTCGTGTAATTAGTTAATACATTCTTATTTTGCCTGATAATACTCAATTATGCTGCAGTGCTTAGAGTAACTATGCTATTGAAAAAAACCCACACCAACAACTTGAATGATGGTCAACAGCCCTGCTGCAGTGAGCAAGTGCAGCCTGTGGACTCTTTCATCGTTGCTGTGCTGACGTAAGCCTCCTTCAGTGGTGGAGGAGGGGCGTGAGCTCTGTGTTTAGTGTCGGTGCGAGCGACAGGGGAGGGGGAAACAGGATTTTGCCCAGCCTCCCTGCCCTCCACAGGCAGTTGATGATCACATCTGACAGCTTGGGGTGGAAGTTGAGCGACTGAAAGCACAGGGTCACCCTGATCTTCCCTGCGAACGGCTCTCAGCCGGTTACTCTTCACCAGAGCCCGGGTCTGGCTCTTTGTCAGGGCACGGGGGTGCGTGCAGGCGAGCGGCGTGAATATATCATGTACACAATAGAGTGAAAGTGTGCGGAGCCACCATGAAAGCCCAGCGAGAGAGGCTGAGGATTCCAGGGCTGACGCTGGAGTGAGTATTTTGGTTCTGTCTTGTGCTCACTGGATGTGATGACACCAGACTGTTTATCTGCAATGTGTCTGTCGCTGTAGCAGCGATGGGCACATCTGAGCTGAGCAGTGCAGCATTACCACAGTAGCAGCGTCTGCAGCATGTGTTGAAGGGTAAATATAGGTAGATCCAGCTTGTAGTGTTTGCTTGTGGCGTTTAAAGTGTCTTATGATAAAACATAAAACATGTTTAGACAGAGATGCAAAATCATTTTTATATGTTTAGAGTCAGAGTACGTGTGCAGCTGGGCAACCTGCCTCTCTGTTTGGTTACCCACTATCACATCCCTTTTATCTTATTCGTAGCATTGTTAATTATTAAATCAAGTGTCTGAATTGCCCTCATATAAGGCCTATTTGTTATCGACCTGTATAGCAGGTCAAAGACGTCACCGTACTGTAGCGATTGCAGCTGAGCCTTTGATGCAGTGATATAAACAGTTAATCTCTCGCCATATTTGATTGGCTCTTGGTGTTTTGAGAAGACGAGACGCCTTTGTTTTTGTTTACAGAGGTCGCAGGAGATGCATGTCTGCGTCTCTCATCAGGTGTTGCATCACGGCTGCTGTTGCTAAGGCTACAGATACATGAGTATCTCCCAGACATGTCAGCTCAGCAGTTTCCGATTGGATCGGTGATCGTATCTTTGTTACTCTCGATAAACATGCGCCTTGGGGTGGAATTATTTTTGCATTTACATCCAAAAAATATTCATTTTAAGATGCAAATAAATTTGTGCATATTAATGTCTAAATCATTTCATGTATCTGTAATGATTTGAATACCCCATAAAATGGTTCATTGCAAGCCTCTTACCAGAATATCCTTCAACGGTCATGCATGATGCTGCACTGTGGTTAATGCATGCCAGCACGTGTGTGTCTTTGGCATACATGTGGGCTCTGAACTTCAAAGGCTACATCCTGAAAAATACTTTGGTCCTAATGAACATTTACAAAACTCAATTTGACTTCCAGCCTCACGCCACGAAGCTTGAGCCCAACTCCCACAAGCCCTTGCAGCCCATGCAGCCCGCTGCACGCGTTTCATTTTTGGAGGTAAGAGAGCGCTTCTTCCATATAGCCATTTTGTTTCGTGGCTTAACTTGATTCATGGCTCTGTATTCCACCACTGAAAATGAAAGCATGGGATTCAGTGATCAAAACAATGTGGTGTCCCGCATTTATTTTATCTTTGCTAAGTTTTATTTGTAGATCCAAAAGCCTTTGAGTTTGATTTTGGTCTATAAAAAGATGGGGGATAGAATTTGTTTTATGTGCTTATATAATGTTCTCAAAGACATACCCCCTTCCCCCAGCTTTTTTTGGCGAGTCTCTCATTCACCCTCTTTTATGTGATAAATAGGATTTGCTGCTTTGGCCATTGAACATTTCGGTGGAAAGAGCTCTGCACCATTTTTGGAAGAAATCAGGTCATTCGAAAAGCTAGAAATGAGGCACTGTGGCAGTGATTACTTGTTTCACAAAGACAAAGGGCACGTCCTGTTCGTTTCTGAGAGAGGAAGACTTTTTGAATAGTGCTAATAATGACGTTTCGCAGGCCTGACTGCGCAATAAATTATTCTGTTGAAAAAGACTGCAGGGTCTGTTCTATAATACACTTCTGGAATGGTGAATTAATTCTATAAGAATAACTTTGGAATTATCACATCCATAATAGCTCATATTTATCATAAATGGGCACTGAACATTTTTAATAAAATAACAATTTTATGTTCTTTGAGGAATCATCTCTTCTCTATTTGTTGGGTATTATTGCTTCTGGTTTTCTTATTTTCATTTTTTAAATAGATAACTAGTGCATGAAATAATACTTTATTAATGGCTAGACTCTTTCAACTAGGGTTTCGAAAATATAAACAGATGTTTCAATATTGGTGATGAATACATTTTGCGAGAATTAATATTAATACGTTTTGGCTGAAAATATCACATCCATAACACTGGAATATTAGGCAAAATGTTTAGGCAATGTTTTGCCTAATATTCATCAGGTTTTGTTTTACAACATTGCTATACTTTGTTGCCTGTTCTAGAATCCTTTATTCTGTGTCCTAATAATGAGTCAAAACTGTGAATCTCACAGTAAATCTGTCATTGTTCACGAAGTATGTCTTTCGGACTCGCTGATGAATTGGGTCATTGTCCTGTTTGAACTAGTTTGATTAGTTGGTGTTTACACACAATAATCTGATTTCAGGAAACTGTGGAACTGCTAAAAAGGTCATGACAACATTATAGGACAATCAGAATTGTTCATACAGTACATGCAGGCATTACAAATTAATTTTGGTTGGTGATTTAAGTTTTTATTATGATTTTAGGTTAAAGAGGTTAAAAGGAAAAATAAAAATTCTGGCATTATTCACCACCATGTTAATCAAAATCTATATGACTATATATTTGTTTTCTGTGGAATACAAAAGAAGATATTTTGAGAAATGTCTCAGTGGTTTTGTATCTTTACAATGGAAGTCAACAGGGGCCAATGTTGTTTGGTTGATGTCTTAAAGATTTGAAGAAACTGATATTTGATAGCTTCCTCTTTAAATATTTAACTATTGAGAGTCATTTTTGATTAAATCATTCTGTAATGGTACTCGATCACTTGTGTAGTGGGATAGCGTGCCTTTACTCAAAGCAAACAAAGTACCTTGTGTCTAAGTATTTCATTTATGACTTCCTGACAAGACAGCAATGAATTGCATTGTGTTAATCTGTCATAACATCCCACCCAGTTTAATTAGATGATGACTGCGTTCATCTTCTCCAAATGAGAGCACCAAAAACAGTGCATCCATATATAGAGCTCGGGCTGACACAGAAGAGGCTGAGCATGGCTTAGAATGGTTTCTGAGGTAGAAAACTTTAGGTTTCTATCGGTCACTGTCCCTTCAGGAAAAGATAAGAAGTCATGAGATTCAAGCTGTGAAGTTAGACATTGCTCACTTCAAGCGTGACCAGGGTCATCACGATAAAAACCATATCCGAGGCACACTTTGATTAGACTTAGTTGTCCTTGGGATAATCTTAGACCTTTAAGCCTTGGTAGTGGCCTCCTTCACCTCGCACCCTAGTGGCTAGTGTCCCCTTCGCATTCAGCGGCTAATTGCCGAAACCCGGCGGCCCCATTCCACCCCTCCGACTTCATCTGTCATGTGTCGGGGAGGTTGGGCCTCTCTGTGCTTCTGCTTGCCAAAAGAGCAGATTGAAGAGCAAAGCAGGAGGAGATCAAAGGTGCTGAAGTGGAAAAGAGATGGTGGTTTTCTTCATATGGCAGGTCCAATGAGGAAGAAATAAATAGAAGAGCGGGTGCTCGGCTACAGCACGCAGGACTTGCACATGGTTGAAAAGCTTGGAGGGAAAAAAGAGCTGTGCATTTCCACTTCAAACAGCCTGATGGGTGCTGGAGCAGGGCCAGATGGGGAGAGCCGTGATTGCATTCACTGCGTCGTCTGCTGATGATGCAGTGCTCCTCTGACTCACGCCCCCCTCCCTTCCTCTACCCTCCCCGCCCCAGGATGTAATACGGTAGGTGCCTGTTACATGATATGGTGCGTGCTTGAGTCTCAATGAGTCTACGGGATAGAGGCAAAGCCGTGCGACTTTCGCAGCAAAACAAAAAAGTCATCTTGCTGGGTGCAGTCCTCCTGTACCTTTGTCCGGTAGGCACCTAGAGATCGGGAAGAGCGGATATGACCTGAATAGGAATAGCTTATAGGAGCTTTCTCACAATTTGATTTAGGACACTTCAAAGGACGTATCGTCCCTCGGACAGCCTGTGTATGCTGCAGCGAACAGCAGATGTGTATGGACAAACCTATGAGTGTTGTGCTGGGAGAACATACCGGCGAGACTCTTGCACCGGATGTCTTCTGCTCTGGGAAGCCAGGCACTTCTATTCACCCTGTTTTTTGAGGCAGGTGGGAACACTTTGGGGGCATGACTTTGGGACCATGTCTGACTCCAGTCTATGGACCTTACTTTCCAACTTTTCCATGCCCCATTTTCTCAGCGGAGCAAGATTACGACGCTCCAAAAGGTAATCAAGTTGAAGTTGACTTGCTTGATACTTCGCAGCTTTGTTTAGAGTCTCAGTTAGACATTAAAATGAAGTCATTTGAGGTTGTAGAGAAGAACAATAAGGTAATCCAGGTGCTGTGTCTTCCATTGTGCTTGATTTCCTTTGTGAATGCTATACTGAAGTGCCTCTTGATTGTAATCAGAACGGTATTGTTTAGACCATGCACCGGGCACAAAAGATGTTTGCGTAATTACAGTGTGTTTCCCTAAATTTGTGTGCTTAATACAAGGTAGATGGATTGTTCTCTTAAGAGAGGGTTTTGTCTATTATTTGGTTAAATGTTCACACACAGTACACCACTCATGCAGAATTGTATCTGTTTCACTGTATCATGTGACAAGACCAAACCTTCACCAAAAGGGCAAACCAGCCATAGATATCTCTGCTATCAAATATGTCATGTGCTTTCCTGTGTTTTTTATCCCACACATATTTTAATCTTGAGAATGACCTATTTTTCTGTTTAAATGACGACAACAGCCTTTACATGCTTGGCTTTCATTTTAAAACCGTTTTTACATTATTTCAACGTTTCCCCTTAAACTTAGTTCATATATAATTTCAACTTTTATTTTTATACATTTAAAACAGTAAGTTAAAATTACTTGTAAAGCCAAGTTCATTGTATTAAAAATTTTAGGCAGCAAATAATTATTTACAGTGTAATAGTAACATGACATTCATAAATAAAAAACAGGACCTGCTTTTGTGCATTCATTTCAGTGTTGTGCTAGTTAGTACAGGGTGGAGGTTTCAGTAATGAGTCATTCATTTATCTGTAGTAACTGTGATAATAACAGCGCTCAACTTTTCTGCCAAGATCAGATGTGATTACTTCATGTGTTACTTTCTATATTTTGAATGATATGACAAACCTATATGTTTAAATCTGATATTTGTGACCAATGCGTATAACCATGTGTATAAACCCAGCTATAATTTTGTTGTGATTTACTGTTTTCTACATAAAATCATGCTACATAATGTGAAGAACTTTCTGTGAAAATATAACTTTGATGTCTTTTATATCGACTGAGTAATGACATGTCAAATTGAAATTATAGTGATAATTATAGGTGAAATCAAACTTTGTTAGCTCTCAGAATTCTTTCAGGTTCTAGATCTAATCATTGTATATTGTCCTGTCCTTTTTACCCACATTATACTTAGAAACAACTGGGTTCATTTGAAGAGTCACAGTAAAATTTTACAGGTTTTCTAACATTTAATATCATAGTGGCCTTCATGGAAAAATAAAATGCCATAAAAATGTAGATATTTTCTTTTTCTGCCCTTACCTTCTTTTGTGACTAAGAAGGCAGTTTTTTTAGTATGGACAATAGTTAACCTGGTCTGTCTGCAATTATGGGCATGAAGTGAAAACATAATTTATTCATTAAATAGATAGGAGAGTTTGTACAATTATTAGTTAAACCAGAACAGTTCTGGCAAATCTTCCAAACAAAAATACATATTTTATTGCTGTAATGATCAGATGCGACATTTAGGATTAGGATTATATTTCCAGGTGGTTTGAAAGTGAAAGTACTGGAGGTTTGTCTATTGATATAAAAGATTCAGATGTGTCTGATCAAACATACAGTAATTTGCATTTGTTTATTTTGTTGTTTAGTTTTTTAATTTAAAATCTTTAAATCTTTCAATAGAATAGAACATTAGAGAGAATAGTTTCAGTATAGGTCTAGATCACATGCACCGACCACTGTTATAGCCTTTGTGTAAAGATGTTCATGTACTTGATGCTGTTTTTTCAATCTGAAAAATATGAACAAAAAACTAGACTGTTCCTATTAGTTCGTGGGATGTAATGTTTCCGTTATGTTGTCTTTTATTAAAAGCATGCATTTGTAGGGTATAAAGTGACGGTTGCACAATTAGTTTATTCATTGTGTGTCAAGGTGACTGGATGAGTAAAGTCAGTGACGGCACAGAAATGTGATGCTCAATAACTGACATAAGCAGTGACTGATACTTTGTCATGCAGTTATTCATTTAAATGTTACAGACTTTGCTTAACGCAGTCATTTCAGCGTGGGTTTTCCTCTCATGCTGCCCAGATTTATTTATCTTCATCCCGTTGTGGAACTAGTTGTGAGCACAAGTCGTTCTTAATCCGCCCATGTGTAGTTAGCGACTGTATAAATAGCCAAAGAGGTTTGATCCGCTTTAGCCAAGCAACAATGAATCAGGTATTATTCTGCATCCTGGTATCATGGTGCATATTTTAAATGACCATGTCATGGAAAATAGGATTTTGGTTCACTTTTAGATAACAAGTTCAATGCACTTGGTCTGTAAAGTTTAAAAACAGTATTTATTTACATGAATGCATTTGGCAAACAGTTTTAAGTGAAGTTCGTTAACATATGTTCGTCTTTTACTGTACATAATACTATAAAAGTCATAAAGGTACACTAGATAAAAGGGTCGGCGAGAGAGTTAAAAATGTTCATGTAAAACTATATTTCGACTAATAATTATGAGTTAAAAACATCAAATGTAGGATATTTTATCTAAAAATACTTCTTTTACTATGATCACTGTCGGCTCACATTTTACAGAATAACATTTTCTTTCATTTCATCTCCGTTACATTAGGACTACTGGACAAGTATAATTTTGTAATATAATTTAGTGGTTTTGTGGATGTACTGTAGATAAATATCTCGGGATGTTTTGTGCATTATTTGCTTCTGCAGTTCTGAAAGGTCTTAAATAAGAGCTTTCCTGTTATATTAAACTTATTTTTTCATTTTCTGCCGATGTCATGATGATGTCTTGCTCAGAGAGAAATACTAAGCTGTCTTCATGCCCATAGTACAGTAATATAAAGATCTATATTATATATATTATCTATATAAAGATCTTCTACAAAGATATAAAGAGTTATCGAATGGCTTTGAAATGTATTGTTTAAATCATATATAGTAGGCTGGTTTTATGGTGTCTTTGTCCTTTTTGACATATAAATCACATTCACTTTTGTGCCGAGTAAAGAGTACCTTTGAATTTGTTGTGTTCTACTGAAGAAAAGAAAATCATAGATATGATATACAATGACATGAGGATGGAAAAAAGACAAATATTTCATTTTGGGTGAAGTGTCCATAAACCTGATATCTTCACTACCTGGCAACTGGATGACAAGGGCTTTACAATGTCATCTGTAAAGTCTGCCAAGCTCCCATTCAGACATCAACTGCAGGATCAATGACTGGATAGCTGGACACAATCACGTGTTCCCCTCTTAGATTTCACCATGTCCTCCAGTAGACACAACCATATTTAAATTTCTTACCATGATGCAATACTTTTTTAGATTTTAAAAGTCTTCTATCAATCCTGTGTGATGCCAGTAGGGGTGTACTATTCAGTCACTACCTTTTTATCTTGTTTTGGGGAGGTTTTTCAGAGCGATCATGTGGGCATATGCTTGAGAAATAATCATACTGCCTCAGGACAGTGAAATCTTTGGCACAGTCATGTTAAGAGGAATGTCAGCGAGTTTATCAGCAAGTCTACACACGATCCGGTTGGTACAGGGTGAGGTTGATATATTTAATCTGTGAACTAAGAGGATTTGATGAGTGATGACCTGCCCGTTTGAAAAACCCTATTATGCCCTTCAGCCATGCCCATCACAGCACTCAATGAAATGTTTTTAACAATATGAAACAATTATAAAATGCTATAAAAATAAAGTTGAGTTGACGTCTGCACTATACTGTACTAATTCTAGATTCTATAAAGATATTCTATTAATGCAAAACCAATGTACAGTAGACCATCTTACAGGATCCTATTACCACCGACATGAGATTGTTGAGAAAATGAATAAACTGTACTGGGTAGTAAACAGATGTTGCTGTAATAATTCTTCTTTATTAACTTACTATATGTTATACTACTATGTTTTATCTTTAATTTTCTAAAACAAGCATCTTTATTTTTGTGCTACAGACATGATCAGTTATGTAGCCAGGTAAAAAAGAAACCCTTTAGGGTTACGTTCAGCGAGGGTCAGAAACCAGGTTATCATAAAGAATCTTCATGCAAGTAAGCAACTATTTAGAAATCATCATCTAGGACACACAGCAATTGCATTACAACATGTTGGCATCATAACAAGTGCTTAGCAACACCCTACCAACCACCCACTACACCCAAATACCAGGCCATTTTAAAAAAAACAATACACATTTTTTCCACATAATCTGCATTACATCTACGTAAAATTGTAATAAGTGTGGGTTTGTTTTTTCTTGCCACATGCTTTTTTAAGTAAGGCATTATATCTTGTGTGTGTGGCGCAGTGAGAAATTGCTCTTTAACCATTTGGTAAATAAAGCAAAGATGACAAATTGTGTGGGTGTGAAAGCTTATCTTGTTAAATAATTTACTTAGATCGTTTAGGAAAGAGTGGTTTTACTTTCATTATCTTTGTAAAAAAGTTAGTGGTTCTCCTGGCACACTCACAATGCAGCATTAGAGGACATAACAATTGATCTATTATTCATGCATCAATTCAAGCCATTTCAGTCTATAGTGATACTCGTTCAAAACATGACATGTCTGTTTTGTGACTGTATGACTCAGTTTTGGTTTTTGTAGTGCTCCTTTTAAAACACAATGCTTTGGTTTGTTTTCTAGCTGCAGAACGAGCAACAGAAAGAGTCTTATAGGAAGCGGACAGTCGACGGCTCTTCCTCGACCACACTCGCCTCTCTCATCACACACAGGTAATCTGTTTAGTGTGCGTGTCTGTTATTACCACTTTGATGTTTGTACAGTCTGCTAAACTAAAACAGTAACACTGTGTTCTAACCAGACGCAACATGATAGTTACACATAACAAGACGTTTTGTTAGGCACTGGTTTCTATCACGTCATCCTGGGTGGCACTGCCCACTGTCAACTTGCATGGCTGATGGAAGATGCAACATCTGTGACAATACGAGCAACTGAAACTGTAAAAAGCAGTTTGGACCAGTAGTCCCGCCTCCAGGTGTTCTGATTAGCTACGTTTTTTTGTCGTCTCGTAGTGGAGACATTTTATGTGTGGCATAACAAAAAATCACAGCAGCTTTACACATCAAATATATTGATTGGCTGCAATTTTTTAACGTTTTCATAGTCAATAAGAAATTATTTGACCCTGGAAACTTACAGCAGGCAGGTCTAGAAAACCACCGCTTTGAATAAATGAAATAGCCCTTTGGAAAAAAGCCTTTTGTGTCTGATTCATGAGCTGCCCACTGGATTTTCCTTTTTCATTCTACACAAATGCACTGCCTCTGTACTCTACTAGTATACTCAGCATTCTTGTTAATTTAATTACAGCTTCTTGTTGGGATTTTAGTTTTATACATGTGAAAAATGGAGATGCACGGTATTAAGTTGGCTCAGATCAGCTACAGTATCAGATACCTAATTTACTGTGTATTATTGGTGAACTTAAAATAATAGATTGGTGAATTATGTCGATACAGAGAATAGTACTGAAATTGTACATATAGATTGGGTTATTTGCCCTAACAATTAATTTGTAAATGAGCAATAACTGTGACCATTAAATGCACAGTATCGGTCTATAACATGTAAATGATGCATCATCTTGCATTATATTACAGTCATGTCCCTTTTCTTATCAGCTGTGAGCGAATACCGGTAAATGAGTCACCACTAGCATCAGTAAAGCTCAGGGGTCTCTCTTTCATCAGTGCCAGAGGGGCCATAGAGATGTCTGTTAATGTTTATCTATTAACTCTTTCTCATATTCAATCAGGGTAATTATCTATAATTATTGCAGGGCAGAAAGCTGTTTGTCTGTTAGAGGAAGAAGAACAATGGTTCTAATGACCATGATTTGGGATCTCCCAGACTCTCAAATGTGTCCATATTGCCAAAAGCAATTCCCTCGAAACAGCGGGGTTTAGCTAATAAGAGCAGGAAGCAAATATGGTTACAGAGATGGTGTTAGGAGCCTTTCTGAACTGCTTCTAGGTTAAAGGGATAGTTTGTCCAGAAATGAAAATTTTTCTACTTGACTTATTTTGGCTATTAATACATGCATAACAAAACAAACAAACAAATTATATGATTAGTAATGAATAAAATAGCCATGTTTTCGTATTATTTAAGCTACAATATGAGCTTGGACCAAAATAAAATGGTGACACTTTACAATAGAGTTGTATTTGTTAACATAGTTGACAATTCTGCAAAATTTGGTTAATCTTGGTTAATTTCATTTACTAATAATTTTTAAAAATCAAATATGTTAGCATTTGTCAATGCACAATAAACTAACATAAGTTCATTTAATGAATGAAACCTCATTATAAAATGTTATTAATAAAGTTATAATTCAAAAAGGTTGTTGAAGTGATTCTGTCTGTATTAACTGCAGGACAAGGTGTTATTAATAAACTTACGATACTTTTGCTATACTACATGTAACCAGATTTTTTGGATATAGCCACCAAATAATGTCAATGTTAATAAAGTGTGTACAAACGCTAGCATCACAAAATGTATTGTTATTGTTAAATCAATTCTTTTTCAACATTTATTATTTGCATGTGGAGCTGTAAAAGATGACTAAATTGTCATTTTGGGTAAACATTAAGTTATTATTTCCTGTCATCTGAGGCACAGAATATGTCTTCCTTTAAATATGAATAAAAGCATCACATTCTACTGAGCAGACAGTAGTGCTGAAACAGAAAACCTGTGAAACGTTTTTGTTTTAAACTCCTTTATTCTGCTTTTGCAGGAACCAGTCCTCAAGACAGTCCTAGAAACTTCTCTCCTAGTGCTTCAGCTCATTTCTCCTTCACTCGCAGGTAACAAATTATTGTAAATCTACTTTCTCATCTGAAAACTTTTTAAGTCATTTAAAAGTGTAGTATTTGTTTCCAGATACAGAACTCAAATGTATGCATTTAAAGTGTGCCTTAAGTGTCCAAATACTTGTTTTATGAAAAAAATAATACTATTTATACCTCAGAAAAGTAGCTATTATTAGAACAGTGGTCCAGATCTGTCAGAAATACATCAGGAAATGTACAATATTCACGTAAACAAAGTGTTCTGTGATGTGATGAACAGTCTCTGGCGCTTCTCTTCTTTGGTGTGGTTGATAAAAGCTCTTGGTTGCTGCTTTTGAAAACCTCAGGAGCTGACAGGCTTTCTACAACCTACATCTTGGGTTCAGAAAGTCAGGTTTGTGACGGGTAAAAACCTGACTTTCTGAACCCAAGATGTAGGTTGTAGAAAGCCTCAGTAATTTAGCAGAGCTTCCCTGTTGTCCATCAAACTGTGCTCTGTCAGACAGGAAAAACTACCTTTTATTGTTTTGAGTTCTTTTTTTAAACAAATTATTATTCTTTTTTACTATTTATAATTTTCTAGTCACGGCCTAAGAGCAGACAGGTAATTTAATTTAAACTTTTTTGTATTGTTTTACTCATTGTTCTTCCCAGAAATCAGCCATACCTGTGTACATAGACCCATTTAACATCCAGTTCCCGCATAAGTATTTACTCGATCCATGAAATGCTCCTACCAATGTCTGTGACGTTTGTCTTCCTATCGTTATCATCAGGTCATTTAGTCAGCTTGGAGACCCATAAGAAAAAGCTGTCCCAAGTTCATGGAATATACTATTACTGGCTTTCATCAGCTCTACATATCTAGAGCCACTCACCCGTCATGTCTGGAGGCAATCCTGTTGACTAACATTAGCCCTTAACTCATGCACAGTTCTTGTAATTATTTTGGACATGTTTTAAATGAGGACTGCTTGTGTTTTGTAGAACTGATGGGCGACGCTGGTCCTTGGCATCCCTCCCTTCCTCTGGCTATGGAACAAACACGCCCAGTTCCACTGTTTCTGTAAGTACTGAGCATTTCTTAGATGGTGGAGGTTAAGGTGCTGACATGGTGACAGTGATTTGCAGCAACAGAGCAACTGCAAAACGCATTTACTTGGATTAAAGTTGAATAGTTTCAAGTTGAATATTGTAGTCGAGTAGGTTGCATGCTAGAATATAACAGATATATGTATGTCACACACACACACACACACACACACACAGACAGACAGACAGACTTGCACAGACATGCAACCTACTCAACTATTCAACTTGAAACTTTTAATATTCAGGGTCATATATATATAATATATCATATATATATATATATATATATATATATATATATATATATATATATATATATATAATGACCCTATATATTTACTATATATATATATATATATAATCCAAGTAAACAGTAAATATATAGGGTATATATATATATATATATATATATATATATATATATATATATATATATATATATAATGACCCTATATATTTACTATATATATATATATATATATATATATATATATATATATATATATATATATATATATATATGACTATATATATATATATATATATATATATATATATATATATATATATATATATATATATATATAGATATATATATATATATATATATATATATATATATATATATATATATGACCCTATATATTTACTATATATATATATATATATATATATATATATATATATAGTTTATATATATCAAAACGACATTATTACATTTTAGAGACTCACAAACTCACAGCTGGAAAACCATGTGTTAAAAAATTGTATGCAGTGCATTGTATACAATGAAAGCCACCAGCATTATTGCTTTGTATGTTGTCAACATCGTTCAAGCTGCATTGCTGTGTTTGCATTAAAGCTTTTAGTTAGGATGGGTGTGTGTACTTGTGCTTATACGCACAACTGAACTGATATTTGGACTGAAACTGTCTGCCACGGGTAACAGATGCTGCCATCACTGTTTCCCAATCTGACTAATGTGCCTCTGAGCAACGCCAGATTTGTTTGCTGGTAAATATGTCCCTGAATCTGCGCCAGACTGCCCACTCACCCACTCACTCACTCGCTCTGGTTGTTGTTGTGTTTAGTGACACAGTCACAGCAGCTGCCCATTTTAATATTATGCTCATGTACCAGCCAAATTGGAATTCAGTTTACATAAAAAATCAAGATCTGGCAACTTCTTTGGTAACTTCGGAATTCTGATGTTATTAATGGCTACACATTAGGCATGTAAATACCATCAAGCATCAATTTGATATTATCACCTTATGAAAACATGTGCATGCTTACATGTGAAAACATGTGCATGCTTGTAAAAACATGTGCATGCTTACATTTTGATGTGTGACATCACACATCAGTTGTCATATTTTCGTTTGTGTTCATCTCATTGCTCTTCTTTTCTTTTTCAATGTATTTTCGTTTCATTTCCAGTCGTCCTGTTCATCACAGGAGAAGCTCCATCAGCTGCCCTTCCAGCCAACACCAGATGAGCTGCACTTCCTGTCCAAGCATTTCTGCACTGAGAGCATTTCTGGTGACGACCGCAGAAGAGCCACACCCATGCGGCCCCGTTCCCGCAGCCTCAGGTACAGGACGCCTGCGTGTGGCTGATGGATGTTTATCCAAATGTTGATATGGGATGTTTTGTGTATTGAAATGGGATTTTCTTAAAATTCGTTTCAGTCCTGGAAGATCACCAGCATGCTGTGACCATGAGATTATCATGATGAATCATGTGTATAAAGAAAGATTTCCTAAGGTAAGCGTAAATATTCTGTTTATGCCTGTATGACTCATTCTTTTGAGAAAAACACAAAAGAAGATATTTTAAAAAATGTATCATTTGTTTTGTGTCTATACAATGGAAGTCAATAGGGGCCAGTGTTGTTTGGTTATCAGCATTCTTCAAAATATTTTCTTTTGTGTTCTGCAGAAGAAAGAAAGTCGTAGAAGTTTGGAATGACAGGGTGAATAAATGATGAAGCTGTTTTTTTTTTTTTGGGGTGAACATCATTTGGGGTGAATCATTTTAAACAAGGTCTTTTGTAATTTTAATTTTGTAATTTTAAACAAAAAAATACTTTTTCAAGTGTCAGAGAAAGGGTGTAGAATTACGTAAAATAGATTTTAGTAACGTAACCTGGTTGGTCCCTGGATTTACATGGTCCACATGGTCCAGATTACGTGATTACGTGGTCCAGACTGGTTTAGATCAGATGGACTACCAACAGGTGAACATAGTTTTACCTGGTAGAATCAGGACAGGATGTGATGTGTAGACTTTTCCAGTATGAATGATGGATGTTCAGAGTCTGGAAATCTCAAGGTTCAGTGTGGGTACTGGTAATTACACACTGTACCACACTGATGTCCTCTCTCCACCCCTCAGGCCACGGCTCAGATGGAGGAGCGCATCAAGGAGATCATTCAAAGCAACTCCCCCGAGAACGTCCTGCCTCTGGCTGATGGCGTGCTCAGCTTTGCACACCACCAGATCATTGAACTGGCCAGAGACTGTCTGGAAAAGTCACGTCTTGGCCTCATCACCTCCCGATACTTCTGTGAGCTCACAGATAAACTGGAAAGGCTCTTTCAGGAGGTAAATAACCACTCAAGAGACTTGGCCGCCTTTATTCTTTTAACTTTTTTTGCAGTATTTGGAATACATTTCCCTTTGTGCAATGAAGCGGCCATACTTAAAAGCCAAGTATCATCACCTTTCAAGTTTCTTATCATTGATGCATCCTTATAAGTTGATTTGTGTTCTGTCATTGTAATGCAGTCCACTGAGCGATCGGAGAGTGCAGAGGTGACTTTCATCAAGGAGCTGGTGAAAAAGATCCTCATTGTAATTGCCAGGCCTGCACGACTTCTGGAATGTCTGGTAAGTTGTCTTGAAGACTTCTCCAATAACTTAAACTAGGTCGATCAGTCTTCTCACTTCTTTTCTGACACAGTTTGGAATGCTCCAGGACCTAACTTTGGGTTTTTCAACAATGTGTTTAATTAAAATTTCAGAATGATATGGACTCTTTTAGAATATTCAAGTTTTGTGATAGTGAAAAATGCATTTTGTCTTGTAGGAGTTTGATCCTGAAGAGTTTTATCATCTATTGGAGGCTGCTGAGGGTCATGCCAAGGAAGGACAAGGAATCAAGACCGACATTCCAAGATACATTATCAGCCAACTTGGCCTGACGAGAGATCCTCTTGAAGGTACAAGGGTTAAATAAGAGTTACAACAGGCCATTGATCTATACAGAAATACCAATAGTTACAAATGTTTGATTAAATGAAAAAAAAAAAACTATCATGAGCTTATCTAAAGAAAAACAAGTTTTATTTAAGGCAGTTAGTAGCGAGTAAAGATACAGCTGAGGATGTTGTACTTTGTTCTCAGAGTTATGTTTAGGTTATAATTGGTATTTATTACTTTTGGATGGACTGGGGTTATGAAACCCTGCCCCAAAGTGGGTTGCTTGTGCCAGCTTAATCCCACATTGCGGAAAAAGCCAAGAAAGATTTTTGTGACACCACAAATATGCAATAAGAGCATTAAACTAGGATTTAGTCATTTACAGTCTGAAACATCAGATTTTAAAAACCCAAGGTTACCTCAGTGTGAAACATTGAACAGATAAAACCCAGAACTTTGTTACCCCAGGGTTAAGAATAGCCAGGGTTAACTATTTCAAGTGTGAAACCATTCTAAAGTGTGGTCATTACAAACTGTTGTAGTGACTGCTGTACAATTATCTGAATGAGCTTCTACATTCATTCATGTTCATGGTCAGCAGCCCAGGTACAGAAAATGTGATTTTTATCCTTTCTTTTGGGTTTAATTTTCTGTAATGTTAGCTAAAAACCTTGCACAGACCAGACATCCTGTAATGAATCTCTGATTTTATACTCAAGACTATCATTATCGCTAATGAGAACTGAGAACCGTAGACCTTAAAGCTTCTGGCTCATCTTCTCTGCCAAGACAGTGTTGGTTACAAATCCCTGCAAGGCTTGCTAATCCTCAGAGAACATCCAAATCATTTTGTGTGAAGATTGGAATTGGAGATAGGCAGCTGTTCGGAGGCCTTTCCGATGGGTTTGGGTCTCTTTAGAGACAGCTGAACGACCCTCTGGTTCATTTACCTCCTGCTGTTCATGGGTTACTGTTGAAGCCTCTTGAGACCTGCCTCACCGGGATTTGTTTGGAGTGGCAGTTTTTCCAAGTAAATGTTTCATGATGTGTGTAAACTTACATCTGATTTCCACACCATTTAACTCATTTAGAAACCACAGGAGTCAGCTTTACCAACTTACTGTTCTGGAAAAAAGTGACAACTTTGTTTGAAAGCGACAAAAACAAAGTATTGTCTAAACTGCACGTGTATGCACCCACACATCTGAAGCTCGGGGCCATTGCTTTGATTTGCAGGTTGCGAGAGAATTTTTTATGCTTTGCCTTGCTCTCCCCTGTGCCCAATGAGCAGTCACTTTGACACACTCGGTTTCTTTTTTGTGTTGGGTTGTTTTTCTTACTGCATCAGTTACAGGCCATTCTCCTCCATCACTATCCAACAAACCTTCTTGCATATTGTTGCACCAAGAGACTTGATTCTGCAGTGTCAAAGTGTCAAAAAAACATTAAGGAAGCATTTGCGATCATTTCAGCCTTGTCACAACATGTATGATTGTGCCAACATTAAACACTCAATCATGTCTGACCCTGTCTTTGAAATCCAGTCTAAATTAATCCCACGTTTATGCTCATAATGAGATTAATTTCACTATGACTTTAATCTTTTACAGTCAATATTAAAGATATCAAGGTTATATTTTTAAATCACAAAAATGACTAGTTGGGTTTTCAAAGGCAATTTAGTCAATTTAGTTGTAATAAAATGTGAGAATGGCTAATGACAAAAAAACTATAAGCATGGTTCCCATGGTTAGGGTTAGATCAATGCATTTTCCATAAAATGGGCTGTAAAAGTGTTCCCCAACCTAATCTATGATTGCACAGTTTGCACATTGTGTAAAGGTTTTAGTCATGAATTAAAAAGATCAATGTTTTTTTTGTGCAGAAATTGCCCAGTTAACAAGCTACGACAGTGGGATTGCAGAAACTCCTGAGACGGATGATTCTGTCAGTGTAAGTACTTTAAACCAATTGCTTGAGGCAGCACAATACTAAATTACTGTTGAGCCCAGTAAATGGTTACAAAATAGAATAAAACAGGTGATTATTAACTGATTATTATCTTAACTGGCACGTCACATATACGTTATTAAACAAGAACCTGTTTTCCAGACCTGTGTGGACTTGGCAGCCTATAAATTTGACTGTCTACATAACAGTTTATGCTGTATGTTTCATCCAGTCCCACAGTCTGAGTGCAGCACTACGGGCCCGACGCAGACCCTGTGAACTCGACTTTGAGATGATCAAACTGATCAGTAACGGGGCTTATGGGTAAGATGATGTCACCACTGTATTTTAAGATGAAATTGGCTAAAACTGTGTGTTAATTTACCCTATGCAGAATAATTTAAGAATGTTTTATTCTTGTAGTGCTGTGTATTTAGTGAGGCACAAGGACACAAAACAGCGCTTCGCCATGAAGAAGATCAACAAGCAGAACTTGATGTTGAGGAATCAGATCCAGCAGGCCTTTGTGGAGAGAGACATCTTGACTTTCGCTGAGAACCCTTTTGTTGTCAGCATGTACTGTTCCTTTGAGACACGCAGACATCTCTGCATGGTCATGGAGTATGTTGAGGGTAAGACAAATGATATGTATGAATGTAATGTTAACTATTGTGGAACAAGTAACCAGTGAATAAAGAGCCTGAGGAAAATTGGCAAAAAAGGATAAAATATGTACATAATTAATTTGTATGTTATCCATCCTGACAGGAGGTGATTGTGCAACTCTTCTGAAGAACATGGGTCCTCTCCCCGTGGACATGGCCAGAATGTATTTTGCTGAGACTGTGTTGGCCCTGGAATATCTTCACAATTACGGAATTGTCCATCGGGATCTCAAACCAGACAAGTAAATTGGATCACAATCTGGTTTATGACTACAAAATA
The DNA here is from genome assembly GCA_019155185.1 of Beaufortia kweichowensis. Lineage (NCBI taxonomy): Eukaryota > Metazoa > Chordata > Actinopteri > Cypriniformes > Gastromyzontidae > Beaufortia > Beaufortia kweichowensis. The sequence continues at coordinate 5,093,921 of CM032795.1, read as the reverse complement.
CAGCAAATGCACTTTAAAGATAAAATTAAGTTTAAATGGTTTCTTTATAAACTCTACAGTGAATTATTTATCAGATAACACGTATATGTAATGTGAATAGAAGCATTCTCCTTTTGTTACCATATAACCCTAAAACACATGTATTTGGAGTTTTTTCAGGATTTACACCGTTAACTGAAGTATCCAAAAGATTTTTTGACATCTCAGAAAGCATATTAAAAATAAAAATGTATGAAACATTTATTGGACATATAAACTTCCCCCATAGAATTGCAACAACTTGCTAAAAAGCAACCAGATCCAAAATCAAAATAATTGTCTCCATCTGTGATCAGTTGTGATCTCTAAGCAAATAGTTTAAAATAATAGCCGTTTTATTCTGTATTCCACAGCTTTTCAATTCAACACTATTGCATTTTAAAGCAAACAATGTATTATGGGCCGAAAGTGGTCAGGGGATAGATACAGTAGATATTAAAAAATATTGCAAATGCTTCATGTGTCTCTTTACGCATGTATAGTCAAGATTATTACTAAAACAGAAAGGTGAATCACACAACACACATCTGTGTATGTACCGTATAAAGCTGCAAGAAAAGGTGAACGTTTTAAAGCGATGGAGATTATACTGTATGTACAGTGTAACTGGTTGTATTTAGGACTGTAAGAATTCCATTGAAGTTTCATGGTTATGATTGTTTGCACTGTTACATTTTGACAGTTTGTTGGTCACTTCAATGGGACACATCAAGCTGACAGATTTTGGCCTATCAAAGGTGGGGCTGATGAATATGACCACTAATCTGTATGAGGGTCACATCGAGAAGGATGCCAGAGAGTTCTCTGACAAACAGGTACAGGTTTATCAAGACAATTTCCATAGTTTTATGTATTTTTTGTAATTCATTAAATGTTTCTTAACTTGTCTGGTTGCTATTGTTACACCAATATTTCCGACTACTATTTGATCGTAATTTGCCCAAAACACAGCAGGTCCATTCTGGGTTATGTTGGTCAGTGCCAGTGTGCTGTTGCATGTTTTTCTTTTGGTGGAGATGATTATTCAAAGTGCTAGTTAAGCTTTAACATCCAATGTGTAACATGTCTCGGTGATGTGCATACTGGTGTATTCAGTAGGTTTGTAAAACCTGCCCACATTTCTCTGTAGGTGTGTGGGACTCCTGAGTACATCGCTCCAGAAGTCATCTTGAGACAAGGCTACGGGAAGCCAGTGGATTGGTGGGCAATGGGCATCATTCTCTATGAGTTCCTGGTGGGATGTGTACCGTTCTTTGGAGACACCCCAGAAGAGCTGTTTGGCCAAGTCATCAGCGGTCAGTCACATTCTGATTTCTGTTATGCAATAAAGTCATGCTTCATTCAGGCAAGAGCTTTAGCTGATGGAAATAGTGTTACAAGATCTGTGCTTCTTTTTAATGGACAGCAGTATTTGACAGGATCAAGCAGGTCCCTACAGACATTGGATCTTGTGTTCTCATCTTGCACCTGTTGTTCTGTATTCCTGTTCTATCTCTGGATTAATACATTGTTGTTTATATCAGTCTCATACAAACCGATGTTTGTATTAGAATCATTTAAAAGCATTTAGTAATATTTAGTTTTAATATTTAGTTAAAAAGTTTTGACATCAACTAGTAAACAACCTTTCAGAACGTTCTAGTAACGTCACAACAACATTCTTAAAACTATTCAGACCACCAACCACATGGCAACATTTTTGGAACAACCAACATATGTTTTGCATGGGCACAGCAAATGAGTGTTTACAGTACTAAATGTAAATTAAAGTTGTTTATTAAATTAATACATTACTTTTTTAAATTAAATTAAATTTGTAGTAATATATAATAGTAATAGTATAATATATAAAGTTACAACAGAATAAATAGTATGTAAAAGTTTGTAAGTTTGCCCTTATGGATCTGTCAATCTTACAGGTTATGTCATTGAATCCAATAGTTGCTCTGTCCTTAAATTAGCAAAATATAAATGCAAAAAACAAAATATATATATGCAAAATATTTATTAGCAGTCTTTCATCATCCATTGATGCCACTTGCCTTTGAATCAAACCCCATGACAGAGAAAACACCAAATGTTTTCTGCAGCCATTCGCTGTGTTTTCTATCATGGGGTTATCATGGGTGTGGGTCTTAATTAATGTGCCCAGCTAGCTGCCATAGCCCTGGGCTTGGATACATATTCATGCTCCTTAATCTGATTTAAATGTGTGGCACGTGTTGCTGTAGACACAGTCACAAACCAACAAAGCATATCATCTCATTTATTTCACCCCACTGGCCTTTCAGCCAAACGCTCTGTTATTTTTTTCTGATCTGAGCTCAGTTTTGTTGTTGTTTGAGTTGCGGCTTTGACATGAGCCTACTCTTAATGTTAAACACCCTACCTGGAAATCTATGCATGTTTATAGAATGGATATTAGGATGTTTTATTTATGCTTGTTTGTGTGCTTGAAGGCATTTTGATGCATGTTAATAATCTCAGGTTTTAATTCATATGTAAAAATATTCTCCACATTTATCAGTGTGGTGCTGTGCATTAGCGATGGGTTCACTGTTACAATAAAGGCCCGACAAAACCCTAGACGTGCTTTCATGTTGAATCAAATGCCCTTTTAACTTGAAAGTAATAGTGTTTAGTGTGAATTTATGTTTGTTTGAATGATAAGAATGATGATAAAACGATCTGCTTTCTTTTCTCTCAGATGAAATAAACTGGCCAGAGGGGGAGGATGCACCACCAGCTGATGCCCAGGAGCTGATCACCCTGCTGCTCAGACAGAACCCTCTGGAACGCCTCGGCAGTGGTAAGAGTCCAAAATGAACAATCACGGAGCTTCAAATATAATACAAATTGGCTTTGGCAAGTTAATAACAAAGGGTTTTGAGCCAGTTGGCCGGAAACCTTTATAAGGGTAGCAAAATAGCACATGTTTTCAATGAAATGGCAATAATATAATCCAATGCAGTGTGTAAATAGAAAAAATAAAGACTTCAGGCAAGTGTTCTAAAAATCACCACATCTTCCATTTGTCAGCGAAACATCAAAATAATTTAAAAAGATATAATGTATTTTTTCTATTATATAATACAATATATATAATATATAACTTATTAATGTATTTTCAAATAAATATGTGACCCTGCATGTGAAACCCCATCTAAAGTCATTTCTTTGTGATTTACTGTTTTCTACGAAAAATCATCCTGCATAATATATAGAACGTTCTGTGAAAAATAACCTTGATATCTTTAATATTGACTGAGCAAGATTATGTCAAAGATTTAGATCATAGTAAAATTAATGGGTGAAATCAAACTTTAATACTTGTTATCTCAGAATTAGATTTTTAGACTCTAGCCTGGTTTTCACAGAAGGGTCACATATTAATAATAAATAAAAATAAGAAAAATTACTTTTGAATGTAAAGCTACTTTACTGCTACAAATCCCATGCTGTCCCATGATACAGGCAGAATCTGGTCAAAAGCTGCACATGTCCTGCTGCAGTCCTTCCTTTTGTTGGTTTCTTTTATTATATGGAAATATTTACAATGACACCTGCATTGTAAACAAGACCAGCGCTGTTCTTGTCACACTAATAGAATAAAAGCAGGGTGTTTTCATCAGAATTAACACAGGCTGGCTCTCCATTCAGCCTTTATTGCAGGAAATGCAATGCATTGCATTATTTATGTCTGAGATACCACTGATGTGCGCCCACCTGTGGAAAGCCAAAACGCAGCCTTTATTTGGGGAAACAGTAAATTCTGTTTTGAGTGGTGTTGTTTTATTTTTATTTATTTTTTCGTTTTACATCATAAAAGTGCATAGCAGAATATGACTAATGAAAGTTCATTCTCCTTTCACAAAACAATTAGCTTTTTCAAGAACATATCTTATAGGTTTTCAGCTAATCTGTTGCAGTGCAACATCATTTTTTATTAAAAAACATTTACAAAGACTGTAACTTGCCTCTCTATCGCTCCATCACTGTTTTAAACATACAATTGCAGGTTACTCGACATACTTATTTTCTTAAAAACTCTCTTTTCTTACTTATTATTAAAAGCTCAAATTTAAATCATTATTAGAAGCTTAACATGACAAAATGGAAAACGTAAGAAACGTTTTTGATTGGCTGTGTTTATTTAAGCAGGAGGGGCGTATGAGGTCAAGCACCATCAGTTTTTTCATAGTCTGGACTGGAACAGCCTGTTGAGGCAGAAGGCAGAGTTCATCCCTCAGCTGGAGTCTGAGGACGACACCAGCTACTTTGACAGTAAGTGACAGCCTGACATTACATGCTGGAGTGAAGTCATCGCCCTTCACAGTTCATGCATGCAGGGCAGGGCTGAGAGCCAGTGCCCACCACTGAACCTGGGGTTATTTCTAAGGGAGGATCAGATGTTCCCCAGGCTGATAGATTAGTCGCGTATTAGAACAGGATAGTTGAGTGATGATAATGATGGTGCATTGTTTGTTTGACATATTTTAAACTTGTTTATTAGTTTTTTAGTACCGAAATGTTTTGGAAATGTCATTGTGAAAGTGTTTTACTGTTTGAAATACATTTTCAATAGATTTTTATATAAAAAAACAATATTAAATATGAACTTATTCTGCTCAAAATGTATTACAACATGTCTTGTACGTTTCATCGAAGAGTATATTTAGCAGTTATCTTTATAAATTTCTACTAGAAAGAAAAATGGATAGTGACCAACAGCTTTATGACAAAATGACAAAACTTTGTACCTTTGATATTATTTTTAGTACAGGAATGTTGAAGTAACTGATTTCAGAGCACTTTGACATCACAGCAAATGTGACGCATTTTCCTCTTATCGCTCTCAGCACGATCTGAAAGGTACCATCACCTAGAAACTGAAGAAGAGGATGATACCAATGATGAGGATTTCAACGTGGAACTGCGTCAGTTTTCCTCATCCTCACACCGATTCTCTAAAGTGAGTCCTCTTCTGTTTAATATGCAGTCAGTCATCCTGAGGTGCAGAATGATTTGCATACAGTAAGTTGCCCTCTGTAATTACTGACTGTCACCAGTACCATCACTGTCAGTCTTAGATCTATGTGCATTCATTGACATTATTAGATGATCTTTTTCTGTAGAACAAGAGAGTAAAGAATAGAAAAAAAGGCACAGTCTTGCTCACAGGCATGCAGGGCTTTGGTGCAATGCAGTATAGGTTGTTTCTAGAAACGATCACACACGCAGTACGTTTATCTGGTGAAGCTAGCGTAGTGTCAGGTGGATTTTTCAATTGTCTGGTTGTACTCGAAATGTCACTAAGACAAGCTTCACTATGACTGTCACTCAAACAGAGAGGAAGAACAAATCCCATATCACAAGTAATAAACTTCTGTTTTTTGGATTAATTGTTCATATTCATATTCTGCGATATGTAACTATTTAAAGATTCAGTAATGTTTAGAATAAGTTAAGTAAAGCATATACTGTACATGCTGCCTGGTTGTGTATGAGTGTTGTTTGTTATTGTCGATCATTAATTGATGCTAAATGATGCTTATTTGATCATGTAAAAAGGCTGAAAGGTTTCTTTAAGAGTTAGGTTTAGGGGTAGGGTTACGGGATAGAATATACATTTTGGACAGTATTAAAGGGCTTTTTTAAAATAAAATATACAAACCTAACGTGTGTGTGTGTGTTAGGTGTACAGTAGTCTGGATCTGTCACGAGGTCAGCTGGAGGAGAAAGGAGAACACACAGAGAAGAAGACTGAGAGTCCACTGACCGTGGACTCGCTGAGCTGGACTCCAGACTTCACTGAGATGTATGTCCCATCTTAAAACCCATGCCTGCTGTTAGATTAAACTAAATGTACTAAATGCATGTTATAGATTGACAAATGTAATTAAGTCCACAAATTACTGTTTAACTAGGCTGTAACCACAGTAGACATTGAGGGTCAAAAAAATGCAAACAATACAAATAATACAAGGAACCTATGTGACAAATGCAAGGAAGCAGGAAAAATGCTTAATATCTTTCTATTTGGTCTTCTCCAATCCTATATATAAAGCCCTGCTGATTCAACTAACGACTGAAAATGGCCATACTATCAGTTTAAAACCGACTTGTGCATTTAAAGAGGCTATTAACATTGTTCACTGTTATTATCTTTAGCCCCTCTCTCTCTCATTCATCTGATACTGAGAGCACCAGCCTGAGCAGATGTTCAGGTCTCCTCCCTAAGTTCGCTATCTCTGCTGAAGTGGAGGATGGCGAGGGCTCGCTGGCTCTGGAAGATCCCAGTAAAGTCACCTTTAGCATTGGGGAATTGCCTCAGGATGAGCCTGATCCTACTACACCCTGTAGCACCATCAGTAACTCCACCCTGTCAGGTACAGCACATGTATATATACTGTACATAAATGAGCGATAAAGCTGTAATCTGTAAGTTTTTAGTTACATTTTACATTTTTGTTGTTACACGTTACATATACTATAAATAATGGTTATGTATAAAATATGTATATAATAGTTACATAAAAAATATAATAAATTATACATAATTACATGCAACAGTACTGAGGATTAATTACACAGTCACCAAATCAGGAATTGAGCAAGTACATTTAAAAAAATCACATGCAATTTCTCAGAAAATATCAGTTTGACGTCATTTGACTTAAACCCACATAAAGATAAGCACATAAAGTAAACCTGCAAACTTATGTTTCATGCAGAGATAGTATTATAGAGTCAAATGTTACGGATTGCAGCTTTAAATGTTGTTTTTAAGAATAAACAAAACTGTGATAGTCAAAATATGGAATCTAACAGGGTACAGCAACAACCTGCAGTGTCTCTGATTCAGATTCAGTGGTATAACATTGCACACATTAATTTTATAAGAAGTGTTTGATCTGTGCTAATGTTTTGAGGGTCTTTTATTACAGTTTCATTTTCATAGTAATTAAACCCTTTTTTTAAAATAGGCAGTTTTTCCGAGCACCTGGACCAGGTGCCATCGAGGGGAGAGGGAGTTGAGAGTCCAGACAGCTCCTGTAAGGCCTCCTCTGATACAGGCACCTTCCTGAGCGCTCCCAGACCCGAGATCACAGACAAACAGTGTGCAGTCAGCAAAGTGCCAAAATCTGTGTCTACCAGCGCCCTGTCTCTCATGATCCCTGGAGGTCAGTGTGAATAGATGTACTGTATATGTGAGTGTATATTGTCTATGTGAGAGATTCACATAAATATAATACTTCATCTTTTTTGCTCCACAGATTTCGGAGCGTCCCCATTAGCAAGCCCTATATCTCCATACTCGCTGTCATCAGACCCCTCTTCCAGAGACTCCTCCCCCAGTCGAGACTCCTCCCTCTCTGGCACCAGCACTCGTCAGCCAATAATCATCCACAGCTCAGGGAAGAAATTTGGTTTCACTCTGCGAGCGATCCGGGTCTACGCATGTGATAGTGATGTTTATACGGTTTATCACATGGTCTGGGTAAGAGTACATCTTTCTACCATTTCATTCATAGCACACATTTCCAGGTGTGACATGGCCAATCAGAAGATATTAGATGTACATATATAATATAACTCAGTTATGTGGAGTGGGTTTGTGAGCATACAGTATGGGATTTTAATGTGGATGGGGAAATATTTTGCTCAGCGCTCGCCACAGCTGAAGCTAAAATTAACACTGATGAAAAGTCATTTATCAGTTGTTGCATCTAGCATGGTTAGCACACAGTGTTCAATTATAAGCTCTTAAAACTGTTTTGTTTTTGTTGAATTTTGATTTGTGGGTCTTTTGGTAACAGAACGTAGAGGATGGTGGACCCGCTCATAAGGCTGGTCTTAAAGCTGGAGATCTGATTACTCATGTGAATGGAGAAACAGTTCATGGACTGGTTCACACCGAGGTGGTGGAACTACTACTGAAGGTGCAGAATATCACACAATATTACAACCACAGTTTGTTTCACTACTTTTATTGTGTGTTATAGTAAGACTGTAGACAATGACACCTTTATGTTGTTATGCAGAGTGGAAGTAAAGTTGCAATATCCACAACCCCTTTTGAAAACACTTCAATCAAAACTGGTCCAGCAAGACGGAATAGTTACAGAAGCAAAATGGTTAGAAGAACCAAGAAGCCCAAGAAAGAGAAAACACAAGAAAGGTAAGAAACAACAACATCGTTATAAGGACACTGCAATACAAGTGTTTTTTTACATTGGCTGTTATTTATGAGAACTACACTAACTACACAAACCTCAGTACCAAAATCTCTGCCAGTGCCAATTGATGGAGCTGTTGTGGCATTTTTTGTAAATAATGATTATAAGGGTCATAAAATAAATGTGTACTGCATACTGAGCAATATAAACTGTGTAATATGTACACAACTACTGTGCTATGTTTAGTGTTTATTTTTTACATTTGGTTTGTAAAACAGTATGTTAATAATAAATGCTTTGTGCAATAAGTCGTGTCTAATTATAAAAGAACTGCAGTTATTAAGCATTTTCTTCAAATTCTGAGTAAAAATATCTGTTTTAGGAAAGAGACAAGGTGTACATGTATTCTTTGTCATTTGGAATATTTCATTATTCAGTGTCATTTTCAATAAAGAGTAAATGTAGTCCTGTGCCATTCATATCTCTCTAGGCGACGATCAGTATTCAAGCGCTTTGCCATGCAGCCTTCTCCACTCTTACACACCAGCCGCAGTTTCTCCTCACTGAACCGCTCGCTGTCATCAGGTGAGAGCCTGCCTGGATCTCCCACACACAGCCTCTCGCCACGCTCTCCTACAGCTGGCTTTCGTCCAACACCTGACTTTACCCAGTCAGGTTAGTGTGTGACATTTATTATATATCATGTGATGTGAATAATTTCTTTTGCCATCTTATGTACATCTTTAGAATCCTCCTTTTCAAAATCTGAATTTAAAAAATGTAATAATTAAAGTTTAGTTAGGGTTATGCTTTTTATATATTGAGGCTTGGGACTTGTTTTGCAGGTGGCACTTCATCACAGAGCAGTTCCCCTAGCTCCAGTGCTCCTAACTCACCTGCAGGCTCTGGCCACATCAGGCCCAGCACTCTGCATGGCCTGGGACCTAAACTCCCCGGACGTCTCCGTCAAGGTCGACGCAAATCAGCAGGCAGCATTCCTCTTTCTCCACTGGCTCGCACACCCTCCCCAACCCCACAGCCACAGCCAACATCTCCTCAGCGCTCCCCATCTCCCTTGCTAAGTCACACATTGGGCAATACTAAAACTTCACAGGCCTTCCCCACTAAGATGCATTCACCCCCCACCATTGTCCGCCATATGGTGCGACCTAAAAGCGCAGAGCCTCCTCGGTCCCCTCTTCTTAAGCGAGTCCAATCGGAGGAAAAGCTGTCCCCCTCATATGCTGGAGATAAAAAGCATTTATGCAGCAGAAAGCACAGTTTGGAGGTAACACAAGAAGAGGCTCAAGGAGAGGCCTTGTACATGGGGGAGCATACCTCAACATGCATAGACGAAAGCACTACCTGTGAGCCACCTGCCATTACTCGTGTGAGGCCTGCTGAACAAGGCTGCCTTAAGCGGCCTGTGACTCGCAAGGTTGGTCGACAAGAGTCAGTAGAGGACTTGGACAAGGAAAAGCTAAAAGCCAAGGTGGTGGTGAAGAGGCAGGAATGGGCTGAGAGAAGGGAGTCTTTGCATAAACAAGACACCATGCAAGATGCAGAAGGTACTGTGTGTTCCTTTACAACTGAAGATAAGGATTGGGGTGTTCTAACAAGACCCAATGCAAGACCCCAAAGTTCTGAATCCGGATCACTGGACAAGTCCACTAATGCAACCTTAAAGGATGTGCTGTACAAGAAACTAAACCCAAGAGTCTGCGAGAGCATAGCAGAGTCTATCAGCAGTGGGGACTGTGTTTTGCTGTTAAGTGAGAAGTCTTCTTCAAGCCAACCAGACAGACAGCTGTCCAGGACACTGAAAGAGTGTAATAAACCAGACAGGTTAGATTTTAAAGCACCCAACATTGAGTTCGCTAGGAAGAGACAGTCCTTTGATGAAAGGGAGGACTGTTTGTGTCGCATTTCGTCTAGCGTTCACGAAAGCATTCATTTCAACACCACTAGGTCCAAAAGTCTTCAGCTAGATTCTGCTTTGGCTTTAGAACACATAAAAGGGGGCATGTGTAGCATTCACAGTACTTCTGGAATGACTGCTGAGACTTTGGCCCCTAAGCTATTCAGCGGGAGAGGTGAGAGTGCTGTAGAAAAACTTCAGATGATCTCCTCCTCTGATGGTCCCATCAGGAAAACCTCTTCTGAGTACAAATTGGAAGGACGGCTTGTGTCCTCTTTAAAACCACTGGAGGGCACATTAGATATTGGCCTGCTTTCTGGGCCTCGGGTGTCGAAGACTGACAAGTGTCTCTCCAAAATGGCAGACAGTCATGGTGAAAGCATGTTGGCAGGAGATCTGAGTAAAAAACTGTTAATTCAACTGAAAAACACAAGTCCACTGACAGGGACTCCAGGGACAGTTAGTGCTAAAGACGATATGAATTTAAGCAGTAAAATCATCTTTAAAAGAAGATTCCATATCCAATAAAGACTGTACAATAAGTGCTGCTTGCAGTGATACATTTCATGATAGAAACAAATTTAATGATTGTGTAAAGTTGCAAAATGCAACCCCTAAAGTAGAGTCCATGGATATAAGTGTGAAGTCAGAGAGTAGGCTAAAGACAGCTCAGGAGATGAGGGCTGCACGACATGGCACTCATTTTTCATGTGGGAGAACACCTTCCATCAGAGAAGTCAGCAATGAAGACCAAGAAGAGGATATGGAAAACCCTGAGGAGGCACCGGCAAAGCAAAATGAAGTCCCTGACAAGTCCCTCGTTTCCAGTGTTGTTATTCCTCAGCCAAGTTGTATTCAGCAAACCCCAGAAGCAACTACTGACAGAAACCTTAGTTTGTCATTAATTGAGGCACCATCTGCTTCAAATTCAACATTGTCTTCAAAAAAGGCAGTGCCACAAAACATAAAAGAAGACAAGCCAGCCAATTCAGACAATAGTGCAAAGGTTGTAGTGGGGAGTCCTCAATCAAGAGACGTTATAAGCAATGCTTTTGCGACATCAAGCCCAACCTTGGCCATTACAAAGAATCATTTAAACGGAAAGGACAAAGCCAGCAGCGCCAAAGCCTCTCTTGACGTTACTGCAAAAGATCTTAAAGATTCTATTGGAGATAAGAAGGTACAAAGTACTGACAAAAATTTTGAGACCTCGCTCAGAGACCGAACAATTGGCACACCAATCACAGTTGCTAGCACAGAGCAGACTAACTCAGAAACTAGTGTCAAGAAGAAAGAACTCATTCCTCAGAGTTTGTCCTCTGTCACAACTTGTGTCTCAACATTAGTAGAAACATCTGAGGGCTTGCTTATTAAAAGCCCATTGTCTCCCAAGCCTACCCTTCAAAGAAAAGCCACTCCATCCTCTATTGCTGCCCCACTAAAGGCCATGCCTGCTACTGATTTACAATCCCAGGACAATGCAAGCACTAACCCACGACATTCTGGATTGACTAAAAAAGAAACAACCACTATCCAAGATTCACAGTCAGGACAAACATGTGCCAAATTGTCAATCTCTGATGGCAAAGCAAATGGACAAACAAGTAATTCTACCAAGTTGCCCAAACAAATATCAGACAAATCAGAAAATGCAACCAACAAATCCAATCTGACAGTGAAGGATGTCAAAGTCATGGCAGCAGATATAGACCCCAGAGAAAAATTGACCACTAAAAAAGACTTAAAATGCCATGTGACTGAAAAAATTTGCTCTGCAACCAATGTTTCAAAGAGCTGTGAAAAACAGGAATCCCTTGTCAAAAGTCAAGTATATGCAAGTACAACACCAAAGCAGGATACTAGTGCAAGCCCACCAAAGACTAAGAGCTGTGACGTTACAGCTGGAGACACTGTGCTTGTAAAATCAACACCTAAAGCTGAAGAAAAACAGAAACTCAAAAAAGTTCTTGATGTAGACAGCCTGAAGGCCAATAAGCAAGTTACAGACATGTCCAAAGCAGAGACAGTTCCAGCACAGACTGCAATAAAACAGCAAGAACCTTCTGGTAGTGCTTTATCAAAACAGGCGCCTTTGAGTTCCAAAAACAAGCCCAGAGTAGACTCTCCACTTGTTACCCAATCCGTTGGGAAGGCAGTTGAAGACAAGGGTAAGCAGGAGAACAAAGCCCAGCTACAGCCTGTTGTCAAAGACAGCACAGTTAAACAAAAGGAGCAGAGGGAGTCGGTCTTGTCTACACTTAAAACCCAACCCCAAAAAGAAATCCGCACTGGTTCTCAAGGTGGATCTGTGCCAGTTTTGCCTGTTCCAGCTGTTAAAATCATTGTGTCAAGTGGGGTTTCTTCAGGTAAGGGCAGTGGTGCCACTGTCGATATACTTGGACCTTCCTCTAAGGAGCAAATGAAGGCCAGAATTGATGTTCCAAAATCAGAATCTGTCAAGGTCTCCAGCACTAGTGACACTACTTTATCCAATCCTGAGCCTAAACGTATCTCCAGTGAGTCAAAGGTGACTGATAAATCGGTTTCGTTCGGCCAAAAAGACCAAGTAGAGAAGAAGAAAAAAGGTCCCTCTCAAGAAACATCATCAGCATCAAAAACGACCCATAAAGACTCAGCAAAAGGCGCAGTGTCTACAAAGGATATTACTACTTCTGAAAAAGATTCAATACGTTCTAAACAAACAAAAGATTCGCCACGTGGTTCCACTTGTAAAAAGTCATAATTTATTGTAGTTGCCAAGGTTATTTAATTTTTTAAAAGGACTATGAGGATAAAAGCATCATGTTTTGTCTGTATGTAATATCATCAAGCCTTCCTATCTGCGGACCGGTGAAACTGTTACTTTGGGTTTTGTTAAGAAACCAGAGAGATGAATTTGTTTGTTTGTGTTGTAATCTATAATGTTCTGTTCATGTAACGCGTCTAAAAAAAGAGCGTAGGCTGAATGTAGACTTGTTTTGCTGCTGATTTGTGGTCACTATTTAGATCTTGCAAAAACGCCAAAATTAGTCTTTATATCGTGTTGCGATGTGATGTAACGAGTGGCGTGTGCAATAGCTCGGGAGTGGGAATGTCTTTCTCGAGACTAGGCTGAACTGTGCCAATTACAGTTGAAACTAAAAGCACCTGAAATTTAGAGGTAAAGGTTCCCGCTTATTCAAACTAACCGTTATCATGTATGGTTTTCGGAAAATATATGTAGCAATGGTGCTATTATTGTGGCTTACACTCTTTTCAAGCAGAAAGATCACTAACATTGTACTTTTTTTTCTATTCTAAGTCTGACTTTTTTGTTCTTTAGTTTTGTGTGTTTGACCTTCAGATATTTGTTTTGGGTAGTGGTGCACAGAGGGAAAGCACTTTGTCCTGTGCTTCTCACCTGGAACTATTTTATATTGGAATCATCTTATGGTTCTGGAATCGTAGTGGAAGGGGCCTAAGGGATTTTTTGGGGAAATTTGACTTGCTGTTCTTAGCAGGTTATGGCAAAATTCACATTCCTTTCACATACATCTCTACGGATTAATTTTTATGCAATATATTGTAAATACAGCAGCGTTAACTGTACAGAGGGGGGGCGGTAAAAATGAGTGTTGTATGTTTTATATGTATATATTTTGCTATGTCATAATGTTTGTAAACTGTACTTGATGTTAGTCTCCTAGTGATGTCATCTGCTCAGTAATTCTGCTGATATAGATTCTATACTAGAAGAATAATTAAGAGTCTCACTCGGAAATGAAAGTGTACTTGAAGTTTCACTGAGGTATGTAGGGGATAACCACATGTATTTACAAAACTGATGCAGTGACTTGCTCTACGAATGTTCTGTTAATTATCATACTTGATGTCGCTGACAATGAAATCATTTATTTAGCTGAAAACCGGGACAAATGTAAATGTAGCACGTTATGTAAAAGGCAAGTTTCAGAAACTGAAGGATTACCCTATGGTTAAGGTTCGCTACTACGTAGATAATATTTACATCTAGTAATTAGGGCTACCATTTGCCATTCATTATACAATACATACTTCCCCTAGTTTGATTAAAAGGGCTTATGCAAAGATTATTACATGGGCTTTAGTGATGTTTGTGGTAAGTCAGGGCTTTTGGTAAGATTTAGATGTTTCATCACATGTTCAGTCAGTTGCTGACCTGTTCACATGCAAGTACAACACTTTTTGTCTGAAAGGATTGATAGGTGCATTTCTCCCAATCATTTCTTTCATATCAGAGACTTTCATGTCGAATCGTTTTCAAAACTGCCAGCTGTCATAAGTCGCATAATGACTAACTAAAGATTAGCAACAGTTCTGAATAGAAAGTAATTTTTTTACTATTTGATCTAAACTTTAAACCTGCTATAGCACTGATGGTATGTATGCATCACATACCAACTTAAAGCAAAGCAAGCATATATCTAATAAGCCCATTTCAGTATATGTATACTGCTGAACATCTAGGCTATATTACAGTATGATATACTTTATGATACTAAAGTGTTTTATGTAAGTAACGAGCATATATAGAGCTGGTCACACAAATGTGCATAAGTATCTAAATAACGGAATGCACCATGTTAAAAAATGCTAGAGATTTTAAAACGTATAAGCAGACTGAATTATCTGTTCCTCATAGACTTTACTATGTAGTTTAGGAAGTCTGGACAGATACAATGCACCTTATGATTAAACACACGATGCTTATTGAGGTTTTGGGATTCTAAATATAATATGAACTCAAATGTGAATGTTTTGTAGAACATATGCATTGTCTGTTATTAATTATCAACAGTATTGCCATGAATTATCCCCAGACATTATTTCGTTGCTATTGCTTTTTGTCCTTCCCTTGCCTTTTCTGAAAATAGATGTTTAAAGAAGCACATTTAACGTTTGTTTACAACTACTTCATGGATGTATATTATGTACATTGTGTTATTTGCCAAATTAATGTGCTCTCACAGGAAGTTACGCTGCGATCGATGTGTGTGTGTATGTGTGAGTTTCTCTTAGCAGACACTTGCTGTTAAAGATTGTCGGTGTGGTAGCCTAATTGTTTCTCGTCTTTCTAGTTTAATATCTTCTCGCTTGTTTCCTGGCGTTTATTTTTTCTTCTCTATGTGTCAAAACAGTGTTTATGTAGATGACCCTGCTTATCATCGTCTTTTAGGATCTGTGCAATAAGAGATGTGGTTTTGAGTTTTGTATATCACCCACGAAAAGCTCTATGGATGTCATAGATGTTGTATACTATAAAAATATTTATACTTCTAAAGTTGTATAATACTGAAAATAAAAAGGCATGTGAAAAGTAACATTTTATTGGGTTTTATAGTCTGTTTTAAGGTTGAAATTGCCAAGCTCAAACACTGACCGCACAGGGTAGGTAGAACTATAGCTTATAATAAACTGTATATACAGATCTTTGATATGGTCATAAAAAAGCTACAAAATGTTTGGGTTTATACAGTACATTTTGGTAATCATAACAGTAATCACAAAAGCATTGTTTATTGTAAACACCTATTTAAGCTGTTCTGTTTTACATTTTTTATCTACAATTAATTTGTTTGCTATTGCCAAACTAGTCACGAAAAAGCAAATATTAAGATAACACCAATGTTAAAAGTTGTGAAGGCTGCAATCAGAATGAGACAAAATATGACCCTCTCTTTAAAATCCAGGCTTAATTCAGAATCTAATTATGAAGCATTAAAGTATCATAAAAAAGATGAAAACAGGTAACAAAAAAAAAATCACAAAAACTGCCTTGAGCTGGTTTTATATACAGGGTCTTACATCCTTTCATATTTATAGTTGTGTGTACATTGCATATCTTTTTCTACCAATCCTGATACAAAAGAAAATGAAGAAAATACCAGATACAATAACAACTGCAACTATAATGATTGCATATATTGGCATATCAAGTGGAAATTCACATTGCAAGTGCACATCAATAATCCTCGTTCCTGTGCCATTACATTTAGTCTCTGTTAAGTGTCTCACTTTGTTGACATTTTCCTTAACCCATTTAATAAATTGAAAGTTGCTACAGTTGCATATCAGAGGATTATAACTCAGATCAACAGTACTTCCATTACCCAAACCCATAACATTACTTACATCCACCATCATAATGGTGTTACTGGCAAAGTTAAGCTGGAGAAATTTTAATGAGTAAAATGCAGAGGTGCTAAATCGGAGCAGTCGGTTTCCACTGACGTCTATTTGCTTCAGATGTGTGAGCTCCTTAAACAGATCCTCTTTAAAGGCTCTGATTCCACATGCAGATAGAATTAGGGTTTCTAAAGCAGGTACCTGTATGAAGAGCTCTGTTTGAGTAAGAACTTCACCTTGAATGGTGTTTCCCTTCAAATTGAGTAGCCGCAAGTTCTTCAAGCCCTTGAGAAGTTGCACGTTTGAGAGATTTGTGTTTGAGCAGCATAGATTTAGAGTTTCGAGATTTTGTAGATTGCTGAAAGGTGAACTGTCATGTAGAGTATACCTTGAATGGCTGCAGTCCAAGTGCTCCAGGTGTGGAGTTGCATTGAAAGGCTGTACGTCCCAGAACATGTGTGAGCCATAGCTGAGATTGAGGAACTTCAGGTAACCCAAACCAAACAGCTGATCATTGCAACAAGGTCCTTTAGGGTTTACTTGACTAAGGCTGAGATCCAGGTTTTCCAGGTTTCCAAGACTCTCCAGGCATCTACTGCTAAAATTGAGTTGCTTGATGTTTCCACTTATGGACAAGTGTGTAAGCAGGGGAAAGTTTTTGGCGTTGATGAGGCAAACATCCAGAAAGCTGTTCTCATTCAGCACCAGATGAGACAATGTGGACAGGCCGGACAGATTAAATGGCAGTGATTGGATGTGACTTCTGGTGAGGTCTAACTTTCGAAGCCCTTCAAGGCAATGAAATGTGTTGTCATTCAGGTCTGAGAAATGCTGGAGCTGGTAATTCAGGTCAGTCACAGAGATGTTACAAAAAGATTGTAGCGCTTCATTTGGTATGTATGCTTTTGGATCGGTTTCAAACAATCCCAGATTAAGTGTGTTGGTTTTAACGCCTTCAAGACCCTTTAGCAAAACAGAAATGTCCATCTTTCCTAGGCAGCCGGTAAAATCGAGACTTCCAAAGTTTAGTGAATGAAAAGCACCTGGTTCTACATACATGATATCGTTTCCTTTAAAGCTAACGTTCACCCCAAGCATGTCATGAAACGGTTCTAAATCTAGTAAGTTTATTCTTTCTATTGAATTCATGCCTAGCTGTAGACTCTTCAACTTTTGCCATCGGAAATTGCTTAGTCCATCTATAAAGCGAAGATCACTTCCCCTAATGTCTAGAACCTCCAAATAGGCAAGATTATCTGGCGGGATGTCTGACAGACTTTTTAAGTTTGACTGAGCCATACTGAGATATTTCAAGCCTGGCGGTCCAAAAAAAGCTCTACTTGCAATGAACGCCAGTGGGTTTCCGATTAGTATGAGGACCTCCAGGTCTAGATTATGTATGAAAATATCTTCATACATGAATGTGGTGCCACATCTGTTGAGTTGCAGGGTTTGAGTGTAAAGGTTAGGTTTATAATTTTACAATAAACCAAAATGCTAAATAAATAACTTGAATAAAACTAAAAAATACAAATCATTTCTCTCACCTTGTAAGATCTAGAAAACGTAATCTGTGTAGTTTTTCAAAGGTGGAGTTGTAAAGAGCAGGCAGATAGTTGAAGCTGAATTTCAGAACTCTGACAGAATTTGGTATCTCATCTGGAATCAATTGTAGGTCCATATCACTACAATCATAGCCATCTGTTATCTGAAATAAAAGCAGTTTTAGATTTAATATATAATATATATAATATCATATTGACCATAATGTAAAACAAACAAAGCTTACCTGTACGCATTGTCTTCTAACCCATGGTGTTGCTTCATTATAAGCTAAAAAGTGTATTATTATTGTGTAACCTAGAACAAACCGTCTCTCCATAGTGTACGGGGGAGGAAAAAAATGTCACTTCTACACATTTATAAGTAAAATGACTTAAAAAAAAACAGGAAGTATTTTGTTTTAACTTCTCCTTTTCTCATAACAAATTTTCTTTTTGGAATATGGTTAAAAAATGTATCACACTGTAATGCTGTTTCAGTTGTGTGAAAATGTTTTACATTATATTCTTACAGTTCAGAACATTTCAAAATCATCTGGTCTATCTTCTTTCAGGTGACAAAAAACAACTCATAAAACATTACATTATGTTTGTTTTGTAATATTTAATAAATAAAGAATGCAATATGTGAAAAGTATACCTCATAAATTGGTATAATTTTGTTCCATTATTCAGTGGCATTACTTTATAAACAAATGACCTTAATGAAGTTATTAATGTATTTTTTTAAACTTTTATGTAAGTGTACCCTTTCCCACTGATAACCAAAATCAAAGTTATTTTCTCCTTAACATAGGCTTTTTTGAAGTTGTCAAGATAACCAAAGTCCCAAAAGCAGAGTGTACGTTTGTTAAGTATTCAATCATGTTTAAAGGTAACCTGTAAGGTTTAAAATAAAAAAGGATGCACATTCTTTATTGCTATAAATTGCTGTGATATTTTGTTGTGTGAGCTCACTTTCAGCAAATCACTGGACTACTATGTCAGCGAAGTAATTATTATTATATTGTATAGTCAGTGATATTCTTTATCTTACCAACTTGCATGTGAACCTGCATACACTTCACAAAACCTCATCATCCCTATGTCTCTCGTAAAGCCTTGCAACTGAAACTGTTATCCAGTAGGGGGCGTTATTTTTCTTTTTTCCCTTTAAATTCGTGTTCCTGGAAGTTACGCAATACTCACATCCAATTGAATGGAAGTCATTATAATGTTGGTATAAATAGAAATAAATCTTTACACCGATTATAGTGTCTCAGTGGGGCCAGAGGATTAATCCAAATATTGGCTTTCTGTATTTAAAGTGTAAGGCACCAATTGGTTTAATGGATTATTGATTGCATTATATAAATATAACATATTTTATACAGTATTCGTGTTTTTCTGTATTATCTTGTCATATCTAATCTACTGTCTGTTACTGATTTATAAAACACTCGTCACTGTTTTCTTAGTTGCTAACCAAGAACATCTAGTAATACAAATGGTAAGCTAGTTATTGTGGTAACTTTAACTTCTCAGTTGTTACAAAGATAATTAGGAAGTTAAAAAGGGGAACTGTGGAAATTATGGGGAACTAAGGGTAACTATTATAAATTATGAGAATATAAACAACATTATAACTTCTGACTGGTTAAATCACTGCAAATTTCCCTTAACCACTTTTGTTTAGTATGATGCTGATTTTAAGGATTGGGAATTTGGTGTGTTTGAGCAAAGTATCTGTCTAATAATCACAAGAAAATGTACAATATTTTATTAAAATTTCATAGGTGCGTCTGCAAAACGGCTAAATTTGAGCCATTGCTTGAAAATAGAAATGAAAGCAAAGCACCGAACAATCTCACATAAGTTTACTGTGATCTTTCATTAGTCGCAAACTGATTTGATGAAACCTGAAGCTACCAAAGTAAATCTTTCTAATAACTTATTATTACTTCACGTTATTACTTGATTTTATAAAGTACTGTATTTTTGGCTTTTTGCATACTTAATATAATAATATATATCTTACATTAAGGCTTTTATTCACTTTTTTTAAACAACAAGATGCAAAAATCAGCTGTTCCATTTGCATCATTTTTCTCTGTTAATTTAGAAGCATTGGCATGTAAGATATGAAATGCACATCAATCCATTCGTAAATTGGGCCCATATTTATTCTCAGTCATTATATTACTGTACACCTTTAAAAAAAATTCCCTGCCACCCTTTTTATTATCAGGTTAATCCTGCCAGTAATAATGGATTAGAAATACAGAAAATCTGCACGCTGAAGCAGAACAGCACTCCAAACACCTCCGCGTCGTGACACAGAAATAAAATTACTGTAGGGCCTATTCAGCTCACCACCTACATCAGCTGTTCGTCCGAGCTGTTGTCGTGATGCTGCAGATGCACTTGTGCCCACTCGCAGATATTACTAAGCAGAAAAAAAAAACGCTTCTTGCCAGATCCTCTTAGAAATGTTTATTAATACCACTCTCTCCTGCTCCCGTTGAAGCGAGCTTCAATGAAATGGGGCAGAAAATGGCACTGGATATTGAGGACAATTGTGAAAACTGTCTCATATGAGCGGACAGCAGGGCTCATCTGACCCAAATCGCTAAATTAGACATCAATGAGTGAACTGCATGTGAAGAAGCCTTTAAACCAGACCCTTAGCTTCACCCCAATACATTTAAAACAGCCTCCTCTATACAGAAGAAAATACATGAACAAAGAGGTGGACGCCTCCATGTTTCACCTTTTATTCGTTCCCTACAAACACTTTTGTTATATTCACCCTGATTAAGCTGATCACATCAACCAATGAAAAACTGTAATAACAATCGTGTGCTGGAGGAAGATCTTTCTCATTACCTTGAAGAGCTTTGCTAAGGGACACACAATCTTAAACGTTTCTTAAGAGATACGAACAAATATTGGGTGATAAACGTGTGTGAATTTATAGTCATCATATATAGGTGCTATTTGTTTTTATGTTATTTGATGCAGTCAGATGTTGTGTATTTAAAAAGCAAAGCTATACTAACTAAAAGCATAACAATATAAATATTAACTGAGGTCAATGCACTTGCGAATGCTCTCAGGGTAATCATACAGATATACTGTATCTCTCTGCTTTGTTTTCTGTGAGAAAAAATGTCATTGACCAAAGGTTGTTCTCTCTCTGAAGTATCAACAGCAGCTGACAATTGTGTAGTGTGATGCTTTGAAAATGTACATAGATTTAATATTTTTCTGATTCTGTTCTGTAATTTCTATTGTTCGCCCATCATGTTATTTCCAAATTTAAGCAAAGCAGCTTTGATTAATACATGTAGAGGTTTAACAAACCAGAAGCCATGGTAAATCACAACAGGATGGTCAGCGTTTCACACACTACATTACTGATCCCACACAATTCACAGCTCTGCTAGGAATGAATGTACAGTATGTTCTGATTGACTTGGATGTAATCTGTGCGTGATCTGTAGTAGATGTCCGCTGGCAACGTGTAAATGCTGAGTTAAATGGAACAAAATCTTTATTTGAAGATTTGCAATCAAACAAACTATTGTTGCAGACAAAGACATTTGTGAAACTTATCACAGTGGCCCTATTATAAGCACAACAATATTTGCCTTTGTTTTATTGTTGTGCAATTTTGGACACCCATTCTGTGACTGGCAGAATCTAAATTCTGTCACTGGAATGTTGACACTGGAACAGCAAGGCCACAAAGAATAAATGCAACTTTAATACGAAACCATTTTTAGAGTGCACTATTTTAAATATTTAAAGCTGCGTGAGCTGGATTTTGTTCTCGTTTGGCAGGACTGATCTAAAGAAACTATCCCTTTAAGTAAATATTATTTTATTGTGTACACAAGCGCTTTTAAAATGCAGGACATTTGGTGACAAAGTAGGGTAGTACTTAACCTTGACACAGATCGCTTGTATACACAGCAATCGCAGAGACATAAATTGCCCGCCTGTATTAACTTCAGATGGAGTTTGTTCAAGAACATTTTGTGAATTGGGAGAAGGCCAAGCTTCAGATGAACACTCGCATGTTGCAATTACCGGTCAAAGCTTGAGTTTTAAATATGGAAACGCTGGCTGTTCATACTAACGGACAAGAATAAACATGTGAGTCTGAGAAAATTTGTTACAGGAGACTTTCTCTTTAAAAAATAAGGGAAAGAAAAACACAACGTAATGTTAACATCAGGAAGAGAAGTGCGAGAGAAAGACTAGATGGATGTGCGGTTAGTTGACAGGAGGAGCACAGAAAACATTCCAGATGTATAAAGAGAAGAGCTGGATTTGTCCAGACCTTTCAGCTTTCATTTATTTTGGCAGAATATCCTGGCAGAATGTCAATCTTCTGTATGGCACAATATCTTGTTGTTATTATAAGTTTTAGATTTAATGGTAACACTACAACAATGTTGGAATTATTCAAATAAGTAAATGCATTAGCTAACATAAACTAACAATGAACAACACAGCATTTATTAATTTTTGTTAATGGTGGTTAATGCCAATACAATTGTTTTTTGAATTATTTTGATACTAAAAATTTCAAAATATCAATATTATTAATAATGGCTTTAGAAGTATTGTCATTGTTAGTTTATGTTAGATAATGCATTAACTTAGTGTTACAGATTTAACTAAAAGCTACTTGTTTTAAGCATTAAGTGATCTGATCAACTAATGCTATAATTTATAAAGATATAAAAAGACAAAAATTGTTTAGTAATTATTTTAAAATGTTTACATTTATTGCTATATAGTTGTTGCAAGGAAACCCCCACAAGTCATTAAACTATTTTTTAACATGTGAAAAGTAGTATGTTCTCTTTTTCTTATGATGTTTATTCTTAATAGATACCTGATTTTAACAGTGACCTTTTGCACCGCAAGTTAAATAAGAGACGTGTCTTTACTCGACAGCCAGATCACAACAACATCAGGGAGTCAAAACACTTTGCAGTTTTACATTTTCCAATAAAAAAAATGTGGCACAATAAAGTCATATAATGCTTTTATTGGCTGTTTATTAGCTAATTGTGAGTTGTGCAATTGCAGTCACACCACTTACAACAGCCCTTGGCTGACAGGGTACTGATAAGATGGATGACACCTGCCGAATGGAAAATACATTTTACTTTGTTCACTGAAGTTTAACAAACACTTCATGCAGTGACAACTGAAAAGTGTGATGTTTTGGAAATCCGCATCATGAAATAATACACGAGGGCACCTAATGTCAGTCTGTCCTTGATGCATAAAGATTTTAATACAAACATTAGGAATTTGCCTTTGTGGCAGATGTGTGAAGAATTGAATAATCAACAGTTTTTTTGTTGAGTGAAACCTTTATTTATTGTGGGTGAGAGATATACAGACTGCTTGTCATCATGTTTATAAAGAGATCAAAGTGTTACATTTCATTGAGAGTGTTTGAATTCATGGGTGCCATGACCACCGGGATAAATTTCATTTGTGATCTTTCAGACCAGGTGGCGGTCCGACACCCAGGTTTCCTCAAATTATCTGGCCGTCAATCAGGAAAGTTGCAATACAACATCAGTCTCTGAGTCTAAACTGGCCTGACAATAGATCATCTCAGTCATTCCTGAGGTGTGGTTTCAGTCACGTTCACACATTGCTTAAATTGCAGGCCGCAGGGGCTTTTCACAATGATGGTCAACGTCTCCGATTCTTTAAGAGGAATCCTGCATTATGGCTGTGCTGTGATAAATGATCTGCTATCAGACCGCTGGAATCTGTCATGAGGCTAAAAAATGACACTGGTGCTAAGTCAGAGCCAGCAAGAGAACCTTTGACCCTTTTGGGTCAAAGCCGAGTTTCCAGTGTATATGGAAAAGAGTATTTTCTTATTTTAGACTTGGCTGGAAAGTGTTGGATATGTTTCAGCCTGGAAGACTACACTCTCTACTTACCTTATGTTACTAGATCTTTATAATTTTAAGAAAATATGGTGCTTACTTATTGCAAAGCTCACAGCCTTGACAATATAGAGCTGTTTTGTGCTGTTGCTGTGGTAAAAAGGGAGTATCTATGATACTCTATATCAGATCAAATGCATGCTTTAAATGTATTATTTAATTGATCTATGATTAAATTTATATATATATGCATATTTATTGCCTGTTTTATGTTCCACCAGATTAAAATTTTTGAGAAAATTAAGATAATTTTTGAATGAATTTTAACACAGAACTCTGGAATACTTGATTCTGATTGGCCAGTCGCAACATTTTCCACCAGATTAAAATTTGAAAAAAATGTAAATACATTTTTTTTTAAATTGAGAGAAATTTTTTAATGAATTTTAACACAGAACTCTGGAATACTTGATTCTGATTGGCCAGTCGCAACATTTCAAGGTATGTTATTTCTCGTTTACAATAATGCAACTAATTTTTTTTGCAACTAATAACCCAAAATCATCAGCTTGACCTTGAACAAAAATTTAATTACAAATAAATTACTTAGTTAATAAAATATACACAGTTAATAATACATATGACATTACATTACAAATAAATCAACCAAATTGCATTACAAAAATAAACCAAATTTCATGTTTACGTTCAATTTCGCATTTGAACGCTGTGTCCTGGCTGACAGTCGTGTTTAAAGCTGATATAAAACGTTCTTCGTGGACTGTTTGTATTTGTTCCAAATAAGCTAATAAAACAAATTAAATCAGTATTTAATGTCTAACAGTTTTAATATCACACTTTAATACTTTGGATTTGAACAATATTAACAGTGATGTTGTTCAAAGTGTTAAAGTGTCTACTAAAGACTACATATAAAGACTATATATGTATGTGATTGTCTTTCATATGTTTTATATCTTTGGTGATCCTGGCAAGAGAAAGTCCTATAATTCTTTTTAGGCCTGTGCGTGTGATACAGCTGTACACAGAGACTTCTTCAAGGTTTCACTGTAGAAGCCAAATACAACAATAATAATTGCTGTTTAGCTAAGTCTTGGAAGCCATGCGTTGACCTGCCAATGACCAGCTCTTTCCTGGGAAGCAGAGGAAATTTAATGAAACTGTGGTGTCAGTGTTTGGCCAGAACAATGTGGGCAAAGCTCAACAAACCCAACTTTTCCTTTAAAATACTGTTTGGCTCCTAAACTAATAATAAGCAAAGTTTACACAGTTATTCTGAAACAGTTTTCCTTTCTATTTTCTTGACATCTTAATGAAATGGTTGCTTCGTGGTAATGGCAGCCCTACAGACTCCTTTTATCATTATAATGCTTAATTTTGTAATGATATACGAGTTGCTAGCAGATAATTATCATGTTAATTAGAGGCCTTTGGGTTAATTATTATTATAAGCTAGGGTGTGCAATTTCATAGTTAGCAATAGCAAGCTAGCTTTAAAAGCATAAATGGGGAAAAAATTCAGAGCTTTGATGCTTGAACACAAATGATGCTTTCGAATGACCTCATGTCTCGCTTATTACTGAGAAGACATTACAGTAAAAAGCACATAACATTACAACATTACACAAGCTACAAGCCACGACAATTTAACTAATACATTGAAACTACTTAGGTTTCTTTCACAATGAAACAATTATCAATTCACTATAGTTAATACAACAGAATACTGCAGTATAGATTAATGTGTAGTAAGTACTACATTATTTGTACTACAATATACTAAATAATGTCGGCCAGTGCACTGGCACAAATCCCCTCTCAGACACCAGGCCAAGACCTTTAACCCAGAGGAGAGACAGGCGTCCAATATGGGCCCACAGCAGGTATAAATAGGCAGACTGTGAAGAATTTAGAACTGAGGATTAGCACAGATCAGGCCAGCATTCTGTAGATGCAATTACAGCACCATGACTCTGGAGTCACCCTGTGCATTATTAAGGTCAATGCAAAAGACGTGATTAGTGAAGCTAAAGCAGGATAAGACGGGAGGAGAGTGAGAGAAATAGAAAGAGAGAGAGAGACAGAGAGAGTTCAACTCCTGACAGCATCTCATCAAAGGCTTTACAGATCATGTTACTCGAACAGGATTGAGGGAATTGGTTGGAATTCATGAATACCCCTACCAAGACCTACCACGATCAAAAGCCATATCCATCTTTTTATAATATGTGTGATTTTGAACTGTGCACTTTAAAAAAAAGTCTTGGTTGACTTATGAATCCAGTCAACTTAGTTTTACAAGTCATTTGAACTGTTTTTACATTATTTCAACTCATCAGGTCATTTCAACAAATCACTTATTTTTATGAGTTTAAATGACTAAGTTGACTGGGCTGAAATTTTAAGGCAACCAAAATGTTTTACAGCCTGTGCGATTACTTTTCAAAGCAATTAAAGGCCTAGGAATCACTTTACAACATAAAGGTGGATTTGTATTCACACTACCCTGTAACATTTCTTAAAACTTGTCACTGTAGCTAAATTGTTTCCGAGAAATGCTGAAGCATTGTCTGCAAGTGAAGCAAGTTTCTGCGAAACATAACAACCCAAGGGCATCCCGAAGGACAAAATATCTTTTGTCCATTTGAAACCATTTGTTATACCTCTGTAATTCTTTGCACTCTGGTCTGTATTTAGGGGAAAGAAAAGCAACCCAAGGACTATTATGTAAAGCCAATTCCAACATTCACTTGCCACAGCTGGTATTCTTGCATAAGAGTCATAGAATGTCATCTGGTTAAAACCAACGCTGCCAATCCAACGGCCACTAAAGCTCTGCTTCCACATGCAGTGATCTCCTGTTACTGCTCACAGTGGATTAGTTCTTGATTGAGGTTGCTGTCTGTGTGGGACATAAAGAGATCGACTAGATTTAGGGCTCAATTCATAAAAATGCAATACGCGGTTCGAAGTACCGGTGGCAACATGGACTAATCCTCCAGTATCTTAGTATTTTGCTTTAACTGCAAAATAAAACTTCTGCAGCTGTGCTTTGGGAAAGTAAATGTGTAGTTGACAAACATGTAAATGTGTCCTATGGTGTGACAGCAAAAATGTAGAAAAAACTCTTAATAATATACAAAATAGCATAAAAGAGATTTTTCTTCATTGTTAGAGTTACAAATAGGATGCGAGAGATTTATCTTCAATGTTAGAGCTTTTTTTCTAAATGTTTGCTATGTCGCACTATAGGACACATTTGTTTTTAATTCCTTTTTCATTAAAATTGTCAACTTTCATACAGGGTGTATTTTGATAATAACCTTAAACTTGGTAAAAACTTATAAGTATACATTAAAAAAACGTTGTAAATGCACTAAACACTTTAATTTCAGCACATTAGGCATTTGTTCAAATTAGACCGCATGTGTTAAGTGAATGAAACACACGTGATTGTGTTGAAATACAGTGTACTGTTTACATTGTACACTCACACACTCATTCATACATCAAATAATTTGCATTACAATGCAAAGTTCACAATGCATGAAACGCAGCAGAAAGCCACTGAAGTGCATCTGCATGAATGCATTTATTGACTTTTCCGTTCTACTTTCTGTTGCCAATGTAATGGACGAAATAATCCTTTTAACTTTTGAGTGGCTACAAGCCTTCATGGTTTATTGATTTGATCTAACAAGCCTAATTAGACAGCTGTGCCTCGGATTGTGGAAACAGAAGCGGAGCTGTACTGTACTGTATATTTCTACCGACTGATGCGTGTGGGCCGCTGTGCCGTGCCCGTGCGTGCCAGCGGGGAGAGGTGAGGTTCTAACACGCACAGACGGGCACTGATTAGATGCTAATGCACTTACTTTGGTAAGTGGGGTTAAGTGCGTAGTGTATTATAGTAATACAGTGGATTTGTTCATCTGTGATGGAGAGAGTATGAGAGAACGACATGGGAAGGCTTTGGGACACGTGGGCTACAGCAGCTGTGCGTTTTATCAGCCACCGCCTGAGCTATTAGTGAAAGAAGCTTTTATACACGTATATTCAACACTAATAAGCATTGTCAAATGCAGGATGCAGAGGCTTTGGCTGATTTGCCAGCCCAATAAGGTAAAAATAAGCTCAGCTTGTTAATATAAAGGTCAGTAACTACTAATAAGACTATCAAACATCAGCATTTATTTTAATGTGAATAAAATACTCGTCTTAATAAAATGGAGACCTCAAAAAAAAAATTCCAACTAGGCTTATTTATTATACAGTGAGGTAGGTACATAGTGAGGATAAAACTGAAAGCCTATGATTATTATACAAACATTTTATCGACAACATACAGTTCATTATGTACGTTTTTTAAGGAAATATATAGTAATCATTTACATTGATAATTACTATTGATCATTGTTTAATAATCCTGAGATATAGTTTGTTAACACTATCCAAAATATTGTTTCCAAATAATACATAATTCGCAAATATTTCATTATGCATGTTTTGCAGCGTCAGTTTTAGGGCGATTCAGGTATGTCGTATTTAATGTAATAACAAGATCACAACACATGATGTTTACATCTTAGGCAACAAACTATATTATACAGTATGTGTTTGCAATAACTTTGTATTAAGACTCGTGTCTCAATTGTCAATTATATGAATTAATAAATCTAAGAAACCTTTCTTGAGGTTTCGGCCATTTTAAGAGTTTTCGCATGACGTTGCAGTGGTCAGGTGGTTCAAATCTTTTCTTTTAGAAAATTCACAGTTCACAAATTGTAAATAGGAATGTCATAATTACGGTAATTCCAACATGGTGTCTATGAACGTTCTGTCTAAGTTGTCATGATGTAATTTTCCTTCAGCTCCAGAGTGATTATTCATGATATTTACAGTTTGTGTGATTAGCTTAAAAACATGTTTGTGGAATTGAGTTTACATAAAAGTCAACTCTAATAGTAAGCTTTTTCTTCTAAAAATATATTACAAATATTTACATATATTTTAAATATTACATATATTTTTCCATGAAGTAGGCTAATAATCCAAACGTCTAATTTTCTTTGCCTGATAGTTGATTCTCTGACCAAACCAGCAGAGGCAGAGGATGAAGATCAAGAAATGCGGAGACGGCTGATTAGTGGTGCCCGTATTTGTTTCCACAGCACATATTTGTGGATCAGAATATATAATCTAATGTTTTATTGAATGACTTTAATATAGCAGTTTTAGGAGAGCGGTATCAAATAACATGACATTCAGTGTGTGGTTAAGCAGTCTGCCTGAGCGTATACTGTAAATATCAACTTTTATCACATGTTAGCATCCGAAACCCCAGGTCAACTCTTTTTGTTAAATATACACTGGTACTAACAGACTTTATAAATGCAGACTATATCTTCATGGTTTGTTTTACATATGGCATTGTAGACTAAAAGATATTCAGAAATGAATGCAATTGACGTAGGTTTTAATCTTATATTAATAAATATTTATTAACAATATCAGTCTTGTTTATATATAACAGTACACAGAACAAGATTTTATTGCACCATTATGATTTATCACAGCCCATCTGTTATGTACAAGTCCTAACAAAATCTAAACAATAACGGTACTTGTTTATGGTTTCATAAATAGAATGAAGATGAAATGTATCAGGCAGAAATTCTCCTGCTTGTCCAGACATATGACTCCCGCACATAAAAGTTTGTTTCAACAGACATTGTGACAGAGGACAACAGGTGTTATCAGTACGTTTAGGCTTAACAGGGGGAATTACAGCTGTCACCTGCCGTATTCCATCTACAATGTTGAAACATAGTAGAAGTAATAACCATGCCCTTTTCCCAGAGCTAGACATGTCTATTGTTTCTGTAACCTATCTTGTTATATATGCCTCCTTGCTTATGTTGCTAACCATGCGCCCTTGGAATCCTCTGGTATGCATGTATTTGAAATAGTTTGGACCACAGACGTGTCTCTTGATAGGAACAGAATCTTGAATGATGGAAAGTAGTTTAGGGAAAGGGTTGGTACTTGCAGGCTTGTGCTTTAAACAGCTTGGGGTAAAAAAGTGTGTGTTTTCCATTAAAGCTTTCCATTTTTCATTTACCCTTTTACAAAATGCATTTGGATATATAAATATATTCTAGATTATCGTAAAACGGTTGCAAGACCAACGAAGTCCAAATCCTGCAGATAAGATGGAATGTATGTTTTGATACGCTGCTTCCTTCTAAAACAGATTTTTATCTTTATAAACATTCTTTTTGCCACTATAGAGTTGTGAAAGGGATAGGTCAGTATTTTTTCTTTAAATTAAAATGTAATATATATGTTCATAAGTATATTTTATGATTAAGATTTTTTGGTCACTGCATTTTTCATTTTATTTTTATTGAAAAGGTCACTGTTCATTAATGTTAATAATAGATAATAAAGGATCATTTAAATTTAAAAAGTAAAAAACGTTCTGCTTACATGCCTTTATATTTCATTGTTTCCTATGGTCATGTATACAATGCTAATGAGGGAAATACTGGTGGAGATTTAAGTAAGAAAATCAAATTTTTGAGCATTGTAACAGTTAACCATTTAAGTTATTAAAAAATCATCTGATAAAAATGGAAATAGTATTATTAATTTCTGCTCTAACTACTCAGATCATGTATTTTGTTCTTTGGAAATGTCATTTTTTCATTTAAAAAAATAATTGTCTGACTTTTAAACTTTTAAAAATAAATGTACTATAAGCCTGTTTTAATAATGTTTTATTAATGTTGTGATAAATAATTGTAACAATAATTGTTCTTCAGAGTTGCTTCCACTTGCCCTATAGCAGAGATTTAGATCAACGATGAACAGTGCAGGAAGTCATGAATCACATTAATCTGAGCAGTTCAGTGAAAACAAAACATAGTTTAAACGTTCTTCCAGTTACCCTTATCACCGAGAAATGCTTTATCTGAATCGTTCAAACTGTTTAGTTTCTCAGAACATTTTATTTTAGAATGAGAAAGGAATGAGCCCTTTTATAACGGTTCACTAAAACAAGCACAAATTATACTGACCGCTTCTGCAGAAACATGCAAAAGGTTGACATGAACTACTCCCATCATTATTTTCCTAAAAATAACCATCCAAACCTTTGTTGTCACATTCTTTGTGTGTACCTTACCGTCAACAGATACTTTAAGTGTCCAAATATAAAACTAATCAAATTTTCCTAGTTACGGTATGGGGTCTGCTCATAAATACTTATACAGTATCATATTGCTGTGCATGCCAATTCTTTCCACCAGAGTTTTTTCCAGGTCTTACACCCCTTATGAGAAACGGCATCGAGTGTGACCTGAAGGCCAACATTTTAGACCAGCTGCACAGCTGGAAGAGGCCTGAATGCCCCCCAACAACTCAGGTTTCTCGAAGAGACAAGAACCTTCAGATTAACTGATCCATTCTAAATTGGACATGCTTTGGAGAATTCAGCGTGTCCATTACTGAATAACAGGTTCATTTTCATTGCCATTCCATATACATTATACAGCAAAAGCCGCTTGTCGTTAAAGGCCTGTGGTTCTTAAAAAATTTACGTAAATTTCACATTTTCACAAAACAAGGCAATGATGTATCTGGCTACTAAAATACATGCACATCATTTTAAGGCAAAATGTAGAATAATCTGAATAATAATTAGGAATTATAAGGATGTTAATATGTGCTTTTACTGAAGAAAGCTCATACATTTGGATTGATGGTGCAATTCATGCCATCTGGATCTGGATGGCTTAAAATTGCATTGAATTTATTACTAATATTTACTTTAGTTTTTATGTTAAATTCAGTTTAAACATTCTTACAGTGTTACAATCACAGTTGTTCTCTCTTTAAAATGCACTATAAAGACATTATTTATGCTTTTTGGCATGCAGCAAAGTTATTGTGTAAAATTATATTATATTGTATTGTACTTCCAAGCCAAATTCTTTGTTACATCATTTATAAAGAGACGTTTATCATTTTTTTCATAAACTTCAGCTCATTGTATTTTTTTCCAAAATACATATAAAGGTTAATGGCACTAACCAACAATTCTTATCTTTTAGCGTGTAAAGAAACGTGGGTCCTTAAAGGTTTTTGAAGAGTGTGCATGTGTGCTCATATGCACTCGCAAACTCTAGTGATGTGCAATAAAAATAAAAAATACAGTAAATAAAATAAAATAAAATAAAATAAAATAAAATAAAATAAAATAAAATAAAATAAAATAAAATTAAATTAAATTAAATTAAATTAAATTAAATTAAATTAAATTAAATTAAATTAAATTAAATTAAATTAAATTAAATTAAATTAAATTAAATTAAATTAAAGTATATAATAATATAACATACAGTTTCAAAAAAGTATTGCCTGTAGTTGGCTAAAATGTGTCTAAAATCTTATATCATATTTAATCTTATAAAATGATATATCACATCACAGTGTCTGCAGTGATGAGTATAATGTTCAGACACAGTCGGAGTTGATCTAATGGCTATCGTATTGTGTGAAACTCAGCAGATGGTCTTTTAATAATACATTTGCTGTACATTACCTTGCCCAAGCTGATGGCTATCATAGCACAATGAGTTCAGTCAGGGTTCAACACTAACATCCCCCACTCCTAACCTAACCCAACCACCCCGCTGAAACAGAATAGAGAGCTGGTCATTAACCCTTTCAAGCCCATGGCTGGCAAAGAGTGAGTAATCCTTTTCCATCCATTCCATCTCTTGAAGTTCTTTGTACTGGATAATAACACAAATCCTGTGCAGGGGTGTAGACAGGGCAGCTGAGCCAGTTAAGGGCTTTTCGCAGCAATGCTGGTTATATGTTGATTATATAACTGATTATATCATCACGTCTAATGCTTTATTGCCATAGAAATGCTTGTGGCTATATTAAATTACACAAGAGATTCTTACACCAGTGCTATTATTTTAAAACATTATCGTATAATAAATTGTAGTTCAGATGTAAAATGATACTTTCTCAATTTAAAACTAATTTTTTTTCAGAATACTATAGTTAAAGCATCCATGTAGGTAACTAGTTTATTTCTTAAGTAAAAAGTAATTCTCAAGTGATTAATATGTGCACTTGTAAGAGTGCTCCACTTGTATTATAACATAAATAACATTATTCTTAAATGTAAAATATAGTAATAAAGACCCAAAAAGATCTCAGTTTTTAACTGGTAGTGTATTTAGAAAACTTAATGAACTGTTCTGAAGTCAGATTTTTTTCCTTTCGTAGCTGGATAATACTGGATGAAATTATTCGGCACGGGCTGTTTCCCTCATGCCTCATTCTCAAACGTGCACTTGACGTCAGAAACTTCAAGGCTGAGTTACTATAAACATTTCAATCTTCCTTTATATTTCGTGCCAAAGCGTTCAACTGGAGTTTACATCTTCCACCTCCAGCTAAGGTTTGTGTGTGGTCTGTAGCATCAGTTGGCCATCTGTGTGGACGTCTGTGGAGAGCTGGGTCACTGAGTGGAAGCACGTTTACAGGTAAGGAGATGAGCTGTGTTAATTCTCGTCTAACCTCTACTTTACCTTATCCTGTGCTTTATACACGTAATGTCACCATATGTGTTAAATCCATTGGGTTCAGTCTTACTAAGTACTTCTGACCTGCTAAGTCAAGGTTCTAGTCAGTTACAAAGGTTCAATGAAAGTGTTCAAATGAAACATATTACCTCTACTACGCTTACTTCATACTTCATATAGAAGTAGACAAACTGTACTGTATGTTTCGTGTTTTGCCATATGCAGACGGATATGGAAAGAAAATACTTTACAGTAAATGTCTGTAAATGATTGACATTGTTTTGTTCACTTGTTTATCTAGCTGTGTGACATTAGAAGACAGGCCAACACAGCTTGCCAAAATTCTAATTTATGCAAAATTTATCAGACAAATCTTCTCATATTTGAGAATATAACAAATGGCAAATATGTCAACTCATAATTTTAGTTTGAAAAAACTAATATCACATAAAGTCCCAAAATGGTGCATCACCTTTGATTTTTTTTATTTTACTGCAAAGTTAATAGTGAAAAGTTTTTTTGTTATACTGTATACAGTAGGGTGTTTGTTACATTTTATGTTGTTTAGTTAATGTTTATTGCGTTTGATTTAAAATACTTTATACAGGAATTAAAATGCCATCCATGCCTACAATGTCTTTTTATAGTACATAATATTGTTTTCAGAGTTCATTTTGTAAAAGCTTCATATAGCATACAAGTGTTTATTTAACATTGTTTTGTTGTGAAGTTTATGTGGAGTTTTGCATTGGTAGAATATTTAAAAATTTTCCCGAACAGCTGTTTTTAGTTCTCAGAAACCATAAGATTCAATTACCTCTAGGCCTAGTAACTGGGCAGCATCATATTTTTGATTTACATGCAGTGACATGCATAGGACACAACAAGGAATGCAAAGTAGGTCTCTTTGAATCAGATTCTCTCTTATGGAACAGTGCCAAAAACTTCAAACGTTTATCTCTCTCATGTGAAGATCTCTTGATTGCTATAAATGCTTTTAATCTGAGATATTTACCGTCATGTGGACTCTAAACCTCATAAAGTTCTTAATATGCAAAATGTAAAAAGCTAAATATGTTTCTTGAGTGCTTGTAATGTTATAGTTGGTCAACAACATACTTTGATTTACATGCAATGAGACATTTATTTCATAATCAAACCAAGAGGCATCTATAAAAAGCATTAACCATGGCCATGTTCCTTAGTTTTGACAACCAGAAAATAAAACGTTTTGTCTTAAACTGCATCGATATTAAAATTAAATACATAGCCTACATATATACAACACAATATACTCATACACGAATTGTGACTTGTTAAGTGTTACTAAATAATTATTAAGTAACATAAAATAAAATGGTCGCACATGCCTTTTATAAATATAGCATATTTATAACATATACTTAACATTCTGTACATGCCCACAAGAAAATTTCATTGCAATGACAAAACTGTTGTCACGTGTTGGTCCAGTACGGTGGCCTAGAAGTGCAAAACTGAACAACAAATTGAAAAACTAAAAACAAATATAAAAACAAAATAACAAATCCAAAATCAAAATGACGATTCTAAAAACACAATCCCAAATTTAAAAACAAAATAACAAACCATAAAACACAACAACAATTCCAGAAAAAAAATAACAACACTCTAAAAAAGAATGTGTTATTTTTTAACACATTTTTTGTGTTATGCTGTTTAACACATTATGTGTCATTTTGTGTTAAATACATAAAAGAGACAACACATGTTGAGTTAAAAGTAACACAAGTTGAGTTAAAAGTAACACAAAATGTGTTGTTTTTAAATTAACATTAAAGATGTATCTAGTTAGGACAACACATCTGTGTGTTGTCCCTAACTAGACATATCGTGTGTTATTTTTAACACATCTGTTTTTAGAGTGAAGTCACAAAACACTACGACAAGCCAGAAAACAAAATAGCAAGTTACAAAACACAACGACAAATCGCACAAACCGGAAAAGGTAGGTACTTTGCTGGAATGGAATGTTTACTGCTGATTGGACGATCTCCAATGAAAATGAGGATCTGTTTTAAATCGTCTAAATACTTCATTCTACTTTTTCAAATTTTGTTTAAACATTTAATTTGCATAAACCTATAGATTCAATCATTTAATCAATCATTTATAATCAACAAAGAGTGTGAAAACTGATCTATTGGTTCACAGCCTAAGCAGGACATGTGGTTTTCTGGTTAAACCATTACTGCTATTTTTGTATTTCTGGCAGAACCAGTCCCAGGTCAGAGAGAAGCTGAAGTAGCAAGGGAATAAGAAGACCGGTGTGAGTAAAAACCAATGTTTATTAGGAAAACAGATGTTAAACGCCAATGAGTGCTCTCATATTTAGCTCTTCTATGATCCTTCACACAGCAAAGTCTCACTTAAATTGTACTTGGTCACAGTGGTCACATCAAATCAAATAAATGTGGATAAAAATTGAAGTAAACGTATGTAACAATATAAATTAAATCTTAACGTAAACAATTTATCACAAGCTTTAGGTGAGTTCTGCAACTACTGCAACGTTTTCCTAAAACCTTTTTGTTTTTGTGTCTAAATGGAACAACTTTTTAAGCAGAACAGTTGCCGAGGTGTTCTGGGTAATTTCAGTGCATTGCTGGGTATAAACTTACTAAAATTAATTACATTTAAGGCACAGACCAAAATAAATATCTGGAGGGTAACATAAGGCTCATGTTTTGAGCAACATTTAACACAAACACAAGTCTCACTTTATTCCAAAGTAGTTCGCCGGACTGCTTGATTCAGATAAAATTACTAACCTTTGCAGAGAGAAAAATAAAGATCAACTTCCACATACTGGGGCAGGTTTCAAGAGTAATGTTCTATGCAATAGATCTACGCCAGTCAGGGAACAGCTACATTTTTTATAAGATGTCTAAATCAAGCTGGCATATAGCATTGAAATATTGCCTAAAATAAGCCACAACTTAAGCAAAAAAATTAAAAGGTTGCTTTATCATTATTATTATTATTTCTATTATTATTATTTAATTATTATTACTTCCTACTAACAACCTAGGACTTTTGTATCATTCCCCGAAAAGGCCAAAATAATATACGGGCAGCACATGTGTTCACATCAAACGATTGCATTCGATCTCAGTAAATGTTTACTCTCCCAATGTCTCTTTTTCTGAACTCAAGTGATCTTAATGAAGGACAGTTGTATATCTTCGCATGATGACTCAATCCGCTCCATTACCATTAGTTGACAAGAACATGCAGTGCACCAAATGTTCTCAATCGACCTTGTTTTGCTTCTGAAAAGCCCGCCCACACGCGCTCTGTTCTAGCAATCTGAAGCCATCTTCTACCTCCAACCATAACACGCAGGGCTCCGCTCCAACCTGATGGGCTATTTAGTATGCATTGGGCTCTTTGGCAGATGTAATGCGTAGACAGTTAAAAACAACCTGTCATGTTGTGTTAGAGACAGGAGCGCTGTTGGTTAAGGTTGAAACTGGCCACAAGATATCTTTTAAAGGTGTGAGCCGGGCTGTAGCAAGTGGGGTGGAAGGTGGGATTAAATTCTAGGGTCCCACAGGTCCTGAAAGCCCACAACAATTTCTAAAATGTATTTTTGTAAAAGATGCCCAGTGCAATATACAGTTAGAATTATGAGGACTGTAATTTGGTAAAGCAGATCCGTCAGTAGAAAAGAAAATTGCACTGGAACAAAGCCATTTTTCCACCTTTGTTCACTTTGTTCCTTTTTTTGGTTTTATCACAAATATAGCTTGCAGCACAGGGTGTGAGAAAAGAACGTTCTGAACCCAAAAAAATGGCATAGAGTTGCATGCAGTTGCTTCATTGTACAGTACTCACGTACATACCAATTGACCCATTATCTCTTGTGACAGATAATGCATTTAATTGGTTACAAATTTGGTATTTGTAAAACTTTGGGGTTACATCATAATTCCAGCACAACATACACTTTGTTCAACCAACTTTATGTGTCAAAAATAATATATATATATATATATATATATATATATATCTTTTTAGATTTTTAAGGCAAAAGGCCATTTCTAATGGTGATGAAATGTAGGACACTCTATCCGAAACTGCATGAATATGTAAATGTTCAGGCTGAAATTATTACATGCCACTTACACCTTTTTTATTTAGTTCTATTAAATGTCTATTAAAAGTCTATTAAATGAAAAAAAAATTGGCTATTACATTATCCCTTGTGTTACTTATTTCCCATCTAATAGAGAATACATTTTAATATGGGCAATCTGAATTCTTATAGGCCTTTGGTGTATATTCATTAATTATGAATTTCATTATTCATTAATATGAATTAGTGTCAGAAATCTGTGCTAGCAGATGTCATTTATTCCTGTGTGTATAGAGCAGCAGTTTGATGACTTACGCAAACACCTAATCAACCTAAAAATGAGATTGGAAATTAAAGTATGTGTCATTATATTGAACATCAGCGATATCATCAATATCACAAAGAGTACATAATGTTATTATAAATGTATGTCACTTACCATATCAAACTTATCAAACATTATACTCTTTCTAAATATGCATTATGTATACAGTGCACAATATGATATACCTAGATAAGCTACGGCATTTAACGTAACAATATACAACCAGAAGTGTCTGCATGGGATATTGTATCCCACAATACAATTTACTCCACATTACTTTTTAAACAAGCAGGAAAAAGTATACAGTGAATACCACACAGTATGCAATAAGCTGTCTGCTTATTTTCCATTCCAAAGCCTAGGCTTGCTAGGTTACAATCAAACATCAATACAACCCTCTTATGTAAGACTCTCTCTCTCTCTGACTTTAAGAGTCACTTGCTTTTTAAGACATTTACACACTGTTTTCTACTGCTACAAGAAAACTGAGACAGACAACTGATTAGACTGATGCTGTTTTAATATTTTAGTGTTGAACTGCGTTTTAATTGGGCTTCTGTTCTGTTCTGTGCACTTTGGACAGTGAAAGCTGGGAAACCAGGTCAGCCCTCATTCAAGAGCCAGAGGATTACAGCAGAGTGGGTGTGTCTCAAACAGCCAATCAGGTGGCGTTTTATAAGACGCCTTAAAAATGCTTTGGGGAACAGCATTAGTTTATATTTCACATTCCAGCCTTTCAACTATCATATTTAGAGTATATACAGTGCTCTCATAACATATTTGGACATGTTATACAATATATATTATATAATATATAGGCCTGTATTTCTGATTTCATCACCTAAAATGTCAGTAACATATCTGAAAAAGTCTTTTTGTTTCATATTTTATTATTTTATGCATTAACAGTGGATGGCTGTTGTATAGATCTAGCATTTTTTTTAAAGGGGTTGAGTTATATAGTTAATTCTCCATTTCAGACAAGACAAAATGCAACTCCAAACCAAAGGGTAATTTTAATCCGTTATAAATAAACACTGAGCCATATCTGTATACATCAACCATTTTTCATGGGAAAGTGTGATGGTGAGTGCAGTTAGGTGTGTGCGTCTCTCTCTGGAATCATGCAGGTCAAAGCTTTGGTCACGCACATGGTATTGTTTAAAGCCAATCCTGTCAGTTTCTGTCTGAAAGCAATGAGCCATGTAAATTCAAAAGTTGCCGTGCATGTTCATGAGACAAAATCATTTTTATATCTGTGCATATCTTGTACTCTTCTAAGCAATTGTGCAATGTTATTGCAGCACCATGTTCCTGTCCCCTTAAACAATAAATTTCTATGTTGCAGCATTCCTCATTTGTTAATCACATCAATAAGTAATAAATCCATCTGACACATGAATAAATGTCAAAATATATAATACGTTTTATATTTCAAATATAATAAGCAGTGGTTTATAATTAAATATAAAAAGTGGGTTTGCCAAAGGCAAGTTTTCCTGCCTGTGTTAAGAAATGTCATGAACACTATCTTTTCATCTAAATAGAATGTTTGTATAAGACATATAATATAATATTGTATAATTTCATTCTACAAAGAATTTGACATTTAGGAGCTTTTTAAAAATATTTTTAGATTTTAAATCTACTAAAATTATTTTTGTTAACTTTTAAGCTTATCAGACATTTGGGATATTTCATAAGATTTTATTTAGCTTTCGATTTTATTATTTTTATTTAACAAAACTACAAAATGACACTTTACCTATACTTCTTATGTCTGTTCTATCAGACTGAATGAACATCTAAAATGCTTTTAAGTTATTTATACTGGATGGTTTTCATGAAAGAAAATAAAAAAGAACACAGATGCTTAAATATTTTATGAGAGGGATGAATCACACGCCACAGCATTTGGAGTTTGCCTGCCTCTGCCCTTGTAGCACGCGATGACCACAAAACTTGGGTTCTCTGGTGGCTGTGCTCTGTGTTTTGGTCTCTCTGGTGCCAGTTTTTATCCTGCATGGAGCCGGATGGTCATTTTTACATTTATCTCTTAAAACGTTTCACCATAAATTCTTATTTAGTTTGTATAACCCCCCAAATACTGTTCTAAGTTCAGTTTTTTTTGTGTGAAATTTTGGGGGTGGGAAGAAGTTGTTCCTCCCTGGAGAGAAATGTATTAACTGTGCCAGCTACCGCAGCCCTTACTTAGAGACAGTTTCAGTGGCTCGTGGCAGTAAGTTTGTTGTGGAACTTGGCTATATTCTGAATGGAATACTAGTTGCTTTATCATGCTTAACAGTTTACATTGTATCCATACTATTAAAAAAATAAGAAGAAAAAGTAATAAAGAAAAAGTGTTCAATATACAATGCTAAACAGTTTTATATGTTGCACTTTGACACAAGTGCAAGTGGAAATAGTTCTGTGGCCTTTAATCAGGGTAAACATGAAATAAAAAAATACTATTTTTAAATCCCTCCTGTAGACATTAGTTAGGTTAAACGGCAAATGTAGAGTACAAGGGTCATTCTACATAAATGTCCACTTTTCTGTCCCTAGACTTTACAGAAACATTACAATTGAAATACACATTAGGGTTACATTTTTTATATATTTTAAAATGAAACAATATGTTATTGAACAATTACACCTTCCTGAGCCATTAACGTGGCATTCTTTTTATGAATTATATAGAATTCCAAGTACCACAAAACTGCTTGTCCCCACAGCCATGTACAGAGGCAAAGTGCTTTATTTTGGTCAAAAACAGGATTTTCAACCATTTAAAATACTAATGTCAATTCATAACTATCAAATATGTAATGTAAATGGCATAATAAAACTAAATACCAAATAAATATGATAAAAATAAATAATAAAAACAGTCGTCCCCTGAAGTTGTGTCACTGGTATGACCGCTTAACAAAAGTCTTTTATTTTGGAATAAAAAATCACACTGATGACATCACTCGACTTCCTCCTTCCTATTTCCGGAAGATCTATGAAGGCAGGCCCATGATAAGTCCACTGTCTCTTTTTAATTATCAGAAATTTTCTCATTTATCTCATGATTTCATATGAAGCTTTTAGTTTACGTCACTGGTGTGACCTACTTCATTGTTAAGGAATTGTAAAAAATGGTACAAATGGATTAAACTACTTAATTTAGTAGGTATACCATGATTGACAACATGTGGTTTAATACCTTGCAGCAGCCTTTTTGTAAAATGCATTTTTCATGAAAATT
Organism: Beaufortia kweichowensis; assembly: GCA_019155185.1. Lineage (NCBI taxonomy): Eukaryota > Metazoa > Chordata > Actinopteri > Cypriniformes > Gastromyzontidae > Beaufortia > Beaufortia kweichowensis. The sequence goes on along the minus strand of CM032795.1, from coordinate 5,052,851 downwards.
GTCACTGGTGTTACTGTCACTGGTGTTACGTTTTTTAAGGGTAGCACCATTGACGATCAGTAACACCAGTGCCTCCCAAATCATTAAGCTGTTATTTATGTGTATGCATAAAGTCAAAAGGTAATCTAATAATGTGGTCTAAGTTTAAATGTTAGGAAAAGAAGTATATTTTAAGACATCTTGCCATACCAAAAGTGGACATTTCTGTAGAATGACCCACAATCTGTTTGTGGTATTTGAACATTTGCTGTATTTTAAACATTTACAGTAAAAACAGGATAACCCTGACAGAACCCCGACAACTGGCTGGCTGTCCCGCTTATTACATGACTTGTCACATAAGTAGATTTGAAATATGTATTTAGCTTATTTAAACCTTCTAACAAATTTTAGATTTATACACAACTGTAAGCCTGGACACAGTATTCAAACACAATTCTCCTTATCATACTGACCTTATATCATACCTTTTACTGGCTACAAATACATGACTGAAAAGTCTGGTATAATTGTCCATGAAGTATCTACTTCGTTGATTTAAATGGAGTTTAAATGGAGTTCAGTGCAAACACTGAAAAAGAGAGTTTTGTGTTTAAATAATTTCAGTTTTAGGTCGCTCATCGGCTGGAGTCAGAATGTATGAACGGTGCTTAACCATGTGTTTGATTTCCTCTGTTGTGCAGGTCAGGAAGCAACACTGTCAAAACTGTAGGCTGTGCACAGAGTTGTGAAATCTCATGTTCTCAAACCAACAGAGGAACAGATTAAATTCAGAGATTAGTTTCAGTTAAATGAATGCTGAGCACTTTTACACGGTTACTTTCATACACCCAAAGGTGTTTCAGTTGTCACTGAGCAATGTCACATAACTGTAAGATAAGCAAATCAGGATATTTAATAAGACAACATTTTTTGATTAAAATAAAACTTAATAAAATGATATTAAGGATTAGGAAAAGTTTTGAGTGATGTTTTAAACTGTGCTCAGAATTTCAAAAGTCTTTTTATTGGATTCCCTTAAACCAAATGATTCAACCAAATTTGAAAGAATAGTTTACCCAAAAATGAAAATTCTTTCATAATTCACTCACTTTCATGTCTTATCAAACCTCTTTTCTCTGCAGAATACAGAGGAAAGATATTTTTAAGAACTAAAAACATTGGCTGGTCACCATTGACTTCTATTGTGTGGGAGTCAAAAGAAAGAGTCACAACAACATGAGGGTGAATAAATGATGAACTATTCTTTTAATCTTAATTTATGTTAACAATTTTTATTTAATTTTAACTTTAAGACATCCACCTTACAAATGCAAAGAGGTACTGAAAACAAAGGGTTTTTCCCCTTACATTTCTTCAGTACCACAGCACAGAATAAAGACTTTAGGCTAGCAGTGTTTCTGGAATATGACACAGACTGAATCTGAATAAAACTTTAGCATTACCACATTTTGTCACAAGTTCTAATCACTCTCACCACATGATGTGACCAAATTCTAAACAGTTCCTGTTTTATAGCCAGTTCAAAGATGCAACTTATCACAGTAGTGCGGGAAATGCAAATGTAGATTTTCCTCTCTTAATCGGGTTAGAATGAGGAAGGATGCTGTGTAATGCTGTTTTGAGCAGTTTTTGCAGAGATTACTTAGAATGCTGTCAGACGTGCATTTCTTAAAACCACAAAACATTCTCAAAACATACTTCCAGGCTTTAAAGTAAACCATTTGCCATAATCACATTACTGTTGTGAAGTGACAAACACAATCCCAAGAATTTATCCACAGTATTTTTTACTCTAGAATATGAACATTCCAGTATACAAGAAATGCATTTACAAACAAACTCTTGTTCTCTACTGCAAAAGTGCAAAGGGGAAATGCATTTTTAATGTCAGACTTTAAAAAAAAAGAGATATACAACTCAAACTTCACAAAAATGTATGCGCAAATGTGGTGGCACATAGGGAGATGTACAGCTAAACATAGACTAATTGAAAATGAGAAAGCATCAAAAGTTGCTATGATAGTATATATATAATATATAATATATATATATATATATATATATATATATATATATATATATATATATATATATATATATATATATATATATATATATATATATATATATATATATATATATATATATATATATATATATATATATATATATACTGTATATATAATATCATGTATTAAACAATATCATGATAATAAAAACTTTTTTTTTTCAAATTGTTTGAAGAGACAGGTGTGTAAAACATAGTTAATAGTCATATACCTACAAGTGCTAGCATATCATTGCATCTCCACAATTGGATTGCTGTATTTTAAGAAGCAGTGACTCCCAGCCCTGTTCCAACAGGACATACTGTCTCCCTTATCTGACACACCCGTCTCAGGTTTTGGATTACTCTACTAATGAGTTGTTGACGGACAAAATGGTTTACATGCATTTGGGATTGCCCTGTAGAGCATGCCGCTTGCAACGCCATCATGGGATCGATTCCCAGGGAACACACAAACTGAAAACAGTATGTCGTAAATGCACTTTGCATTTGCCAAATGCATGTACTGTAAGTCAATATTGCAATAAAGATGAGCTCTTGTCCAGTGACTCTTTCAGTGGTGTCTCTTTCTGTTTACAGTGCTATCAGAAAGCGAGATTTTCCACATACAAATAATTTTACAAGACATTTAAAACATACCTGAAACATACATAAAATATAACTGAGATGACTGATAATTCTCTTGAACTTCTGAGCAATGAGGATTTTTTTTGGCAAAGAGCCGTCACAAAGACATGTTGGCGACACCTTTAATTTTGTGAGCATTTGTAAATACACTTGAATATAGATGACCTTAACATGACTTGACATGAGTAAACACCACAAACACACTACTACTACTTCTTATTCATCCTGAAAGCCCTAGCCACAACATTACTTAACTAGTCTAATTGTATTAGGTATCTAACATAATGTACTATGTCAGTAGGAATGAGCTTGGCTTAAACTTTTTGCATCACTAAGAAGTGTGGAGAACTCTGGAGGAATATGAAAACAACCATCAACGACCCATTCTTTCCATTAACAACAGTGGAGTGTCTGCCTGTGCCAGTGCTTGCACACACACACGCACGCGCGCACACACACTGTGGGGAAATGAAAAGCTTTAGGAAGTATCAGTTACAGTAAGTGTGGTATATTTCTTATTCTAGGATTTTATATTGAAAAATTGATAAAAATAAAATCGTGTGTCTGATTACAGTGAAAATTATTCTCTAATTATGGTTAATAGTGACAGTAATTGCTGTAACATGAACAGTACAAGAACACACTTTTTCTTGTAATAATTTTTTAAATTGCAGTCACCACAGATGTTTGCTATTAAATGACAGCTTTACATTTACAATAATTATCACATTAACATCTGTCTATTAAGTTTTTTATGTTACATTTTAAGACTTATCCATGAAGCATTTTCATGTAAATGAAAAGGACTATAGGTTGATCACAAAGTTAGTATTAAAAAAACTTAAAATAGAAATAATGAAGACAACTGTTCATATGCAGAAGAGTTGTACTGGAATTTTTCCATTTTATTCATACTTAACATTGACACTGGCCAAACTGGAACCCACATCTCCTGCATCAGCACCAGTATTTAATATGTCTGGAGCCTGTGTGCTAACTGCTAAGCCACAGCTCCAACAGTGTTTGACCTTATGGATGATTTGAATGTGTTACTGCAGTGCTGTCCAATAGGTTAATGACGTGGTTGAGGACAAGGTGAAAAATATCTGAGACATTTTAACAGAGTAGTGTGGTATGTGTCTTCTGCTTCATCTCTTTGAGACATGCAGCCTGTAGAGTTTCCATCTCTCTAACCCGTCTCCTATCAGCACTCACAGTGAAGGACTTGCTGACTATCTAGGCCACAAGCGTGAAGGATAAAATACGTCAGAAGTAGAGATTGGCCCAGAACCGACACATGGCTTAACTAGCAAGAAAGGTCAAATCATGACTGTGTCTAGCATGATTTTGGAACCAGCATTTGAGAGTAAAATGTATTCTGCCTCACAACATTTACTGATACCATTTCCCTGTCCAGTCTATAAAATTGCATGGAGGAAAATCATCAATTTCAGGTGGATGATATTCTCTGAGTGGGTTCAGGTGTGGAAGATAATATACAATACAACAATACTGTCTCAAGACAGGAACAATATGAGTAATCTAATTCAATTAAAAGGAACGTTAGCTTTTGTTAGTCACGAACAGCGTCCAGGAGTCCAGTTTCATGCAGGCTGAAGCTTTTATCCAACCTTTACACAGTAGCAAACAGCTAATGGAGAGATCTTAGTCGTGATACACACTTCACACAAGGCTTCCAGTAAACAGGACAAGCTATATTTACCACCTCCCATCACAAACCATTTGATTCCTCGTTTCCTTGGTTACATAATGAACACAGTGGATGGGTTTGCAGTTGCCTATAATTACAGCGTGATTTATCATGCTGACTTTAATCCGGGGAAGTTAGATCTGCAGACAGGGTTAGTGCTGCCTGCTAAGGCAATAATAATCCTACCGCTTAAACTTTGGCATTGACTGTAATTTGTTATGTATTAATGCAACTTCCCGCAACTAGCCAGATGGTACAATCTCATAGACTTGTGCCGATTTGACATTTATTTTTTGCTTTGATCCTCAGGTCTCTGTTCACATTGAATTTTTTGGGTTCAAACCTCATTTCCTTTACATTATAATGAATACTAGCGGCAGCAGCGGTACCTGTTGCTAGGTAACAGCAATGAGAATGCAGAAGTTTGATTAGGTTGCTTCATTAAGTTTTTTTTTTTATTTTCCTTTCAGGGATCTAAAATAATCTAAATTTACATACATTATTCACAGACACATTAAACAAACAAGGTGTGAAAAAAAACCTAAGTACAAAACAGCCCTTGCGCCAGTCTGCAACGGATGTTGTGGGCTGCTTGATGAAGACAATTTATGTCGGAACAAGCAGAAATAATTCATGTGTTTATCTCTATCCTTGAAAACTATCACACCCACACACTATCCGTGGATCATCAAAATCAGCTCTTTTTCATGATTTAGAATAATTGTGTTCATATCAACAGCAAACCGTACTCAAGTTCACATGATCCTTACCCCAGACCACTTATGGCAACAGCATTGTGGTGAGGAATTTAGCATGAGTAATCAAATCTCACATTTTCTTGGAAAGAAAATATATAAAAAATCTTCAGAAGCAAAATGCCATGCATGGGTTGATATCCGCTTTCTGAAAGAAAAAAAACACTATAGTAAACCCTTGTGGAATAAACTTTTTATAACTTTATTTTGCACAAAGAAAGTATTCCTCATTTCAAAGCACAGCACATTATTTGCACATCAAACGAATACACAATGGACCATGTCAACACTTTCAGACTGTAATTACTTAAGCCACATCAAACAATAGGTCATTGTATGGTATTCTACTGTTAATACTAATGTTTGTTAATACGTTTACTAACTATTCATGGTCGATATTTTCTTCAGATCTGCACAAAAATCACACTGATTTCTGTTTTGACTCTAGGTTTTTAAAAACCCATTTACATGAAACACAATTCACATTTTTCTGGGAAAAGAATGGCATTAGCAAGTCGCTCACACAGTTTGACGTCAGCGGTGTTCCAGGCACTTATGCTGGAATTATTAGCTCCATGTGGGTGTTGTAATTATGCCCAAAAATACCAAGAATTCAGATGCACCCAACTAGCACTGTGATGTAAAAAAAGTATATTTATCGTTAATTAATTCATTTGTTTTCTTTTATCAACATTATCCATGTAATTGAACAAGAAAAATCTTTAAGGGATCACTAAAGAACAAATTCTAAGATAGTCCTTAGTGCCCCGGAGACAATACTGGATGACCTCACAAAAATTTGACTGTGCGGAAAATTTCACAGGAAACCAGGCATTTTATGTCCTCTTAGACCCCATTTTAAGGCATAGCTGCTGGGACCAAATAGAATGCCTTGAGCAAGACTGCAATTTCTGCTGGAGAAATCACCAGTTTGTGCCCATCACCCATAACCACATCAGAGTAAAACTGGGTCAGCCCTTCCTTTCATGGATCAGACAGCTCACTCCAATGTGCTTGTAATACTGCTGCTCTATTCTCCTGGGACTTAGTCAGCTACCTCCACCCCCTCCCTATACACTGTTTCCCTGTCTTCTAACCCTATAACCTTCTGGAAACCGTGTTAAAACTTCATCTCATTGCTGCCATTCCTTTCCAGTATGAGTTTACAGAGCCATCAAGAAGAAAGAGGCAGCGAAAGCACATAGCCTATATAAATGCAGAAACTATTTACTATGGCTTTTAGCTTACAATAAGAATAATGTGTTAATATTTACATTGTCTATTAAATAAATTTAGATAAATGTGAATAAAACTTTTCTCTACATGTTGGGAATGCGAGTCATGTGATCCGTTCAAGTCAAAATATTCAAGATTGCGACTTCTTTTCGAAATACACTATATGTATTGATGTACCTGCTGTTTGATTTAATGTTTAATATGTAAAATATGCCTGATAAATAAAGAAAATATAATCAATTGTAAATATAAAGCAGAATAATGGGGTCCACAATAAAGCCGTTTTTTCAAAGGTGCTGACCACCTGGCGAAAGTCGTCATTTTATGGAGTGTACGGTTTTTAATATATTGATCAAATTACTATTAAATTCTTTTGGCTAATATTCTTAATGCTATGGCCATTTCCTCTGTAAATCCAGCCTGAAAGTGTACATAACCAAATTTATGGGAAAAGGTGACATTGGTAACAACACAAAGCTTCGCAACACTTTCATCTTTTCCCACTAAAACCAAGCAGTTCAATCCATTTTCAATCATGTACCCACATTACAAAAGCCTGTACATTTGGGAGCCATGTTAGCTTCAAGCGGTTTGGATTTGATTATGTACACGTATGCTAAGTTGTACAAATGCAAATAATACAGTATATGGCATATAACGTATAAATAAGTAAATAAATTGAGTAAATACATTTAAATTGAGATTTGAGAATATTTACTTGTTACTTCATGGAAACACAAAATGTTTTGTGAGTTAAAATCATATTTAGAAATAGATATTATTTGAACATGGTTTTCTGTGATGCTTTCTGTGTTCCTTTAATATAACCAAATGACCAAACGTTCCACATTTATTAAACAAATTAATTTTATTATGATGTAGTGAAGCTGTTGACATAACAGTCTAACTGGCTCAGCTAAAATATTGGGTAATACATAAATGATAATTCATAAATAATTCCAACTAGTGGAATTGAATAATTGAAATGGTCTCTGTAATATCTATGCCACTTATGTGGATTTTATGTTTAGGCCTTAAATAATCTGTACAGTAGTATTTTACGTTAGTGAAGTACTGTTGCGGTTTGATTCATTAATAATGTGTATGTACATTTTTCTAAACAGTGTACTGCCAATGTTTTTGTGACATATTTGCATTATGTAATACAGAGCATTGGTCAAATTTATTGTTTCTTAACAATGTAACTCATGCACCAATTTATTAAGTCTGTGCTAATGCACAGCACATTAAAAACAAGTAACTGTTTTGTTTGATCTGTGCATAGTGAGCAAGTCATAAAAATCTTTCTTTTGAAATCACAGCTCGGGCCAGAGGGCAAGTGAAGTGCGATTAAAAGGAAAACCAGAGAAGGGTGAAACAGGGGATAACATAAATCACATCTTAAGGCTTTAGTTTTATCCTTTAGCTTTAGTTTTTCTGTCCTTTACATGTAATACATCAGTAATACTGCCAGGAACAAAATTTTATTGTTTAGAGGTTGCTCATGGCTCAGGAGATTATAATATCAAAGGTTTCTCCTAGGTGAAATGTTTAAAGCTTTAAAATGAATGCTTACATTTTTTTATGTTCAAGCCTTGAGAGTTTGGCCTTGGAGAATCTGATGTGATTCAGCTTATATTAAATTCTCTAACCTTTAATTTTATCTTGCCATTTGATAAGCAATAGTAAGATGCCTGTGATATGAAGGTCAGGCTGAAATCCAAAAAAAGCTAATTCACAATTTAAAAAAAATAAAGGTTACATTTTTGTAAAATCGTTGGCATATGTAGTATAAATTGTTTGTTAATAATGAATTGTGTTATTTAAAATACTAAATCGTTTTTATTGGACCCCGAGTAGGCTTTTTAGGCTTGGTCTGAGGGGCTCCGCCGAATGTTGGCGATGTGAGAGTGAAGAAGGGGATCTGATGCATGCCCTGTGGTCCTGTCCTAAAATACAGGAATTTTGGTCTAAAGTTCATACCTATATTCAAGATGTATCAGGATACTGCTTTCCATTTAGTCCATGTATTTATGTGTTGGGAGACCCAATTTCATTAAGGGCTGATGTTGAGGAGTCAGAGTGGATTCAAATAAGTATTATGATAGGGAGACAAATTATTATGAGGGGCTGGCGGACGGCGGGCTCGCCATCTTTTCAGGAATGGGGTGCAGAATTGGGGAAGGTGGCAGCATACGAAAAAATGTCATACAGACTACTTGGAAAACTGGATGTGTATGAGAGAAGGTATGGAAAATATTTGGCGTATCTCGGGGATGCTGAATAAAGTCCTTGTGGTGAGACAATACAGGAAAATAAATAATTATGTTATTTTATTCCGTGTGTATCTTTTTGTTTATTAATGTATTGTTTTTTTACATTTTAAGCATATTTTATTTATTTATGTTTATTTAGGGTAGCAATATATGTATAATTGTATCTGACACGTTGTTGGGGGGGTTGGGGTGAGGGGGTGTTTAAAAAAAAAAAAAAAAATGTTGATATGTGATTTGAATGTATTGTTTGTACATTGAAGAAAATAATAAAAAATTTGAATCATAAAAAAAAAATAATAATAATGTATTGTGTTTGTTGTGCTTGTTGCCTAGAAGAAACATTGTGTAAGAATGGAAATTATATGGAGCCAATTATATTTTACAATTACTTTCTGTCATCTAGTAGAGTTTAGAGTACTACAACAATGACATTTCTGACATTTTTAAAATTCCAAATGACAAACATTACAATGCTCATGGTTTTAATAATGACTAAAATAATAAAATATTTCTCTCTCTTTTCCTTGCATTGCTTCATAACATAAGAAATGGGTTAAAAAACAACCTGAAAGTGTTTGCGATCCTCCCTGTCAATCTTTTCTCCATACATGATTAAAAGGAGTTTAGGAGTTACAGTTATTTAAATCATGTTGGCCACGGTTATTTAAATCAATCTAAGATGCAAATTCTCTTCTCCCTTCCCAATTGCCTGTGAAAACTGTTGGGCACCACGACAGACGGAAGAATCATCAGTCATTGCTCAAACCAGACTGTTGCCTCCCAAAGAGTCTTTTCAAACATAGCGTCTCACAGTCTGAGCCCACTGTGGGCCTCTTTCAAAACTGTACCTTCCCACTCCATGATTTTTCATGCCTGACAATAGCAATATTTGGCTGAAAGCACGTTAGCATTGCTCACTGAGAGGCATTGTGACTAGACAACATAATATCATTAACAATTTAATAGGAGGGCATGCCATCGTAAACAGTCATGTGATCATAAATACTTTTTTGAAACAAAATATTCTGTAATATAATAGTAATATAATCCAATATTCAGTTTTCTAATATTTTTAATACCCTGGATTGATAAATGATGGTGTACTTTGTACTGCAGCTATCTTTCTCAATTGCGTCGCATGACTGTAGTTTACCATCCAGCTTTTTAATGATTAATGATTTAAAGCGTTATAGCTTGACAAGTTACAGTTTTAAAGAACCTTCTTCCACACTGGTGCCAAATACTAAAACTTTTTTACCAGAAATATACATTCTCCGTACTGTGTAATGAACTCAGCCGTAGGTAATGTTTTTCATGATAAAGCTTGTGTTTCACATATTTTCTCACATAAATGTCAAGATATGATATATTCTTCCCTATATTACGTTGACAGCCGAGATGTTGTCTTGCTCAAAGGAGGGTTATCGATCTGTTTGATTCTTTTAACGTCTGTGTGGGGGAGCGCTGACGTGCATGAATTATGGATCTTAAGGAAGCTTTGGAATGCGTGTAGATGCTCAGTAAAGCAACGAGGGATGTAAAATTAAATACAGAAACAGAAAGCGAGGCACGGTAGGAAGAAGAGTGTTTCTTTCTCTCTTTTCCAGAGTTGTTTAAATAAGCGTTGGTGGGTGATGCATTTCACAGAGCCCTCTTATGTCACTGGGTATTATGGGATAGGCTGTGTGAGAATTCTCAGCTTGCTCACAAAAGTGGGAGATTTGGTGAATGGGCGGCAATATGAAAGAAAAGAGCCGATGAGCTTTACGCTACAGTGGTGGAATAAGCAGCAAATGGGTCAGATGAATGGTTTAGGGGGCCCGGTTTGCTGGAATGTGAATTGTCTAAACGGCAGATTAGAGTAGATTTTAACTGTGGGAGTAGATAGACCTTATGTTTCGTACCTGCAGTGTTCAAGTCATAGCAAATACAGCTAGGTGCAAAAGTTTTAAGGGCATACACATAACTTTACTTTTATTTCTTGGAACTAATCAATCTACTGTAGAACGCAAAAGCTACGTGTCATATTTCATACACTTACACAGTAAGTATCTTGTTGTACATTGTATGAGGTTGCTAAGTTTAAGTTCAATACAAATACTCTATTGTGGCCTCCATAGACAAACACGAATGACTCATTGGACCTTGCCACAATGATTATTTCTAATTTTACTTAAAAATTTAAGGCCAGAATTGAACTTATTCTTTTAATTTTATTGGCTTGAAGTTGTTTAATGGATATGTCTTAATAATGCATAAAAAATAACTATATTTATTATATAAATATTTCAGTGGTCAACAATTGAACTTTAAAATTCATGAATACATGATTCACTTTCAGTTTTCAGTCCAATAGAAAATAGTTTGAAAAGAGAGTTTGAAATGAGTTTAACCTTCCGTTTAAAGATTTTTGTGTGCATCACAAAAATCTGAAAGTCTAACGGGATTCTGAAATGAATAACACTAAAAGTTGCATGATTTGAGGCAAATGCAGGATGATCAACTTCTGTTTGCTTTAGCTGGCACCGTTACCAAATTTCACAGATGTCCTATAAAGTGTCATGGCTTTCTCCCAATTTCCCACCTCTGTCTCTGAATGGTAGTTGGTGGTCTGCGAGGACCTCTGCTTTGATATCCATATTCGATTAGCATTATAATAGCCATTGCTGCAGAGATTCCTGCTTTGGTGGCCCCCCAGTTTTATAGTTTGGTCACACACAGGTTTGGAACCGCGGCATAACTAATCTGAGCAAGAACAAAAGCCCCAGTTTACAATCCTAATAAAAATTGGTTAGGCTTCAGAGAACAGTTTACTTCCTTCCATTCCAAATCCTGTCAAATGTGCACAGTATATTGTGTATATTATTTGAGTGTCAAACATAGATACGCTGAATGTTTTGATTCACCTCTTTGTAGTCCTGTACAGGCATTAATAATAACAACTGGTTTGTACTACACTTACTCCCAAGCGTCAAGAGCAACAGTCTGTGGACAGAATTGATTTGCTTTGCTTTCAGCCTGCTTAAATGAAGATGGGTGAATTGGGGGAGG